>JAUIQD010000008.1:1815199-2420266 GCA_033439745.1 Lasiosphaeria hispida | reverse complement strand
CGGCGGGTCCCCACGCCTCGACTTATATGTGCGATATATTTCCGTCTTCCACACCGTTCTCCCCAGCCTATTGCGAAAGTCGGGAATAACATATGTCCGGACTTGGCTTGAGTTCAGTGTGCGTACACTCCACCAAACAGCACATTTAGCCGCTTGGGGGTGGATGCCCTTCCACATGGGTTTCGAAAGGTGACACAGAAGTCCTCTTCACTTCTTGCCAACTATATGCTTCCTCAACAGTTGGCTTGGTATAGGGTGAATATTGCCCTCGCATTCCCTCATCCCCCCCCCTATGTTAAATTTATTTTTCAGTCAATTCGGTTCCCCAACAGTGGAGGAACTAATCCGCATCATTAACGGATTGACCTGGAGGAGAAAGCCTGATAGGAGCGGAGGCAAGCTGAGAGGGTCTAGCTTTTGAAGTTGGAAGTCTGTTAGAATATGCGCTCACCATACTACGAAACCTTTCAACTTTGCGCGACTTTTTCTCAACGGGGTAGCTTTTATAAAGCCCTCGCTCTAAAAGGCCGGGAATGGGGCCAGATATGGGTGACCTATTTCTATCCCCCCTTCCTCAAAGCGCGGTGTAATAACCTCGGAAACCACTTGTCTGGGCTGTCTGAAAGGGATATGTTGGCGGGTCTGGCGGAGCATGAGATCGTAAAATGGCTCGTGGACAGAGTTTACATACAAGGATACAAAGATTAAATAGCTGAAGAGAATTCAGTGGACATTTGTATTGTCACTATCACCAGAAACAAAGCTATCTAGAACCGTATAACAGCTAGCACATATATCAATTATGGGGGGCACATAATTACCACACCCCTATTTGTTCGGCGGCACCACCACCGCCGCTTCGTACAAGAGGCCGGGGTTCTCCTATCTCAGGGAGATCAGTTGTGACTGAGTGACACGCTACGGAACCGTTGCCAGGACAGGAAATCTGCCGCAGGAAGGTACGGGTATAACGGCCGAACTCCAGTTATCGCTGGCGGTAGACACGAAGGGGCCGCTGCCCTTGTGGACGAACAATCAGAGAGGGTATTTCGTTTCGGAAAATAATAGGCGTTGAGGCACACAGAGTTTGATTGTCAAGTTCTTTTTCGACTTCAGTAAGCACCAAATCCGGCGCCAAATTGCTTAGTTAGTTGCTTTCCTTACTGCCTTCATGGGAAAACGCCTCACTTCTCTCCGTCGGCGCAGCAAAGGGCTGCAGTGCTAGCGCTGATCGAACCCCCCAGCTACGCAGCCTGGGTGCTCCACCGTACCCTGTAGCTCCGCTTGAGGTATTTAACTGATGGGAGGCGGCTTCTCGCGATGCTTATGATGTGTGGAATGGCTCTGCTGGCAAGTGCGAGGTTTGTTTGGCACGACACAGCACCACCACTAGCCCCGACACGTCACAATTACGCAGAGATCTGAAGCATGTGGTAACTTGTTTGGCTTCCGGATTTTGGAACGTGGGAGGACGAGTGCCGTACACGTATAATAAGTAGCAAAGCAGTGAGCAATATCTGGAAGCTTCTGGAAAATATTCTCTTAATTAGTTATAGCTAGTTAGTTAAGTATATCATAACAGTGTTCCCCAGACACCTCCTATGACACGCTATGAGAGAAATAATAGTGTAGAGAGTAAAGCAGGGAAGAAAAAGATTGTAACTATTGCTATGCTATGAAAAATAATACTGTTATCTTGATTTAAGCTTCGCCACGTCCCAAATCTTGATGGTTTTGTCCGCCGAACCCGATGCCAGTCGGCTGCCGTCCTCCGAGAAGGCTACGGAATAAACGGAATCGCCATGGCCTGTAAGCGTCCGTACACACTCGCCCGTTATCGTATCCCAGATCTTGATGGTTTCGTCCTCCGAACCCGATGCCAGTCGGCTGCCGTCCCCCGAGAAGGCTACGGAATAAACGGAATCGCCATGGCCTGTAAGCGTCCGTACACACTCGCCCGTTATCGTATCCCAGATCTTGATGGTTTCGTCCAACGAACCCGATGCCAGTCGGCTGCCGTCCCCCGAGAAGGCTACGGAATAAACGGAATTGCCATGGCCTGTAAGCGTCCGTACACACTCGCCCGTTATCGTATCCCAGATCTTGATGGTTTTGTCCTCCGAATCCGATGCCAGTCGGCTGCCGTCCCCCGAGAAGGCTACGGAAAGAACGTAATTGCCATGGCCTGTAAGCGTCCGTACACACTCGCCCGTTATCGTATCCCAGATCTTGATGGTTTGGTCCTCCGAACCCGATGCCAGTCGGCTGCCGTCCCCCGAGAAGGCTACGGAATAAACGGAATTGCCATGGTCTGTAAGCGTCCGTACACACTCGCCCGTTATCGTATCCCAGATCTTGATGGTTTGGTCCTCCGAACCCGATGCCAGTCGGCTGCCGTCCCCCGAGAAGGCTACGGAATAAACGTAATTGCCATGGCCTGTAAGCGTCCGTACACACTCGCCCGTTATCGTATCCCAGATCTTGATGGTTTGGTCCGACGAACCCGATGCCAGTCGGCTGCCGTCCCCCAAGAAGGCTACGGACTGAACTTCAAGTTTATGGCCTATAAGGGTTATCGGTCTAACGTCATCTTCCACCTCCGTCTCAGCGCCCTTCTGCTCAGAAAAGTCCAGAATGACGGATCTTAAGGAATCGATAGATTGACCCCCTTGAGCACTGCCCGAGCTGCTCTTACAGGACGACCCATCATCTTCGGTTCCTGTGCTCCTTAGCACTGCGAAGCGCGCGAGCATCTCCATGTGGGAGGCCATGTGGTTCACAAGACCGTTCTGAAAAGGTCCTTCCAAGAGACAGAAGGGGCACATGGTCCTGTCGTCCTGTCGACTTGCGTAGCCAAGGTCCGCCATAGCCTGGATCTGAGCCTTCGCAAGGTTTTGGTGCACCGTCTCGAGATGGCCGATCAATGCCTTTTTGGACTGAAAGTGGTCGGAATGCTCAAAGCAGCGCCACACTTTGCGGTGGGCTTGTGCTTCATGGTCCAGCCAAGCAGCCCGATTGGCGTACATCGTATCAACCTCTAGGCAGTCGGGATATGTGCACATGTATGGCTGGAGATCCTGGAGAACGTGCTCCCTATGGTACGCGTTAGCTTGCCAAGTAGATTTGGATGCAACAACATACCTCCAGTGTTTTCCCTTTGCATGTCGCACTGGGCATACGACCCAGCAATACGGGCATGTGAACTCAGATTGAGTAGGCTTCGTTGAGGGAGGCGGGGGCAGATCTGCCATGCTGCCACCAGTGCTGTAAGCCGTTGAGGTATACGATATCATAGACTGGGTATCAATATCTGCATCCAGTTTCCGGTCATACACTGTTCCCTCCGTCCCTGACAAGATGGTCTTTCCAGCGATACTCGGCACCGCTGTGAGTTGACTAAGGGAGTTGATCGGCGTTGCCGCTTGAATGGTGTTCGCGTCTGCTAGTAAGGAATTCAGCTGCCTTGGGAGGGGCTGATCCTCTACCGTCTCTCCCTCGTCTCTGGCTAATTTTTGCGCATGCTTCCGCCAGTAAGCAAAATACCGACGACGATTTGTGATGGATTTACTCCAACGTTCGATCAGATGATGGCCAGTTGCGCCATCTTCCACTTCTGCGCTGCCAGTATTGGGACGCGCAGGACTGGCCGGGGTTGCGCCGAATTCCGCCGGGTTAGCTGGCTGGGAAGCTTCTGCCCCCCCTCGGACGGAGCGTCGCAGTTCTCGAAAGGACTCCTGGACGTGACCATGATCGAAACTAGCGTAAGATGCTAGCAAATCAATGCTAGTTGCCTCGTCGAGCTGGATCATTTCTTTGTGGAGTAAAGCCTTGAGAGCAGACTGTGTGGTTGATCGGGTGGCTGGGTTTCTGATTTTGAAGGACAGTCTGAACAGGTCGGACAGAATGTGGATGATCTCGGACATATTCTGCCCCAGCTCTGTTCTTATGTTGACTTGGTTCTCGCCGCCCTGGCCGTCCTTGCCGTCAATGCTGCTGTCATCGCTTGAGTCGTCTTCCCACATCAAATCCGCGTCGCTGCTGAATTGTTCTTCTAACGGCGGCCTCAAGCCCCACACAACTTCGTTGCCTAACAACGTATATGAGATTGAGATCTGGACCGCGAGCATGATGGCTTACTCCTAGCGATTGTGTCTTTCAACTGGTCCAAGAGCTTTAGGATAGTTGTTCGCATGAGCGAAGAATCCCTCAGTCGAAAATCAAGGGATGAGCGACCTTGCTGGAGGGCCCCAAGGTTTCCCGACCAGATTTTGAAACGATCTCGTTGGTTCTGCATGGCAGCGAGTGGCATGAGCTTCTTGTACTCGTTTGTCGAGACCCCCAGCCCGGATTCGAGGTGGTTGAAGGCCGCCATGCAACTCCTACTCGCAGCCGCGAGTGAGGAATCCAGGAGCGTCTCCATGCTACCGGCCCGCGACGATACTCAAGATCGGTTTCTGAGATGTGGTGTAATACCAGCACGATGCGGTTTCGCTCCTTTTGCTGGTTTTCTTGTTGTGGGGGGATAATTACCCCTCATAACTTGGTCCGCCCAACGCAACACGTGACCATGGTAAGGCCTCGATTCATCAAGAGTGCGTCAACGCCCCTCACCACCTCACCCGCCATCCGCCGTGTGCGAAAAAAAATATAAAAATGGCCGAAATAGCGGGACTTGTCCTAGCAGTGGTGCCTTTGTTGATATCCGCCCTGGAGCACTACGAAGACGCCGTTGATCCAGTCGTAGCGTTCTTCCGATGGCGTCAACGGCTTCCGAAGGTGATCCGCGAGCTGTACATGGAAAACGCGGCCTACGCACAGAATATCCGCCTGCTGCTGAATCAGACTACGAGCGATGCGGAGCTCAGCGACATGATTAATAATCCGAACTGCGACAATTGGAAGAGTGCGGACCTTGAGGATGCCCTCCGGGACCAGCTCGGCACCGCGTATGAGCCTTGCATGAGTACAGTCAACGAGATCGCGGAGATCATGGTCACCATAGCAAAGTGCCTAAACATCAAGGGGACGGACAAGGTTAGTCATCCTCCGACGTCTCTCTCGAAGCCGAAATAAAGTACGCCAGCTGACAGACAATTATGAAAGGTGACGCAGCAAGGTCTCGAAGCCATTGTCTTTGCAAATCCACCGACCCTGAACGCGACCAGATTTCGGACAAAGTTTTGCTTCAGAGAGCGAATCGACTTCACCATGAATCGGCGAGCCGCAGCCACTCTGCTGGGAAAACTTGGAAAGTGCAACACTAGGCTATCCGAGTTCATCGACAAAGCAGACAAGATACAAGGCAAGATACAAGACGAAGTGCCTGGCTCTCGTGCCAAGATCAAGTTTGTGGCCCCGCTTACGTGCATTCGGGGGAACGCCTCTAAGGTCTACGGAGCTTTATCTCGGAGCTGGTGCACCACACATTCAACCCATCACGCTGGCCTTCGATTGGAACAGAGGTTGGTTAGGCGTGGGAGGAAAAACCGGAAACGTCTGCCGCAGGAGATCGGAGGAAGCGACTGTTTTGGAATCTCTTTGTTGAGGATCTCGAAGCTCTCCTGGGTCGACACTGAGTTTCGCGTTGATGACGACGATGCACAGCTTCCCAGGTATGGCGATGGCGCTTCGCATTATAAGCCACGAGTCCCAGCCGTTACCTTCTCCCTTCTGGATGCGCCAATCGACCCCCCACCTCAACTGCAACTACCCGAAGTCACCGACATCTGCTTTGCTATCGAGTCGGCGGCTCATCCCCTCGTGGGGCTTCGGCTATGCTCCTCCGGGACACTAAGGGGTCTGTACGAAGTCAAATCTCCGCCTTGTAAACTCAGCGCAGAGTGCGTCGCCTTGTGCGACTTTCTACTCGCTACAAAGCGCGAGGATTTCTCCCTGTCAGACCTCTACATGCTAGCCATTACCTTGGTATCCTCGATTCTCCAGCTCAGCGAGACACCTTGGCTTCAACAGCCGTGGAGCAAGCAAAACATACAATTTCTGCGGCTGAGGGGTAATTGCGACGATTCTGTGGATATTAGGCACCCTTACCTGACTCAAGGCGGGCCCGAGACTGTTCCATCCGACCAACGCCAACAAGTGGACAGCCGTAACATGCTCGCTCTTGCCATCATGTTACTCGAAATTCAATCGGGCACACCGATTGAGAGCGTGCGGCAGGGGGAGGAGGCAGACTTGACGACAGCGAAGCGGTGGTTGGATATGCGACTGGAGACGGGAAGATTGACGTGGCAGTTCGCCGGCGCTATCACATCTTGTCTCCAATGCTACCTCGATCCATCCGCGTCCTTTAGCAACCCAGATTTCTTGAGAGCGGTTGAGGAAAAAGTCCTGGGACCTTTGGAGAGCGAGATGCAGTATCTCTATGGCCACCTGTAGGTAATGTTGAGAGACGTGTCGGAGGGGAGATCACCTGACGCGGTTAGTTTAGCTGATGGATCATCAATTTACCAACTATTTTACCATCAATCATAGGGTTAGTCCCTACCACTAAATCAACCTCCCATAAGCGTGTATGTAGTTTCCAAGGGCCATCGTCGAAAATGTTTGAGGAATTCTTAGTTTCTGCCGCCATGTCTGGTGGGGGGCAATGTAACTGTCACGGTGCGAGACGGCATTACAAGCATTAACGGCGCCAACATCGTGGCCGGCGTTGTCCATACTGTCGACAGGGTGAGAGCCCCTCTTCTCTTCTCTCTTCCCCCTTTGTTTCCGCCGGCTAACTGAGAACTTGCCCCCCACAGCTGCTCGGCGCTTCGGCTTCTGGCGGTTCGCCAACCGCGAGCGTGACCTCCACCGCGCCGTCGGCCGTCGACAATGGGGCGGCGACCACGACGAAGCCGCTCTCGCAACAGGGCTTGCTCTTTGCCTTGATCTGCGCGGTCGTGGCGGCCCGATACCACCTTGTGTGAGGCAGAGTATTAGATCAAGGGCACCTCAGAGGAACCTTTCGCATAACGGCTTGGGGAAGCTTGGAAGAGTCTAATGGCGGTTCATAACCCTAACAAGTCGGACGATGGCAATGGTTGGGCTAATTTGTTTCTTTTTTTCGGAGGGTTTCGCCATGTGTAATAATAGTACGTCACCTTCTAGTTAGCATCTCGGACCGGTAGGGCGAGACATAATTTCATTCTAGCTTATAATCCTCCTCGCTTGATGCGTTTCCGGCGGTAGTATCCTGCTGACCTCGGCACGGATTCTTCAGCTGTAGACCTAAATAGTGTAAGGTGGTGGTCATGGCGGCATGGTTTGGTACCCGACGGCCTAGTTGGGCATCGGGCGCGCGGCTTGTATCGCGATTAATGCAGACAGTACCCGGCCGACGCAAGGCTCGGCGCCGCTTGCTCAATCATGCCACCCTCTCTCCCTCTCTCCCTCTCTATTGACGGTAATTCTGAACTGGAGGCACTGCAGCCCCAAGACGTTGGTACCTATACTCGCTGGAAATCGGCTAGACTGCCCGCGGGGAATAGCGCTTGATGCCTTGTCAATCTGCCACCACTACCAGCCTTCCCTCCATAACTTATGCACTGTCGATCAATGCAGGCGGCAGATGCGGCAGCCTGGATTAACTAGCGCTTGTCTCGGGCCGCATTCAGTTATCATTCTCCGCTCTGCCGGGGAGCAACGGAAGTTGCCGAGACGAGGGTGCACGAGCGGCCCCGCCAATCTGAACATGAATACGTGGTCCAAGGAGATGTGCTTCTGACAACACCCTGCGCAGAGCTCTGGTTACACATGTGCCACCATAGCTATCACACCGCATGGCTTTTGCGTGACCGCTCGTACTCCTTTTTGATGTTGGGAGGGGGAGCGCCTAATCCCTTTTGCGGCATCCCAATAGGGGAGACAATGCGTCTTGGCAACATGGAAGATTCCCGCTTGGAGGCTCACTACTATATATCGAGTTTGGATTGGAGGGTGCTCAGGGGCTTCGCATCTGAAAGGAGCCGAGGTTGGCGAATCGCGGAAGTCTCTTATTGTCAAATCCCATACATAACACATTGCACCCAAGGCCGCGGCGCGTTACCAACTCCCAAGAGCGCAGCCCTCAGGCCCGTTTATCGGGGGTGTTTGTACTTTGTTATGATTCGCAACCCCCCTCGTCGGCACACAGTAGTATTCTGACTAGCCTTGGCGCAAAACCGGTGGAAAGTTGACTCTGATGCGGCATGTTGACGAGTTAAGGTTGAGGTTACCGGGCGTTACGGCCTGCATGGTCGATCCTCCATGCAGACGTCTGCGGCAAAATCCACACTCAGGCCAAAGCATTTCTGGGGGGTTAAGTTTGGCAAATCTCGCAGTGAGTTGTCGTAAGGGAAAAGGCATCGCTAGTCACTGAAGTGGTGTTGGAGTGGGGCTTGAAGCCGGCCATGGCAGTGGTTGAAGTGGTGGAGCGAAACTGTGGATGGTAGCTGTTAGGTAGTTCCTAGGATGGAGCGAGAAAAAATGAAGATGGCATACCAAATGGGAACATTTTTTCCGATTAATCTGGCGTCCAATTGCAGGCCCATTTGGCCCTGAAAAGTGGAAAAGTGGAAAAGTGGAAAAGTGGAGAATATAAGCAAATAATGCCAAGTCAAATAGCTAGCCGAATTGATTTGATTTGTGTCAAGCGCTGGCTACTAGGTAGAAGCCGCACAATTCACTTCTAATACGGGTGTCAATACTCAGCTCGAGTGTGGCAATGTGTAGCTGCCGGGGGTGACTGCAGATATAAGTATAATTGCGATAAGCCCTCCAGCAAGAGGAGGATTGAGCAGACTGTAGTAAAACCTTATTTGTTCCCGTGATGCAGCTCATGCTTATATAATCTGGCACGAAGCAAAGAGTTGCCGTGCTTAGGCTCAATTCTGATTGGTGCGATGCATTGCGGCTGAGCACAGAACGCGATGGATCTCCGCATCCACCTCACTTCACAATCTACGCACTATCATCGACGGCAGTCATCCGCCGCTGTGAGCTGATGTGACGACACATAAGACTAATACGGCCATGAGAACTACGACGCCCGACTGGAGTTTTCCGCCTCTCTAAGATCCCGAGTCGTACTACCAGCCATGCCGCCGTCAGAGCTTTGGTCGCCAAGGGGATGGATATCCCCGCTGAGAGCATCAAGGTGTATTCTTTGGCTACCCTGATGTTTTCCGGACCGCCCACCTTCCTGGGTCGTCTAGGGGAAGGTCAACGCCAGTATCCCATCCTCGACACCCATTTTTGGGGACTCACCCCGCTCAACGACGTGGCGCCTGAGAACACATCGTAGACTGCATTGCCATCTCGGGCTTGGCAAGCCACCCCTTTGGTTCTTGGCAACCCCGAGGCGACGACAAGACCTTTATGTGGATGCGAAATCAAGCTCCGGTCTACATCTCCGGCATGAGGGCCCTCCTGCCATCTTGGTCGACCCGGACTCCGCCACCGCCCATCGGATCAAGGGATCCGAGCCACCACGGAGATATGCTCGACGCGCTCCGCCCGTCATTTGACCACGGGGCTGAGGAAGAAGAGACAACCGGCAGGAGTTGTCAAACCTTCCTCGATAGCGTGCCTAGACACGTCATCCTTGGCATTTGGGACGGGGTTGATGGACATTGTGAATTTTCTAGCGCCTACATGTACGACAAGTTCAGGCGTGACTTGATCTAGTCGCGCACAGCCTCTGCCACATACTTCTGGCTGCAAATGTCCCTTTTAGCTACCTCCTTCCACCTCTTGGACTACCAGGAGATGAGACACCGTCCAGAGTGCCACCGAGTAAGAAGCTAATTGCGTATATGCATTTGTATTTGTGGGACTCCTTGAACAGGGACCCCGGTTATCTCGCCACCAAGCCGAGTCCAGAACTCTCATGCTCCTAACTGCGCTGTGTCTCGCATCACGAGAGACCCACGTCCACCAACGGCTGTTGACGGCAAATCTCATCCTCGACCACGGATACGACGTATCGAAAGAGCCCGATGTATTCACATTCATCCTTCAGCCGCGGCGGTCTGAGGAAGATCGGCTCGCAAAAGCAGTGGGAATCCGCCATTCGCGACTTCTGGCGCGCGGGCTTGGACATGTCAAGGTTACCTACGTCCTTGCCCTTAGTCAGTAACAAGATTAAAAACACCCCCAAACCTAAACCGCTACCGCCCGAGATAAGAGTCCGCGACGGCGTCATGGCCACTTCCAGCAGGCCCGGGGGTTCTCCACCACTTCCGGCTGGTCCACCACGTCCTCCGTCACCACCGTTGCAGACCAACTACAAGCCGCCGGTCCGTACCGTCGAGGAGAGGTCGTTTGGCCGTTCCATACGACGCTTCCTCAGCAAGTGGTGAACGGTCGGACGTCTCTACCGAAAGTTCTTTTTAATATACCTCTTGGTACACCAACACTCGCATTGCCCCCCAATGGCCCATACAACAATTGGGTCTCCAAAACGCCGCAGAATGCTACTGAGGCCTCTATACAGTTAACACACATCAAGCAGTATTCGTTCACGTACTTAGCGCTCCGCTAGCACTTAGGTAGCCAAACTTCAATGTTGGTATCGTTTTTATTTTATTTTAGCAGCTGACCTCCGGAATTTCCTCCATCTCGTCCCAAGAGAGTGTGGCAGGAAAAGACCCTTGCGCGTGGCGTCTCGGATGCGGAGGAAGGCGCAACTGTCTGACTAGCTGAAAAGGTCTTCGGTAAGCTGGCAAACCAAAGCCTCGCGATGCGTGCGCGGACGGTACTTTGCCATTGGCCAGCGCCGGCGACAACCATCCGCCCCTGCAGAACCCCCCACACTCTGGGCGTTCTCGGTTTCCATCATAAAGGCACCATCTTCTCCTCAGGCTCCTTTCCTTGTGGCACCTCTCCCAATGCACCTACATCGCGACCTAAGGAAACCCCCAACTATGGGAACCTCCCAGACAGCGCGTGGATATGACAGTTCTCCACCAGTATGACTACCTGTTCGCAATCACGACTTGCTTCGCCTTTCTCGACGCGTGGAATATCGGTACGTGCAATCCCGCCTGTTGCATCGCGGGACTGACAGGCGGGCAGGCGCCAACGATGTCGCCAACTCGTTCGCCACCTCGGTGTCTTCGAGATGCCTGACCATGAAGCAAGCCATGGCCATCGCCGCCGTCATGGAATTTAGCGGCTCCGTCACCGTGGGCTCCCGCGTTGCCGAGACCATCCGCACCAAGATTGTCGACCCGGCCCTGTATGACAGCCAGCCCAGCGTCCTCATGCTGGCCATGATGTGTGCTATTACAGGCTCCGCCGTGTTCCTGACCGCCGCGACACGGTGGGGGCTGCCCGTCTCGACAACCCACAGCATTGTTGGGGGCATCGTCGGGGCGGCGACGGCCTCGGTCGGAATCAAGCAGGTGAGGTGGGGGTGGGACGGCGTCGCGCAAGTGTTTGCCGCCTGGATCATCGCCCCGGGAATCTCGGGGATACTAGGGGCCTTTATATTCTATGTGACGGAACGCTTCGTGCTCACGCAGAGAGGCCCAGGCCGTGCACTCAAGATCGCCCTAGTGTCTATACCCCTCTACAGCTTCGTGACCATCGCGGCGCTGACGAGTAAGGCTCGGTTTCCTTGCCCTGCCGTTCCACCGCGCTGACACCAGTGGCAGTGCTTGTCATTTGGAAGGGAATTCAGCTCAATATCGAACCGACCACGGGACAGGTTCTTATCTGCATCTTCACTGCCGCGGGAGGCGCCGTCATGCTCCAGTCCTACTTCGTCCTCCCGTTCCTCTGGCGGAAGGTTGTCAAGGCAGACTGGGACCTCAAGTGGTGGATGATGTGGCAAGGTCCCTGGATCCTCCTCCGACCCCCGCCCTCGTCACCCCCGCCCGGGGTGCAGCGGGTCAACATACAGAACTACTACCGCGATCACTTGACCGAGGAAGAGCTCGCCTACGTGAGAGCCTCGGCGTCCCTTCTCCGGTCGGTTCAGAATGCTCAAGCCGCCACCGATCTGGATAAGGACGACGCCCTGGTCCCCCCGCCCCCGGCACAGGCGCTGCCTCCTCCTGCAGCGCAGCAGCTCGGTTCCGCCCACAGCCCCGACCCGCGTCCCGATCTCGTCCCGCCCCGGCCGGCCGGCCCGTGGAACAGCCTGCACGTCCTCACCTGGCGCTTCAACCGCATCCTGCTCCGCGGGCTGGAGAAGGACGTCATCTCGCTCCAGAAGCGCACCGCCGTTCTCCGATGGGACCTCGCCGACATGCACTCGCGCGCGCCCCGCTACGACAACCGCGTCGAGTACATGTACGCGTCGCTGCAGATCCTCACGGCCGCGAGTGCGAGCTTCATCCACGGCGCCAACGACGTGGCCAACAGCATCGGCCCCTTTACCACTGTGTACGCCGTCTGGCGGACGGGCACCACCCAGTCGGAGAACGAGGTGCCCGTGTGGGTGCTCTGCTTCGGCGGCGCTGCCATTGTCCTGGGGCTCCTGACCTACGGCTACCACGTCATGCGGAACCTGGGCAACCGGCTCACGCTTATCTCGCCCTCGCGAGGTTTCTGCATGGAGCTGGCCAGCGCGGTGACAGTGCTGGTGTCAACGAGGCTCAAGCTGCCCGTGTCGACGACGCAATGCATCACGGGTGCGACGGTGGGTGTCGGCTTGGTCAACGGAACCTGGCGCAGCATCAACCTGCCGTTGATCCTGTGGATCTATCTGGGCTGGCTTGTCACCGTCCCTGCAGCAGCCTTGATATCTGGGTGTCTGATGGGTCTCATCCTCAATGCTCCGAGGTGGGGTTTCGACGACGGGTAGAAACGGGAAGAAGGTTGAGGGGGGCTACGGCATACCGCATATATACGTAAGAGACCTGTGGGCGAGCCTAGTCTAACATCGCCCGTGTAATCCTACGGCGTTTTCTGTGTTAATATGTCCATGTAAAGGCCCGGGCTCCAACGGGACGCCGAAGGCCAGTGTGCCCACCAAGTCAACCGAAATAACTCAACCATCAACCGCTTCAAACAAACCAACCCAACCGCCCTATAAAAAAGCCAAATCAGATCAATTGACTAACCAATTTATCATGCAGGGTTTTGCCTCGTTGGGGCAATCCCACGTAGCCGCTCTCGAAGTCGGCCAAAGCTCCTAACTAGCTAACTTTAGTTGTTACAGCAAAGAGATCCTCCTTCCTTCCTAGCCCAAGAACACCTCAAAAGGAAACCGCTGCAGCTCTCGTCTATCCTGCCTGCTCTCAAAGTTCTAAGATACATAAAAACTCCGTAGAGAAAAGCCTTGTTTAAATCAGTCTTGGGCGCTCTTGGCCGCTGCTTCTTCGTCATTGTTGCTGATTGGTGAGGTATTTTATTCTCTCTTCTTGTTGCTCCAGTATTTTCTTCCTGGTAGTGTTATCTTGCTTATGAAGCTCTGAAACGCTGCCAAGCGCCTCTTCGACCTCCTCCAGACTGTCTTCAGCGGGTCTGAGCCTTCCAGGAAGAGCGCCTTCACGTTGAGCGGCACTTAGGGAGATGGCCTAGTTCCTTGTAGATGCTATACCTATAGAGGGACTAGGTCTCTGGTTGTGGCCGAACCATTTTATGGTAAGACTTGAAGTCGCTCTGCCTGATTCTCTCCGCCAACAAGGCCGTAGTGCCCTGTGGGATGAAGCCAGTTCAGGTGGTTTATCCTTCCAGCAGACCTCCTAGTACTTGTAGTTTTCAGGCGTTCCGTCCCACCAGTGTCCACTACAGCCAGGATGTGCTGGCCTCCGCATGCTTGGTCATCGACTCTTCCTCCGCCGCTGTGACAAAGCTTAATGAGGTGTGACAACACAACGTCGCAAGTCTAGTTTTGGTCAGAGGAAGAGCAACACAATCCCACGCTTGATACGCGATCCACACTTTCCACATTTCACTCTGTGTTAAGAACAGAGCTTCCGAGACAGTTGCCTCGGGTTGGTCTTATGGATGGAGAACGCAGAAGAGAGTAGTGAGTCACGGAGGCAAGGAAACCACAAGAGGGGCTAGAGTGTCAATTCTAGCCCCTCAGTCTTCACAAGAAGTCCAAACCAATAATTCTTTGAAGGTCGGTCAAAGAAGGTACGGCCAGCTCCCTTCTTTTGTTAGTGATGCTATCGTCCTTCTTATGTGCTAAGTATATACCTTGATTGCTCCAGCAGCTGTTTGTTAGAGAATTGAAAATTTGGCCCTATATGCTAGATTACGCTTCGAGAACGGATTGCTTAGGCTCTGCGAGTAATCTGGGTTGGGTCAGAAAATATTGTAGGGGGTGACTATAGAGGTGGTCGCTCCCTAAAAAAGAGGCTCATCCGAAAGTACAAACAAACAATGTACTACTAGCGTGAGAATTAAGAACCCTTACACTCCATCACAGGCACAACGATGGCATCTATACTAACTATCTCTGAGGTGCCTTATACCTACTCAGTGTCGTATTACTCGTCGCTCACTGAGCATTTGCCACTGAGCACTCCTCGCTCAGTGGCCACGAAGCTACTCAGCAACTAAGCGTGGATGCCAAGACTGACACCTTGATTGGTCGGGGCTTTGCAAATCTTTGCGCCCTGGGCCCAGTTGTCGGGCCGCACTGACTCGTCACATTAAGTTGTAGCCTTCGTTGTTGTTATCGTTGTCTTCGCCTTTTTTTAGTATTGCTTTTACGGTTTAAAGTGATGTGTGCGCCTAGTTCTTAACTTCATCTGGAAAAAGGTTGTGAGTGATATTGTAGGCTAGGCAAGGGGGCGGCTTGTCGTGTCTAATGAACACATCGGGCATACCGATCCATGTAAGCTCGAGGGGACAACCAAGTCGTCGCATATTGGCTAGGGCTGACGCCACTAACACTATATAAGGTAGAAGAGCAGCAAACCACTGGTACCTAAGCCAGACTTTCATCCACTTCTTGATCTTGCACATCTCGAACCAGCCGGTCCTTGGACACTCGAACCAGCTCAACGGGCTCACGGAATGTGATCTGGCCCCAGTATATAAACTTATCTTTGGCAAAGTCGGCCATCCTGGTTGCAAGTCTTGAGTAGAAAAACCGGGTTTTTTGTAGCGGCTGGGGTAGCCGCCCCCAGTTCTGAATGCGGCATGGTTCCCCTGTATCCGGGTCGTCGCGGATCATGTTGAACACGGCGTAAACACCGCCAATTCTTCCGTCATCCGGCCTAATGCGGGCAACCAGAACAAAGCCAGTCTAGGCCCAGCGCTGCTCCTTGACCTTTGCGTCACCTCTCGGTTGAATTCTCAAAGAAAAAAGAGTCATCAGCAGAGAGCAAGGTATTCCAAGAGAAAGAAAACCCACCGCGAAGGCTCTTAGTCCCTTTCCATACACATGAGAGCGCCAAGCTGGGTGAAGACAAAAGGTTCCCTGCGTTTGGCTCCATCAAAGGCAAGAATGTAATCTGCGATCTCGATTTTCTGGTTCCACTTGGTTTCACCAGCCCGGAGGATCAGAGTGTCGGGCGCGAGGCGGTATGTGAAATGCTGGTCCAACCCCACGGGAATCCACGGGCAAGTCGGCCTGGATAGCGCCGTACCGATGGTGTCGTTGAAGGACTGTGAAAGGAGGTTCGCTGCATCAATCTTGGCAACCAGCTCTCCTGGGGTAAATTTCGGCCGCATTCTGGCCTGGGTTTCCCGTGTGCTTCTGATGAAAAACCAGTCCAAGAATGCTATACGCTGTTCCTTGTCGGGGAACATGGTGGAGATGAGCGTGGTGGACGCTCCGCTAGGCTGCAGCAATCTCTAGTATGCCGTTTCGTAATCCATTGTGATCTGGTAAATAACCGAGAAGTAGTCAGCAAAACTTTTCGAAGATAAATAGACCGGGCATGAGAAACGCAAGAAGTGGGTTTCGGTAATGCTCGGTCTTTGTGCGGATGTAGCCTACGCCTAAACACTAACGATGGGTGACTCACTAGGGAAGGTCTAGAGCTTAAATCTCGGTTTTCGCCTGAGAGGAGTTGGCCGTCTTTGCAGTGCAGACCGACAGACTGGCCTCAGGGAGAGGGAAACCGGGCTGCGCTTGGTCAAGAGAATGTTCAAGGCGCCCGGCGTTCAACGTTGCGTTGCTGGGATTGCCTGAGGCTGCGCTGTGGAGAGATGCCTGACGTTGCGTGGACGTCATGCATTTTCTGGTTGTGGCAGCTGACTCGGACCCACATAGCGTCCAGGGCGGGTCTGTCGTCAGACGGTGCCTAACTTGACGACATTCCATGAGCGTCCCCCATGCCCTCAGTTGACGACAACCCTTTTCCACGATCATGGAAGGCCGCCAAGTCCCTAGTGCGTGCTGATACAGCACACCGCAACCCTCCCTGACCCGCGGAACTCTCGCAGAACCACTCGACCCGTATAGCTCGCCGAGAACGTTCTTACCTTTATGGCACATGTTCACGGCCGGACAGCCGCCTGCAGGCGGTCTCATTGGTGTATAGACGCGGCAGGTAGCAGGGCGTGCGTCGGACGCAAGCTGACGCACTCTGCCCAGTTGGATGCGGGGAGACCACAGTACCTAAGCAGGTTGTGAGCTGTCGCTTCCTGCCTGCGTTGTGGTCTCTTGTTTGGAGAAGGGCAATCTTTGGAGTGGGCCGAGGATGGCGGGCTGGCCTAGGCTCGGTGACCTACACTGATAGTCGATGAGTTGGTGTGGGGCACGCCCACCTCCTTCCTATCAACAGCCTGGGAAGCCAAGATGCTCGACTTGGATATCCGGCGGGTTCCGCACACCATCCCTCGCATAGTATGACCAATCTTAGCTAGGGCTGCAGCGCAACCCCGCACATTAGCGGCATGCAGACGTCCTGCGGCGGTCACCAGCATGTGACAAGGGTTGTCCTGCATGCCCGGATTGATATAAATACCAGCATTATTGACGCTCGTCCTTGCTGGCAGATAGTTTTTAAATGGTGCTACGATTCTGTTTTATTACAGATCAGGTCTGGGGGTCCCGACTTATACCATGCCGGAGACGAATATTCAACTTCACACTGGTAGAGGGAAGGGTACTGATGTAGATTCTTGTCCTGGCTTGGTGAATACCGCCTTCATTTATCGCATACATTGAGATAAAGACTTTTCAAGTTGTGGCAATGGAGTGCTGACTCCACATCGACACAATTATGATAGTCCGCTTCAGACAACTTATCAGGCCTGATTCTTTACCATCGACAGAAGAACGGGCGCTCATCGCACACTTATGAGAATGGATGTAAGCTTAAATGGCACATATCGAAACTACAGGCTAACAGACTGTGCATATCACTTCCTCAGCAACGATGGAGAAAACAAACGTCTAGGTGAGCTGTCTTTTTCCTACACTCTCGTTCACGCTCTAACTGACTTTTGTACGCTTGCTAGACTTACAGCACCACATTTGGTATCTCACCCTCGATGGGAAGCTTGGCCTCGCGCCGCCCGTCGAACAGGCGATCAACGTGGGCCGTGTGCTGGACCTAGGTACAGGAACCGGCATCTGGGCAACAGATTTTGCGGAGGATCATCCCGAGGCTGAGGTACTGCACTCGGCCTATCACGCAATTGCCACAAACATTGAGAGTCGATACTGATTTCAGCCAGGTCATGGGGACTGATGTCAAGATGGCCGATCCTCGGTTGTACGTCCAACGCTGAACCCTTAAGTGCAGTCACGCTAAGTTTGTTCTAGCCTTCCTTCCAACGTGACATTCTTAGCCGCAAACTACGAGGAGGAGTGGAACTTCCCCTGCCAATTCGACTATATCCACAGCCGCATGGCGAACAGCAGTGTGGCGGACTGGAGCCTTTACATACGTAACTCCTTTGCGTACGTCCCCCGTTCCCAAACTCTCTCTCCCCTCTACCCAATTCGTCCCCGGTCACCCAACCCCAACCCCCGTCACTCGCACTATTAGAACCACTACCACCACCAACACCGATTCTTACCCTCCATGCTAGCGCCCTCGCCCCAGGCGGCTACCTTGAACTCCAAGAATTCGACCTCGCCACCTCCTCCGGCTCTCTCTCCCCATCTCATGCCCTCCATAAATCTATGGGCCTCATTCGTTCCGCGGCGGCAAAGTTCAACCGCCCCATCATTGACCTTTCCACGCTCCCGACGCTCCTCACCGAGGCCGGCTTTGAGGACGTATTTGTTGCATTCAAAGGCAGATGGCCCAGCAACACTCTCTGGCCTGCCGACTTGAAAGAGAGGGAGATAGGGAGATGGAATTACTTGAATGTCGGGGAAGGGATCGAAGGTTTCCTTCTTGGACGAGGGGTTTTAGGGTTGGGGTTAACGCGGGAGGAGATAGGGACGTTGGCGGGGGAGGTGAAGAAGGATTTGGCGGATCCAGAGGTTCATGCTTACTGGCCTGTGTAAGTACCCCTTTCTGGCGAGGCTGTGAATATGGGGGCGATGGGGTGATGAAGTGATGCAGACGGAAGGGGAGGGGTTGGATGTATGACTGCTGACCAAATTTCTCTAGGGTTGTGGTCTATGGGCGGAAACCAGACGAAACTCGGAAAGCCGGGCGGTCCTATCTAGGTCCCTTGCGGGGCATTTGGAAGAGACTTACAAGTGTCATCGGCAAGTATTGGTAGAAGCATATGAACAACCGCAATAACTTGACTACCTCATTAATATGAATACCTAAACCGCGTATTCTCCCGATCTGTCAACCTAGCCCAGACTTCGGGATTCATAAACGCCTCCTCCGTCTCCATATCCACCGTGTTTAGGCTTCTCTTTCGTCGATTCTGCCGCACATAATACAAAAACAGCGCAAATGTTGTGCATGCCCCCGCCGCCTGTGTTGCTAGCACAGTGATCTTCGCCGGCCGGTACTCGGGCGCGTCGCGGGCTTGAAAGCTTTGTGGCCCGATGATTCCGCCAGCGGCGAAGAAGCCTCCTAGGAGGGCAGAGACAAAGGCACGTTTTGTTGCGCCTGCTATGTTGGCGGGGGCCCACTTGTATTCTTATTAATACTAGGTATACTAAAGGGGGGCTGTGGGGGATAATGAGAAGACGGAGGGATGGGGGAGAGTAGGGGGCAAGGGGGCTGTGGTAGCTTACATTCCAGAAGATGGTTAAGGGACCCGGAATGAAATTGGTGAGGTAGATGCCCGCTAGGATCCCAGACTTATTGGTTGAGGGCAGAAAAGACATCAGGGCGCTGCCGATTATACTGCCAGGTAAACGTTAACAGAGGGGGATTATGATTTATCCACAGAGGTAGACACAAAATGGAAAAATATCGGTATTGCTGCACATACGCAGGGAAAAGTGTGCCCAAAGCCCATGCCCATCGGTGGTGTCCTCTGCGAACGGCCCATCCCGGGATCAGCATTACGGTAATGCTGATGAGGCCCGCGGGCATGTTCAGTAGAGTCGCCTGTTTAGACGTGTACCCTAGATTGCGGATGAGGGTGGACGAGTATGCAATGGTTATCCCGCCGGTTCCGGCAAACTTCCCACGGGTACAAATCAGTAAATCCCCATGTTCCTGAGACAGAGTGGAGAACATTTCCACGTCCAAAGAAGGGGCCCTTTCAGGAACCACTCACCAGAGTAACGCTCAACCAAATCAGCCAAACCTGCGGATCCCTCAATGCCTCTGAAATCTCGGCCACCCTGACCTTCCGGTTTTCCACGCCGGTCTGATTAATACTAATGTGCTTCAGTAACGCTACCTTCTCCCGGTCCGTCAGCCAGGGCGCCTCCATAGGCGTATCAGGCATGTACCAGAACGTCAGTCCCCCAAACACAATAGTCACCAGACCAAGCAAGATAAACATGATGCGCCATCCTTGTAGCGGTAGGGTGGGTGATACCAGTTGAAAGCCATATGATATCGCGCCGCCGACAATCTGCCCAATACCGAGGCCCAACAGCCAGAATGAAAATCGAGGGGCTTGTTCTGGCTTGGTGTACCACCGTCCGCTGATCAGCATGAGAGAGGGGTTGATGGTTGCCTCGAAGATGCCGAGAAAGATGCGGGTGACGAGGAGGCTCTGATAATTGTGCGCTGCGGCGCCGCAGGCTGTGGAGATGCCCCAGAGGATGGCGTTGATGGCCATGTATTTCGCGGCGGGGAAACGCTGGAGGAAGTAGACTGGCAAGGAAAAGTCAGCTAGAATGAAAGCGGTAAAGTAGGTGTCTCACAGGGGTTTTACTAGTCGGGATCTCCCATACTGCGATGGCGACGTATGTTGCGGTTACTAGGTTAGAGAAGTCGTTGCCCTTAAGGTTGAGGTCTTCACGCATGGTCATAACGCCCGCGTACTTTTGCGCCTGTTATTAGCATAGCCCTACAACGATACGGCCCATTCCTTCTTTTATTCTCCCCGTGTAGGTACTTGCATTCAAAACCAACTTATCCATAAACTGCATGGTGTACAGCAGAAATCCCAACGGCACAATGCGGTAATCATTCTTCCGACGGATAGCTAGGATGCCAATGGACTCATCTTGGATGTTTTCGTTGCGGTGCTTGTCGAGGAACTCCCAAGCGCCGTCTACATCGTTCACGACCGCGCTCTGGGACGGGGTGGGTGTAGGGAGGATGCCGTCGACGGCGCCGATTTGCTTGTCCCCGGTTTTCATGTCTGTGGGGATTTTTGCTACTGACACTCGCAGAATGTAAAGGGAAGACGGGGCGTTTGGAAAGGTACCAGAGGTAGGTAGAAGGCGGAAGTTTGAAAGTGTTATGTGGGTCATTGATCCTCTCTCTACCTCAATCACAATCTCAACAACCCCTCCCATTATTCCTATCTATGTTCCACACCTCCCCGGATATAGCCCAATCCCGCTCGTTACGCATCGATGCGTGATGAGTATGCGCGACTACATACTGTGGCTGTCTTGCGGAGGGGGATTCGTTCCCATTGGTGTAAGAGACGCAATTCACCAAAGTGAGGGGGGGGTGACAACAGAGCCTAGCGTTTCTGAATGGAGTACCCCGCCCTCCATCAAGGCTAGGAGACTGCACCGACTAGCGGGTGTTGATGGGTGTCAATTTGAATAATGCCCAGGATTTTACGTTCGGTGCTCCACGTTTCGTTCCAAGAGCCTTGATGTTAGTCACGGCCGCTGCGTAACAAGTTCAATTGGAGGTAGTTTTTTCCTCCTCTTCTCCCACCAAAATCATCTACCCATAGGTAGGTATGTAACTAATGTTGTTGAGATGCATTTGGTAATTACGTAACTCGTCCGTCAGCGCCGCCTCAGCCCCGATTAGAAGGGAGTTATGCCAACGCAGATGAAAACGGAATAATGTTCATGGAGAGCTTCGGCTAACTTAACCGCAGCTTGCCGCGGCTTAGGACCGCAGATCACAATGGCAATCATGAGCGCTTAGGTTCATCTCACATAGTCAGGGTGTAAGTTCCACCCCAGCCGAGCACGACATGCGGCTGTCCCAGGCCATCAAGAAGCTGTCGCCGCCGCCAACATATTACCGACCTGAGGAAGTGCGTTGGCGCGACACACAGCCCTGGTGCGCCCTGTTTGTCGAATGAGAGCTCGAGTATTATCACCTGCCTAAGCGGTTCTGGAGGGTCGAGAAGGAGGCCGGCGGCACGGCGTAATATATGATCGCGCCTGAAGTGAACATCTCGGCGTATGACTGACTGGACCGACCACATCTTGACCCTGCACCGCGGGTCGCATGCGATTCCTCATGCCACAGATACCGACCCTAGCGGAGATGGCACCACCGACGACACAGCCTTGCTTGAGCTCCCGCAAGAATCTCCCGACGGTTTCAACGTTACGCTTTGCCGCGAGTCATGCTTTACAGAATGTAATAGCGACCCGAGGCATTGGATGGCCACGAGGAAAAGAGTAGGGATTGATTCGATTTACAGTATCCGAGTTACCTCGATAGAGAGACAGCCAATTCTCTGTCCCGCGCGCCAGTTCGTTGAACGAGAGCCAGAGGGAGAGTCCCACATACTCATTGTCTTTCTCAACATGTTCTACAAGTCTAGGCCGTCGGCATGCGCTCAGCTCTAGGTCGCCTTCAGCCACCCTTTTAGGCCGCCGTGGCTATAGCAGGAACTTGTGTCGGCATGTTTGCACTTGCTACGGACGTTGTAACAGCATTCGGCACGCTCGCTTGTCCGGCAGCTGAAGCGGGGCTAGACGGAGCCGCCGTTGAAGCCGGCTGGTTGGATGACATGGTCGCGCGTCCTCCGGTCGAGACTTGTGCGGCTCTCTGCTTTGCTTCTGTGCGCTACTTGTCGTGGGCTTCGTTAAATTTTCAACAAAATGGCGGCGGCTGCTCCCTGAATGGGACTCGTGGCTTCGGTGAAGGATGCCCGAGCGACAGTCAAGCTGGCTGCGGTGGGGTGGTTACTTTGTTGCGCGGACCAAACTCGAGGCGGGGCGCCTAGAGGAATCAAGCGTCTTCTAGTTAATAAAAGCTTCCTCGGCAAGAACGGACTCGCGCAGAATATGACCAACTTCCACCACGGCGCGGCGCGGTGAGATCTAATGGAAAGCTGGAGAGATGTGATCGTTATGCCATGGGGTCTGGGGGGCTTACGTTCCTTCTGTGTCTTTCGCGTTTTGCATCAGATGCCAAGAATCGAGAGTGTTGCCTCTTCTTCGAAAGAAATTTCCTAGCGTGCCTGCCTTTCTCGTCCGATGAAGCGACTGTCAGCCAGGCAGAGTCTGTGAGTGGGTCTCTAGCCTTAGGCAGCACCGTTTGGTCAAAGGGCGGTGTGCCCTCAGCCTCAATACATTTCGCGTCGAAGGTTGACCTCGATCATTGGGGGCGAAGTCCTCACGGATTCAACAGGGCTGCAGCTCGGTGTCACATGACGGTATGAAGTTTTTAGTGTTTCTCAGAGATTGCTATTGCCTGAGCTACCACTACCATCCATCGCCCAACAGCTTCCAATGCATGAGATGGACTGCCATCCGCTCAGCGCATAACACCTTCTCGCAAGCGACTAGATCCATCCGAGGCCTCGAAACTCCAGCGGATCACACGTTGGATATGGTGGTCCGGGTGAACCGCAGAAGTCTGAAGGTTGGTTGTTGTGTTTGGGCTTGCTGTGCACAGAGGGTAAAGTCTTGAACACATACACGCTGGTGAAAGTTCGGATTGCTCTTGCAGGAAACAAGACGAGCGGAAGTACACTAAACTACTTTACAGATCCAGGACCCGGGTTGCCAGTTTCTTGCACCGGTTCGCAAAGATGGGCGCCGTATCGCGGTTTTTCGGCGCGAGGGCCTAGACGTGCCCAAGGCTTCGTCTGCCATGTCATTGGATACTAAGATACCGGAGCCTCAGGATAAGATGCCAAGGCATCGACGATGATGCTCCGCCAGATTATGCAGACCTGCCGACCCAGCTGGCCCCGCCCTTCCGTCAGTCGAGCTGTTGTCTCCCGTTTCCTCGCACATCCGTCGACCTCCAGAAATCGAAAATGTATATCTCGCGTGGCAAAGTGACTGGAAATGCATCAATAACACACGCCTTTTCTGTTAGATGGCTGGCGATCTTATGCGGCCTTTTAACATCGAATCAGGACAGTGATTTTCAGATTCTCTTTCCAAATGTGTTGCGGCCTTCTCTGGAGCCCTCTGGAAGCGTGTGATGATGAAGCAAGACATATGGATCCCGTCTGGGGAGAAACCGACACTGAGAGTGTTTTACGAGATCAGTCACACCACCACCCATGCCGATGGTATTTGCAGACACTGCCAGTGGGACCTGGAGTACCTCTTCCTCGTCACCCGGATCCGTAACATTCTCCCTGCTGGCACGTATGCAGATCATCTCGCAGCCTACTCGCGTCCCATTACGGCGGTAGAACAAGAGATAGCCGCTGCTTATGCATCCGCGGTGCATGAGCAGCTTCGGTGCGCATTGTTTCGCGAGCTTGGGTGCCGTTTTCCCGGTAAGTGCAAGCTAGGGTGCAGTGTGAGTATTGTACATTGTGATTATCTGGACCATTGCATGGTGCCATTGGCAGAGGTTCCTCCACAAAAAAAGGGCTGACAAGAACTGCCAATACCTAGAAAAAGTTGTCCCCGCTGTGCGACTGACTAAGCATTTAGGTGGTACGGGGAAGATGTCGATTGGAGATCACATATTACCGATGTGAAAGAGACACCGCCGCGTATCTATGGTCCCGGACAGATATACCGGTTCTACGAGGTAACCGCAATCAACTCGGGCCAATCGACTAAAAGCATACATGAACCGGAGGTTTCTTGTGTGGCGTGCGGTCGGTTGATTGGCATAGAGAAGCAATAGGAGAGAGGGATCGGTGGAAGAGAGGAGATGATGGGAAATGCTGGAGCTTACCGGTGTCTCCATTCATGGGAAGTAAGGTACCTAGTACCTGTCGAAGAAATAAGGCAGCTCAGGCAGTTCTCTGATCCCGAAGTCTTTCTAGGAAGGAGGTTCTCACTTGAGACTTTTTTGGTTTTTTTGGGTCGAATTTGCCCATGTCGGTGCTAGGAATTGATATAGGATCCAGCCACGGTACCCGGTGAGGACACCATCCAGTTGTCAGCCGAGAAAGGAGGCAGGAATTTCACCAAGGCCAGAATGTGTGTTCCGAGGTAATTCGAGTGATATAAGGTATTACTGTTGTGGTATCAAGTTTATTACATCGTCCCGGGGTAGTCCTCTTTGCATTTGTGCCCTCACCCTCAGCTTGCCATTTACCTCGACTCTCAGCTGCTTCCAATTTGGACCAGTCTGGTTGGTTTGACATAGCCCACTACCGATAAGAAGCCCGTCATCTCGAAGGCGGCCAAGGGAGTAACGAGCAGGGAGCTACTAAAAGGAATCGACCAACCTCAATATGCTTAGCTGCGTACCTATCTATTTTACCTTACATAAAGCCACAAATCCGGTCCATTATTACAAGTCATACCTCTTCCACACCTCCAGAAGAGGCGTGAGTATTGCGTCCCTAAAGCAGGGAAAGAACAGTTTATCCTCGGATAATAGTCCCCTCGCAATCCCATCCTTGAAAAACCTGCGCTCAATGCAGACTTTTACCACGTTCTCGTATTCGCGCGTCGCCTCGCTGCGGATCTTGCCGTTGTGGAGCAGTTGCTTAGCCGTGTATATGTTCGCAAGGTGGTCCTCCACCGACCCGTCCGGCCCGTATTCTCTCTTCATTTCCTCGATCGACTTACCCATAGCGAGCTCGATCAGGGCCAGGCCAAGCTTGGTGAGCACGGGCTCGTCGTCGAGAGCCTCGGAAAGGGTGGGGACCGTTAGGGTCGCGGCGGACGCGTTGTCTGTGTCGTAGGTCACCGAGTAGATGTCCTGGAGGATAAACATGACGGGAAATTTGACGGCGGCGTTGCGCCCGACGGCGGTCTGGGTGACACAAACGTCATTCCACGTCCACGACTTGCTGATCCAGGGGGTCGAGCAGAGCTGACCGATGGCGAGGCTGAGGCGGAGTGCCAACCCGAGTCTGTCCTTGGTCGAAAAGCCGTTGCTGGGTTCCCTAAACTCGGCAAAGTACCTGATTCGTGGCTGCCTAGGGCCGCTCGGGTCAATCTTGGTCACCTTCATGCGATACATCTGGCTGTCGCTGGCCGTTTCAAGTAGAACTTGCTGGACATCGGATTCCGCCGTGACTTCCTTGACGAGCGAGCAGAGATTGCGTATGGCGGATGCGTCAATGCCGTTTTCGGGAATTGTTTCTAGAAACACCGTCGCTGAGACGTCTGAGGTCCTCCTGGTCTTCGGTGGGAAAGCAAGGCAGAAGGCCCACTCGTCTGTCGAGTGGACGGCAAATCCGCCCGTCGAGGGCTGGACACAGGGTGCGCAGTAACAGCCAAGGCCGATGGCGTGTGGATTTGGGCAGGCGCAAGTGTACGTCTCTTTGACGGCCTCGAAAAACTCGCGGACTTTAAGGCTGCTGGTATCTGCCTGCAAGGTCTCGTCGACGGTATTCTGTTCTTGGAATTGCTGGTGAGGGGTGCTGAAAGGCCGATCGTCCAGGAGCTCGCGGAGATCGTTATTGAGGTGCCTGACCTGTTTCACTCTCTCTCTTATACCGGATCTTTCTGAGCCGGCAATCGTCATCCTGACAGTCGTCCTCAAGCGGTCAAATCCCTCCTACCAAGAATTAGTTAGTATTGTGGTCGTCTTCGGCGAGTACCGTCGAGATTCTTACAGTGCCACGACACATGGTTGTAAGTTCGAGCTTTACGTGGTCTAGAAGCTCCTTCATCTCGGTCAGGTAGTCAATAGTGAGATCGAATTTGTCTTGGCCGAGGCGTGAGGAGCTTTTGCTGCAGGACAGGATCCTCCCAGAGCTTCTGGTCAATGGGGCCTCGAGAAGGGGCAAGGCGGCGCATTTCTTGCTGTGAAACAGCAGAGGCGAGAAGGCCCCTAACGGTAGCATCGTAGATGGCGGATGTGACAACGACAGTCCTGTTGAGTTCGTTTGAGTTACTGCCTTTCATTCTTTTATACATCTTTGCCAAGTCTGCGATGACTGGGTACAGGCCCAGGATGACTCCAAGGATCTCCATGCCCGACATCATCGATCATCAATTACCGAATATTAACAGCTCAGTTGAAATTGGGGCAAGTGGTGAGTGGTGAGTGGTATCGAGCTGAGAACTGGGTAAGGCAATCGCTAAGAATTTCCGCCTGAGTCCAGTTCAGGTCAGGTTAATTAGGTAGGTAGGTAGGTAGGTAGCATACAAAATGAGAGTTGGACGGGGAGAACCGTGGGACTCAGATAAAATGCGGGGTGCGACATAACTGATCCTTCCAGAGCCTTGTCCCAAATTGCACTTCCAGCTTGGCAGGAGGAAGTGTCGCCTTGTACTGGTACATCACCAAGTCCAGTGGCTGAGAGGTAAGGTAGCATGGCACCCAGTGAAATGAATTGCTGCAGGATGTGGACAATGAAACCTCTTACTGCCTTTGGAAGCCTGCATGCCGCGGCGCTGGTGCAGAGGTTGAAGAGGGTGAAGAGGGTGGGGGTTGGCAAGAGCGACCCAGATACTCGCAGGTAATAACAGCCAGTCATTCTTCGCAACCGAAGCTCGCCCCGTCTCGAGCTCCTCGAAGCCGTGCGGGGTCGACTTGAATCGTCAAGGCGTATTTTGGAGAGGACATCCATTGACCGAGTCTACCTTGTTCCGACAATCTAATCTGCGATCTTTGGTGAATCGTGACGTGGCCAGCGACATGTGGTTACGTCTGACCTTTGTCACATAGTTCATCCCTTACTTTGCAGTACCAATCGCCCATCGCGGCAGCGATGGAGGACACGCCCAAGGACAGGCTGGGAGGATCGAAGATATTCGGCGCAAGAGAAGAACTGCGCGCAAAGGCACCCCTGGCTGCTCAGTTTGAGGATTGTGCGCAGGCCATCAGGCAGCTGCATACAGCCCTGAACGCAGACTCTTGGGTGTCGAAAGAAGAACTCGCAACTGAAGCGGAGCTTGAGAACAATGAGAAATCGACAGACGAGTCACAGTCCACAACCGGGGCTGCACCCGGCCAAGACTCGGAACTTGAACCCCAGCCGGGATCGACACAGGAATCCACAGTCGATCAAAAATCAGCTGAGCAAAAGGAGTCCGAAGACAAAAAGAAGGCTTTGCGAATCCTCGTCGATCGGTGTCTCGCAAGACTAATATCATGGGGCCATGATACCGGCGCCGTTTCTCGCCTCCTTGACCATTCTTTGCGGAGAGCTTTGAAGCCGCGAAGCAGCGCCCTGACGCTACTGAAGGAGCTGTGGGAGCTAGCCGTGAATGGTATATATATCCCCCCCCCCCCCCCCCCCACAATGTTCGTGATCTAAAGAGTAATCGGCAGCAACTGAGTCCCTACCGACGGCTTTTGATGGATTTGGGGAGCGACCAGCAGGGGACCTTGTCGAACAGCTACCCACAGCAGCCCTGACTCCGCCCTCTGAACAGCGAGAAACGCAGGAGATTAGAGATATACTTGGTCTAGGAGACCAAGACTCTAACTCGAGCCCAGAAAAGTTCCTCGCGGAAGCCGAGGAGATAATAAACGATTTATTCGATCTCCAACCCACACTTCTTGACCCTTTCGACGATGACGATCTCGCACCAATCCCAGACGCCCTTCAGACGGAGGCTTCGGACCGACAGTATGTCCAGAAAGTCTTCCCTAAGGCCGTTCCATCTCTAGTTGACCGGCTTGTGGCGGCCAACCGACGGAGACGCCAAAACATCCAGAGCTTGAGGGAGGAGGCATCTAAGGCGCGGCGTGAGGGTGAAACATCACCTTTAGAGGCCGCTGCCACCGGGCAGTTAGGCATCTCGCGGGAAAGGAAACCCCGCCATGGCACCGCGATGAGCCGTATCCGGGGCTACCGGAAGACCTCAACACCATCGGGGTCGGAAACCGGGGCTTCCAAAACCGCTCCATCAACGCTCGGAAGAACGACCTTTTCGTCGAGTGACATTATACACGAGAAAGAGTCCGTGACATCGTTTGCATCTACCGATGATGTTCACACCGTCCAACCCCAATTGGAACCCCCCGGTCCGCCTGCCGACATCAGCTTAAAGGACAACCTACCATTTCAATGCCAGTACTGCCGCGTTGAGGTTCCCCTAGAGCTTGGTAAGCAAAGCATGAGTCAGGAGGACTGGATCGCTCACTTTTACATGGATCTGCAACCGTACACCTGTACCTTTGAAGAGTGCAGTCGGGCCCACAAACTATTTGGGGTCAAGCAAGATTGGTTTCAGCACGAGCTGGATTACCATCGAACCCACCAGGCTTGGTACTGTGCCAAGCCCGAATGCAAGACAGAGTTCCAGACGTGGGCCCTCTTCCAACAGCATCTAAAATCAGAGCACCCGGACATCAGAACAGACGGTCCCGATCTCAAAGCTCTCGCTCAAGCGTGGCAAAGGTTATCGCTGCAGCCCGAGCCATCGCCTCAGCGCGAATGCCCCTTGTGCGGATCCCCATACAAAGATAGCCCTGCGGACTGGAGAGACCACATTGCGTACCACCAAGAGCAGTTTTCTTTGTTGGCTATAGGCGAGGACGAAGGAGGCCAGGCATCCGAAGACGAAGCTATCGACCCAAATGAGTATGTCACAACCTATCTTGCCGGCCAGAAAAAACTTGAGGGATACGCGGCAGTTCCACCAAGCGGCCCCCCCCTGGCACCTGTGACAGTCATACAGCGCAGCGTGAAGCCAGCTGAGAGCAACGACATTCTCGAAATCTTGGATGAGAGTTCCGGCGATCTCGGCGATAGCGGCGGAGAAAGGCGGGATAAACGAAGAGTCGACACGCTCTGGGAAGCCAAGGTGGGCACATATCTCAGGGAGGAGCCCGGTGAAGATCTGGAAGCCGACCAGCCGCTACCCAGCGACTCGGCAGCCACGGTTGAGCCATCCTGGCTCAATGTGCCAGAGAGGAACCACGAGTTCGTCGGCCGAGACAACGACCTCCAACATCTCAACGACTTCATTTCCCAGTCGGGACATATCTGCGTTGTGAGCGGCCGCGGTGGAATCGGCAAGACGGCCACGGCCATCGAGTACGCCCGCCGTTATGAGCCAAACTTCTCGGGCGTCATCTGGATCGAGGCCGAGAATCCGAACGGCCTCGCCGAAAGGTACAACACGATCGGCACCAGCACCTTCAAGCTGGGACTCGAGGGACAGGATCCCATCAGTTTCATGATGAATGTGAGGGCTAAGCTCGGAAGCTGGGACAGGAGATGGCTCCTCATTTTCGACAATGTCGAGGCCTGGGAAGACGTATCCAAGTATATTCCACGCAATCTGCCCAAAACCAGAGGCTCGGTTCTCATCACAACACGGCAGCAATCACTGGTCCGGACAGACACGCCAGCCCTCCAGCGCGTTCTGCACCGCATTGAGCTGGACCCACTGACGCCAGAGGAAGCTGGCCAGTTCCTCATCTGCTCGATCAATCCTAAGGTGGTCCCCGAAGATGTACCAAACCATCCGGACTATGATCTTGCCATCCAGATCGGGGATCTCGTGGAAAGGCTGCCCCTGGCCCTCATTATGATTGCTGGCTACTCCAAGGTATCGCGGGCCGCCCTAGACGACTTTCTCGAGATTTGGGAAGAGAAGATGGCGTTCAGAGCGAAGCAGACGCAGCGGAACAAGTCGGTAGTCATCGAGGGCGGCTTGGATTCGTCCATCGATCTCTTGTGGGATATCGGCATCAGCGAACTCTCGGTGCCAGCGCGAAATCTGCTGGAGATTCTCGCCTTTCTAGATCCTGAGAATATCCAAAAGGACCTTCTTGTCGGCGATCACACCGAGGGATTCCTCGAGTTTCTGAACTCCACCGAAGCTGCCCTGTACAAGCGCATGATTCGTCATATCAGCGGCCGCAAGCTCATCGATGTCAGGGGTGAGGGAGATACCGAGTCGTATCGCATTCATCGACTGCTGCAGACAAAGATTGTCATTGACATCGGTGCTCAGCTCAAGTTCGACAGCGCCATGACCAAGGCCACGCGTCTAGTGCGCAAGAGGTTTCCGAAATCGCCTCCCATCCAAGCTCCCGCGCCCGAGAACTGGAAGAGGTGCAAAGAGTACATGCCCCATGTCTTCGGTCTCCTACGAGCCTTCAATTACGCCCAGAATAATTTCCGCGGCTTCGAACAGACAGAGGAGATGGCCGACCTCTTCTACGACGCCGGATTCTTCATCTGGGACAGTCAGGCCAATGTCAACGAGGGCTTGGACTTTCTCGACGCCGCAGAAAGCATCCTAGACTCAGATGACATCAAGGCAGACCCTGATTCGTCCCGGCGTGCCGATATCCTCTGCATGTCCGGACTGCTTCTCAACGGCATGGGCTGCGAGCAGCGCGTCAAGTGTTTGCAGAAGCTGGAACACGCGCTCCAGATCCGAAAGCGCATTTACGACGCCGCAGCTCCAAACATCACTCGGGATCAGGACGTACTGCTCCAGAACGCCGCGTGCGACTACGCCATCCTGCTACTCAATGAGTACAAGTTCGAGGAGGCCACGGTGATATTCGAGGACTGTCTCCGGCACTACAAGCTGTGGGATACCGAGGATAAGATCCCATTCGAGTACTCCAAGTACTACTACAACATGGGTATCGTCCACATGTGTCAGGAGAATCTGGACAAAGCGGTCGAGTTCCTCCAACACTCAGTGGAGCTTGCCGAGGCTGCTTTTGGAAAAGAGGGGCAGTACTGGGATAACTTCTTCATGCTCGCGTGTGCTGTCCGGCAGATGGGTGATTTCCAGCGGGCCCTCGACATGCATCTCGAAGCGCTCAGAGCTAAGCTGGAGCAGAAGGGTAAGCATAGCAATGCTACCATTCTCAGCACGTATGCGGTCGGCGAGATGTACGCCATGATGGACGATTTACCAGCTGCAATGTAAGTCTTCACTCCTTTGCTTTCTCTTTTTGAGGGCCACCAAGGCTGTTTTGTGCACCGCTTACACCTTCTCTTCTCCCAGCGATTACTTGGAGCGTTGTATCGAACTGGCCACGGCCTCAAATTGGCCCGGAGAAGCCCTCGGGCGCGCCCAGCTCCACCTAGCCCGTCTGTACAAGCGCCAGGGGGTCAGCCTACAAGAGGCGGAGGAGCAAGAGAGGAAAGCCGAGGAAGCTCTGGGTAGGTACTTGACACACGCGGCCAAGTGGGTTGCTGAAATTGATGAACCGATCATGATATTCGATGACCTCCTGCCGACCGATGAGGGGAGATATACGGGGACGCTGCTCCTTCGGGTCTTGTGGGGGCGGAGAAAGGGCGAAAAGACGGTGACCTTGATCTGGCACCTGAAGGGGGGCGAGATAACCGTGCCTACGGGGTTGTGACGAACTAGTCTTGCTATTACAAATTGGAAAATTATCACCCATAATTGCTCAGAGCGTCGTCCAGAAGTGGGTAGTGGAAAAAGCGGTTGGAGCTTGTAAGCATCAAGCAAGTCACTTTTTTGCCTTCATCTTAACAGGAAATGGCTTGCTAGACAGCGCGCAAGGATGGCAGCGTACTGGCCAAGGGGATCCTTTCATTTTGCCCGGCCCTTTGTAGACTCCGTTTATGTTGATCACGTTTCCGTAAAGACCAGAATCCTGAGCTCGATGCTTTCTCTTACAGGGGGCTGGGATCCGTTACTATCACCAAGCGGAAAGGAGGCGTGTAAACAGTCTATAAGCAACAGGAGGTGAGCATGTCAGCCATGTAACCGAATAAGACGGTTCCCGGTGGTTTGTCTTACGCTTTGCTAGTACGTCCGGATCCGAATCATAGACTTTTACCAAGACAATGTCATCGACATCCATGCCCGAGAGATAGTACCATTTTTGGGAGGCGTTGTATTTCCCAAAATACGTCTCTCCCACGTACCGCCGACGGACGATATCGCATGTCACGAGGTCGTTCGGGTCGACGGTGCGGGCGTCGCAAAGAGCGAGGGGCCATGACCGGACCTTGGCGAGTGGCCTCCAAATGCTGCTCAGAATAGTTATGTCAGAGCGCATCGCCATTCGTGGTAAACAAAAGGCATACTTAACAACTCTAACTCTGCCGTTCAAGAGTCTGTCTGCCTCATCACCCATATGTCGCCTGACCCGCGAGATTGCGCCATTCACGCTCTGGTCTTGTGCGAGTAGATATAACCTTAGCCACTAATCCAACGACAGTCTTATTGGGTAACGTTACAAACCAATATGGGGATGTGTGGCGGGCAGCAAAGCGTCAAATCCATCCTCAAGATTGACAGTCCGTTTTGAAAATTCTTCAGCGTCGATGCTTTCCCTCAGCTGTGTTAAGAGTATGTTAGAAATAACGCGGGCTCAGTGGAGTCCACTAGGCTCAATGAAGTCCAATCAACACGCACCCGCAAGTCGAAACAAAATGTCGTGACACCCTCTCCCGCCTTGCTCGCACTTAAATGCCGCCGCAGAAAAGTTTCCATTTCGGGGACATACTGCTCGGCCACGGCCTTTCGATCTTTGAGGTCCAAAACGGTGGTGGCATGGCAGACAAACTGGAAGCCGTGGGTGTCGAGGCGAAAGACGTCGTGCTGGCCACGGACATTGTGGACGCGCACGGAGCGGGGCTCGAAGACGAGATTGCTGCGCGGGATCTTGCTGTTGTTCTCATTGAAACTGGCGAGCGGAAGGAAGACTTCATAGGGCTTATGCTTTTCGTATGAAGGCTGCCATTGAATGAACTCAAACGAGGCGTCCACGGCTTCCATTATGAGACCAGATAGGGGTGGCGGGTGTCAGGTTGTGAGCCGATCAAGGAACGGGCGTTCACCTTGGTACCTGCCCTTCCCAATTCGACCCCGGGGTCGCGTGTCACGCGTGTCTCACTGCGTCTCTGTCACTGGGATGGCGATTCGTCCAAGGTACGAAAAGATCCGATAACCCCCCTCCCCCCCAAAAGTCGCTCAAAAATGACTCATTGTAGAAAGGAAACTTGAAGCTAGTTCATGTAGGTATCATCAAGAGAGGAAATGTGGAAAAGTTGCAGTGATAAATTGGTAAAATCCGCCCAATAAACGAGACATGTCACCATCCATCACTCCTCCTGCTCTGAACACAACCCCTCACTTCCCCCCTCCCCCCCACCTTCCGCTTCACTGCAGTTCTGCACAGTCCAAGTGCATTCCTTGTGCATCCCGTCGAATAAAATGCCGCGCTCCCCCCCCCCCACCGTCCCCTTCCCTTCATCCAGCCAGCGAGTGGGCGAAAAACCCTTGTTGACACGGAAAGTAGTCGCTGCCTGGAGGGCTGAGGCTGCTCTCCCTCTCGATCTCGCCCATCAGTTGCTGCCAAGGCTGGATGCGCTGGTCGTCCTCTGCGGGCGTTGTGCCGTTGCTGCTTGGTGGTGCTTCATGTGGTCGCAGGGCGCCGTCCGTCTCAAGTTTGCTGCTGGTCGCCTCCTCCGAGTCCTCCTTCCACTCCATTGTCTCCTCCATCTTTTGGCTTTGTGTTGCGACCATGGCTGCAATGCCTATAGAACCTTTTAATTAAAAGAAAGATATCCGAAGTTGTCGCGGGAGGATCCTTGTTGAACGGGCCCTTTTCTTTGCTTTGGCTCCTGGAACTGACTGTTTTAAGAGAATTTTTCAGGGTCCAAGTCGCGCGAGGGAAAAAAAAAAAAGGGAGGAGAATCCCGGCATCTGAAGCTTGGAGCATGTGCCGGCGGCGGATGGCTGGGGGGGCTTTCGCGAAGGAAGGTACTTTTTATGAGAAATGGCCAATTGATTGCCCAGCACGAAGCGACATGGAACAAATGCCAGCGAAAAGAAAAAAAAAGCCCCGTGTTATCTGAGTCTCGCTTCTCAAGGCACATAATGAACGCCTTGCCGTTTTGATGGCACTTTCCCGGCTGACACTTGCGCGACGCTCCCCCGGTACGAGTACTTCCGGGGACAAGTTGGCCGTCACGGCATCTTCCTTTCGGTTCCTGCTTCTGGTTGGTCCGTTTCTCTTCTCCTGAAAGAGGTGGGATTTGAGATTCGGGAGACCAGGGTTAGGGTCGGGTAAGTGAGTTACATTTGAGCACCCAAAGACTCAATTCTGCTTGTAAATTTAAACAAGTTGGGAAAAGTCGAAAAGAGAAAAGGGCTAACTACCTGCCTAGATACCTCAATCCTCCGCCGACGATACCCGAACAGAGCTCGTGTCAATCCAGATGTAGCCGTTGCTCTTCGCGAGAGAACAGTTGGCGAGGATCTTGGCCAGGCCCTTTTTAGGGCTGGCCAACAGGCTCTCCTTCGCTGCTGCACGTCCTCGAACAGCATCTCTTTGCTGTCCCATGTGTGCGACAGGATGTCGTAGCGGCCCGGGTTGACAAAGCTGCAGAGCTCAAAAGTTGTGGTGTTGAGAAGTCCCATGGTCGAAGAATATTAGTGATTAGCGAAGAATAAGTATGTCGGTAGCCATGGTTGTTTGCTGAGGCTGGGAAAGGCCCAAGCCAGCCATTAGCATTGGGGGCTTCTTCAGCTGTGCTACGAGGGCAGTTTTTCAACTTCGCAGACATGGCCAACTCAAAGCAATAGCAATATCATCGAACCAGAACTTGTTCGCATCCCCGCCGTATTGGCTACTCTGACGCCTATCCCGAATAACATCACGGGCGAAAGCCAGAACATCAAGGGCAAAACCTAACGCTGAACAAACGGCGGTGGTCACGTCGGCCATGTTCGGCTGGCCGTTCGCCACAATCGCCGCGGCGAGCTTGTCGGCGGACTGCTCCTCCTTCCCCATCTCCTCTCCCATCTTCTTAGCAACGGCAAGCAGGGCCTTCCCTCTCGCTACGGCGATGATAGCCTCCGTCATAACGGCGGCGGCGATGGCGATGGCGGCGGCGACCGTGGTAGTTACCGTAAACAACGGCGGGACCGGCACCGTTACCAAAATTGTGATGGCTGAAGGGGTGGGCACAAGGGGGGCGAGGATTAGGGCGGGTAGGCCATAACGATTAGGACGGCTAAGACGATAAGGGCGTTCATCTTGGGCAGTTTCACGGCCACAAGACGAGAAGAGACAAAAAACCCAAGGCGAAGACAAGGCCAGACGGCGAAGAAAACAAGACGAGACAATGCCAGTTCAACTCCCAGACATTCATATGCTCCAACTTACCCACTCTTTGAATGGTACATGTATGTGACTAGAACCGCTGTCCAGCTGATACACTCCCTTCATGTTGGATGACTGCCGGGTTTCTTATCTACTTGTATAATTAACCGCCAAAGATGCCGAGGCGGACACCTAGGAAAACTTTAAATGCAGTATGCAGTAAAGCAAGGCATAATCCCGGTTGACAAATATTCGTCCACACACCTGAACACTTAGCCTCTCCATGTCGATACTGAAGAATTCCGGCGCGAAGTTGCCAGCCGCCTCCGGGGCCTACCTGACTAGGGCATGACGGAATGGAACATCACGGAAGAAGCAGAGAACGTTAGGCGATGTCCTAGATTATATAAAAGACGGGCCGTTGTGTTGGAGTTGAATCCTTCAAGTCAATCGGCCGTGCCGGAATTCGGCTGTAATAGATAAGATTCTCTCTTCGTCGCTAAGAAATTTAGCAAATCGCAGAATGCCTGACCTCACTGTCCGCCTTGGCACCTCTTGGCGCCTCTTGATAAAAATATTCCGGAAACGATCTTTGCCGGTCGCAAAACCATTTACGCCTCGAGCTCACAGAGCACTTGTAGCAAGGCAGGAGGGATAATGTGAAGATAATATCCGATAGATACCAGGTATAAAAGCTTGCTTTCTCGCAGAGCAAACACGCGGGTGTAAATCTGGCAACTACAAGATACCTACTACTCAGCGATTGTCGAATATTAACGCCCATCAGCGTCCATCACCCCTCTTCGGCCCGGTTTGCTGTTTTATGTCAATTTCGAGGCAGCAATTATGCACTCACCTTTGTTTGCCCTCGCCTTCAGCGTCAGCCTTCTGCTTCCTAGTCTCATCTCCGCGCAGGCGAGATATGCCAACGTTTGCGCTAATCGCGAGCTTGAGCAGCGGGACAGGACTCTGCGCCTAAGGGCTCTATGTGCTAAAAAGTGGCAGCGGATTGATTTCAACACCGGCATTAAAAACGACGATGGCAAGCTCGTTTACAGCGCGACGCACGTCTGAGCCAACGGCGACGTATTTCTACTTGTAGCACCTGAAGAGCTGACAACTTCATTACACCGCAGAGGTGGCGGGTTTCTCGGCTTCTGTAGGAAAAACTCGGGACTCCACGTAGGAGCGATTGCACAAGAAGAGCCCCTACGCGCGTCGCTATGGCCTCCTTCCACTCCACGATAAGCATGTAGGCTATGGGTCTGCCCGCCGTGTTCCGGACTCGGTAGTCACCCATCCAAATGAAAGCCCCCGTATCATTGTCGAGACGCTCGGTGAGCTCCGTCGATGTCGGAGTGGGTGGCAATTCGGAGCTTACTCGGTGCGCTACAAACTGAAAGCGGATATGGCATAAAACAGTAAAGCTTGCTTACCGAGCTCGTAGTCATGTGGTTGCTGCAACGATTGGCTGCACGTGAACCAAGTTGATCACCAATGTGGATAATACGGCTGGCCAAGACCACATCCGACGCTGCTGAATCGGGCAACAGATGGCTGGCAGTCGCGGTTCTGAAGGGTGAAACGAGATCACTTGGCGCATATTGCAGCTTGAACTTGGTGTTATCAGGTCACTGACGGGGTGGCTATGGTGATATTATTGACGCTAGGTACTTCCTAAGGTGGCACTACCTAAAAATCCCAAAATCCCATTGCAATGGCACCTTAGTAGGATGGGCGTGTAGCCCTGACGAGGTGTCAGCTTCGGTTTCTTCCCAAGATGTACTCGAGCGCATCCTCATCAGCCGTTCCGCAAGGATCAGCCAACAAGATATAAGACTCTTGAGCTCAAATGACGAAGAAAAGGAAGAAACCAGCCAGCCCATCTACAAAACCCAGCTGAAGTGAACCGTATCTCAAATCCCCACCTCAACGACGCTCATGCCGACGCTCGAAGTCATCCGAGTCTCGTCGCTGAGAGCGGCGCGATGCCGATGCTCTCCTACCACCGGCCAAACTAGCGCTATCCTCTGGAGCCACCGGCGGGTAGCGACTCAAGTTTGAGCGGGAGGAGAAGCTCCCCACATGGCTCAGCGGTGGGGTCGGCGGTGCGGGCCGGGTGGGTGGGACTATAGGTCTCGAGCCCGAGTGATAGGAGCTACGCCGGTGGCTTGCGCGGGGAGGACTCGCATCTGTGGGCCGGTAGCCGCGGGGAGCTACGGTTATTATCCGGTAGGATATAGCCGGGGGAGGTACGGCCCGGGGAGGTGGTGACCGGGGGAGAGGGCCTGGGACTGGCGAGATGGAGACCGCGGAGGTGGGGACCGAGGAGCCACATCTCTGATCCGGGGAGAGACGGTGGGTGTACAAGGAGCGAGCTCGGCCTCCATGGATCTATAGCGTTCGTATCTACCGATCTCCTCGGCCGTGGAAGGTCCGGGGATGTCTACGCCATGGAGAAGGCTGGGGGAGACGGTTACTATATTGGCGCCGGGGTATCGAGAAGTCGATGAATTCCTGTTGTGGCATGAATATCTAGTCAGATTAGCAATGAACTCGCATAACAAGTCTTCTTTTGACGGCTTGGCAACTACCTGTCCAACATGGTGTCGGCTTTAGTATAAGTTTCCTTACGGAGATCTTTTGGTTGTTAATATATGGGTGGTAAGCTGTTGATGCTATTTGTTGTTATGGTAGTAAGCTACTGGGTTGATGTTAACGTTATTTATGTCTAGAAATGCAGGACTTGAGCTATTCATCGCATCCATTTAGAGCATCCAAGATATTCAATATCTCTCTATTCACATTTGGTCAAACATTTCACCTAGTGGGCACAGACCTTTAGCAATACAGATACTTGGTAAAGCCTCAGGTTATATATTGTGATGGGGTATACTCTATTGTTACCTTGACCAGCCAACTGGGTATCCCCTTTATGATCACTCATTCATAGCTCTCGCTTATTTACATATCTCACTCATTCACAACTCTCACTCATGTACGACTCTCACTCATTTACAACTCTCACTCATTCACAACTCTCACTCATTCACAATAGTAGGGTTAGGACAAGAGATCACTAAGCTTAGCAGGGTATCGCCTACTACTTATACATGTTTACCATCCAGCAGGTTAGACCTTTGGCAACAGTCTTAAAGATCAGCCATAAGGGCAAGTCCAAAGGGACATTTCCCTCTACTACAGGTTTTGGCTATGCAACATTAGGGCTAAGAATTACCCACCCATGGGTACCCATGTGAATGGGTGGGTAATTTTTTAGGTACCTATGGGTCAAATGGGTCCAAGTGTATATATAGGGGTTAAGGTTATCCTACGTAAAAAAAATTTAAACCATAGTAGCAAACATGATATAAGTATGCGGCGAGAGGCAACAGCAGGCCCTTCGGAAAAGAAGAAGGGTAAGAGAAAGGCCATCAGCCCCCGGTCCCCCACCCCGACCCCCCCAGGGTCGCCCTTCCGCCAGCGGTCGCCCACAAGGGTCGAAAAAGCAGCCGCAGCCAAGGTCAAAGCGGCAACGAAGGTTGTCACGACCCTCCTTGTGAAGGCCATGGAGGATTTCCATGCCTACATCAATGGCCTGAACAAGGCGGGAGACGGCCTGCCAACGCCGGACCAAGCCGCGGAGCTGTTGCTGAAGGTGTTGCCCAACTGCCCGTCCCATTCATTCAGGAGCTTTGTGCGGATTTCCAGTGACCGATTGATGAGCCTGTGTCCGGCTGGGACGTCATTGAGCTCGTACAGAACGCAGGCGCCGTGGCCGCATAGATGCGCGTAATCGAGGTTTGACTCGCCAGCACAGCCGGATTTTCCGATTTCAATAAAACTCATGGCTTCGTTGAGATTGCCGGTCTCGTAGTAGTACCACACAGAGTTTTTAATCGGCCTCAGAAGCTCGTCGGACATGGTGAGTTTGTTATCTGCTCTTCGGGACCGCGCTCTGAGATTCGCAACGGATAAGACCTGCGGCATGTATTTTGCGCAAGCCTCCCAGCGGCCGAAATGGGACATTTCGGTGTCAGACTTTGGGAATCTGTAGTTAAGGGCCATGCAGACCCTGTCAAATATGGGCTGCAGGTCCTTCGAGGTGACGCCGACGTAGGTCTGAAGGAAGCACTTCTGGACGAGGCGGTGCACTGAGATCTCACTACCCCACACCTAATAAGAGCCACACCCATTAGTTCATCGAGGCAATCCTCTATGCAGTCACTGTTATCAGCTTACCGGTGGCGAGGTAGAAAGGAGCCACTTACACGGCCTTTGGGTAGCTGATGATGTTTGAAATGTCATCGTCCTTATCCTCGTCATCTGGGCTGAAGATAGCGAGTGGGATCGAAGCTGCAGATAGAATCGAGTCCCAAAACATCTCCAGCAGGTGAGTGTCTTATTGCGGCGAACTACACCTCCCAGATGGTGGCCAGGCAGTGACTTGCAGGCGTTGAGTCGCGATGAGCGTGGATTCTATGTGAGGAGCGCGTATACTGTCGCCGAAACCTCTTGATTGGAGTACAGCGATAGGACACATAAGCCGCGATCTGCCCAATTGCTAAAGCGAGTCCCCCGAGTTCTTCTAGTAGTAGCTTGATCTCGGGCCGTTCCGGTTCACGGTCTGTGTCGGGTCGAATGTCTTGCATAAAGACATAAACATATCTAAGCTTCGCTGTCGAACATATCTAAGCTTCGCTGTCGAACATATCTAACTCGTACGTACGACTACCCTTTGTCCTAATAGCAAGCCACCTGTAGCGCGTTGTGACGATGACGTGGCAGTTTGTTTTTGGTAAGTTCTGTTGTATCGTCTCTGGATCTTCGGCGTTATCGAGAACTAGAAGTAGCCTTTTCTCTGGTAAGAAATGTTAGCCCCGGACATCTCACGGGGGTTAAGGTTATATAGATACTTGTTTGCTCTAGCCATATCTTGATTCTCAGAGCAAGTGAGTCAGTCCTTCACAATCTCTTCACCGCCGATTCCCAGCGTACTCGCAAATTGGACAAATGAATCCTGAACGTCGGCGATAGTCTAGGCGTTAATCCAAAATATGATCTGGTATCTCATTCTACATCGATACGTATATTTCAATGCAGTCGACGTCTTTCCGCTGCCACCCAGACCATAAATGACGAAAGTACATATATTGTCCGTGGTCGGCGACAAGTTGCCAAAGTACACCTCCACCCGATTCATCTCGCCAGTCCGCCCGTAGAAATAAGCTGGCTTTGCAGGAAGGTAGTGTATGGGGAATAAGGCTTTGTTGTCGTCAATCCGCTCCAGCATCACCAACGAACTTCCCGCCGCGGTGGTCTGTTTCCGGCTGGCAACTGTCAACTCAAGTATAGCATGCCTACTCACCTGCAGCGTCGTCGATCCTGTTCATCGTCTTTACAAAGCTACCCTCCAAAGTCAACCAGGATCTCTCGATGTGTCTGTCATCCTTCAGCCTGAAAGCCTGCTGGATCGCGACCCAAAAGTCCAACAGAATGATGTGTACCTCGACCACCGAGGTCTGGAGCTCAGGTGAATTCACGAGGTGCTGTGCGCATTGCTAAAAGTAGTCTAGTTCCTTTCAAGCCTTGTTCATCATCTTAACCAACGAAGCCAAGTGCACGGTCGAGTGGTTCACCGCCTCCTTCATTCCACGAGTAAGCAGATGTTCACGGTAGTAGATGCTCAAGGAAGTGGCAGACGTATCAAGAGGATTATATGTAGGGCAAGGTAGAAGAAACTGACGTCGATGTCCACCCGCGAGGAATCGCTGCGGATCAAGGAGGAAAGGTTGTTCAAGATCGAGAGGCAAGGATAAAAGTTGGTCAACCAGGCACTTAGCTTCCCGATTTTCGCGGTCCTTGCTAAGTCGTAATAATTCATCCTTCGTTTTCTCTGGTGTCTGAACGTCTCCTGCGCTCTGTATCCCATTTCTTCGAAAACTATTCGCATGCCGTGATCTCGCTGCTTCCCATTGTGCCCGGAGACTCGCGTCGTGCGACCTGTTACAGTCATGGTCAATAAGTAATTTCTGCGCCGAGACAGGTAACGGGGGCATTACCAGGGGGTAGGGTAGCCAAGCTCCATCGGCTTGATTCCTATGGCCTTGCCGTCTATGAAAGGGAGGGTGATGTTGCAGACGACGTTGTAGAAAGGGCGGCGGTACCTGAGATCCGGGAAGGGCAAAGAGGAGAGATTCTGTGAAGGTAAAGTAGGGGGGGAAATGCAGGTGGGGATGTGAAACGGGCCCAACCGTAGGGTGTCACCGTTCGGAGATCCGTCAAGATACGATATTCATTGGCCAAAAACCCTAATGCGAGTTCCCGCAGAAGAGCGTTCATTGTGGTACGGTTCCCTAACATTTGATCCAAATTTTGCCCTGCAGAGGGATGTTGGGTTCCCTTCCGAAAGGGAGTATTGAGTAGAAACCGCACTGCACCTCCTCATCTTGGCTAAGCTCACGCTTAAAAGCCGCCTACTTATCATGAGCCAAGGAGCGCTTATCCTCCTGTTCCTTAACACCCTCCTCACCACCCAAAAAACCATACTACCCCTTTTTATCTTAAAACGGATCAGCCGTCAGGTGCTCCCGGAGAGCCTCTTTAATCGGTCTAAGTTACCGAGTAAATAAAGGTTAATATTAGATACTGAGTAGATAAGATAATCACTTATAACCTCGGCGCTCGAGGCGCGGTCCTAAACATAAAGCGCCAGGAAGTTTTAACATTGGCTAGCTTGCCTTTCGACCAACTTCACCATACTCATTCTAGCAAATTACCAGCTTTCATGTCTTCACCAACGCGCTCATTTCAGCCACAACTTTCATTTGTTCTACTATCCAGAGCCAGCCCCTGGGCAAAGCCCGCTGCCACTTGTGTTTTAACGGATTAATTCGCTAATTAGAGACGGCTCGGCTTTATCGGTTTATGGAAGTTATTGCATTGGGAAGATTTATTCCATTTTGAAGTTATCGGTAGATTACTAGCTAGAAAACAACCGATAATTATGGGTCAGATTTATAGACGGTTGCTACAACCTCTGCAGTAGGTACTAAGTATCTAGTGCTGAGTGACAGATCGTAAAGCGGGACGCTCTAGGGTTGGGGTTTGTTGGGAAGATTGATCTCCAAAAGGCACGTATCTCAGATGGGGGTATTACACTCTGTCAAACAGATTGTCACTAAGGATTTGTAAAGCTATGGGACACAATAGAATGTAATTGCTTGCGTGAGGAACCAGAATCCTCACTCCATGGTGCTGCGCATGATGGGTATTTATACTAACTAGCTAAAGGAAAAACAGTAAGTAACTTGTAACTTCCTTATTAGTGGGCGTGGGCGCCGATCTGTCGTGATCTTTTCTATCCTAGAACGGGTTACACATATCGTCCTTTCTCACTCCTCGATCTGCATGATCCTGTCTATCCCGACAACAGATTACACAGATCAATTATCAACCACGTATTTGGTCACGTGACCCCGCTTTCACCGGTGGGACGTCACAGTAGCAGAGCTATAGACTTTCTCTCTATTAAGGCTATTATGACTGACATAGAGTAGGTATAGAGTGTGACACTGGCACCACACCGAGGTGACAAAGCCTGGCGCGGGACGATCCACTGTGTGGCTAGCCCTTGATTATGTTTGGCCCTGGAGCCCCCGATGCAATCTGATAGAAATGTCTAGAGCCCCATGGTTCGTCCATAGCAGATCTGAAGCCCGATGACGATTTCCAGATGGTTAGAGACCCACTACACCAGGTTCAATGGACCTGTTGCTGTGGATCCTAAAGGTGTGTGTGTGTGTGTGATTCCCGTGACCATGGCAGGCTCAGGTCAAGGAGGTGAATAACCCTGTTGACCTTCGGTGAGCCTACCAGTGTGACAGATATCATACCTGTCAATATGATCGGGGGCAACATTTCAGTTTTGTACTCGCTCACTAACCGCGGCTTACGAATGGTAGTGCCCATGTATCAGGGAAACGACGCGCTCGTCTTTTGAACTCTCTTCTAGTGTCGCGCTTAAACTCATCACTCACGATGGCATGTTCCACCGCAACCTCTGAATAAGGGGCGAACCACGGGGTGGATAGAACGACGATAGCTGTCTTGGATTTGGAATCCAGAGGATTTATGGTGTGTGCAGTAAATTAAGAATGAACTATGAGTTGAAGGTATTTATATCGCTACCTTAGGTAGGGTAGGTGGGCTTTATAGGATAGATATAGTACTATATACGTACAATTAGTATCACGAATGTCCCATCGCCTAAAACTATAGAACATTATACCTTATTTTAGTAAATTGCTCACGATTGAAAAGTATTCTGTCTATAATAGTTCCCTAGTAATATAGCGCTGGTGTGTTATAATCGCGAGCAGTGCTTATAAGTAAAGTACTTGTTGATGAGCCCCTATTTTTCAGGTAGGGCTTTTTCATATAGAGGCTTTATCACGACAACATCATCCATTGACCAACATCCCAGATCTCAACGTCTCTACACATGCTATAAGAAATACAGTGATACATTTCTCATTCCAGCTCTATGCCCTGAGCCCAATGTGGTGTCAGGGTTCATGATGCGGTAATTACATTGGCTGAGATTATGCATATATCGAATAGATATCATACCAGATATATGCATGGTCCTAAACAGATACTGACAATGTTGGGGCGACTGTTATGGCGACCGAGGCGGGATCGGTGTGGCATCAAAGTAATGACACAGTACAGGAGGATGGATGAATGCTCGAGGGGACGCTCGAGCAAACAGGTCCAGAGGATGTTGTTTAATACAAGGTACTAAGGTAGTAAGGGGCGAGCACAGGGACTTGGGAAATATCTATCAATTGGATTATCCATATCCCCTAATCTCAGTTCCAAACTCCCTCTATACCCGACAATATGCAAACCATCGCAAGTCCCACCATCATCCGTCACATAGCCATCTCACTCAGACTATACATTAACTATCCAAAACAAACATACGCCAACCCGTCACTTGAGGTATCCCTATCCCGAACAACCGAAATTTTGAGGACCGAGATGCTTGTTCAAACGCTCCACCTCCGCCTTACAATGTCAAGAAAATATGTCCTCAACGCCAGTGCCCTCGCGAGGTAGCCTCAGGAGCCTGAGGCGGCCCCCCGGTGCCGTTACCGTTGCCGTGCTTGGTTACGGTCTGCATCGTTACTAGCGTCGTGTGCGACCACTCAATGGATTGTGGGTGTTTGCCAATGCCAGTAGTGCACGAAGTTGAGTGCGGAGGCGGAGGTGGGGGAGGAGGTGGAGGAGGAGGTGGGATCGAGGCGGTATGTGGAGGAGGGGGAGGTGGAGGAGGAGGTGGGATCGAGGCGGTATGTGGAGGAGGGGGAGGCGGAAGCGGGATGGAGGTTGGCGGCGGAGAAGGGGGAGGGGGAATTGGGGTGGAGTGCGGTGGGGGCGGAAGGGGAGGGATCGAGGTTGTATGCGGAGGCGGAGGCGGAGGGATCGAGGCTGTACGCGGAGGCGGAGGCGGAGGTGGAGGGTGGGTTGAGGTGGTGCATGGGGTTGATGGCGTCGGTGGTACGGGTGGGGGGTGGATTATTGTAGGTGTCCACGTGATCCTCTCGGTGGTGATGGCTGTTTGCGTAACGACTGCAGTCCTCTCCGTCGTATGGGTGGTAGTCTCAACCGACTTGATCGTAGTCGGGACTGTCTTTATTATCTCCTTCGTCTTGAGGAGCTCTTTGGTTTTGGTGGTGGTTTCCGTTACTGTCTTGACCTGTGTTTTCACTTGTGTTGTGGTGAAAAAGACGGGTGCATCCAAGAGCTAAGGAATTTTAGCATCGGTGTAGGCTTCTGTCGGAGTTGGTAACGTACCTTGTCAACAGTGTGGACAACACCGTTCTTGATGATAGCGTCGCCAGCCAGGATCCTGGCTCCGCCAATGAATACGTCGGCGCACTGGACTGTAACGGTCACAGTAGTTCCGGCAAGTGTCTTGTATGTGTCGCCGTGCTTCAAGTCGGACGTGAAGACAGGAAGCCCAACTATGACATGTCTGCGCAGAATCTCGGCAAGCATGTTTTCCGAGACGTCGGACGGGATTGATCTGTCATCGGGGGCTAGGAAGGTGATGCCTGTCCGGGCGTCCAAGTCCTTGATAAGCCCTGTGCGCCGCAGGGCGCTAAGGGTCTTGTCGGCGCCGAGGAACGGGAGTGTTATAGATAAGAGCCGGGGCAGCGTGAAGAGCCTGATATGCTTGGTTAGTTTGGTGGGACGAGCTGGTGACTGGAGAGACTCACCCAGATACAGGGCGAATTAGGCCGTGGTCGTAGGGGATATCCAGACCCGTGACCTTGACAACATCACCGAGACCGCTGTGGACGACAGGCAAGACCCCTTTTGGCATGTTCTTCTGCACAATGCTGGCATTCTGGCCAAGCGGGAGGTTGACAAACTCGGGTTCGTCCAGTAGGGTCATCAGGTCCTCGGCCCCCGGACCGCCCACCGTCGAGCACACAGGTTCGTGGCGTTTTATGAGAATGTCACCACCCGAGTCAACGCCCATCTGATATTCAATAGCTGCAGTCCTGTTGTCGATCTCACGTGTGAGAACAGTAGCGGACTTCCTGCTTCTAAGGAAGCCAGCATTGGTCGGGGCATAGACAATCAGGCTCCGGTTGCTGCGGAGCACATTCTGTCCCTCTGGCTGTTCCAAGAATGCAGCAAACTCGGTGAACCCCTCTTGGCGAAGTACCGTCAATAGAGACTGGGCGAGGGACCCGATGGTGAAGAGGGAGAGGAGGGTGAAGAGTTTGAAATTGACGGCCATGTTGGGCACCTCGAATGACGAGTCACTGGGAGGTGGTTGGCCAGATGTTGGTATAGAGGTCTTGGGTATGCTGGATCCAAGTCCAAGTTCTCGCTTCCGATGGGTGTTCTTGCCATGCCGCACATGGGACTAAGTACTCCGCGAGTTTGTCTGTTTTGCTGTCTGCTGACAGTCGGTTGGCGTGGGCGTGCCATGATGCCCAGCCCCCGTGAATAGGCTGTGCGCAGCGTGAGGAACCTTGGAGCGGAGCCTAGCCCTGTGGGCGAACGGTGATGAAGTTGGGTGCAGGTGACGATGGATCACAAAATGGGCTAGGTTTGCTTCCTGTGGCCGCCACCCGGGCAATATTTGCATGCGTTATAGCAACAGTTAAGCCGCAAGCGTCGTACGGGGCTTGTTGTTTTGCAGCGGTGCTATTTGTCGTTGCCTTGGGAAGTGCACAAGTGAACTGGTGTCTATTTACATGCTCTGCAGGGAGTCTGCAGGGCGATGCAGCAGGATCATGGCCTGGCAGTGGTGCAACCGGACTTTGCCGAATGTGGTTTAGACTGCCGTGAGCATCGGGCTGTGTGGTTCCTCTCAGTGCGAATTCCCCCGCGGCTTGGATCCGAGCATGTCCAGCCCGGTCAAAGTTGTCTTTGTGGCGTCCAGTCAATTCCCGTGGTTTTGGCACCTTTCGGATTGTGCGGCCTGTCCCGTCCAATTTTGAGTGTCGGGTCTCGATCAATACACGAAACGTTGCAAAGAAGCGGCCCCCAACCCGACACTGCCTCCACCTAACCCAGCCAGCCCCCAGATGCGCCTAGCGCGCATCGCACAGAGCACAAACTGCCCTCAGCGGACAAACGTATGGGGGGCAGATGGGTGCAGATGTTGGTGCATGCACCGCCAAGACGAGTTGGGCACATTGGGATTTCTCATGTTACCGAATTACCTACTCTGGATGCATGGTCTATTAATACACTCTCCGGCCAACGGAACACCATCCTTTTCGTTTTCGTCAGAGAGATAAGGTACTGGGCAGAGAAATGTGATCGGACAGCAATATTTTTTTTTTGGTGTTGAGGTTGTCGTCAGCAACTTCAAGTTTGCCTTCTTTACCGCTCTTCCCTCCTGTTCTTTTTCATCGCCATGTTGAGATAGCCAAAGCAAAGCGGACGTAGTTGTTGTCTCCGTACCCCGCCACCTTCCCACATGTTTACTTGTGTCCTTGCATCACGAGTGATAAGGGCGAGCGAGCCCTTTCAAAGGACAAAATGTAAAGCGCCTCCACAATCTTGTTCCCCCTCCCTGCCAACTTACCACTAAAATTCTATGAAGTCAAATACTAATACTGCTTGACAGCCTGCAGTTAGTAGAAGCAGTACAAGATGAATAACTTGTTCTTATACGTCACCCCCCCTCAAAGGGCCTATGTGGTCATGAAGCCATTCTGGATGCCGACCAAGAATGGACCCCTGTGGGCGGTCGCTCTTCCAACTAGCAGCGCCCAGTTCGTCAATGCCGCCCTCAGCGTTGTCTTGACCATCATGTTCACGTGGCTCTGGGGTCTCATCGCTTCTGCGACGCTATACTTTGCGTCTCACCGCTTCTCACGACGCCGCCTGGTCACGCTTGTTGCGCTCCGTAACTCTCCAGATCCGTGGGCTGCGTGCAAAGCATTGGCCGGACTCACTGCCGAGAGCATGGGCTGCTTCCGGCCAAAGAGGCATGGACGGCCCTCAACTTGGCGGGACACGGCCTTCGCCTGTGCTTTTGCTACTCTTGCCCTTTCTGTCGTCGCCACCGCCATAGTCATTGGTATCATCGGGCCGCCTTTCTTTATGATCGGCAACGTTGCCCCGGTGGAGACAAGCAAGCTGTATTATCCCCGGTCCAGCTCACTCACCTCCAACCCGCAAGCCTACCGCGCCCTACGTGCAGAGCCATCCCTCCGCGCTCTCAGCAGCGTCCAGCTCTTCGGGAAGACGATTCGTGAAAGAGTTGAAGTCTCGGGGGATGAGAGCGTCAGAACGACTGATCCGACAAAGCCCATGTTTGGTCTCACATACAGATACAACATCACCGGGCTGGAGCTTGGCCTCAAGCACGCGACTGACCTCATGTTATCTGTCAGAGGCGCTTGTCGGACCGAGTATGGCTGGCTCGACACGACAAACAAGAACGAAGCGTTTGAAAGACTGCATATTTTCAACGATCCCAACATGGCCTACACGACTGCTCTGTCAGGCGTCTACCTCGAATTTCCGCCGAGACCTGGATTTCTTACGTTAAACGAATCTCTGTTTGTCGATCAGACCCTGGCAGGCAACGTCTCTTACGCTATTGTAGCTCCCTTGTCCAATCGACGGAGCAACTCTTCAGGGACTGATCCGTGGTATCTAACGGAGCCTCATATTTCGAACAACCTGAAGCTCAACACCCAATACCGCATCAAGGCCGGCAGACCAGCTCTCTCCTGCTGGCACCAGGATGTTTGGAGCTGCTGCGGAGGGGAATCAGTCAACGGTGGGCGAAATCTCCCAGAGCTCAAGAATCTGATCATGCCAGAGGTGCTCCGCGATATAATGGCCATTGCATTGCTCAAACCGCCTGTCGTACAGCTCGGCAAGGACGCCGTCATGTCGGCCCTTGCCTCGGCCAGCTCGAGTCCACTGGGCTCCAACGGCATCATCGAAGCACGATATTCCAGCATCTTCCAGGACGTGGAGCGACTCGTTATGGCTAGCTATGTCAGCACGTTGAACATCCTCACAGATTCCACCCTGTTTGAGCCCTCGGATGACGAGTTCAAGCAGTCCAACTATTTTACCAACCCAAAAACCTTTGAGCTTGAGGAGGGAGTGGGCGACTTTGTGGTGCCAACGCCCGACGTCCAGACTTTCAACCTCATAGGTCTTATCACGGTCGGGTGCATTATAGGCTTGATGCTCGCCATGAAGGTGGGTCTCTCTGCAAAGGTGTTCTGGCACCGCAACATGTACTCCGGTGTGCAACACGGCGAGATGGATCCGAATCTTGAAGTTTCGCCCTTCAACCGAGACCGATGGGCCCGCTTCAAGGCCTTTTCCGCCGTGCACCTCCTCCGGAACACATACGAGGATGGGACGGGTGCCCACGAGGAAGATTGGCGATGCGGTGAAGATCTCCCGGATCCGAGGGAGGAAAAGCCGCTTTGGCTTGCCAAGTGCAAACACGGCGACACCGAGTGTTGCGGGCACATCGCTACCGACCGAAAGGTATTGGGATTACAGGATGGCGCTCACCATGTGAAGAATGACTCCATCTCAACGATTGGGGACGAATCTTTCCAGTCGTATGCCGCAGGGGCACAGAGCTTTGCGCTTCCTCGCTACGCTTCGCCCCACCAGGAGTACCATGACGATCTTTCCTCTCCTGATTTCCTCGCTGGGATGGGTGATGGCAACAGCATCTCTCCGTACAACCAAGCTCTGCCAGGCAATCCTTACTTCTCACAGTCCACACCACCAGCGCCAACAAATACACGATACCAAGACGACACAACGCTTCATACTGCTCCGTTGCTTCCAGTATATCGTTACTCTAGTTCTTGAGATAGCTGGAGCACCTCGTTTGGGAAGACGAAGTACCCAGCCTCGGTACATCGATTATGGCTAGGGTCAGTGGTTTACCTGTTTTTTTGCCATAATAGACACGAACTATCAAAGGGCATGAGATGTTAATGATCAATGTGTTTGTTTTTAGGGGGGGTTGTGATGTCAATGCCACGACTTATACCCGGTTTTTAGAATTATGACTGGGACTAGGAGTTTCGGGTGGGCTAGAGTGAAAATGATCTCAATGGTCTTCGATAGGGAGTAAACCAACCTTTCCAAATTGAAGCCGTCATCCAAATCCCAGCCATGAAAGTGACCAATTCGCTCATAAACACAGCCCTGTTCAGGCACAGGGCGTAAAACCAATCCACATGCAAACTGTCCCTCCTTGTTCGTCTCGGGGTGCTCGGGATCGTTGTACCCGATGTTATTGCTGCTGAGTGGCAGGCACAAAACAGGCATACCACCCACAGTGAATTTCTCCTCCACAGTCTCGGGAAGATGGTCCATGGCAAAAGTGGCGTATTGCCCATCAATCTCGAGACCCCGACTCCTGTCGGAGGTTTCAACGCGACCCGTCACAAGGTCTCTCTAGCGGGAGCCATAAAGCGCTTTAGCTGGAACAAGAGGTTCAGAAATCTGCAACGCCGCTTCAGTCACATCACCCATAACATCCTTCCTACTGTAAGAGGCGTGCAACGCCAGAACTTGAGTCTTTTCAACTTCGTCGTCAATGTACACAAACTCAACCGGACCTGCGGATGAAGCCCAAGACCAACTTGGCATCTTGGTTTCGGAGCAGAGCGTGGCAGGAGCGGTGCATCAGCGGCTGCTCGCCAGAACAATGCGCCCAGCAAGTCCTGACTCCAAAGCCCATAGAGATGTCGGCCAGGAGACATGTCACGGGTGCTGGAATACACGGCAATTCCAGCAAGAGCCGAGAAATCCCTAGAAATCAAGTGCGGGCCGTAATCCGGGATTACGTTGAAGCGACCGGGTAAATTTGTCCTTACCGCCTGAGAGCACACCGCTCGGCTAACTTGTATGGCTTACCATTTATATGCTTACCGTTTGCCTAAGCGTAGCTCGCCGTTTTCAGGCTCACCGCTTGCCTAATTTGTACGGCTCACCGTTTCGCACGCTTACCCCTCGTGATGGAGGCTGATACTGAAGTTGCTAGGGCTAAGAATTACCCACCCATGGGTACCGTACCCAAATCTTGGCGTGGGTTGGACCCATTTACCCATGGGTACCCATGGGTCAAATGGGTCCAAGTGCATATATAGGGGAAGTACCCTCTTCCTAAACTACGGGCTAATGAGAATGAGGACTCCAATTCCAATGAATCCCTGCCTGCCATCACAGGAAGTTAAGGAGAATCAGGCATGGATCAGGAAGAACTGGCGGGCTTTTCAGGATCACTATAAGAATATCCAGAAAGAACAGGCGGCCGCAAACTAGGAAACTACCAAGGCCGACTCCCAGCATTCCATTTATGACCCAGAAAAGGGCCCAAGTCCTGAAAACCCAAGCCCACAAGGCATCTAATGTCCTTGGGCCCTTGAGCAATAAATCTACTCAAAATCCAGCTACCAATACAGGAAGCAATGGTAATCTGGCTGGTAATCTGGCTAGTGGGGGTAATGGAAGTCTAGGTGGTGCTGAAGCAGAAGCGACTGCAGGTGGTGAAATCCTGGGCGGTACGGGAGCGGATGTAGCTGAAGCGGAGGTAACCCAAGGCGATGCTAGTGAGTCCCTGTCGGCTTAGTGGGGGGACTTAAACTAATGCAGTTGAACTCCTAGTAGGGCAGATGTTGGTCATGAATCAATGAGATTAGCAGTGATTACCACATCCTGGGCCTTACTACTCAGTAACCCTAAATTGTTAGGATTAGTATAGTGATAGGCACATCCACTTCGCCATATGGCTGACCTCTTGTTTACTGGGTAAGCATAGGCCTCATACAGCATCTTGCCATAATAGAGATAACCTTATGTTTTATATTTTTATGCTTGTTGATATGTAGGACCAATGGGTACCCAAACGGACCCATGGGTTTTTTGGGTAATGGGTCGGACCCGTGCCAAGCAATGGGTACCCACCCATTGACCCATGGGTCCATTTGGGTCTGTGGGTACTAGGTACCCATGGGTAATTCTTAGCCCCAGAAGTTGCCTGGGAAAAATCGGGTAAGCTGTCCTCGCTGCCTGAGAGTTCACCACTTACCTAACTTGTACAACTACTTACCGCTATTTACCGCTTTCTATTTACCGCTTTCATACTCACCGCTTTCATACTCGTCAAAGTCAACCGCCAACCAACATTGTTATCTTATAGAATAAGTGATCTCATTTCATAGCATAATAGGGTGGTATGTAACAAGTAGCGCTTACTTAGACAAGCAAGGCAACACCCCAACGAATTATAGTATGGCTAAGAACGATTGGGCTATAGCGGAAAGGGACATCTTTGGCTTGTTGGAAATACTACGCTGCAAGTTGAGGGTGATTGAATTGTATGTTTCTTTCTGGCATGCCAGCTATATTCTTATAAATCCATTTCATAGGATCACGTCAACGTAGTTATGGTGGCTCAGGCTTACTAGCAGCCAGGAGTTCTGATTTCTAACATGGCCGCTTATACCTTTCAAATTTCTCCTACAATAAGGTATTGGACAGTAGCCTTTTCATAGTTTGTATTCACACTGAAAATCAAAACCAAGGGGACACTTTTACCCTTTTGTTCTACTGGAGATTTCTGTTCTCCATGAGCCCCCCTTAGGACACCTACGTTATGGTTTAACAGATGTGCAGCCCCAGCCAAACTCCCCACCTAACAATGTCTTCAACCTAGGTTCTATGTGTTGAAGTACTTCCTAATATGTGACGGGGAATTCATCGAGAAAGCAACGAGGAATCGAGGACATTCCTACTTCCACCTTTTTCCGTACTTCGCCTCACTACATACAGTTAAACGTCCAGACGACAATGCATGCCAAACAGGATCCTATTTTGCGACTAACGTCACCGCTGACGTGGCCGTACCTTATGTGGTATGGTCAGCATAAGCCGAGGAACGTACCGGAACCTCCGGATAGCAACTTTAGTCGGGGGTCCAAAATTGGGCCACAAGGCTATACGGGCTAGCTCACCCTAGCTCAGGAGCGGCTCAGGGTCACGCACAAACATGGAAATTGCTGAGGGCAACTTTAGGGTAAAACGTAATCCTGTTTCCGTTTGCGGCTAAGGGGCTTGGGCTCTGCATATTCGCATTGTATCCGCGGCGATAAGCTGCAGGTCCATCTGATAAGCATCCGCTGGTGTCGGGTCGCGAAGTTAATTACTAATAATGGTCCGGGTTGCTGAATGTGGAATTGTTTAATATGTCGCGGTGTGTTGCGAGCCATCGGTGCAGGTGTGAGTGTGTGGTCGACCCGAGACGGCACACAAGTAACATTGTTCCAACATACTAGCGAAGTTACCTACCTGGGAGGTCGACAAATAATATCAGTGATATGACCAATGGCAAGGCCTTCTTTCGGGTGGTCAGCTAATCATAGCGTCCTTGAGCCCTAGCGGTAAGGCTGTTCGGGCGGGTGCGTAGATTGCCCCAGGACCCGGTCTTAAATCGACTCAAATTGCTGAGATTGTCATGTGGACACCGTGTTGGACACAGCTGGCCAGCTACGAGGATCCCGATTAACGACTCCTGGAGCATCGCGTTAGGCAATTATGGTGCGGCAGGCCAGTGGCATGTTGACATCGTGGTTAAGGGAATGGTGGGTAGGATGCGAGAAAGTGGGATGACAGCTTCAAGAGCTGGAGGCTCGAAACGAGGGCAAAATGGGAGCCGGGTCCGCCCCCCTTCTGCTAGTGGCCAAAGAGGGCGCCGATAACCAGCTGATAAACTACCTCGCTCGAACGAAATCACTAACACAACCACAATTACCTAGTCGTGACCGGCGTAGCCGACTTGCCTACTTCGTTAAAGAGACTTCTTGTTAAAACCAATCTAACACAACATCATCCAACCGAGCCATGATCTGTCGAGCGTGTTTAGAAACCCACGTTTTCGTCGCCCACGCTGGAGCATCTCGTTTGCGACTGCTGCATCTCCCGGTAGCACAAACACAATGCAACTAATATGCCTGGCAGAAACATCAAGTAGTTGGGGTGCTTAGTACTTACAAGGTCAGTCAGCTAATGTCAAATATCACGTATGTATTTTCTGGAAGTGATTCCTACGATTGCGCAGCATCCAAGTTACCTCGAAAGGCAATTTTAGCCAGGAGACTGAAAACCGGTCTCGGGAGCTATACCACGGCTACGTGTGGAATCACCCTGGCTCAGCGAAAAATCAGGGAAAGCTTAGGCGAAATCGGCTTTATTTCCTTTAAAATTTAGTTCTACAGTACAGTGTACTACTCTTTTCTTTAACAGAGCTGCGTCACCATGGTCGCTTTTACTTTTCAGCCAGCCGATCCAACCTAATAGGGGTAACGGTGTAGCAACCAGCAAGGTGAATAATCAAGGTCAAAAGGGGCAAATGGATGATGATAAACACAATGCTTTTTAAGGTCTGGACCTGGGATGATGTACAGAGCAGGAAGTGACTTCTGGAAAATTTGAGTCTCTTGAGATTGTAGCCTGCGTGTGATGCGAGGGCAAGAATGCATGGCGGTGTGCTCTAATAGGGCTAATAAAAGTGCGAGCAAAAAGCATCTTTTGTATTTACCGTCTCTATTAAGCTATCCATTCCCATTACTTTGCCAGACGATATCCTGCATCTACCACAGCGCTTGCGCTCGCCGAAACTGAAAACCCAGCCCAATTTCCCTCGGCTATGTAAAAGTGGTAGAAGCCCAAAATTACACCACAACCATCCCATATCACCGAGCCGCAAGTACCGTCGGGTGGCCGGAACTTGCCCTCATTTCCAGCCTCCTGGCCCATATGGTTCCAGTCATAAACAATGTACTCAAGGTTTCTTTCTGCAAGATATGGCGAGGACTTGAAGAACCGAACAGATTTGGCGACCATGAATGCCTCCATATTACCCGTGTAGGGGCTGTTAAGATGGCAAAGATCCCATGGCAGCTCATCTTCCGAGGTTTGCAAGCGGGTAAACTCAGGACTCGTGCCAGCATCGGTTTCGAACGTCTGATTAACAAACGTCACATCGTCTTTCAGCTTCAGTAGGTTGACGTCGGTGAACGATATCTCCACGACAGCCTCACCAATCGTTCGATCAGGGCGGTCTGCCTGCCACACCGTCTCGCCATCCCCGATTCCGTGCGAGGCCGCCGTCATAAAGGTATCACCAACGTCATTCTCTACAAGAACGCCCGAAGTGGTGGAGAAAACGGCCGGGTGTGCGTGGTCGCGGAGCATCTTGCTGCGGATTAGGACTCCTGGTCGTAGAACTTCATAGGCCGTATTGTCAATCACACCCGTCATGGGCTGCGGCTGAACCACACGCTTGGCGGGCATGTCGGCCCATGACGGCCTGCAAAGCTCCTGGTTGTGGAGATACCCAACGAAGCAATTGGCGATCTTGCCGGGTACCTTGGCTCTGACTTGATCAAGGTTTACATGATCCTCTAGGACGATGTAGATGGTACGTTCGCACGTATGCATCAGTTCTAACACGCGAAGGCCAGGGACTTTCTTCTCGAAGTGGGCGTGAACGTCGGCAGCCAGTCGGCGAAGGTTAGCGTCCGAGAACAGCACCACATCGTACCCTTGGCTGTAGATGGAGATGCTGGGGTTTCCATGTATTTGCCTTGGGAACATGAGGGCACGACCCTGGTTCTCTGCCAAAAGGGTAAAAGGCACACCGCCAACGGTGAGTGGCCAGGGGCTACTGGGTAGCTGATCGACTTGAAAAATGAGGTGGGACCGGAACCGAGCTTCAGCGACGTTGTGCGTTCCGGGAAAGATGCTGCGGAGCAAGTCTTGAACTTCACCCTTGATGCTGATGCCAGGATCCCGCAAGTCAAACGGAAGTAGGACGTGCTTTGTATGCCATATAGCATCCTCATCTTGTTCCTTGGGCGGTGGCGGCTGCGGATGAGCATAAGTATATTGTTGGGCGATCGTGGCGTCGCCGTGCGGAAAAAGCCGCTTGGGCGCAAAAAAAGGCTGCGTGGAAATGGTTGCCCCTGGCGAGGTGTCAGCAGGCCGCTTGCTCGGGGTCATCAGGATCAAGACGCGCTTCGAGGAGGACAACTCGGCCGAGGGAGTGACCTTGCGTTTACTCCCCGGTGTAGATGCCGGCAAGTTGCTAGATGCACCAGAAGACACTGCGACGCCGATGGGGGACACCATGTTTGATGGCTCTTGGTTGTTAAATCGGACGTTTTGAAGTCAGTGAGGGAAAAAGTTGTGACTTTTGAGAGCTGAAAGTGGAAGATGCGCTTATCAGGCTGGCTGAGCTGGTTTGTTGGAGAAAGAAGAAACGAGGAGGAAGGATTAAGGAAAGGGTGCAAGTTTTCACACCCCTGCAGGTGGTCCGTGCATGACCGCAAACTTCAGCAAAAAATAGTCACTTTTTATTTAAAGTTTTGCTTTTGTTGGCAGGCTAGGTATCCGCTTGAGACCATTACCTGGGGGTTTTTGCAAACCGATTGTGAAATACGTTTTGTCATCGTTCTTACGCCCTTTCGGTCTCTAGCAGTGCCGAAGACTTCCTTCTTATAGACCTATCTAATGAACTCAGTTTGCGTCATGAACACGACGAAGTTCGGCTTCTGTGAGGAAAACATCCAGAGATCCTTCAGGGAAGAACCGTGTGTGTCCCCACTTGCGAGTAGTCAGTACCTTTGAACCGTCTCGGCTCACCAGAGTGTTCTCGACCGCCGTCGGTGAGTATGTCTTCGTCGTCGTCGTCGTCGTCGTTGGAAAAGAGGCGGTTCATCATTGGACCCAGCAGCCTCGCCTTCGTACTTCGTAAGAAATGTGCGATACGTGCGCTTCTTCTCCCAGGCTTCCTTATGCCTCTTCTGCTCCTCAGGTGTATGCTGGGTCGAGAAGCAGTCCTCGAAATTGGTCAGCGAAGATCGAAGATCAGAGGACAGTTTCTCAAAGGCTGTAGGCGTTATTGCAAGTGCATGGCTGAACTCCGGGTTTCCTCGGCAGCCACGGAAAATCGTATTGATGAGGTTGTCTTCAGCTGCGTACGTGGGACCGGGTGCGCGTTGACAAAGTTGCAACTTGTCAAGCATAGATTGAAGAATCTCGACCAAAGTCTTGTCAGCCGAATCCTTCTGCAACCGTGACTTTGCAAAGGTGATTGTCGTCCAGCCGGTGTGGTACTGTCTCTTGTTGACGTCGGTGTCAAAGTGAGTCTTCAATCGTAGGTTAGTGTAACAGATGCTTGCAACCTTGAGTATCGCGGGCTCTGTGGGAAGCGTGCAAAGTCCCACTTTTTATGTGGTGGAGCAGTCAGTCTCTTTGATGACTTCCCGCCTGGACTCCTAGGCCCTTGCGACGGTGAGTACGCTATGGAGCAGAGGCATTCCAATGCATCATATCTAGAACGGACAGGTGGAGCTGATGGTAACCACACCCCGTAAGAAGAGTCCTTGACTGTGGGTGAGTTATTAGTCCAGGGGGAGACTTTTTGCTGCGTCGGCTCTGGTCAAAAGTAGCCAACCTAAGCCAAATTGACACAGGATCCCGCACCCCTTATTCCCTCATCCAGAGCTTGGCGGTATCCACCGCAATCTTCCTTGTTCGCAAAATTATACGGTATTTTAGAAAGGGCGAACCCCACAATGGATATACCCCACAATGCAACACGACCTGGCCGAGCACCCCCTTTCGCAACCAACGCCTCCTTAATCCCTTTTCCTATTAATTTCTATTACTCAGTACTGTGATGACGCCATGCTCCTTCACGTGATTTGGCGCTAGTGTATGGTGCGAACACCACCCTTTTTCTTGAGCCTCACGGACTGACCGCTATATTGACCAAATCGCCACCACACCACGTTGCAAGGTCCAGTACTATTGGATCTATTCTTTGGTTTTGAATATGGCTGATTCGAATCCGCTCAAATCGATCCTCAAGCGTGCAGGCGATCGGCGCGAACTGCCGGAATAACGCTATCCCGCTGTTCTGGTGTACCCAGTTGAACTAAGAGCTTGAATTGCTGTTTGCTGTTCCTGCAGCTCCTGCCACCCCATTGGGTTGCCACTGGCCAAGCCGTGTCCACCCCAGGTCAGTGTCGATGTGAACTTGCGTGCCCAGAAATCTGGATTTCTTGATGGAGCTACCTCTTATTACCCTCAGACACGTGTACCCGACAATCCATCCGAACCGTCCACCCGGACACGCACGAAGGAGAGTGCTTCACACAGAGGGTCAGGGTCAACGACTTTACCCGGCAGCAGAAATAATACCCCAGGATAAAACTTCAACATGTCAAAGAAGTCTTCACGCCTTATGAATTAGAATTTATTGTCGCCCAAGTGTGATAGTGTAGGGCGGGGATCAAGTCAGTCAATACGTACCGGTGGACTCTTCACAGAGGCCCGCTTTCTCCAATTGCCGGCGCTCCATCATTCCGCCGCAGTTCTCTAATAGCAGGACTGGTTGCCATCTCTGCTTTACCGCAATTTTGTGCATATGAAACACAATGGTGGAGGTTTCTGAGTCAAGGTAGACCAGCTTGAAGAAATCGATGGCGACAAAAGGTTTGTTCGCGTGCTCGGCGATAGCTTGCCATTTGCTACCTAGTCAGCGCCTATATTCTGTCTGGTCTTGGACCAGTGGATGGATTTGGCGGGGGGTTTGGACAGCCATCCAATACGCACCGCGAGTGAACAATACGCAGTCTCGCGCAGGCCCCTCAAGCCAGAAAATCAGCCTTGCCCTAGGAGGGCTCGTGCTTGGTTCTGAACTTGTTAGACAGTCATAAGGGGAGAATTTTCGAACCAGGTCTGCGACCATGTCCTTCTGTTGAACCTGGATACTCTGAAGCGGATTAGGTTTCCACTCAACCGGCCTCAGGCGCGGTAAAACAGCATCGAATGCTTCCTCTTTGGTGTCGAGAAGATAGAGGGCCACACGTCCCGAACATGTCAAGTACATGTCGTCCGCAACCTGCTCCGAGGCTTCCATACCTGGGTCATCCGGGCGTTCCACTAGTAGGCCGTAAAACGTGCTCATAAGCACCGCATCGACTACGACCCGCTCGTTCACCTACAGACCAGCGTAGGTACCTTGGTTAGATCTCCTGACCGGGTGGATGACAATGTCTCATGGTTGGGAGGTGTGGTCAGGGCTTACAATCCAAGGTCCCGGACTCGAGGTCTCGTCTGGTGGCGACTCGGAGAAGACGGAGCGTAAAAGGCCAGCAAATGATAGGTTACCCTGAAATTGTACCGGCCCTTCATACTCCCATACGCTGAATGGCTGTTTGAAAATGTTGAAATATCTCCTCCCCCTCTCTTCAAGCCTCTCTTTGATCGACTTCTGGTCTCCCGCCGGTACCAACGCAAGTGGTATTATTTGCAGTGCCTCCGAGGTCAGTGGCTTGACACCCTCAAACTGGGGGGTCACACACGTCAAGGTGGGCACTCTGTGGCAACGGCTTCCCGTGAACCTGTACTCATAACAAATCAAGGTTAGTTCCCGCTGGTAGCGTGTGCTAGAGTACTTAACCGACTGCACAACCCTGCACTCTTCGTGGTAGACATCGCGCAGTGCTGTTGGCTGGCGAAGGTAGACGAGGGTTTTCGGCGGAAACAAGGTCCAGAGCAGCCGAAAAGAGATAGTATCGCTGCCATGAAGCCCGTCGAGCTCGGCGAACGTGGAGGCAAAATGCTCGTCAATGAAGCGGAGAACCACGTCGATCTCCGATGCCAGATACGGCTCAACCGAGTCCTTCCGCCTTACCAGCTCGGTGCGCGCATAGAAGAGGTCATGGAAGGGCTCATCGATCATCATGTCGTTCCGGCTGCTCATGAGGTAGGAATCCTCACTATCCACCGGCCCGCGGTAGGCCACTTTAGTCTCCAGCCCTTTGATCACGCGTTGTAATCTTCTGGACACGATGACGTAGAAGGTGATTCTTGAGCCGGTGTATTGATCCCTGCGAGATGAAATGCCCGACCCCATCTTCCGCCACCGACGGTGAAGGCGGTTCGGGCTGCCATCACTGTCCTGATCCCGTCAAGCGAAATATTAGCCCATCATCTCGCCCGTGTTTGAGCGAGCAGATGCGATTCTCACATCATCATCGGACCTGCCTCGATCTCGGTCGCTAACTCGATGATCATCATCGTGTGAAAGCTCGCCTTCCAGCGATGGGCGTCTCGCGGCTCTTGCGGTATTCGAGTGTGCGAGGCTCGATTCACTCCCTCCAGGTGAGTGCGTTTGTCTTGCACGCTGCGTGGACGCCTCCGCTCTGCTTAGCCGCCCACCCAGCACCTTGTTAAATGCCTGGAAGTTGCTCGTCATTGAACCTTCGGTCGACATAATCAAGTCGTCAATCTAGAATGGATCTGATCGCTCGCAGATTTAAAAGAGCGCCTGCAATTTGCACCGGGCTCTCGCCGTGTTGAATCCGGCTTTTGGATGTTTTTCTTCTTTTTTTCGATGGAATCTCCCCGCTTTCTTGAGGGAGGTGGTTGTTGGGGGAGTGATGGTTCTTGTGATAGGTTGGCCTGTGGCGAATGGAACAGAAGGATTTGGCCGAAGGGTCCACGATTGGGTAGAAAAGTAGGCCAATCCTCGGGATTTTGGAGAGGTCCCTCCTGCGCTCAATCAAATGTAATAACCGTTCCAGACTACTGAAAATCGCGTGATTCAACAATCGTCTGCCTTTGTCCATCTACCAGGCTCGCTGGAATAACGCCGCTGCAGGAAGGGGAAGGGAAGAAAAGCTCAATTCATCAGGATAAGCATCGACACTTCAAGTTGACATGGCGGCGAGAAAGCGGAGGGTGTACCCCGCCTCCGAGTCCAGCTGGAACACCAACGAGAATCCGCCAAGGGTGAAGCGTCCCGACAATGATCATGGCACGAGCGCATTCATTGAGAGAATCATGAGGTTTGCGTTGGCATCTCCCGATCGGAACAACGATGGCGACGTGCGAAGCGGCGACGATGACCATGAGGAAGGCGACGAAATGCCCCAATTCGGCGCCCTCAGTTTCTACCACGTTGAAGACGGCGACAGAGACTATCTCTGGAAACTGGAGGCCCAGCGGCTCACAGCGGCAGCTCGTGGGCCGCCGGAGCATCTCGTCTTCCCCTCTGATCAGGCTTCTGCGACGATTGATAAGGAGGGGTTCGTGGACATTGCCAAGCTGGCGGAGACAATTCTCTGCGCGCTGCATGTGTGCTCCCTGGACGACCAGGCAGTGCTAGACAAATTCGGTAGTCGGGCTTTCGACGAGACCCGTTGGTCGCGAGTCGAATCTGCGTTGCGCAATCGCGTCGCCTCCCACGACCTTCCAGGGCAAGCCCATGGAAGGTCACGATCCTATGCTAGGGAGCGGAGGAGCTCTTATGCGGATCAGGGCTGGGACGGAACGCCCACGGGTGACATCCCCGACCTGTATGCACCTCGAGGGGCAATGTCTGGAGGACTGGAAGTCAATGACGGTAACAGTCCGGAACCTCGGAATGCCGGGATCGTGTTAGAATCGGATGTATTCCAGCACTTGGCAAAGGGGGTCCGATCCGACGTGGAAGCGGATACAGCCGTACCTAAAACCGACTCGGACACTCTAGAAGATATGGAAGGACCTCGGCGCTCGACCTCGAGTCAAGGAACAGCCGAAACAACGTCAGATTCACCGTCCGGCAAAGGACCCGTTACCTCGCCGCCGCCGCTGCATGTCATCGGCGTAGATGATCGGGAGAGCAGCGGGAGAAGGAGGAGTGTGGGAGGAGAAAGAGCGAAGGAGGTAAAATTCAACATCCCAGAGGGCCCACCCCAAAAGAAAGAAAGGGCAGCGGACTCCGCCAATCACAAACTCGGCCAAGTGTCTAGCCCGGAACGGTACTTCGCCCTCATAGATCATCTCACGGCCGTGCTCGGCCACATCGCTACACAGCGGGCGGCCAGCTCTTACTGGCGCACCGTCGTGCTCGCCATCCTCGCCAAGCTGTCGACCAAGCTCAAAGTTCTTGCCATGGACCTCCCCGACTTTGCCCACTCTTGCCTCGGACGTGGTAGGGATATCTCGAGAATAAAGGGTCGGCTCTCTTCCCCTGACAGGTCTAACTTCATGCCCTCGGAGGGTGATGTTGATGAGATGCAGGGTTTTGGAGAGTGGCAGTTCCCCCGAATCAGTGACGACGACGCATCCGTCTCCCGCTATTGTCTAGAGAACGCCACCGTGTCGCGCTGGCTAGGAGACTGCCTTACGCACGCCCTGGTGGAGCTCGGCGCTAGGCGTCCGCTATACGCGCCGCTTGATCGTATGGACGTCTGTGCCATGGTCTTCCGCTCGGGCACCAAGGGAGTGCCGACGCTCATGCACCAGGACCGGCATGCGAACATTGGAGGGTCGAGCGATGGCTTGCCGCTGGTGTTCTCGGGCAGCGCAGTCCTGCTCGCAATCGAGTTGGTGACGCGATTCGAAATAGTTGATCCGCCACCGGTGGGAGGAAAAGTGGGAGATGGGAAGGGGACAGCAAGGCAAGTGAGTCTGCAGGCTTCATGGGAACAAAGCCGTGAAGACGGCAGCGACGTCGATGTTGAACGCAGCGCTGCAACGTTGGCGGCCATTTCAGATGTCGTGACGGTGTTAGTGCCGCTCGCGTTTGCAAAACCCTCCCTTGGGGAGGGCTTCAGGCTCGCTCTCCAGGCCATGAGTGCCCTGTCGGCGTTCGGGGAGATTGTTCCTTCCCCAACACGCTTCACAGCCTTGGTCAGCCTCCGACTGGAACCCGAAAGCAGCAGGCACGGAGTTGGAGGGGACACAAAGTTCCGCCAGAAACGGCTTCGCCTGCGAGGCATGTCATTCTTGGATACTGCTGGAATCGACCCGAACGATGCCAAGCCGCTGTCGCAGTCCTTTCTAACGCATAAGCGTCTTAACTTGTTTGATCGCAGCACCAGCATCGTGGAGTTTGGCACGGATAAGGTCTCTGTAAAGGAGACGATCATGGGCGCGGAAGCCAAGTTGGAAGAAATGCGGCGTCAGACCAGGGAATGGGAAATCGACGGCGGTGCCGTGGTTGTGAAGTGTCCCGTCTATGTGTGGAGCGTTCTCTCTTGCTGTGCTCTCCTAGTTACGGGCGGCCTGCTGAGTGCTTTCCTCATTGGAGATCGAATCGAGGGCGTCGACCCATTCAACATTGCGACGTTCACCTGGGTCATAGCCGCCTTCATCCTGCTTATCGCCAAGAGCGTCCGGGTCTCCGACTGGCCCTGGCGAGATTTCCTCCTCGGCAGAGTAACCTGCTGCAGCCTGACAGAGCTGCGTAGCGTTACTGGGATGGATCCGCAGGACATGATTGCGTTCTTCCTGTCGACATCGACGGATAACCGGCTCTTAAGCCGCGGACCGTTCAACACGGCCTTTTTCCGGAATGCCGGATGGGACGGTTTCTCCATTGACGTGAAGCCAGAGCTCCAGACGCTGTTGGCATGCGGTGTCATTCCGCTGAAGGTCACCATGCTCCGGGGGCCAAGTCTTATTTGCCTTGACCTCAGTCCGGGAAGGTATAGGCTCACCAGTGCGGACCACTCCATGCGGGACTCGAATGCCTTTGACCGGGCTTTGTGCTGTCTCGACCTGCCCAGCTCCAAAGACGATGCAGATGCTCCGTTAGTGGTCGGAAGGCGCTTGTCATGGATCAAGATACTAGGATTGTATAACTGTATAGGGAGGAAGTTTAAGTGACGGCGGGGGAGTCTGATCCTACGCATAACCACCTCATCATCGTCATTATGAGCTTTCACTCCCTCGTATCGGGTCGGGGCGGCTTACGCCGTGTTCAGGGGTCTCCAGAGAGCCGCCGGGATGAGTTTCAGGCCCGGGAAAAATAATAGTTAGAACCGCCTGGGTACTAACCCAGTTCTATAAAATTGTTAAAGACTAGACAACTCCAGACCGCGCAGACTGCGCAGGCGTAGACCCCTCCTCCGCCCGACCGCCTACATTACCAAACACCTCCCGCGCGACATCCCAATTCAGACTCCATATCGAATCGTGATCCTCACCCATCACACGGACGGAACCGCCCGAAAATATCTGATCGAAATCCTGGAGGCTCGAAAGCACATAACCCCGAGTACCGACATCCCGATCATCATCCACACCAGTAAGGTAATGATAACCGGCCTCGCATTACCAGCACTCCTACGAATAGAGCTGGCATGAAAACGGAGAAGACGAAGTAAGTGACCATCAAAGGAGTGGTATGATCCAAATCGGAAGCGAATTAGGTAACGATTGTTTGGAACCTGCCAGTCCGTCCACTTTTCCCAACCACCAATGTGCAGATGCCGCTAGCCAAGCCACAAATTGGTAACCTAAGAAGTAGAGGCCCGTCCAGAATGAAGTCGGCTCCGCTAGTGTTGGGGGAGGGGGCGCGTGTGAGTGAGATGTGATGATCCATATTGCAGTTGCGATGATTCCGGTCGTCTGGGCGATGAAGATGACACGATTCGTTATTTCCACCGCTTCTGGAAGTACTCTGCTTCCTAGTCTCACCTCTGCGCAGGCGAGGTGGTCGACAGAGGTTTAAATAATAGAAGGATAAGGAGGCTAGGTATAATACACCAATATTCATCATTCCCAACTCAATGTCGATTCCAACCGACAACTTGAATGCTCCCATCGCAAGCCTAGAAAGCAAATTCTCCACAAAATCACCCAAGCTACCAGCCTGGACAACCTATCTATGCGCCCCCATCACAATCTAGTTCTCTTCATCTAACGCTGTCGTGCTACATTCCCAACCCCCTATGCCGCCTTTACACCTGCCTTGGCGACGCCATGCTTCCACGGCTTCTTCTCCTCTATTCTGGCGTTTACATTCTTCTTGTCAGACTCGAGACTTTCAAGCTCCTCGATTACGCGCTCCCTTCGCCCTCGGAGCATACCCATTTCGTTGTTCCAGATCCGAAATAATCTCTTCCAATACGGTAGCTCTTCAAACTTCTCCAGCCCACGTTCCAGCGCCTTCTTTTCAGCTTCAATCTTCTGGATCTGTTCATCCAGCTTCTTTCTGTGCTTTTCAAGCTGCTGGGTCGATTCTTCATCTCGGACCTCCAAGGATTCCTTGAGCATCTGTTTAGTGTAGACGATATCCACGCCTAGTCTGTCGCGCTGTTCGTTCAGGTCACGCTCCAGTTCCTGGCCAGCCTCGGTCTGGGACAGGCCTTTCTTGTCCCTGACCATTTCGTCCTGGATTCCCAAAGACCCTGCATTGCCCTCGCCAGGCAAGTAGTGATTGATTAGCTTGAGTGCCGAGTCCCTGTTGTTGTAGTGCCGTTGCATTTTGGACCCCTTTTTCACCATGAAGCCCCAAAAGCTTTCCGTGTCCTTCAGTTCCTTTTCGCGGTCATCGGCGGTCATCGGATTCAAGGCCATCTCTTCCCATCTTGTCGTTGCCAAAATCACACGTGATAGAGCAGAATCGCCGCAGAGTTTTTTGAACATCAGCAGGTTTTTAGCCGCCGAGCCTTGCATTCTGACATCGGTGATCCGATGCATATAGATGATGCCATCCAGCTTGATGTTGTTTTCGTATGTCATTTTCAACCAAGTTGCAAGCTCCCGCAGAACCTCGACATCTGACCTCTGTGTGTCGTCGAAACCCGGTGTGTCAACAAGGACGACCTTTGTGTCTTTGTGGTTGAACATGTAAGCCTGCACCTTCTCAGTGCCTGCGATGAGTTGTTAGATACTAATTTGGTCGGCCACTCAAAAGCATGAGGAAGAAGGGGGGATGAACCATGACGTACATGACCGTAGAGTGTGACCAACAGTGACCGGGTCGTCCACGCAGTGTTTAATGAAGGTGCTCTTGCCCGCGCCGGTGACCCCCATCAGGGCAACCCACACGACCTTTTCCCCTGGAGAGGTGGTGACATGCTGCAGCAACTCATTGACTTCCGTCCCCGCGGGATCGATGGGTAGGTCTGGGGTGGCTGCCGAAAAGCCCAACTTACTCCGGACCCAACGGCCGACGGAATCCATGACAGCAGATTCGATTTGGAGCCTGTCGCTAAGTTTGCTGGTCAAGATGAAGAAACATAAAGGGATTCTGTGGCGTAGAGGGGCGCCGAGAAAAGAGAGGCTCTGGGGAAGGGGAAGTAAAACGGGAGTGGCAGAATATGTAGACCCTTGGCAGAAATAAATACCTCGGTAGGTAGGGCCCATCTACTCAATCAAAACGTTCAATTAAGCTACTCGTGAAGTGCAGGCGCCTGAAAAAGAACTGGAAATCTCGCTTGCCTCACCAAAGCTTGTAATGTGCCCAATCCGCGGGTGGATTTTTTTCATTCTGTGTTTGGGCACACTCTTGGGGATTTGATGAGGCAACCTATCAACTCCGAAAGCATAATGCCGAAGCATCTGAAGCAGGACCTCTGCGGTGTGACACGTTGCCAGATTCATGCGGCTCAAGTTTGTCTCCCAAAATAATATCTCAAATAATAACGTGACAAAGGGAATTGTGACTCAGCTTGCATCGCGACGCTCTCACAACGTGTACAAATCCAGCGAATAATATCGAGTTTCTAAGGCATGTTGCAGGCCAGGCTCGAGGTAGAACGCCCAACTTGCCTCAATTTTCATTTTTCTTGGCCGATTGGCTGTTGGGCAGCGATTCGTTTTACCGCATTTGGCGAGTTGCCTAGAAACTCAGAATAGGAAGATCTCGATGCAGGACACGTGGACAACATGGAACCTTGGGTACCCATACATAAGGTAGGTGGTGTTACGGGGTGGGCAAGTACTAGTACTTATTTCCGGCATCTTATACCTTTGCCTCAGGCTACGGAAGAGCTTTCCCCTCTTACCCCTTTCTCCTTTCAGGGGTTCGTCTCCGACTGTTCACCCTATTATCTACCCAACAACAACAATCCTGATACTTTCTGTCCGGGGCCCGAGAATCACCGGTACAGCTTGGAACAATGCGGTTGCTCAACGCGACAACACGGAGGCTTGAGACCTTCATGGATCCCAACATACCGCTGTATGCTATCCTATCGCACAGGTGGGCCGATGACGAGGTCAGCTTCCAGGATATTCAAGCGGGGCAAGATGCCGAAAAGAAGAAAGGATACGCCAAAATCACGAACAGTTGCTCCCTTGCCGCGGCTAACGGGCTTGACTATATTTGGATCGACACTTGCTGTATCGACAAGACGAGCAGTGCCGAGCTTTCCGAGGCAATAAACTCCATGTACCGCTGGTACCAGGAGTCAGTCTTGTGCTATGTATACCTTGCCGACATCGAGGACGAAGAAATCGGACAGAGTGAATGGTTCAACAGGGGCTGGACTCTCCAGGAGCTTCTTGCTCCCCCCTTTGTCGTCTTCTTGAATAAGAAGTGGAGCGAAGCCGGCACTAAGGGGACGCTCCAGAGTTCTATCTCGAGAAGGACGGGTATCCCAATCGACATTCTCGTCACTGGTGACCTTTCGAGCGCAAGTCTAGCACAGAAGATGTCGTGGGCCGCGGGGAGAGAAACGAGCATCGTTGAAGACACCGCTTACTGCCTGATGGGGATCTTCGGCGTCAGCATGCCCATGATTTACGGCGAGGGGGGAAGAGCCTTTGTCAGACTCCAGGAAGAGATTTTGAAAGCCACCGACGATCTCAGCTTATTTGTGTGGAAGGATGACGGCCCTGACAGGCAGAGTGGCCTATTGGCACCTGGTCCCCGCGCCTTCAGACATTCTACTAACGTCAAGCGGTCCAAGCCATACGACGTGCCATCTATTGTCCTAGATAACAAAGGCATTCACCTCACTGTCCCCATCGTCACTATCAAGGGGAGAGACGCGCTCGCGCTAATCCACACAGAGGAAAACGGAAAACATATTGGCATATGGTTGCGTCCTCTCTTAGATTCAGGCGACTACTTCGAGAGGAAGTCTTCCTCGTCCTTCTGGTGTCTGGACCGCGGGCGTGTCATTGATAACGAAGAAGGGCGGCACAAGCAACGGATATGTGTGCGGCAAAATCGGGCCCCGAACTCGCGGCTGCCAACACTATGGAAAGTCGCTGCGCATGGGCATCTGGCAACGATGAACTTCTTCTTTTCACATGGCGTTGCGGTTGATGCTTACGACACGGCGCAGCGGACGTTACTCTCATGGGCTGTAGAGCATGGGAATGAGGACGTGACACGGCTCCTCCTCAGCAACCACGCACGATTGGAGGCTCAAGACTCATCCGGAATGACGGCTCTGTCGCAGGCCGCGATGAGTGGGCACATTGGATTGATAAGGTTGCTTCTCGGCGCGGGGGCAAACATGAAGTCCAAAGACCACAACGGGAGGTCTGCCCTGTCGCAAGCCGCAGCCAATGGCCACGCCGAAACAGCCAAGAGGCTCATCAAAAACGGGGCCGACGTGGAGTCAAAAGATGGGCAGGAAAGAACACCTTTGGCGCTGGCTGCGGTAGGGGGGCATGCAGAGGTAGTCAAGTTGCTCCTTGACCACGGCGCAGACATAGAGTCGAAGGATTGGAATGACCTGACGCCACTGCTGCATGCCGCACAGTTTGGTCACACAGAAACAGCAGAGGTGTTGCTTGAAGAAGGGGCTAATCTTCGTTCGAGGGACAGCACGGATTGGACCGCTCTGATGTGGGCCTCGTCAAAGGGACAAGCCAAGACGGTGCGGATATTACTTGACAGCGGCGCAGATGTGGAGGGCGACAAAAGATGCCACACGACACCTCTCATGGAGGCTGAAAAGCGTGGCCACGGAGAAACTGCAACTCTTTTGCGCAGCAAAGGTGCAAAGGAAAAGTCGTTGATAAAAGCTCCCAAAAGGAGTCTGACAGATCCGGTTGCACTTTCGCACAGATTCCTTCCAGTGTGGCGAGCCAGTTGATAGTTATCTTACTTTCCCTACCTACCTACGTAGGTACACGTAGGTAGGTAGGTAGGTAGGTGTTCGAGGTAGAGAAATGTACCCCGCCAATCGGACCGAGTAATCATCCTAGTCAACCTGATCGGCTTCTCGGGTAACGACCACCTTGCTCGCCAAGGTACCTCACCTCGTGCGCAAGTGTTACCAACCTAGCTCACTCTACCTGCTCACCCCAATCCGTGTTACCGACTTCAAGAAACTTGCCCAGATGGCTTCGTTCAGCCTCGGAGTCAATCTTAGATTGCTGGGCCGCTTGCAGGTATTTTGGGAAAAGGTAAGAGACCAAGGCGTCATCTCCATAGTATCGACGATGTGAAGGGGGTAAATCGGGTTGCGGAGACAGATGAAGCAAACGTCAAATCTCATGACACGCTCAAAGCACCAGAACCGCTGAACACATTTTCCCTAGCAATCAGTACGGTCATGCAGAGGAACGCCACCCACGTGCTCGAGTGAGGCTTCCCCTTCATGGAGAGAGGAGAGAGGGGTAATACTCTTGCCTTGCGTCGACTTTAGGAAGGCGCAGCCGGAAGATTGTTTCTGCCTGGTATCAAATTAAGTCCTCGCTGCCAACCTTCTTTTCCCGTAGGTCGCTTCCTTCGAATACAAGCCCGACGCTTGTTTCGTGCCCCTTCCAGTCGTTGCAAGCCGACAAACAATGCGGCTGATCAACGTCCATACCAAACGACTCGAGAAGTTCTACCACGACCCGACAGAACCATACGGAATCCTGTCGCACACATGGGGCAAAGAAGAGGAGGAGCTTTCCTTCCAGGACGTGCAGGCGCTCGACAAGCGGTGTGTCGGCCGGACAGCGAAGTTGGACGGTTGCTGCGAACAAGCCATTCAGGACGGCATCAAGTACGTCTGGATCGACACATGCTGCATCGACAAAACGAGCGCGGTCGAACTCAATGAGGCCATCAACTCCATGTTCCGGTGGTACGAGCGGTCCAAAGTCTGCTGTACCTTTCTCTCCGACGTAGGGGGCCGGGGCGAAATAACCGCATTCCCGACAGCCGGTAGTTCACAAGGGGATGGACGCTGCAGGAGCTCCTGGCGTCGCGGCAGATGAAGTTCTTTGACTCGGCCTGGAACTTGTTGGGCACCAAGTCGACACTATCAGGATACATTGGAAAAGCTACCGGGATATCCCACCATATCCTCACCGGGATCACCACCTTGGGTTCGTGCAGTGTCGCACAGAGGTTGTCGTGGGCTTCAAGACGCACGACAACCAGACCCGAAGACATGGTCTGTTGCTTGTTCGGTTTTCGACGTCAAGTTACTGCCCATATATGGGGAGAGTCTGGAAGCTGCCTTCGACCGACTACAAGAAGAGATCATGAAAAAGACGCATGACGACTCTATCCTGGCTTGGTCTCTTGGATCAGTCGAGGGCAACCAGGCGCAGACCCAGTCTGACTCGCCCGCTGTTTCCGGGGGTGTACTTGCGGCCTTGCCGACTTCGTTTGAGGGATGCGATGGTATTGTTCAAGGATCTCAAATGGACACCCACATCCAAGCCTTCGAGATGACATTTGGGGGGACGATGCGAATCGACATCTCTCTCAGCGATCCCGCCGCGCACCCTATTATCTATGGCTATTTGTCATGCTGCCCCAAAAGCCAGCCAGAACGCCTGGTGTGGCGATTCCTCTGATCGAGCACGAGCCGGAAACGACAAGCACTCACGGGCCTCGCGTCTTCATCCGCCCCCGGGGCATGAAAGCTGTCTACTTGCCCAAGCCCAACAATCTTCCCCCTCCCCAGACCACCCTGATTCGCAAGGATCGCACAGGTGATGGCATTCAATCAGAGGATAAATCTTTGTGGTTCTATCTGCCTGAACCGTACCCATGGGATGCCAAGCTTGAAGGGGTGCATCTGGCAGAGTGCTTCGAGAGCGACAAGGCAATGATCAAGACGCCCAGAGAACTCGACGCAGAGAAAGCTCTTTTCTTGGCCAGATTCTCCTATTCCGTACCGGATGGCGACGGTATATCATACCTCTACTTTGATGAAAACCCGCCGGCATCGTTTTCCCTGATACATGAATTTTGGGCGAGCCTGGCACACTCGCGGGCCACGGAGATTATTCTCCAGAATCCTCGGTCTTGGGCTACTTCCATGCGAGTGTCCATCGACAAAGCACTTACCGATAAAGGCTCTGTGGTTGTTGAGCTCCCTAAGACGGATGAGAATGGTAAGCAATATAAGATTTGCCGTGACTTATTGATAATCCAAATCATAGTAACGTCAACAACACTCGCTTGCACTCGCTTGCACTCGCTTGCACTCGCTTACACTCCTCAGAGTCGTTATTCCTTAAGGCATCACTGTTACACGATTTCATCATAGGTTACAAGACGGCTTGAATAAAATCAACCCTTTCTCCAGGGAGTTGAAAGGCCTTCATACAAGACGCCTATCTAAAATAAGATGCCTTTTTAAGCCACTGAAAATGGGGCGTTAAAAAGTATTTTGAGGAGATTTTGGGCTCTTACACCTATCTTCAACCTCGCCTGGGAATTACTCTCTGGTGATCAATGGGAAACTTGACCATTTTGTGTGGTTGGGGTGGTGCATTTGCAGGCACGTGCATTGCAGTGAGAGATAGCTCGAATCCGGTCTGCGTCGAAGCATTCATGTGCACCATCATATCATCGGTGAAAAGCGACTTAGTAATCCCAAACCGTTACAATTACCGACAGCTTGGGTGATGTCTCGGGATGGATGTCTAGATTTGCGGGGTAAGAATACAACAGTGGAGCTACTAATGACGGCATCGCGACCGGCCCGGCTTCGGAGTCTTCACGCATTCGCCCAGGAGTAAGAGAATTAGCAACTCACCCCCAGATAAACCCCTCTCGCCCCCGAGTCTCGTAATATCCTAGATTTCGAGCACATCACCAAACAGCAACCCCCTTTCAAGTCCCTCTAGTATCAACAGAATGCCAGCCATCAAGATAGGAGTCCTCGACGATTACCAAGGGATATCCGAGCCAAAGTTCAAAACCCTCAACCCTGCCAAATATGAGGTGACATTTATAAAAGACACTCTTCTCCCGTATAACCACCCAGACACCCCACAAGATGTCAAGGACAAGCTCGTGGAGCGACTTGAACCATTCACGGTCATCTGTAGGTTTCCCAGCACAACCGAAGCTCAGCAAATGACTGACCACCCCACCAGCCACCATGAGGGAGCGCACCCCCTTCCCCCGCGATCTCGTCGCCAGACTGCCCAATCTCAAGCTGCTCCTCACCACCGGCAACCGCAACCTCGCCCTCGACCTCGACGCCTTCAAGGAACGCGGGATTCCCGTGGTGGGAGCCGTCGACAAGGCAATAGCCGGGTCGGTCGGGTCGGTCAGCACGACGGAGCACTGCGTCGCCATGATCCTGGCCGCGGCGCGCAACATTGCCCAGGATGATCACGCGGTCAAGTCCGGGCGCTGGCAGACCGGCTCGGCCGTCGGCCTCCACAGCAAGATCCTCGGCACCGTCGGGCTCGGGCGGCTCGGCGTCGCAGTGGCCAAGATACTGCACCAGGCCTTCGGCATGCGTGTGGTGGCCTGGAGCCCCAACTTGACGCAGGAGGTGGCGGATGAGAAGGCCAAGGTGGCGGGGTTCCCGGTTGAGAATGGCCGGGGCGAGAAGACGTTCAGGGTGGTTAGCAAGGAGGAGTTGTTCAAGACGGCTGATGTTGTCAGCATCCATCTCGTGCTTTCGGATAGGTCGAGGGGCAGCATTGCGGCGCAGGACTTGTCGCTGATGAAGCCGTCTTCCATCTTTGTCAACACGTCGCGCGGGCCTCTTGTAGTGGAGGAAGACTTGCTCAGCGCGCTGGAGAAGGGCCAAATCAGGGCGGCGGCGCTGGATGTGTTTGAGTTAGAGCCTCTCCCTCTAGGCAGCAAGTGGCGCACAACGAACTGGGGACAGGGTGGGAGGAGCCAAGTCCTGCTCACGCCTCATATGGGCTATGTGGAACAGTCAACGCTGGAGGGCTGGTACGAGCACCAGGTTGAGAACATCGAGAAGTGGGAGAAGGGGCAGGCGCTTGTGCAAAGCCTGTACTAAACAGTAATAGAAGTTAGTACAGCACACTACTTGGTGTTTGATATGCTGGGAGACAGCTTTCAGAATGTCATACCTTCAAGTTGGGCCTCCAACGTTTTTTTGTTGGTGCGTTTATCTGTTCGTATCCACGGCATCAATCAGCGCCCGCTTCCTTGAAATTTATTAGGCCCTCCTTACGGTTCTGAGAACGTGGTAGCCATGTGTGGAATGTTGAATTTATGTTTGACATTTGGCTAGGGGGTCAGGAAACAGAAACTGCACAACAAGGCGCGGTCGCTCTTGACAAGTTCACGCCAAGGCCCCCCAAGAGATGCCATGTGCGATGTGGGGCAGTTTGGAAGAGGGAAGGGGCTTCAGCCAGTGAATACCTACCCATCTCCAGTTCCTTCCTCTTAGTTTAGATGAAAGCAACAAACGCGAGACGGGCTCTTAAATCGGCCGGCCCGCTGTGGACCTGTCTTCTAAACATATAACAGCCAGCTACGAGAGCGCCGTTGCCCTTCCACCTCCCTCCCACTCCCACTTTCACCCGCGCCACCAAATTTCCTTTCGCACTTCCATTCCCTGCCTTCACCATCACTGCGCAGCCATTGTGAAGAGGATCAAGACAGCTGTTCCCTGAGGTGAGCTATCACTCCTACCATTGCTCACATCCTCTTAACCCTGCACTTTGTGATTGCCGGCTGGGTAACCGGCAATCACGATCTTCCCTGTCAGTCTCACCTTCCCGGTTGTGCCTTTTACTAAACACCCCGAACTACAGCAATTGAAGTCTCCTACCACGCAACTTCATCATGTCAACCGAGCCGAGACGTCTGGTTCCCGCGCTTTCACCAAGGCCCAAGAGTATGTCGAACCTCCTCGCCGCGCTTAGATGCTTCCAGCTACGCTGACTAACTTGATCGCAGAGCAGCGCGAGACTGGCGACCAAGCTATTACGGTGCCTCCCTTGAAGCCAAAGCGTGCGGAGAAAATGCCATTATACCTACATCCTGATAGCTAACTCAATCACAGCAATGCCCTTCATGAGTGGCAGCCACGCCTTTGCCGAAGGTAAAAAGCCCTTCAGAAAGGGCCATAGTGTCTTTGTCGGAGGCAATAGAGCCTTTGCCAAAGACATCCAGGCCATCGCTGGCAGTGGTCAGGCCAACCGGCCTGGTGGTGTCACACCTGCCATGTCCGCAGACGTTGATATCAAGCTTGGTATGTTCAAGCTCAACATCTTTTGTCAGACATATCTAACCTCCTTGTAGAGCCTGGAGAAATTGTTAAGGACGCGCCTACTCCAGGCTCCATCGCCCTTGCGCCTCGCCAGAGAGCCACTCCCGCCTTTCAGCCCTATCGGCCGCTGTCACTGGGACCTGGAGTTCCACCGGCTCGCGGAATCCCTACTGGGCCTAGGCATGGACCGCAGGGCAGAGCACCACTCGGACAGCCCGTAGAGACCATGCGCCAGCCCCCAAAGAACGATGCCACGTACCATCCCATGATGCCAAACAGTCCCTACGAGTCCAAGAAGACGTCGACAGCTGTCTTGGCGCATTATACTCAGAGTCAAAGACCAAGCTACACCCCAAAGTGGGAGATTGTCCGAACTCGGGATGGCATGTTCACTGCTCACGTCTATCTCCAAGACGAGAAAATTTGTGGTGTTGGATCGTTTGTCTGGGAGAAAGAGGCCAAGTACTCAACAGCTGCACAGGTTTTGGTAAAGCTGGGAGTCTGGCCGCCTAATCGCAGCACAGCTGGCAATCTGCTCCCGCGGCCAACCTCTTCAAAGCCAAAAAGAAGTGCGGAAATTCACGACAACAACTCCAGACTCGCACACCAGCAGTCCGGAGGGGCTTACGGAAGGATGGCGAATAGCATCGGTCAAGCCTCGCCTCCGATTAAACAAGAAGATCATCATCATGCTAGGGTAGATGCAGCCGTGGGACAGCCCAACTTGATCGAGGCTTCTGACAAGAAGCGTTTTGAACTGCTCGAGCAGCTTCAGAAGATCATGGGCCCGGCTATGGGGCGTGACCGTTCCCAGGACAGTCCCGCGGCCGTAGCTGCTTTCCTCGAGGGCATGGCTGTCGGAGCCCGCGTGGCTCAGTTTGGTGGTCAGCCGTCATCCTTGGGGAGCGCCGAGGGAGTTGGACAGGGCCCGCCCAAGCGGCATGAGCCTCGCAGTGAGCAAGACCACGAAGACCACAAAGACCACGAGACCCGTGGTCGTCGCCGAACGCGGTCCCGCTCGCCCCGCCGCGGCGATCATCCCTCGTCGAGAAGACATCGTGCTCGCTCCACCCGTCGCCACCGCAATCGTTCCTCGAGCAGAAGCTATCTCACTAGCTCCCCCGCTCAGAATCTCCACGCCGCCGCTCCGCGGGACCACTATTCTCCCCGTCGGAATCACCCCTTCGCCTCCTCGGACCACTACTCCCCACTTCGAGTCAAGCATGGCCAGCCACCAGCTGGAGGTCATCGTGCCCCATACCGCCCTCAGAGCCACCCCGCTACCGGCGTAGCGGGGCTGGGTAGCTCGGAGCATTCCTACCCTGGTATGAAAATGACGGCCGCCGACGAGGAGGAGATGTGGCTTGCCAACGAGGCGGCCGGCTACGGCAGCGGCCCCCTCAATAAAAGACGGCGTCGTTCCACTGCCCTTCGGGGCATCAATGGACCGAGCTTCGCCCAGACCATCACAGAGGAATGGCCCCATGATCTTTTCATGCAGAGAGAGAGAGAGCTGGACCGCTCGTAGGGCGATGAGGGCCATGTTGCCCATGTTGGTGGCCGTGGCACTGTCCACGGTCTCCGGTCTTTTGGCCCCTGTGTATAGGCGCCATGTTATTTTATTCTAGCCTAGTGGTACTAGGCTAACGAGTTTTCGCGCTGGCTTTGTGGGCGTGCTGTCCCACTACCGCCAGGCCCGTACGGGCTGCGGTAATGTCCCGCCAGCCCCGGGTGCTTCTAAAGCATCCCCTCTGCCAGGTGGCCCGGAACTACCGGCCACGACTTCTCGCGAGGGTAAACTCCTTGATTTTTCAGGGGTTGTGGCACGGGTCTTTGGGGTTAGATTTGCTCCCCCCTCAACAAGTCTTTCCGGTTTTTCTTTTCTTTCATGGAGGATCATATTTGTAGGATAGAGGCGTTCAGGGTGTCAGCGTCTAGGTGGACCTCCCTTGTGGGTAGTTAGGCATTTTCTTCTGCACATTTGTGCACTGCACAATCTTGTTGATTGATACTCGACTCCCCAATGTGAAAATCACACCACCAGCGTGTCTACTCCAGGGGTTGTGAAATATCAAGACCTAATACGGGGCCACATAGTAAATGATTTTTTTACATTATTTCATGATCGTCTGCCTATTTGGTTTTTGGATGGTGTTGATTATTGTTCAAGTTGGATTTGTTTTTCGCCGGCGGCCTTGAGCGGTTACATGATACAAAGCGTCTCGATAATCACCCCCATGTCCGCTTTCCTTTTCTCAGAAATACTGTCAAGCGATTCGACAGTCTCGTTGAGCTTAGTGCCGTATTATTTGTGGATGGCGGCCTGGTCTGGGCCGCCCATGCTCTCCTCAGCTTTACATACCTCAGACTGGGGCCCTCGTCCCACGCCTCTCCGCGGCAGCCTTCCTGTTGCCTCCATGCTCGGAACGCCTCCTCTCCTGTTTCGCTGTCCTTCCCGATTTACAGACCACCCCCCCGTCTAGTACACCCCTATGGCTTCCTATACAGGTTCTCACCCTCTAACTCGGCCGGGCCACACCGAGCAGGTCAATGTCACCCGACTCCGGTTCGACCTCGACGCATCCACGGCAGAGGCTGGTTCTTTTGAGAGGGTATTGGACCTGTCCGTGTTCAGAAACGCTTGGCTCCTTGCTTCATTCTATGCCAAGTTTACAAACCAACGGCTGTGTTTCGCGGATGGTTTAGGAATGTCCGGCTTAAACGATACGGACTCATCCAATGTATTGACCACAATCAAGAGGGACAAGACAAGTACATGGACGGATACAACTAGCAGTCAAGAAGCGAATGCCACTTATGCGCAGAGGCAGAAGTCAGACCAGTGGTACAAGCGATGCAGGTGTTTGTTGACGATTTCAAGATGGACCTTGTGGTCCATCTCGAGCACAACCTCGCGGGACACCATGCCTTCCATCTACTCGAGTCGAGCCTCACGCCGTCTGAGAAGGATCGCAGGAAACTTGACTTCCACTATGTGCTACAAGAACGGTACACGAAGACAGTCAAGGCCAGGGATGATATCGGTGCCGGCCAGCTCGCTAGCCCCATGGTCGGCACTCTGGATCCGCCTGTGAGTTCGCCTGAGATACAGACGGTGCCGAAGCCGAAGCATGCGAGGGCCCAGCGCTGGGTGGTGGGATTGCAACACCTTGCCGACCATCAAGCGTATCATGGCTGCGGTCAAAAGACTTCCGCTTGATAAAACATATCCCCAGCGAAACAGGGAGCTGTCCACGCCCTGGCAATGGTGAATTCAGTGAGAGGGCGGCGGTTGGGACCAAGTCCGTGACGATCTTGTTCGCGACTCTCTTAGCCACCAAACCCTTTTGGGGCTGCTTGACAGCACGCTTCTTCGTTTTCCTCATGTCAGCGCTGCCTTGGCCACGGCTGATGAGTTTCCGGGCCCTTGGTAAGTACAGAGGTTGAGACAGGGGATGGATCATCCAGAGAGGAGATCTCGAAAGGGCCAACTCGGGGCTTGGAGAGACCTGTTTGACATCTCGGACAAGAGGGGGCATTTGCACAGCTTGCGCGAGAGGTTCCCGTTGGGCTTGGGTGAGAAGTAATTATTTCGGATATTAACCTATGGAGGGTACGTGCCCAACAAAAACTCCACATTTGCAGACAACATGTATGCTATTTTCTGCCAGCTTGACATATTTGAGTACACTGTCTCTACAACTTGCTCGGCATCCGCGTGGCTCCATCCAGTCTGATAACCACGCCATTCAACATGACATTCTCAATAGCCTGCTTCACCAGCGACGAGAACTCATCAGGCTTCCCAGCGCGGGCTGGGAACTCCATGGCCTTCTTGAGACCCGTCTTGACCTTGTCCGACATGCCAGCCGTCATGGCCGAGTCGAACATGCTCGGGGCAATGGTGACAACGCGGATGCCGAACCGCGAGAGGTCGCGGGCCATGGGCAGTGTCATGGAGGCCACGGCGCCCTTGCTGGCAGCGTAGGCGACTTGGCCCATCTGACCCTCAAAGGCAGCGGCGCTGGAAACCATAACAATAACGCCACACTCGCCGTCAGGGCCGTCGGGCGTTGTGGCCGCCAGGTGCGGGAGGACCTGCCGGACCAGGTCCAATGTGCCGCGCAGGTTGATGTTGACAACAAAGTCGAGGGACTCCAGCGGAAGGGGGCGACTGTTCCTGTCGAGGATCTGCAGCTGGGTTAGTGGGGGTCGCGACGGGGGAAGCCTGGGTTTCTGCAAGGCAGGACGTACCAATCCCGGTCTGCCTACACCGGCTGCCGGGATGATGCCGCCAAGGGGTTTGCTAGTTTGGCCAACCCATTCGACTGTTGACTTTACAGCGGCGGCGATGTTGTTCGTGTCGGCCACATCGCACACAAAGAACTTGGCCGAGGTGCCCAGCTGCTTGACGAGAGCATTGCCGAGCTCCTCATTCATGTCCAGAATGGCGGCATTTCCGCCACTCTTGCAGATATCCAACACGCAGGCCCTCCCCAGACCAGATGCGCTGAAGTGCGGTCAGCTTCAATCCAATGCTGTTGGGGCTTTTGCATGTGATTTTGGGGAAACAAGCAGCAACTCACCCGCCAGAGACGACAAACGTCCGCCCGTCGATTTTCATGTTGAATTAAAGCAGGTAAATAATACTTACACCTGCAATGACCTTATAAGACTCACTCAAGCGACATCCCGTCACAGGTGTGGGATGTGGACACCGAGATGATCGGCGTGGCCCGCAAGAAAGGGGGAATCCGCAGTTGATCGCCCACTAGAGACGCCCGGACTTTAGTGGGCTGCCAGCTCCGCAAGTCACTTGACGACGGCAATTGCCTCGGTTCGCTAGCAGCCTAGTAGTGGCTGGTGTGTGGCTGCACTTTACTACGCGGTGCAGAAATGGAACGCTGTGATGTGCAACCGGCTTTCTGAAGCACTGTCTTCGCTCTTTGTGGCTGCAACCCCTGTCTCCCGAGTCCCGTGTCCCATGCCACCGTCCCAGGTTCTCCCATGGTGTCCAGATAAGCGGGCGGGTCCGTTTTCCCATTTTCCCTCGAGCGACAGGGGGGGTTCAAGTTTGATTGATCGTGACGAGACATCGCACACACAGCCCACTAGCCCACACGACAAAGGCACACGAGCAAATCTCCTTTCTCACAAGGTCGCCGCCAAGTCACTCCACCACCTACGGCCGCTTTCGTCGCCATCTCCAGTCGAGCCACCAAACCCTAAGAATTCCTAGCCGCCGCGCTCATTACGGACCCGGAATCGCAGACCGCCAACAGACAAAGAGGTCTCGCAACTAGCAGAAACAACCAGACGCAGATCATCGACCTTGGCTTTGGCTCGCCCATCGTGATACCGCACCGCACTCGCCCGCCATGACGAGACCGCGGCGGTCCTCGGCCACGAGCGAGGACAGCATGGCTACCGTCCGCGAGCAGGTACATATCGTCCGGTCGCTCCGTGTCTCGGGACAGGGAATTGGATGCTGACCGACGGGACGTGCCGCGAATCCAGGAACTAGGAAGCATGTACGATTACCTCGCAAAGATCATTCTACTCGGGCCAAGCGGGACTGGAAAGTAGGTTTATCCCGCCATGCGCATGCGCAAACCCCGTGCTGACATCCCTCCGCCTCCAGGTCCTGTCTGCTGCACCGCTTTGTCAAGAGTGAGTGGCAGGTTCTCTCGTCGCAGACGATTGGAGTCGAGTTTGCGAGCAAGATTATCAAAGTCGGCACTGGCGCGCGCCGGAAGCGTATAAAGCTACAGGTAACCCTCTCCCCTCCCCTCTCCCATCCGGCCATCCCGGCCCTTGGTAAGAAAACTCCCGGCTGACCCGACCCTCGTAGCTCTGGGACACGGCCGGCACGGAGCGCTTCCGGTCCGTCTCGCGGTCCTACTACCGGGGCGCGGCGGGCGCGATCCTCGTCTACGATATCACGTCGCACAACACCTTTACGAACCTGCAGCCCTTCCTCAACGACGCGCGCGCCCTGGCCTCGCCCAATCTATCCCTCCTCCTCGTCGGCAACAAGCTCGACCTCGCGGCCGACCTCGTCGACACCGCCCTCCCGCCGCCCACCCCCTCGAGCGCCAGCAGCGCCGCCTCCATCCCCTACACCAGCAGCGCGGTCGGCTCCTACTCGTCGTCCACCTCGACCATGATGCACCCCGGCCTCGGCTCGCAGCTCAAGGCCACGGTGGCGCCCGACGGCCGCGAGGTGTCGGCCGTCGAGGCGAGCCGCTGGGCCAGCACCGTCGGCATCCCCGTTACCATGGAGGTGAGCGCGTTCAGCGGGGAGGGCGTCGACGAGGTGTTTGGGCGGCTGGCGCGCATGATCCTGGCCAAGATTGAGCTGGGCGAGATCGACCCGGACGACCCCATGAGCGGGATCCAGTACGGCGATGCGGGCGGCGGGTGGAATGCGGGTGCGAGCGACGGCGGGAGCATCAAGAGCACCATGACGGGGGACGAGAGCGGGACCGGGGGCGGCGGCGGGGTGGCGTTGCGGAGGAGGAGGGGACAGCCGAAGCGCGGGCCGCAGGGGCTGAGGGAGTGGGAGGAGGTTTTTACGCTTAGCGGGCGGCGGAGGAACCGCGGGTGTTGTTGATGGTCCGGTTGCGAATGGCATGGCACGGGGCGTGTGGCGTGAGGGTCGGGGGTTTCGTTTGCTTGGAAGCGCACCTATGATACCATAACCTACTTCTTTTTCTTGCTGGGAGGCTTTTCTTATCGTTGTCATAGTGCTGGGCTGAGGGTTATCGCAGCCTTGGACGTAATGGGGGAAGGGGCTTGGCTCAGGGATCAGGGGTCAGGGGCAGCTGGCTCTTGCTGGTGGCCGGGAAAGGCGGCAGCGGTTCTAGGACATTACGATGCATACCCCCCCCCCCATGTTTATGGCTTTACGGTATTATCAGCATCGTCAAGAGTAATTTTTTACACGCAGTATTGCATGGAGTTGGCAGAGGGCACGCAGGGCGGGATAGAGAGGACTGCGAGCTGGTATTGAAACACCACATAATGAGAATTCCATTGTACTATAGGTCCTGCAGGATCATCAGCACCGGCCTTACGGACCGCGAACACCTGCAAGTCTGTGAAAGGGGAAGGCCCGTATGCAATCCATCACCGATTTTTCCGCATGGGGTCTTAGGAGCGGCGCCCATATACCTCCCACATTCAGTAGCCAAAAAATAGCATCTGATAACGACAAGGCGACGGGCCGCCATGCGACTGGGCAATGGGCTGCAGACGAGGCTGGAAACCCGAGAGCGGCCAAAGCCGTACGAGTGCTACAGTGTTACACCAGTAGCGCGAGCTGCAACGAGCTGCAAAAAGATGCAAAGACCTGCACGACCCGCTCGAGGTGCAGCAGCCGCGCTGCTGGCGTCTCGATTTAGCCTAAATGGGACTGCGGACAGCCTCCCTCCGCGGCCCAGGGATCTAACCCCACGACCACGGGACAAGCCCACGTCAGAGCTTGTCGGAGCTCTCAACATTGGCGCGCGTAGCTCATAGATACTGTCTGAGCGATGGCGAGCATCAGGCTCGGCTCTTCAGGGTCGTCGTACTGGATTCTGGATCGCCGAAGGCTTGGATGTTTGACTGTGAAGTCACTTTTAACTTGACTAAGGGTTGGGGTATCTGGGCGGGGAAGGAAGAAAAAAAACACCCGCGTCTGGCGAACTGGTGGTACCAGACATCTCGATATCGAAGAGACGACTGTTGCAGTCCGACCCTGAATGGTCAGACCCAAATCCCAGCATTGGATGCCCGAATCCATGCTCTTCTAGCTCTGCTGCAACTTCCTCCTCCTCCTCCCCAGTGGGGTGTTCAGGAAGCTCCCGCATTCACGGCTGCGATTCGTCCCTTCGGGGATTGTTCTCCCGCCGTCGTTAAGCCGTTAAGACGGTCGACGGCAGGTCTAGCCACGAATTGGACGAGGGCAACACATGGCTGACGTCCTTAAATACACCAAGCTCGTCCTCGTCCAAGTTATTTCTGTGCTCTGTCTGCGTTTTGTGTATTCTGTCCTGTGCTCCTTCCCAGCAAAGCAACAGCTACCCCACCATCTCTGCCCCTCACCCCCCCTCGCCCTCGCCCTTGCCCTCACCCTTCCACCCCGCCATGGCCCCGCGCGTCGTGATCCCCGTCGACAAGAACTGGGAATTCCGCCAGTCCGACAAGGACGACAGCCAATTCCTGCCTGTTGGTCAGTTCCCTACCAATGTCCACCTCGACCTGCTGCACAACGGCCTGATCCCCGATCCCTTCATCGGCAAGAACGAGCTCGACGTCCAGTGGGTGGGCGAGGCCCAATGGCTCTACAAGACAAGCTTTGCAGGCCAGTCTGTCCCTGAGGGCTCCAAGGCCATTCTTGCCTTTGACGGCCTCGACACCTTTGCGACTGTCGTCCTCAATGGCACCACCATTCTCGAGACGGACAACATGTTTGTCCCGGCGCGGATCGATGTCACATCCGTCCTGAAGGAGGAGAACGAGTTGACCATTAGCTTTGACAGCGCCTACCTTCGGGGGTGGAAGCTCGTTGAGAAGTACCCAGATCACAAGTGGGGTGTCTGGAACGGTGACAACTCACGGCTGGCCGTTAGGAAAGCGCAGTACCACTGGGTGAGTCCAAGTTCCGAAAATACCCTTTTTCGCGGCGACTAACACTGCCAAGGGTTGGGACTGGGGCCCGGCTCTCAACACGTGCGGCCCATGGCGTCCGATCAACCTCGAGATCTTCGATGCGAGGCTAGCGGATCTCGGCTTTGACAGCGTCGTCGACAAGTCCCTCGGTTTCGCCGACGTCAAGGCCACTGCCGAAGTTGAGTATGTCGAGGGCGCGGCAGACACGGTGCGGTTCGACATCTCGCTCGAAGGCGAGCAGGTTGCCTCAGAAACCGTTGCCATCACCTCCAGCGCCGTCACCACATCTTTCCACATCGACAGTCCTTCCTTGTGGTATCCCGTCCGCTACGGCAAGCAGCCCCTATACCAGGTGACGGTGACCCTTCTTCGCGAGGGTGAGGTGATCGATGAAGTAACCAAGAAGATTGGCCTGCGGAGAGCCGAGCTCGTCCAACGGCCCTTGAAGGACCAACCTGGTACAAGTTTCTTCTTCGAGGTCAACAATATCCCACTCTATTGCGGCGGCAGCGACTGGATCCCCGCCGACAACTTCATCCCTCGCATCAGCCGTCAAAAGTATTTTGACTGGGTCAAGCTCGTTGCCGATGGCAACCAGTTCATGATCCGCGTCTGGGGTGGCGGAATCTACGAGGAGCAGGCCTTCTACGATGCTTGCGACGAGTATGGTATCCTTGTGTGGCAGGACTTTATGTTTGGCTGTGGTAACTACCCGGCGTGGCCGGAGCTGCTCGAGTCCATCAAGGCAGAGGCCCACGAGAACGTCAAGCTACTTCGACATCACCCCTCGATCGTCATCTGGGCCGGTAACAATGAGGACTACCAATATCAAGAAAGTGCTGGACTTACCTACGACTTTGGGGACAAAAACCCTGATAACTGGCTCAAGACCGACTTCCCAGCCCGCTACATCTACGAGAAGATTCTCTCGGACGTGTGCGAGGAGCTCACCCCCAACACCTTCTACCACCCCGGCTCACCCTGGGGTGCCGGCCGCGACACACACGATCCTACGGTTGGCGACATCCACCAATGGAATGTGTGGCATGGCACACAGGAGAAGTATCAAAACTTCGATTCACTTATCGGTCGGTTTGTGTCCGAGTTCGGTATGGAGGCGTTCCCCTCGGTGAAGACAATCGAGGCCTATCTGCCCCTGGGCAAGGACGACCCAGACCGATACGCGCAGTCGTCTACAGTCGACTTCCACAACAAGGCCGACGGGCACGAGCGACGCATTGCGCTTTACCTAGTCGAAAACATGCAGTACGCCCCTAACCCGCTTGAGCAATTCATCTACAGCACGCAGTTGATGCAGGCCGAGTGCCTGGCGTCGGCCTACCGGCTGTGGAAGCGCCAGTGGAAGGGCCCCGGCCGTGAGTACTGCGGCGGCGCCCTGGTGTGGCAGATCAATGACTGCTGGCCCGTGACGAGCTGGAGTATTGTTGACTTCTACCTGCGCCCCAAGATGGCCTACTTCACCGTCAAGCGCGAGATGGCGCCCGTCAGCGTCGGCATCACGCGCCGCGAGCACCGCCATCCCAAGGACAAGTACACACGCGCCTTTGTCGACGTCAAGTCGCAGATTGAGGTCTGGGGCAGCAACCTGAGTCTTGAAGATCTCACGGTTGATGTTGTCTTCCGTGCCTGGGACGTCGAGACGGGCGAGCAGACTTACGAGAAGACGCAGTCTGCCACGTCACTCCCCGAGAACCGCTCGACCGAGGTCGCCGCGTTTGATGTGCCCGTCAAGACTCCCGGGAAGGGCGAGGAGAACCGCACCGTTGTCGCGGCGTACCTCGTCCGCGACGGCGGACAGATTGCCCGCTACGTCAACTGGCCGGAGCCGCTCAAGTACTTGCATCTGCAGAAGCCCAAGGCGCTCAAGGCGGAGCTGACGGCGGACTTTTCAGCAGTCAAGATCAGCGCCGAGGTGCCGGTCAAGGGAGTGGCGCTGGAGAGTGAGGACGATGATGTCACGTTTGAGGACAACCTGGTGGATATTGTTCCCGGCGAGGTGGTTACGATTGCGGTGCGCGGGGCGAAGGAGGGGACCAAGATTGAGACGAGGTATCTGGGCATGATTTAGTGTGTTGGTGTGTTAGATGGAAGATAGGGGCTGAGCGTATGTGATTTAGATGAGATAGGTGTTTGTCAAGGGGTTTTCGGAGAGGGCTGAATAGAAGGTATTTTCCTGTTTCCATGAAGCGTTGGTCACCTGGAAATGTATCTGCGGTGCTGTGAGGGGCGTCAAAGTAAATAGCTGCCAGGTTCTGCCAGGGTAGGGTCTGTATCTAGTTTTGATTGTTGGGAATGATACCTGGTGGTTTCCTGAATAGCCTTAGGGACGGTGGAGGAGTGAGGCACGCGTTGACATCTGTGAAGTCAAATACTTCATTACCGGCATTGCTTTCTTTGGTGGTCAAGTGAGCCACCTCCTTGATACCATGACGGACATGGAGGACTGTGTGTGTGCATGTCCCTGAGCTGGAGTTGCATGATCGTCCTTGTGCGGTTGCAAGCAGCAGGTTATAGAGTTGCAGGTGAGGTGTTGCAGGTCACACAAAGTAGCAGGCCGCCGCAGACCGCACTGGTAAATTCCCTTGGCGGAAAAGATGTAGAGCACACCAACAAACAAGAGGATCGAGGTCGATGTTCAGTTCCGCGAGAGAGAGAGAGTGAAGAGTTATGACCGAGGCGGGCCAGCTATCATCCAAGCGGCTTACACCCTTAACCTGGATAAGCGGAAGAAACTTTACCAAACATAAGCCTCAGTTCCAGCATTCAGGGCGAGACAAGTGGTGGGATGCGATTTGGGATACCAGCGGTGAAGGTAGACCGTCAACCGATATGGTTCATTAGCCTTAAAGCCCCTGGATAGGCCGTGATGTGTTTCTTCAAGTCGTCCGAGATCAAGCCGACCTGTCTACCCCAACTGGGGGGGGGGGGGGGGGAATATTTGAGTTTATTTGTCGGAACCTGTTTTGAACAAAGGTAAGTTGCCAGACGGGGTGCCCTGTGAATATACATGCCTTAATATATATCCCACTTCCCTCACAGCTCATCCACTCCCATATACATACTCATGATAAGTGGCATATACTGTATAGTATGGAAATTTGGGAAAGTCATTCACCAGCTACACCTGCTAAAAGAGTCGTTCGGAACGCCGGGTATGGAATTGTCCGTATATACAGAGACACTCTCGTCAGAAAGCCGGTCATTACATGAGCCATCGCAAAACAAAAACATCCATGCCTGATGCTCCCCCTAACTCCTCCAAGCCAATCAACCCAATGCGACAAGCAAGAAAAAAACACAGCCTAGCAGCACGTAGCCCCACTCTCCTTCTTTGCCTCCTCAGCCGCCTGGACCTTGGCCTCGTCGACGGCGGTATCCAGGGAGCTCTCGGCGACGAGCTTCTCGTTGGGGCCGGCAATCAAGATCTTGATGACCTGGCCCTCCTTGACCTTCTTGAAGGCGTCCTCGGCCTTGTCAAAGGGCACGACGCCGTCCACCAGCTTCTTGACGTCGACGAGGCCGGCGGCGACCAGCTCGATGGCGAGCTTGTAGTCGCCGCTGCCGTAGCGGAACGAGCCGCGGGCCGTTACCTCCTTGAGGCACAGGGCCATGATGGGGAAGGTGATGTCGGGCTTGCCCATGCCGCCCTGGACGTAGGTGCCGCCGACGCGGACGACGTGCAGGGAGGCCTGGATAGAGGGCTCGGCGCCCGAGGCGTCGATGACGACGTCGGCGCCGACGCCGAGGTCGGCCGTCTCGATGATGTTGCGCGCGTTCTGCTCGGGCGGCACGCGCTGCGACAGGTACGTGTGGGTGGCGGCGAAGCCGAGGGCAAAGTCGAGCTTGGACTGGACAATGTCGACCTGGACGACCTTGGTGGCGCCAAAGGCGCGGGCGACGGCGGCGCAGAGCAGGCCGACGGGGCCGGCGCCCATGACGACGACCGACTGGCCCGGCTGCACGCGGGCCTGCTTGACAATGTGCACGCCGACGGCGAGGGGCTCGATCAGGGCGCCCTCCTGCAGCGAGACCTGCTCGGGCAGCTTGTAGCAAAAGTCGGCGGGGGCGGCCCAGTAGCCCGTCAGGGTGCCGTCGTAGGGAGGGGTGGCGGCGAAGACCATGTCGGGGCACAGATTGTAGTGGCCGTCGAGGCAGTTGCCACAGTGGCGGCAGGGGTAGCCGGGCTCGAGGGCGACGCGGTCGCCGACCTTGAGCGTCTTGACATCCGGGCCGACCTCGACGACGGTGCCGGCCGACTCGTGGCCGAGCACCATGGGGTCCTTGACGACAAAGTGGCCGATGGCGCCGTGCACCCAGTAGTGCACATCGGAGCCGCAGATGCCCGTGTAGTTGATGGCCACGAGCACGTCGTGGGCCGACTTGAGCGTCGGCACCGGCTTCTCGACGAACTCTACATCGTTGGGCTTGTTGAGGATGAAGGAGAGGTTCTAGACACAGGTTAGCAACGGCTGGGCCTCCAGGGTCTAATTTTGCTGTCTCACCGAGCCCGTAGCCATGATAGCCGGTCTGGAGGTGTGAACGGCTGTTGGAGGGGGGGTCAAGGTAGGCAGAGGGGCAGCGATGACTTCACGATGACCTGGGAGGAGAGCACTTGTAGAGGGACCACGGAAAAGAGGATAGCTCGACAAGAAAGGAGAAGGGGAGGATCTCAGAGCGAGCTGGGAGCAGGAATAAATACGGATTGGTATCCGGCGGCCCTGGGAGCACCGTTCCTCGGAGACGGCCACGAAGCAGAGGCAGAGGGCAGACCAAGGCAGGGCGTGTGTCTGGCCGTTGCCCCTCTCTCCCCTGAGCTTGGTTCAATGCGGGGAGCTTAGCCCAGTCGAGGCCGGGCGATGACAGCGTCCAGCACAAGGTATCCATGTATCATGTATCCATGTGGCTCGGCGGCCATTGTCCCATTGTCCCTTTGCTGATTGCCCAATGCCCACGGACAGCCGTGGCACCCCACTGCGCCCTCCTCGCCCTCCTCACGCCCTTTCCACAGTCGGAACGAGGCCAATTACGCCGTGGGATGCCACGGCGCGCATGGGTTGGTGGTTGAGGCCCTGCTAACGCCAGCTCCCGAGAGCTTGTCGCTGCAGCACTTCTGCGTCGGACGTGCGTCCCCACGAGCTCCTGTCGACATTTATCCAGGCCATTTAGCCGCGCCAATCAGGGCCGGTGCGCGAGTCCGCTGGGATCCGCTGCTAGGAGGAATTGGTGATGGAGGCTCCATCAGCTGAGGGGCAGAGACTTTTCTTTCCTCTTTTTTGATCCTCGCGACAATTGCCCAGAGAAAAGGAGACGGTTAAAATGGGTGCAGAGTGAAGACGAGGAGAAAGAGGGTCCAACTCATCGAAACCCACAGGGATCGACGGTCAGCAATCAGCAATCCAGGCTGCTGGGTTGGGCTGTGAGCGCATTGTGGGCTGATGGCGAGGGCGACACCAGGTTGGCCGCTGGACAGAGTGTTGAGAACGTGGTAGCGGGCTAGCGGCCGTGTTGACTGCAGAACTGCAGCACCAGCTCGCAGCAGCGCATGGCAGCGGGAGTAGGCCGTACTTATCTTTCCGGCGCGTGATCTGGTATACATTGGCCGCGGCCCAGCGTCTGCGGCCATGTTGTAGTGCATGTTGCTTCCAGTCGAAGGAGCGCGGGAGCGGCAATTGCGCTCAGCCCAGGCTGCTCTCCGAGCCTCCAATTCGGGAGACAATACAGAGACCACCGAGGACTAAGAGTCAACAACACAAAGAAGTCATAATGAACACATCCCAAAGGATGGCAAGGGTGGGATCTGAGCCCACGCCTCAGAACAAGTCAAGAATTTTCCGAGAGTGCAATTGGACTGGTGTTGGGGGTTAGTAGATTTGATGCATGCGGAATCGAGAGAGAAGAGGTTCCATTGTTTCCAACATTTGGATGTTGGGATGTTTAGTCGCTGGAATTTTGGCCGACCAAGCAGCGCTGGATCCAGGCCCAGGCTTGTTGCTGTGGGTCCAGGACGATTGATCATTGAGGGGCCGATGTTCGGCGTGCAACCCTGCGGGAAATGCCGCCCCTACCCGACGCCGTCACCATTCCACAGACAACCGAATTGCCCTGAGTTGAACGGTGAACCCCTGAACAAGAAACCGGCTAAACGACATTGACAGATTTATCGGGCAATGATTGGTGGCCAGGCATAGGTAGAAAGCGCCTGATGCGCCATGCTTTGCGGCATTCAACTGACAAGACTCGTTTCGAGGTCACCGCTCCTCAGCTCATCCCTGAGCTTCTCTCGGAGCTCATCGACGCCGCTGCTCATTCGCACCGTCGCTATGGCGGCTTCCAGCCCGCGAAGCTACAATGTGAGCCCCCCCCCCCCCCCCCCATTCTACCCAGACCCACACTCACCACCTCCCAGGACGCCATCGACGCGCTCAACTCGCTGCAGACGCCCTTTGCCATCATCGAGGCCCGTCGCAAGGCTGGCATCCGCCCCGATGCCAACTCGGTGCTTGAGATGCGCGCCTACCTCGCCCGTATCGGCTACTCCTCCTCGGACCTAGACCGCCTCGGTATCGTGCACGTCGCCGGCACCAAGGGCAAGGGCAGCACCTGCGCCTTTGTCGACTCCATCCTCTCGCAGTACCACGGCTCCCGCGGGACCCCGCGCAAGGTCGGCCTCTTCACCTCGCCCCATCTCATCGCCGTGCGCGAGCGCATCCGCATCGGGTCGCGGCCGCTCTCGGAAGAGCTCTTTGCGCGCTACTTCTTCCAGGTCTGGGATCGGCTCGAGAGCTCGCAGGCCGCCGCCGGCGACGACGGGGTGGTAGTAGCCCCCGGCAGCAAGCCCATCTACGCGCGCTACCTGACCCTGCTAAGCTACCACGTCTTCCTATCCGAGGGCGTCGACGCGGCCGTCTACGAGACGGGCATCGGCGGCGAGTACGACGCGACCAACGTGGTCGACCGCCCCGTCGCCGCCGGTATCAGCACCCTCGGCATCGACCACGTCTACGTGCTCGGCCACACGGTCGACCGCATCGCCTGGCACAAGGCCGGCATCCTGAAGCCCGGCCGCCCGGCCTTCACCGTCGAGCAGGTCCCCGAGGCGGCCGCCGTGCTGCGGGAGCGCGCCGCCGACAAGGGCGTCGACCTGCGCGTGCTGCCCGTCGACCCCCGGCTGGCGGGCGTCAAGATCCGGCCCGACGCCGCCTTCCAGAAGAAGAACGCCACGCTGGCCATCGCCCTGGCCGAGGCGGCACTACAAAGGCTCGACCCCGCCTTCTCGCCCGACCCGCACGGCCCCCTGCCCCGCGAGTTCGTCGACGGGCTGGAGCAGGTCGTCTGGCGCGGGCGGTGCGAGGCGACGGAGGAGGACCGGGTCGTGTGGCACGTCGACGGCGCGCACACGGTTGACAGTCTCAAGATGGCGGCCCGCTGGTTCGCCGGCGAGTGGGCCGAGGAGGGCAAGAGGAGCAGGGCGGGGCCCAAGGTGCTCATCTTCAACCAGCAAGGCCGGGTCGAGGCCGTCGACTTTCTTGATGGGCTGTGCAATACCGTCAAGAAGGCGGACCCGGCGGGGCGCGGGTTCGAGCATGTCATCTTCTGCACGAATGTGACGTATGCGGCGACGGGGTATAAGAGAGGTTTGTTTGCTGCCCCCCCCCCCCCGGTGCCTTTGGATTCGGTACTAACAGGCGAGCAGATTTCGTAAACCACCAGTACAACCCTAAGGATATCGAGAACATGACTATGCAGCGAGTCTTTGCGGAGAGGTGGTCTACCCTCGACCCGTCCGCGAATGTGATGCTCATACCCACCATCGAGGAGGCTATCAACAAGGCCCGCAGCCTCGGGGAAACGGTAGAAGATGACCAGAAAGTGCAGGCCCTTATCACCGGCAGCTTGCACTTGGTGGGCGGCGCGTTGGGGATAATAGAGAAGGCGGATGCTCTTTGAATGTATCAAACTTGCAATTTACGAGTAAAAGTGCGATTTGGGCGTGTACCTACAAGGTAACTAGACATAAGTTTGCTTCACGGCACGGTTCAACAATCGACGGAGAAAGCGGAGTGCACTTGTTTGTTTAGGCAGGCGTTAGGGCTCAGTATTCAACATGATCAATCGTCTTGACCACAGCACCGATGAGGTGGAAGCTCCCTGTTACCAGAACCTTGCAACTCTTCCCGTTTTTCCTTGCCTGTACCGCGAGGCTCCTGATCTGCTCGACTGACAGCTGGACAGCATTCTGAATGTAAGCCTCCGTGTCCCCGCCAAACGATTGCAGTGTATCCTTGGCCGTGATCTGAACAGTCAGGTCCCGTGTTGGTTCGCCTTCTATCGGTTCCTGCTCTTCGTTCCTCGTGAAGATGGCGTGTGTAAAGACGGGTACCGTGTGGGCCACATGCTCCGTGGCAGAGAGGAGCGCTGCCAGCAACATGGCCGGGTCTCTCTCCTGCTGGTTGAAGACCAGAATCCGCACCCCATCGTCATCTGTCGTCTTGCCCGCGAACCACTGCCCAACACCGGCAAGGCTGTCTTCTGTGTGCGCTCCATCAATGAACCATTCGATGCCATCCTCGTCTTTGAAGATCTCGCAGCGCCCTCGCAGCGATGCCTCCCTCAGCCCCGTCTCGAATTTCTCGGGAATCGAGCTCAGCGCGTACCCCTCGCGGCCAAACTCGCCCTCCAACTTGAAACCCCCCTTGATGAGATGCTCCCTCGCGGCCGCCACGGCCAACGCCATGTTGTACTTTTGGAACGGGCCCTCCAACTTGGCACCCTTAACACCCTCCCACCGCTCCACCTCCTCATCCCCGATCTCAACCAGGGTCGCCCCCTTCTCGGCAGCCCTCTCCCTCAGCACCTTCATGACCCCCTCCTGGTGGTCCAACCGCCTCGTAAACGCCTTGACCCCCTTCTTGAAGATGCCCGCCTTATTCCACGCAATCTTCTCCACCGTATCCCCGAGCATCGCGACATGGTCAATCCCCAGCTGGGTGACGACGGCCGCGCTGACCACCTCGGCCGGCAGCACATTCGTCGCATCATACTCGCCGCCAATCCCACACTCGACCACCACATCCCTGACCCCCTCCCTCACAAAGACATGCAGCGCCAGGATGGTCAAGAAGCGGAAATAAAACGGCTTCGTCCCGGGCCCCTCGGGCTCCCCCTCGCCCCGCTCCCTCGCCGCCTCGCTCAACCGATCCCACACCTCGAAAAAGTACCGCGCAAACACCTCCTCCCCGACCGCCCGCCCATCCACCACAATCCTCTCCCGCACACCGACCACATGCGGCGACGTGTACAGCCCCACCCTCCCGGAACCGTACCGCCCCAGCACCGACGCCACCAGCGCGCCGACGGACCCCTTCCCCTTGGTGCCCGCGACGTGGACGCAGCGCAGGCCGGCGGCGGCCAGCGAGGCGGGGTCGTAGCCAGCGCGGGCGAGCCAGGCGAGCATTTCGGGGAGGGCGAGGGCGTTGAGGTCGGTCCCTGTGTCTCCCGCTGGGACCGGGGCGGTGAAGAGAGCTGTGACGGCGCGGTTGGATTGGAGGAGGGTGAGGTGGGCGAGGGCAGAGGGGTACGAGGTGTCTCGTTGGCGGGGGGGCATGGTGGCGGTGGTGGTGAGGGATTGGCGGGTTGGGAAGATGGAAAAGATGGGTGGCGGGCTGCGGTGGAGGTGGGTGAGGAGGAGGCCGCAGAGACGAGGGGGCATGAAGTTTATTGTTGAGTTGTGGAGGTTGACGAGGCGGGGATGGTCTCAGTTCATTCGATCGACCTAGCAAGTTGTGACTTGTGGGGATGGCAAGAGGTGAGTGGTTCAGTGTGAGGGGTTTCCAGTTGTCGATGGCTGCCCAATTCTTCGATTGAAAAGAGCTCGTAATAAAGTAATAAGATGATGTAATGCCAGATGACCTGCAACTGGCAGTTCTGAAAGTTGTGTATAGAAGTCTTCGGGCAGTTTCAGTCGAATTGTAAGAAGCGATGAAACAACGGCCGACGTCGGTTTGGGAGGAATTGGGACCCATTCCAATTTAACCCCCAACCCGAGAAACCTCAGATCTAGTAATCCGACATACTAAAAGCATGTATTTTTTTTTTTTTTAAAGAACTCACACTAACTTTAATTATAATGGTAATGACAGTCTACCAGCCCATAATAAAAGCCAGACTTCAAACATCGACTTCTCACCATTCACACATTTATCAAGCTCGGAAGGGAACCTCTTAACAACACTATCACGCCTCCTTGATTACCAGGCTAGCCTCAAACACCTATCACCCATATCAATAACATTCGAAACCCATGTCTATTCACTATCAAATACACCAAGCCGCAGCCGCAGCCCTCCAGCCATCCGCCTCCACGCACCAGCCAGGCTGACACGCCGATACGGTCTAATAAGGCCGAAGCCAATGTACAAGTGCATTACACAAAGGAAACATCTCTGAGCCGCTCTACTCCACTTTCAAGCTCTGTAGTCGTGCCTCCGTCTGAATAACCTGCACCCATAAATGTCAGCAACAGTCATCACATTTTGAACAAAAGCAGGGAATATACCTCTAGCGCCTGCTGCACCTCCAACACTTTCCTCACCTCGCCCATCCAGTCACGGCTGAGTGTCTTGGCCCATCCCGACAGTCCGTTCATCTCACGGGCTGCGTTGTCAAGGTCGCCCTCCTCGAGGTATGTCTGCGTCCGCGTCAGGATGCTCTCGACATCGTCACCAGCCGCGAGCCCCTGCTTCTTGAAGAGCAGCTTGCTCAAAACATAGCTCGATGCGTGGCTTGCCACACCCGCGTCCTCGGGCAGCAGCGATGCCTTGCGCACCTCGGTCGCCACCCGGCGGAACCGGTCGACAAGCTCGGCCGACGTCGAGATGCCGCGCTGGTATGCCGACGGGTTGATCGACGCAATGGCCGCATCAACAACCGGATCCTCCGATGCGATCTCCTTGAGCGCTACGAGCTCCTTGATGAAGGGCCGCGGATGCTGCGTGTCCTCGAGGCTGGCGCGAACCGCGTCCACAGCCACGTGCAGCTGCTGCGTCCGGAGGTTGGTGTCGACAACGTCATTCCAGCCCGTCGTCAGCTTCTCAAGGTCAATAACAGCGGCCGAGAGGTCCTGGAGCTTGCCCAGTCGTCCGTCGCGCTCCTCTTCAACGTGCTTCTTGATGTCGCGGGCGAACTGACGCTGCAGCTCAACAGCCTGCTCCAGGAGCTTGTTGTCGACTTTCTCCTCGCCAATCTTCCTCTCGCGATCCTGAATGAGCTTGACCTTCTCATCGTAGTTCTTCTTCACGCGCTCCATCTCAGCCTCGAACTCATGACGCCACTGCGTCTCCTGGGAAGACATGGCACCCTCGATACGTGACACAAGCTCGTTAGCAGCCTTGTCAAAGTCATCGACGCGAACCTTGATTTGCTCGGCAGCATCCTTCTCGACGGCGGCTTTGATGTCCTTGATCTTCCTGCCGACCTTGTTGAGCTCGTTCTTAGCCTTGCCAATGGTCGCGCCGTACTTCTCGTTAGCACCGTCGTGGTTTACTACGGTGATGATGTCGTTGAGCATGCGAACGAGATCCTGCACGACTGGCTCGGCCGCATCCTGAACGGCGAGAGGGTCGATAGGAGAAGAGGGAGGCCAGCGGGAGGGCTCGTCAACTTCGGGTGCCTTGAACGGCTTCTCCTTGGGCTCAGATACGGCAGCCGCAACAGGCGCAGGGGTGACTGCCTTGACCTCAGCAACAACAGGTGTCGGCACAACCTTGGCGGGTTCCTTGACTTCGGCGACCTTGGGGGCGGCCTCCTTCGTGACTTGGACAACGGGCTCCTTCTTGGGCTTGACAGCCTCCTTGACGGCGGCGACCTTGGAGAGGGCACTCGACTGGCGGCCAGCAGGCTCACCGCCGTCGGCAACGCGCCACGAGGCACCGCTCTGCGCAGGGATCTTTACCTGTTCTCCGGCATCGCGGGCGCGGACCTTGTTCGCGGCATTGGGGAAGCGCTTCCGGAAATCTAGCTCTTCTAGATACAGCACGGCTTGCTCGCCATAGGGTATGTACTCTGTGAAGAAGTCGTGGAAGTTGTCGTTGATGCGCGAATACCAGACACCGCCGCCGAAACCCAGCGCGCTGAGGAGGGTGAGGGTGAGGAAGTAGTTGCGCAGTTTCCTGAAGAAACCGCCCTTCTTCCGGGGCTGGGATGGCGGGGGCGGAGGAGGGGGAGTCGCGGTCTCGGTGGAAGCCGCGGGAGCTGCTGGTGGGGCTGGTGGTGTTAGGGGAGCATCCTTTGGCGAGATGGTCGACGTGGGGACCGTCTGGGGAGGGGGAGGGGGCGGCGTCGAGGGAGCCGTCAGGGTCTCGGAGGACGGGAGCACGGCGGGCGTCGAGTCGGCGATTGAGGGTTTCTTGTTATCGGCATAACTCCTCTAGACAGCATCGTGTTAGCACTTTCGCAGGTCCGGAATGGAGCTGGCATGACCTCATACCTGCCCAGACACAGCGACACGTCGGGCAGCCACTATTTGCCATTGGCGGCCAGCGGCTGCTGTGACAGGCCTGCTGCCCAGCGCCCTCACGGATCGAATCGATGTCCGCAACATGAGGGAATGGAGCGGCCAGCGAGGCGCGATTGAATTGTCGGGTAGGTGGTGGTGTTTTGGCGGATTCAGGCGGAGAATTGCTGCTGAGCAGAAAAGAGCTCGGCAAGATTCCGTTGGGGTTGCCAGCTGTCAACGGCCTGCCTCGCCCGTCAGGCCCCGGCACGTTCCGGCATCCAACAGGGGCCGCCCAGGAACGTGGACGCTCTGGCTGCAGCACCCTGCGATTCAAGACCAAAACCAAGGAACCCAGGAAATCAACGCCTCTACAAAGTATACATGACGGCATCAATAACTTGGAAAACTTGAACAACAATTAGTATTACCAGACGTCCGTGACAAAGCAGTTGTTCTATCTGCCTACTGTACAACAACATGGAATGCACCAACGCGCTGCCATCCGCCATGCCAATCCAGCATGTGTTTGCGCTTCTGTCCCGAACCTAGACGTCGAGAACAATGATAGAAACCCATCAAAAAGAGGTATTAAAATGGGACGCGAACCATCCTACCGCAGACTCCGCTCGAGATATGTCGACGTTTCCCTGACCGTCCACGCAATTGAGCACAAGGTGACCAGCTCTATCAATGGTCCAACTCCACGGCTGTGCCAACCATGCTCATGCTCCTCTAATCGCCCCTCATTCCCACCATCCACCACACAGTCGTCTCAACCGCCGACTACAACCGACTCCGCAGCCAACCGGTCCTTCCGGCGATAACGCTCAGCATGCGCATGGCCCTCCGACCTGCGTGTTTGCTCCCTCCGGTGCTAGGCTGACGCCTGGCCGTTGGCCGGGACGGGCATGTCTCGGACCCACCTGGTCGAGTGGTAGTTTCTTAGCAATAGCTGTAAACAATTCCCGCACGTTCTCGGCTGTCTTGGCCGACGTCTCAAAGAAAAGCAGACCGGCCTCCTTTGCATACGCCTCGGCTTCGACGGCCGGAATCGCCCTCTTATCGGGCTGCTCTGTTACGAGATCCAGCTTATTTCCGGCGAGTGCAATGATGATGTTTTCGTTGGCCTGGCGTTGAAGTTCCTTTACCCACGCCTTTGCCTTGTCAAGCGATGACTAGAACCAGGGGTTAGTGAAAATGTCAGATATGTGGTTTGCAGTGCAAACATACAGCTTGCGTAATATCGTAGACAACTACCGCGCAGTTCGCATTCCTGTAGTACATGGGCGCCAAAGACTTGTACCGCTCCTGGCCTGCTGTGTCCCAGATCTCAAACTTGACTGTGGTGTTCTCATCGAGCGAGATGGTCTGTGTGAGGAAGGCCGCGCCGATGGTAGATTCCCTGTACGAGTCGAATTGATCCTAGATGGTGACCGTCAGCTGCTGCGTCGTGACGACCCTTAGGCAGGTGAAAGTTGGCTCACCTTGACGAATCGCAACACTATCGAGCTCTTTCCCACAGCGGATTCACCTGCAACGAGTCAGCACTATCTTCCTCACGATATCCGGTCCGGGCCTGCTCACCTAGCAGGACGAGCTTGAATTGTGCAAAACGGTTGCCGGCACCACGCGCGCCCGGGGGTCCTCGAGTAGCCATGGCGGTTGATGTGTGACGTGGATGTGGATGGGAGGGGATTGAGATGGGGCTCGAGATTGATGGCGCTAGCGATGGGCGCCGTCAAGGTCGAACTGCGGGCGTTGTTGGAGGGTAGGCGAGATAACAGCAACTGGGCCGCCGGTTGCGGAACGAGTGGAGGGGTATCGACAGGACGCGGGCACAGTGGGTAGAGGTATCAGAGATGAAGCAAGTGACAGAACTGTTGACGCGGCCAGGAGATGCTGTTGATGAATGGAACCACGGGACCTCAACCGGAATTGTCAAGACAGGGCTGCCGGGTTGGCGGGCGAGGGTCATTGGGGAGGGCGGCAGCCTGGGCCAGTGCTCACTGGTGAACAAGTGGGTCCCGCTGCTGCTGGCCTGCTGCTAGTCTTGCTGCTGCACACGTCAGGCAGGCGAGGCAAAGCAGGTCGAAAGCAGTGGATGGGCAACCGCAGGCGCCGCCCAGCAGTCTGTGCACACTCACGTGATGCCCTAAACCTCCCCCAAGCCGCCAAGACGGAGCTGCGCCACTGCTTGCCAGCCGGCACCGACCAGGATGGCGAGGATGACGGATGGTGCATGGCAAATTCCAAGCTGGCAACAACGCAAGGGACATTGGTGCTAGGCCTGGACTTGGAGGACGGGAGAACATGCCTCAGCAACACCAATAACTCTCCCAATTAAATATAACCAAGTGCGCCATACCGTCGCAGCACAGTTGCAACATCCTTTTCCCTGAGGGCGATGCAATAATAGTTAGACTCGGCGCTTCTATTTCTTCTTCTTTCCCTCTTTTGACAGTGTCCGCCGCCTGGCGCACTCGGTTGCATCACCATGACGCTCCCCTACCGCGACATCAACGTCCAGGCCGCGCCCGACTCTTACATTTTCTCGTCCCCTTCCAGCCCCAATGCCCCCGCTCTCAGCGTCGACAGGCCCACGGGCGACATTCGCCTCGGCGATGCCTCCCTCCTGTCCGGCAAGCGCGTGTCGCGCGTGACGAGCATCGCCGGCATCTTGGGCATGATCAGGTTGCGGCTTGGTAAGGCCCCGTGTTAGCGGTCTCGATGCCCCGCCATGGCTAACAGAACACACCACAGACAAGTACATCATCGTCATCACCAAGGCCCAGCCAGTCGGCCGCCTCCGGGGCCACATGATATACAAAGTCGTCTCTACCGATTTCTTCCCTCTGCGCGAGCGCCAAGTCCGCGATCCCGACGAGGACAAGTTCCTCGCCCTTCTCAAGGGCTTCATTAAGACGGCGCCCATGTACTTTTCTTACTCAATCGACCTTACGAGTTCCTTCCAGCGCCAATCCCAACACGATGCCTCCAGCCCCCTGTGGTCGAGGTCCGACGACCGCTTTTTCTGGAATCGCTTCATCCAGTCCGACATGATCGATTTCCGTACCCGTGGCGGCCGCGGCCAGCCCGCACCCCAGCCGGGCATCGACCCATTCATCCTGCCCGTTATGTTCGGCGTGCTCGAGATCACCCCAACCACCTTTAGGGGCACTCCTCTGACGATCGTTCTCATCTCAAGGCGGTCGAGGCACCGCGCTGGCACGCGCTACTTCACCCGCGGCTTGGACGATGAGGGCCACGCAGCAAACTACAACGAGACGGAACAAATCGTCATTTTGAACGATAGTGGCAGCAGCTTAGGCGGTTTTGCTGGAAGCAACGACATGCAAAGCGGCACACGGGGCGGGAGCGAGGGCAAGGAGGTGCAAATCTTGTCGTACGTGCAGACCCGCGGCAGCGTTCCTGCATACTGGGCTGAGGTCAATACCCTTAAATATACTCCCAAAATCCAGGTCCGGGGTATCGAGGCCGCCTTGCCGGCCGCGAAGGCGCATTTCGATGAGCAGATCCGAATCTACGGCGACAACTATCTAGTCAACCTGGTAAACCAGAAAGGTCGGGAGATGCGCATCAAGAAGGCATACGAGGACATGGTGCAGGCGCTCGTGACGGCGCCCAAAGAGCACGTCCAGGCTGACCAACGGACTGACGAGAAGTTTCACATCATCGAAACTGCCGGGTCAAAACAGTCACAGTTCGATCGGCTACACTACATCTACTTTGACTTTCACACGGAGACTAAGGGCCTTCAAATGCACCGCGCCCAGCTGCTCATCGACCGGATGCACGATGCGCTAATCGCCCAGCAGTATTTCCGCGCCGTCGATATGCCGGCAAGCCGCATTGACGGCCGTCTCGAGGTGCGCAACATGCAGACCAGTGTTGTGCGCACCAATTGCATGGACTGTCTCGACCGCACCAACGTCGTACAGAGCATGCTGGCTCGGTGGACCCTCGACCGCATGTTTATCGACTGCGGTCTGATGCCCAAGGGCCGTCGTTTTGCGGATGAGGATCCGGCCTTCGAGTTCATGTTCCGGAACCTTTGGGCCGACAACGCCGACACCGTCTCGAATGCTTACTCGGGGACTGGTGCCATGAAGACCGACCTCACGCGCCTCGGGAAGCGAACCACGGGTGGATCGCTGCAGGATGGCAAGGTAGCTGTCACGCGGTACTGCAAGAACAACTTCCTGGACGGACCGCGCCAGGATGCCTTCGACTTGTTCTTGGGCGCATACTCGCCTGCTGCTTCTAATACCGGTTCAAGCCTAGTGTTTGCCGATCGTCGCCCCGTGCTGATCCAGGCCATTCCCTATGTTGCTGCGTTCAGCTTGTTCTTCATCTTCGTCGGGCTCTTTACTCCCCGCCTGCCCGGCTCAACGGTGTGGCCGCTCAGACTATTCCTTATTTTCTGGACTGTTGTGGCGGCGTGGTCGTTAGTTTTCATTTTTAGCAACGGCATGCTCTTTGTAAGTCAATCCTCCTGGTTTTTACGTGATCCTAGTATTAACAACGTATAGGTCAACTGGCCCAAGCTCAATCCCCGGCCGTGGGCGACTGAAGGATATCTCGAAACCATCGGCAAGGTGCGCAAAGATAAGATCTTGGGGCCGCTTGTCGCTAGACACGAGCGCGGCCTTAGCACGGCGCGGTACATTAATGCGGAAGAGGGCAAGAAGAGGATCGAATAGAGGCATCAACACGCGGCTGCCACGTTTTTGTTTGCTTTACTAGACTACTTGTTTGTATTCAGCATGGGCCAGGGGTTATATGTCGTTGGTTTGCATACAACTTGTAGAGTAGAGATAGAACGAACAGCAGGTGGGTGCTGGGCGGTCAGGGAATAATTAGGGAGAAGTGGGATGAGTTCAAAGCAAATGGTAATATTGGTGCAGAATCTATGTGCCACATTGTGTTGTGTCCTTCATTGGTCGTTGCAGCCTCGCAGCTCTAGTTGGTTTCCTGCTCCTTATTGTCCCCTTGAAGCTCGACTAACACATCAACAGTGCTAGGGTTAGGGAGCACTTACACGGCGTCTCTCCAACCCCGATCCACTCTGGCAATCAATCAATCCACTTCAAACTCGCACACATTTTCAGTGCCGGAAGCACCCCCTTCTAGAACCCACTCAAGACCCAGTCTTGCGACCGCCTCTTCAACAGTCCATCAGCAAGCGCCAGTGGTTTAGTGGTAAAATCCATCGTTGCCATAAAACAGCAACATTCGATGGGCCCCGCGTTCGATTCGCGGCTGGCGCAGTCTTTTGCCTAACCTCCATTCCTTGAATATTATGATTTTTTACACCTTCCACCAAGGCCCCCCCGGCACCGTCTTGAGCCAAATTTCCCGCGTGGACTTAACAACGAGTTACCATCAGCGCCAGTGGTTTAGTGGTAAAATCCATCGTTGCCATCGATGGGCCCCGCGTTCGATTCGCGGCTGGCGCAATTTTTTTTGGTGGGTTTGAGATGCCCTGTTGTGAGGAAGGGGATGTGACGCTGTTGCAGTTCGTTTTTCTTCTTTTTTCTTTATAGATGTTGACTAGATGGGGAAACTGGCTACTGGACTCGGGATGGACCTGCTTCTTTCTCTTCATGGGAAGGAAAACTTGAGAATTAGTTGGGACGATGAATGTTCTTTGGTCTGCGTGATGTTGCTTGCTCCTTTTCCCCGTATCAAGACGGCTTCCTTCCCCTAAACTAACATGTTTGTTCAGCGGCAAAAAGTACCTTTGGACCAGGCTTAAACTGGTGCCAATGACTACCTTACCCAGATGAGGAGAGAGAGTCCGTTGGGACAAGGAGTGGGTGGCCCTTGACTCGGTAGAATAAAGAAGCATATATAGCTCAGGGCCAGACGGAAAGTGGCAGTAAGAATATCGAAAAGAATATCGAAAGTGTTGGATAGTCAGGACCAAAGACAATAAACCACTCTAACCTCGCCAACATGCTTCCCACTACACACACCACCGAGTATTTGAATGTAGGACACACTGAATATGATATTTCTAGATCTCTTGCACCATCAGTGTCTTCCCCCTCACGCATCCCCAAAGACATTATCCCCCCCTCACACCGTCACACACAAAGCATTATACGTATGCACGTACGTATTCTATGTTGGTATCATCTAGCCTCAAACCATGTACAACAACAAAACAAATTTGCCCTGCACGGGTATTGGTAGTACTCGTCTCACTCCCCTCCAACGCTCTCTTATCCAACAGCACCCTTTTTGCTTCTTCCTCACCTCTAGCAGGCACCAAGATAAAACAAAACAACACCTTAAAAACTCCACGCTTCAACAATGCACTTGGACTCTCTCCCATTACCCCCCGCCAGATGACTCACAGCCACAACAACCACCTCACGGTCCCCGCAATCCCCTTGGCCATCCCCAACACCACCCTCGCAATCATCACCACAAACCACACATACCACATAAACCCAACCAGCACCCACTCAACCCCCAACCAACCCGCCCTCCTAACCCAGCGGAACCGCCTCCTCCTCCGCCTCAACATCTTGTCAATAACATCCACCACCCTCTGCACCTTCAACCTCTGCTCCGTGACTAAATCATGACTAGCCTCGTCCGCCTCCTCGGCAGCCGCCTGCGTCTTGCCCGTCAGCTCATCCGCAACCTTGTTGCGCAGAGCATCGACGCGGCGCTCCAGGGCGGGAGCCATCTCGGCCGCGAAGGCATCCGACGCGGCCTGCCACTGGGAGGCCGAGGCCTGGACCAAGGCGCCGAGGCCGCGGGCGGCGAGGGGGTACAGGTCTGTTTTAGCGATGGGGCGGGTGAGGAGGCGGTCGCGGATTTCGGGATCGGGGCAGAGGCGGGCGACGTGGGACCAGAGGAAGGGGGAGGGGTTGGCTTCGTTTTCGGCAGGTTGTATGTTGAGTAGGGAGGGGAGGAGCTTCTGTTCTTTGGCGCGGCGGTTGATTTCCATGGCGTGGATGCCAAAGTTGAGGAGTAGGGCGCGGAGACGGGCGATCTCGTGCTTTGATATGGCGGCCCGATTGGGTTCGCCGAGGCCGTCGGCCATTGAGAGGCGTCGGGTAGACATAGCCGGTGAGAGTTGGGGAGGTCTCGACAGAGAGAGCACCGCGTTGAGGCGGGCATCAGCGGCGCGGATGGCATCGCCGTAGCTGCTCTTACGCAAATCTGATTCGGTTACATCATTGTCGTGCGGCCGTGCTAGCTCTGTAGGTGACGACGAGGTCGGAGAGGCGTTTTGTACATCGATCCTGGGCGGTTTGAGAAGCTCAAACCGTGACGATCGGCGACTTATAGGTCGCGAGACAGGGCTCGAGCCAGGAACCAAGAGTGAGTTTTGATCTGCTGCGTTCAAGAACGGATTAGGCACCCCAAGGTAGGGTCGTCCGCTCTGTTCCTGTCCCCGTTGCGAGGTAGCCCGGCTAGGCAGTAGAGACCCCTTAGATCTGCCACGAGACCTGCCCCTGTTGAGATTGTCCATACCGGACTCATCCGATGATGTGCTAGAGGACGGCTCATCCGCAGTACCAACGGAATCTTTTCGCCATATTAGGTCGCTGACCTTGGAAACGCCACTCCGCAAGACGATATCGATGCGCGGGCCACGGAAGAGCGATCTCAGGCCAATACCGCCGTCCTCTCCGCGGAGCTTGATACTGCCCATGCTCCTGTGTGATCTACGGCTGCCATCCGTGACTTTGGAAGTCACCTTCCGAGGGGGACTCCTAGAATTCCTTCTCTCGGGTGAATTCATGCCGCTCCAGTCACTTGCGGGAGAATCAACCCTCTCAGCCGGAGGGAAAGAGAACTCCACGTCCTCCTGGATATTGGGATGGATGTCTGCGGGGCGCTCCTTACTACGCTCGCGGAATATGCTCCTAACCTTTAACAGGCGGTTCCGTGTCGGCGAGCTCGGCCTACTCGATGTTGGCGACAAATCCATACCGATTGCCGGGACGAGGGCAATGTCCCGGAGGGGCCGTAGATCTGGGGAGTTCGGCTGCGACGTATCATAGTCGATCGAGGGTCGCCTGCCCCTTTGGGGCACTTCAAGGCTGGCTCGCCCCGAAACCTGCGGAGGCGAAGGCAGCGGCTTGATTTTAGAATACCTACTATCTGACTCACTTAGTTCTGCGTGCGGGTCCACCCTACGGTGGCTATTAGGGCGGCTAGGACTTGGTGAGGTTCGCGCCTTGTCCTTCTCAGGTGTCATCAGGCTAGGGCCGGCGAGCTTCATACGCAACGCCTCGTGGTCGTAGAGAGGGTGCGACTCAGCGTCTCTCTGCTCACGAGCAATCATCTCTTCCATCTGCTTGGCTAGAATATCCTTGCCGCTGCTGCTGATAGTGCCAGTTCTGGTTCGCCGTCTCGGGCCAGTATCGGTGTCAGACGACTCGGAGAGCGAGCCGCGGTGGATACGAAGGAAATCGCGGCTATGCATGGAACCGGAGTGGCGGTGATGGGAGCCTTTGAGAGCGCGAAGTTTTTGCTGGGCCCTATCTCGAGCCGAGCTGAGGACGTGTTCATGTTCAGCCTTGTGGGGTAGGGGGTCGGAAAAAGCCGTGTCGGTAGTCTTGAGGCTCTCTGACAGCTCCTTAGTTGAGCCCGGAGCAGCCGTCCGCATGCCCTCCTCGCGAGACAGAGGACGGAACACATCAGTATCCTGCGGGAAGACGCGCCTCCAATGGCGGTCTTCGACAAGTTTTTTGTTGTCATCCTGTTCAAGCCAGTATATGTCTGCGAGCATATCTGCTGGGTCTAGTACCCAGTCCACTCTCGGCCGTTTGGTCTTGGTTGATGCTACCCCTGATCTTGTGCTTGCCGATGGGGGAGAACCCTGCGCGATGGCCATATCGGCGCCAGCAAATGGAGGAAGTGCAGAGCCCCCGGGTGTTTGAGCCTGGCCCGTAACAACCCATTTCGCTACGCCATCTACCCATTCGGAAACCCGCATGGTGTCGTTGAAGCCTTGACTTTCGCCGTCGATAACCTTCCTTTCACGGGCACGCACCTTGCGATTCCGTATATACTGCAGTGGGTCATATTGGCGCCCGATCTGTACCACGGGCTCGGAGGCTGGAAGCTTGAGCAGCTGGACGGAGCCGTTCGGGCTCCTAGGGGGGCTAACGGTTGACGACCTAACTGTCCGGCTAGGTTCCAGAGGAGGGAGCAGCTCTAGAACGCGCCTGTACTGGGCCATGAGCTCGAGATATTCCTTGGCTTTCTGTGCCCTTGCCAGAGTCGACTGTGAGAAATGGTAGCGGTAAGTTCCATCTGGGTCAAAGGCCGACTGTAGGGGACTGAGGAGTCGCGGAGCCCCAACCCTCGGGGAACGGTCCGGCTTGGGCGAGATTGTGCGGGAGACTCTCCTCTGCTGCTGGAGATGCTGTCTCAAGCTTCCGTTGATAGGAGCATCGGGTAAAGGGGCCAGCCTTGGAGGGATGGGCTGTGAGACATTTCTCCGCGTCGCAAGCCGCCTCGACTCGCTCAAGTTCAGGGCCATTTTCACAATCTGGGCCGAGTCCATATCGAGCGGCGCCATGCTTGCGCGCGGAGACGACCCGACGGCCGTCTCCCCAGTGAGAAGTTCGCTCCTCGCGGCGCTAGGCGAATCTCTGTCGCCCCCTGATCCGTGGCCATAGGCACTACTTGATTGCGCGCCCTTATGATGTGGCCTTTCCTGGCCGCGCCGGGCGCTCTTCTCTACATGTATTTCGGAATGCCGGTGTCGCTTGTGCGAATGGGTGTGTGTGAGAGTATCATGTTCGACAGTGTCCGAAACGGGATCGCCAAGGAGGAAGGCGCCGCTTGACCTATGCTTGTGGGCACGATGGGGGTGTTGTACCCTCGAGCGACGCCGGGCGTCGTCGTCGTGTGGGTTATCGGACCGCGGAGGTGTCTGCGCCGGGGGCTCGGCGTCTTCGGAGGATCTCGGTCCTAGGGTCGAGTCAGGGGTAAAAGCGCTCAGGCGGCTGCTCTCGGCACCAGTGTCGGTCTTCTCGAAGCTGGAGGTTGCGGCCCTATCGCGGTCGAGGGCATTCGTGGACTGCCGGGTAGACCTTCGGGAGCGGAGGTGGGAGGGCGGGCTAGCATCTTGGTCGTTCATGGCGGTGCCCTCCTGTTGTTGCCCTCTTCATGGAGGAGGCAATAAGGGTCGTCAAGAGCTAGACGAGGCGGTTCTGGCGATGCATTGTCGGGTTGGTGCAAGTAAGAGCTGCCTTCTCAGTCGAGCTGTCTGAGGCTGAAGCAGGAGCTGGAGCTGGCGCCAAAGTATTTTCCCATGTGCATGTGAATGCCGACGTCAGTAAGGATGTCGCGTGGTTCTATTCGCCCAATACCAATTCGACGCCTCTTTTGGGCATTTGGGGGGACCTTGGGGCTGGGTCGACACTTGAGCAAGTGGATCACCATACCTGGCGCCTGAACCGGCCACCTGACGAGGGCTGCTCACCCCACTATTAACCGCTAGAGTCTCGCGTCTGTAGCGGGGAAATAGGCTCGAGAGAAGCCTGTACAGGGGTCTCGCTCGCTGCGACCATGCACTTGGTCCGCACTTTTTGTGCCGGACGCCTACCGAGCCCTGCATAACAAAGGGGTCACTCGAGCTTTCAAGTCCTCCGAAAGACATCAAAAAGATTTGTGCTCAATGATAGCAAAATAGTTACGGCCTCATGCGAGGCAAGCGACAAGATGACACAGAGGCACATTGACAAGACGACATGCAACATGCGCAAGCCAACCGTCCCATTTCCATTCCAGCGCGGGCGGTGAACATCCCATCTCATGCATTGGCCAACAGCCACGCCACGCCGTCATCCCTTACAGGAGATCGCGAAAGTCCGAAAAGTATGTCGTATGGATTCTCTCAACATAGTCAACCAACGTTGGATGGCTCTTGATCACAGCCGTGGTGTCCGGCTGACTGTCACACGAGAAATGAAACACGTCAGCATCTCATCCGACACGAAAGTTGGTCACCGACAAAGGAAAGGAGCGCGATTGCTTACAGTTGGTTTGCCAGGTACCCTGAAATGCACCCAAACAGCGTAAAGTCGGCCTCAGTGGGCCTCTCCCCTCCGAGGATCCAGAACGGCGCCGCGTTCCCCTGCGCAGCCTTCCCCCGGGCGGTGCTGGCGAAGTCGGCAAGCGCTCCGATGGCCTCGGCCCTAAAGTGCCGGACCTCCTCAGGACTATGTCGTCCTGTGCCCTGGAAGTACAGCATCATCTTCAGGTACTGGGACGTGAAGAAGCCAGTAACATGTCGGATCCCGCCGGGCAGGTGGCCAAAGGGTCCTTGGTCGCGCATCATCTTGTAGTTTTCGTACCAGCGCTCAAAGTTCTATCCCCACGTTTCAGCAGCTAACAAACATCCCACCCGTGCATACACAACACCAAGACACTCACAACAAGATAATACAACCTATCCTCCAACATCGCCCTCAGACAGTAATCCACCGCCCTCTCCTCCGGCGCCAACCCCGCATTCAGGTCCTCGAGCCGGCCCTGCTCGACCAGTCGCTTGACAATAAGCGCCGTGTCGCCGAGCAGCTCGCCCGAGTCGACAAACTTGACATAGGGAAACTTCTCCTTGGGCGCCTGGCCGCGCGTGCCGAGGCCGTTCTCGTACGGAATGCCGGCATACCGCAGACGGAAGTGCAGCTTTGTCACGAAACACGACAGACTGTATGTCGAGCGGTCCTGGTCGAGCGAGTAGACGATGAGGTGGGGTGTTGTCGTGGGTGTGGGTGTGTCGGGGGCTGGTTTGGCGGTTGCTTGGTCTGTTGCCATTTTGATGCTCTTCGAAATGAAATCCGTCTATTGCCCAATCCTAGTTCAAAGAGTGATGTCCACGGGCATTATATCATTCTTGCAAACAGCGAGGGGCTGAATTCTTTGAGTTTGAGTGTCCGAGCACCATCGTCAGTCCGCCCAACCGCCTTGCGCCAGTATAAATGCCTTACGACTGTCTCTCTCAAGTCTCTCCATGTATGTGTTGTTCATCAGCCTGCGCTCCGTCGGCTCAGCCGCACATTCCACAGCCTTATATCTCTTCGCTTTAGAGTGTCCGTTACGAATATAACCCGGCCCGGATTCTTGGCCTAGGACTATCAACCGACTGGAGAGTTGGGTCTTGGTATATTGACGTAAAAAGTACCTAAAATATTGGAAAAACGCGGATGACCTACTATTCTACATGTGTCTTGATTGTACTGATAGCCCTCTCACAAACTAGACAGGCGCGGTTCAACATTAAGTAGTGGTGTTTGGACTGTCGCTGGTCAAAGATCACGCACACACAATAAATCTCCAGGCTTCAACCTATGTTCGCTTGTGTGGCAGGGCATTGATTTCTATCCCCACAAAATAGCGCTAGCAGAACACGCGGGCACCCGGATTCCATTGCTCCCACCACCCCATTATCCAGTGTCCAAGTACCCATATGCACCCGCGCGCCTTGCCAAATAATCATGCAGCACAAACCCTAGTCCTTCAGAAGACTGTCACTGCACTTACGTATCCGTTCTTCAACACTTCAAACACCAGCCCCGGGAAACCGTACAGGGTAGTCGTCGACTCCTCGCTGCCATCGAACTTCTTCCCCACACCCGGAGTAACTCCCCCGCTCTCCTCCCAGCCGCCGAGCAGCTCGCAGCTGCTTCCAGGGCTGTCCCCCCAGCCCCGGTTGAGCACCATGCCACGCTGTTTCTGCCTTGCCTCACTCTCTGACGGGTAGATTGACCTCCACTCATCCCGCAGGCTTTCCTCAATGTCTGTAAACGGAGTCTCCGAGTTGATAGCAACGTTTGGAGATGAGTTTGCCAGGTAAGGAATCTCCCAGCGGCAACGGCGGTGCCTATTGAAGGGGTATGACCCGGGCACGTTGGCATGCAGAATTACCTTGGTCGCCACAAGCCGGTCGGCAGAGTGTGATTGAAACGGCGTCTCTGGAATAACGGGGCTTCCAATTTGAGAGGGGGGCTGCCTTGATGGGGTTGTTGGAGTTGACACCAAGATGTCGAAGCCCAGATAGAAATAGTTGTAGAAGCATTCCCCAGACACATTCGCAACAAGGTCATCTTCCACAGCCTCCTCACTGGAATCGTACCCGTCCGATGTTGTGTGTGATGAAGACTGATCCGTGTCGGTCAGGTCGTCTAGCCGTTTCAGGTCGTTACCATTTGGCCGGGTCATTGTGTTGCTTGCGCCTCTGAGCTTGTGAATGTACATCCGTTGATCGTTTTTCCTGTATATCGCATCTGGTGGGCCCAATTCTGCGACAAGTTGTTGGGGAGTCGTATCACCCAAGGATATCCAGAAGGAGTTGTTTGTCCACTTCCTGAACATCTGTACCTTACCTCCGCCGTAGATCCTGACCAGCGATATCTCGTCCGGGCAGACGTCTTTGCCCTTAGAAAGAGGCGTAAAGGTCTTGATGCTCGGCAATACCTCTGTGTAGAGCTGTTCACGAGCCTGTGCCCACGAGTCGCCAGAGAAGACTGCCATGGCATTTGGGATTGCCGACGACGACAGCAGCGACACGACGTCCTTAGATGGCGAGTACTCGGATTTCCGCATAGGGAAGGTAAAGGCAACACCAGGGTACGACAACACATACAGCCCCGCTCCATCTCTAGCATCGGAATCTGGTATGTATTCCCCATCATATGTAGGCCCCAAGAAACGCTGATAGATGTGACGGAACGTTGGGCCCGGGGTGACCTCGGATTGTTGGGGCGGTGCGGCCTGGGCGGTGGTCGGCGGGCGAACAAGATCGCGCTCTTTATCATTCGCAGGCTTGAGAAAAATATGGTTCTTGGTGAAATCGAGGACCTCGATCATCCGAAGCCGCTGCTCGGGCCCGTCGAAGCGGAGGCGGATGCCATTTGCGGGGAGAGTGAGAATGGTGGGCTCCCTCACGGGGTCGCTCGGGGTGTGAGCAAGCTCCAACTTTGGGAATCGCTGGGGTTCAGCCTTGAGGCGTGTTAGAATATCATGAAGGGATGCACCGAGCACTAGGAAACCCAGCGCTCGCCCTGGATGCAGCTGCGCTGAGAAGAGCGACATGGTGATTGCTTCAGGGCGCCCACCGATAGTAGGTAGCGGGCTCGCCTGCGGGGTACGAGGAGGAAGGCTGCCGTTCACAGTTGGAGGATTGTACTCCGGAACGAGCAGGGGTGGGCTTGAAATATGATTTGGATAGAATTTCTTGGTAGCAGGGCTGAAGTTTCTAAGGGCCAAGTGTCAAACCAAATTAAACGCTCGAAGACAAAGGCAGGAGTGCAAAGGGGAAGTGTCGGAGCTCAACCAAGGGGCTGTTCCTCGTGATCCCCCAACAGCCCCAACAGCAGTGACAGGTGAGCTGTGCAGGTGGCAGGTACCTAAGGTAACGAGACGTCATTCCGCGGCAGGCAAAATGGAGGAATGAGGGGTACAGTCTGTGAGGGCACAGCGGGTCCATGCGCGGACGGCGTTCCGCGTCTAGCTAACGTTATCGTTATCGGTAGGCTAGGTGAGTGGGTCCGTTGCTCCAGCAATACACTCGACGTGGTGTTTATGTCGCGCCTACCAACCCCCGGCAAAAATCCCCGCCGTGCTAGGGTATTTCCACCACAGCACTGACACTCCACCAACCCTGCCTGAGTCTGCAGTATTTGCAGCGATTTGCAACCAAAGAGGCACACCACCTACCTCGGCCTTTCTTCGCATTGAATTTTGGAACTGACCCGACACTCTCCCCCGGTCTCCTCTACCACCATTTATCCGCTGTCCACTGTTTCTGTTCACCATAATACTTGTTGAGGGCGACGCGGGACAGCTCCGCCATGGAGCGCAGAAACACATCAATGGCGCCGCCGGGTCGAACTGGCACCGGCACGCGTTCCAGCATCCGCCCCCCGACCAGAAATGTACCGAGCAGGCAGGGATACACGAGAAACACTTCAATGGCATCGCGCATCGATCGAGCAGGCGCGAGTTCACCTGCCGAGTCCCTCATGTCGGTCGCCACAACAGCAACGACAGGCATGAAGCGCAAGGAACGCGAATTCGAGGGTGACGAGGGCGAGACAACCAACATCAATGTCGTCGTGAGGTGTCGCGGGCGCAACGAGCGCGAGGTGCGGGAAAACAGCGCGGTCGTTGTCAGTACAGAAGGCGCGAAGGGGAAGCTGGTAGAGCTTTCTATGGGGCCTACAGCTCTCAGCAACAAGACGTACAACTTCGACCGCGTCTTCTCCCAGGCCGCAGACCAGAGCATCATATTTGACGATGTGGTTAAGCCCATTTTGGACGAGGTAAGCCGTGTCAAACACTCGCGAGATCCACTGCTAATCTTGCCTAGATGCTGGCGGGTTACAACTGCACCATCTTTGCCTATGGGCAGACAGGTACCGGCAAGACATACACCATGTCCGGTGACATGAGTTCCACCTTGGGCCTGCTATCAGACGAAGCTGGAATCATCCCTCGCGTGCTCCACGCCCTGTTTAATAAGTTAGATGTTGATGAGACAGACAATTGCGTCCGCTGTTCTTTTATCGAGCTTTACAACGAGGAGCTACGGGATCTTTTGTCACCGGACGAGAGTGCCAAGCTCAAGATCTACGACGACAACTCTCGCAAAGGCCACGCTACCACGGTCGTTCAGGGAATGGAGGAGCGACACATCACATCTGCCACCGACGGTCTCAAGTGGCTCCAAGAGGGCAGCTTGAGGCGCCAGGTTGCCGCAACAAAGTGCAATGACCTGAGCAGTCGAAGTCATACTGTCTTTACCATCACGGTTCATGCTAAGCGACAGACCGAGGCTGGTGACGAGTATCTCATGGCAGGAAAGCTCAACCTGGTTGATCTTGCTGGAAGTGAAAACATTCAGCGCTCCGGTGCCGAGAACAAGCGTGCTGCCGAAGCCGGTCTGATCAACAAGAGTCTGCTGACCCTTGGGCGTGTCATTAACGCCTTGGTTGACCGCAGCTCTCACATCCCCTACAGAGAGTCGAAGCTCACGCGCCTCCTCCAAGACTCCCTCGGTGGGCGAACCAAGACATGCATCATTGCGACAGTATCTCCAGCCAAAAGCAATCTTGAAGAAACCATTTCCACACTAGACTACGCCTTCCGAGCCAAGAACATCCGAAACAAGCCCCAAGTCAACGCGCTAATCAACAGGAGGACCCTACTGCGAGACTTCACCAGCGAAATTGAAAGGCTCAAAAGTGAGCTCATTGCCACTCGGCAGCGCAACGGTGTTTACCTGTCCAACGAGAACTACGAGGAAATCACAGCGCAGAATGAGTCCCGCCGCATTCTCACAGAGGAGCAGGCAGCCAAGATCGAGACGCTCGAAAACAATCTTCGAAACAAAGTGCAGGAACTATTTTCCCTGACATCAAGCTTCATGGGACTCAAGAAGGAGCACGAAGTAACCCGAGCACTACTCGACGAGACCAAGGAGGTCCTCGACCAGACAGAGTTGGTACTGGCCGCCACCAGGAAGACACTAGCGGAGGAGACCCTTATCCGCAAAGCCCACCAGGAGACCGAGGAGAAGCTTACTGCCGTTGGTGGTGAGCTGATTACCACGATTAAGACGACGGTCAATCATGTGGATGGGCTTCGCGCGAAGAACAAGCGCAAGTCGGACCTCCAGAGCCTGAACAGAAGTACGTGGAGCATGTCACAGGCTCAGGTTTCTGGCGTGACCGAGCTTGTCGAAAGCCGGATTGAGGCGTTTCGCAAGGACCAGGAGGAGCACATTTCCAGCATCTCGGAGCGAATGCAGTCGTTTGTGCAAGGTGAACTTCAAAAGCTATCTTCCACCCAATCTTTCCTAGACGAAAACTTGGCCCAGTTTTCTGAATCCAAAAACCAGCTGCTGGAGCAAAAACAAGCATCGAAGGAGGAGATGGATGGTGTGCTGGAAGAAATCAAGGTTGTGAGGGACAACGTAAAGCAGCGTGTTGGAGAAAGTCTCCAGGCAATTGCGACTGCGGCAGAACGCATAGCAGGAGATGTCCTCAGCGAGCTCAGCACATTTCACAGCCAACTGCATGGGTCGTACGCCTCTCTCGGAAAGGACTTCAAGTCGCTATTTGAAGAGCTGCTCCGGCACATCAGCGCCCAGAAGGCTGAGTCGGACCTGCTCAGACAGCAACTAGAGGGTGCAAGTGAGACAATTGTGCAGTCCAATGCCTCAGTGTCTGCTAGGATCCAGGAAGTGCTTGACGAGGAGCGCAAACAAGCCACTGTAGAGCGCCAAACTCTTCTCACACAAATCACTTCTCTCATCAACTCGCAGGCAGAGACGCAGCAAAACCGCCTTGCAGGCAAGACATCATTAATACAGGAAACAATTATGGACGCGAACAACGCATTTGAGGAGGACGTTGCCCAATATTCGGAGGGCATGGACACATGGAACGTCAAGGACAGCGAGCTACTCGATGTTGTTGCCAAGTCGAGGGATGCGATGAAGATTAAGTTGAAGAACGATTGGACGGTACGTTGCATGTTTTCTCATAATTGTCGACTCTTGCTAATGGTGTTGCAGACGGCGAATAAGCACAGTAGCTCGATTCAGAACACGACCAAGTCTGTTAACGCTGAGACTGTCCGGGTAGTCGACGAGCAGATGAGGGATCTTGATGTTCAAATGAAGGACTTGGACGAGTTTGTATCACGGGCCAAGTCGCAAAACGCGGAGCATCACGAACAGCATGCTGGATCAGTCCGCGCTCTGTCGGGAACGGTAGAGAAGTCGTTTTCCAAGATTTCTGACCACTTCAAGGAGACGTTTGACAGGATCAGGGATGTTGGTGATGAGGTGGAAACAGGGGCCAGAGATGTCCAAGACGGCCTGGAGCCGCTTGACGAGATTGTCTGCGAGCCACTAAATAGCCTCCGGGAGGACATCAAGATGACGGTGCTCCAGGAGTACGAGCCGACAGGGGAGACTCCAGAGAAGGTTCAATACCAGTACCCGACGGAGCTTCCCCGCACAGTCGCACACGAGGCCATTCTTGCGGACATGCGCGACACGCCAACACCAAGCAAGCCAGCCTCGGCTTCGGCGGTGTTTGTGGACTTGAGTTACTCGCCGTCCCCGAGATCACCGCCCCGGCTATCCAGCGAGTCTGGGCAAGCGGAGCCCACCAGGACCGCAAGGGCTATGAGTCTGCGTGAGGTCAACCCGAATGTGACAACGGGCTCAATCATGTTCGATCCAACAGCTAGTACCATGTCGGTGCCGGCAGCGAACGAGAACACGGTGCCGCTTACGAAGCGGAGCACGAGGATCACGCGACTAGCCAAGAAGAAGCCCATCAGTGCGGTGGCTTCGGGACTGGAGAATCTGCCGCCCCCGGCGTTTTCACAAAGTTCGTCGAGGAGGAAGAGTCCGCGGTTGCAGTAATAAGAAGGATAATCATTGTCTAGAAGTTGGCTGTGTTCAGCTTGGAGTTTGAGTTCGGCGTTGTATATGGTTATTGGAGTTTGGAGTGGCCGGTTAGCAAGACGGCTTGGGAGGCGGTCTGTGTTTACACTGTACTCTTATTGAGCACTGATACCCCTGATGGGAGTTGTGAGATTTTTAATACCGAGGCATTCATCTTTGTTGATGTTGATCATGTTGATGTATTCAAGTCTGTATACACCAGCTTATGAATGCGAGTCTGTGTAAATTGGGTGTTCAGCACACTCCTTTTTACCTGTAGGATATTCCTTGTGAGCTGGTAACTGTAATCTTTCCTTCACGAAGAGACCCTGGATGATGAGAATGAATGGCTCAAGGTTTCACAGCATAATAGAAAATAGAACACCTGCGGAAATAAGAGCATGTTTCACAAGAAACTCGAGGTGCGGGTTATCTCACCCAGACCAGCTTGTGGCTGTGCGCTTTGGATGTTCTCGGTCAATGTGACTAGTGGCGCGTGCTCCACATGACAGGCCCACCAAGAAAATCTCCGAATTTGCAACTGACAAAAATTTAGAGAATGTGCGCATTCAGGATACCACAAAAATGAAACCTCCTGAGCTGGGAAGCCAGTGATGACAACTGTGAGATTCGAACTCACGCCCTTTCGGACCACGGAATCCTGAGATTGTATTAAGGGTGTACTCCTTAACGTGGCGCCTTAGACCGCTCGGCCAAGTTGCCTGGGCTGTTTGATGCCGGTTCCTCTGAGGATGTGAGCCTATCAGGGTTGCAGTGGTGGGCTCATCGTGCAGGACGGGGTGGCAGGGTTTGTATTTTGCCTGGCTTGGCCGGGTGCGGGACCTCATCACTGTGGATGCTGGACTTGAAAGGGGGTGTCAATGACAGAAATCTGAAAGCTTAGCTGAATGAATTGGTCATGTTCCGATCATTGAGTCCGAGGTGTCCATAGGAAACCCACCTCAAAAGACGTGATCACAACGATATACGTGAACAGGTTTGCTGGCCGATAGAGTCACTTTACCGATGCTGAAGACAAGTCGATCGGTGGCACTGTGCACGACGCCCTCCCGAGAACATATCCCCACACTCGTAACATCGGCCAGATCCCCCTCCTGTAACACACTGCCACAGTCGACTTTCCGATCGTGGAAGGATGAGACTCGAGAGACGGCATTGGGACAAACCCCACACTCGCTGACAGATGACGATAGGGGCAGCGACACCACGGGCTGCTTGGCTCACTTGCGTATAAATACATCCCGAGAGACTTTTATCAACATCCAAAAAGTAGACAATTGAAACCTGCCCAGCAATTCTCATCCTGTGAACCCCTTTCCCCAAAATGGCAAACCCCGACCTAACCCCGTTCAAAGCCCTCTCCTTCGACTGCTACGGCACCCTGATCGACTGGGAATCCGGCCTCCTAACCGACTTCACCCCCCTCCTCGCCCAACTACCCCCCTCCCACCCCTGGGCCACCTCCCCCGCCCTCGCGCTGGAGCGCTTCAACGCCATCTCGGAACACCTCGAAGAGACCAACCCAACCCAACTCTACCCCGCCACCCTCTCCGCCTCCCTCGTCCAACTAGCCTCCGAACTCTCCCTGGCCCCGACCCCCTCCCTCTCCGCCGCAGTAACCAAAATCGCAACAGGTCCCGGCCGCTGGCCCGCCTTCCCCGACACCATCTCGGGCCTACGTATTCCCCCCCCCCCCCCCCCCCCTCCTTTTGTCCCCCTCCCCCCCCAAACTAACCACCATCCGCCCGCAGTCCGCCTGCGGAAGCACTTCAAACTCATAATCCTCAGCAACGTCAACAACGCCAACATCACGTCGTGCATCGGCACGAGCCTCGCCCCGGCGCAGTTCGACGCCGTCTACACGGCCGAGGCGATCGGCGCGTACAAGCCGAGCCACGCCAACTTCCGGTACCTCTTCTCGCACGCGCGGGCGGACCTCGACGTCGACTTTGACCGGGGCGAGCTGCTGCATGTCGCGCGGAGCCTGACGGCGGACCACGTCCCGGCCAAGGAGCTTGGGTTCCGGAGCGTCTGGATTTCGCGGGGCGGCGATCAGGAGGGCAACTACGGCACGGGGGGGGATTTGGGCAAGTTGACCGACGAGGGGAAGCTGGGGTTTGAGTGGAAGTTTGACACGATTGGGGAGTTTGCGGATGAGGTGGATCGACAGTTTGCCGCCAAGGAAAAGGGGGAATGAGGGAGTTGATATTCTGAAGGCTACTCTGCTCTATCCTGCTCACCTGTATCTGACAATTCCATCGACTCGTCGCCGTCGTTGTCTGACCGGCTGTCTTCTTCCACCTGCCGCTGGCGGTTTTCATCCCTTCTGGATCGGAACTTGCCCGCGACACGCCACCCCTTCCTGATCTTGATGGGCTTCAGAAAGCCATCCCGGTGGATTCCTTCATCCATCTCGTCCATGCTATTATTTTCTTCTTGATCTTGATCTATCACAATGTCGCGTTCACTCAGCCCATGCACCAGCTGCATGTGCCTAACAAGATTGGTCCGCCTGCCGAACCCTTTCACAGCTCTTTCGCAACCCGGCCAGATACATAAAAATCCCATTTCGCTCGGAGTGGCCGTCATGCTCCGTGCCGTGGGGGCCGGTCTATCCTCCTCTTGATTTAGTCTGGCGTCTTGCACCCTGCCTCCGCGTCCATGCATCGACTGCAAGTGCCTAACAAGGTTGGTCGGCCGACCGAACCCATCGACAGACCTGGGGCAGTCTTTATGCGTGCATAGATATATCCGTTTGCCTTGTGCTGTGATACCCATTTTGACCCGCTTCGGCGTGATGGTATTGCCCGCCGGACTGGTATCATGGGCGCTCGGCTGGCAACTGACAACGCGATTCCGTTCCATTTCGCTATCGTCCAATTCATCGCCCGGGCCGCTCTCTGAGTCGCCCCCCTCATAGTCATCATCCACTTCGTCCGACGAGATAGGTCCTGGAAAATATGTCGTAGCCTCCACGCCTGTCATGCCCGGCCCGGCTGGCTCCCTTGGAATGGTGAGAAGTGTCATCTTCTGACCAAAAAGTAAAGCACATCGCTGTGCGGCGCGATCGAGGACTGTGGCTGGAAACCCGGCCAAGGCAGCGGAGCTCAACACGTCACGCCAGTCTCTCAAGGCGTACACAGCTATTCTATCCTCTTCGCGCTGTTGGGTATAGGGACCGGCGGACTTTGATCTCGATCTCGGCCTGGATCTGGATCTCGATGTTGGGAGCGAGCCAGTCCTCTCCGACCTCGACCTTCTTGACTTTGACCTTTCTAGTCTCTGCATGCGCCTTGATTTTTTCTTCTCTTCCCATGGCGTCTCTTCATCCTCGGTCTGTGTCTGCCCCACGTAAGAGTCAGGGAGCCTCCTCTTATTTTCCCTGGCGACCCTGACCTCAAACTCAAGCTCTGTCTCGCCTTCTCGTTGGACCTGCGACTTTTTCGGCCGTCCACCTCCTCTTTTTGGCGAACCTGTGCTTTCCTGTCTCTGTTCTTGGTTTTGTTGAGATCGTGGTCTTCCTCTCTTTGGTGTGGGCGTTCTGAAATCTGTGTCGTCTTCGCTGTCCGCATCCGAGTCAGATGGGTCGTTAGGTTGATGGAGCGAGTTTACTCGGGAGTTGTGTAATATCGTAAGAGTGTGGTCGAGCTTCTCCAAGATCTGCCGAACCGCTGGACGCATGAGTGAGTACGAAAGCTCGTCATTGGCGGACACAACCGGAAAAAATTCTGGCGATGCAGCTCTCTTCCGTCCCCGTTGCGGCGGTCCCGCACCGCCCACCTTATCAACGTCTTCATCGTCCTCCTCTTCATCGACCTCTTCATCTACCTCTTCATCGTCGTCCCCTTCGTCGTCCTCTTCATCACCCTCTTCGTCATCCTCTTCGTCGTCCTCTTCATCCTCTTCAGCATCCTCTTCATCCTCCTCGACATCAAGATCCCCATCGTCCTCACCATTCGTCTCAACCGACTTCACCACCCCCAACCCTCTCTTCAAAAACCTCTCCTTCGCAAAGCGTAGCACCGTAGCCGAAATCTCCTCCTCCAAATGACTCCCTGGAAACCCCTTCCCCGGCCCGCGCAGCGTCTCCTCCTCCCCCTCTTCATCCGCCTCATCCACCACCATCAACCCATCATCCGGCACCTCATCCGCCCTCATCGGCCACGCCGTCCAGTTCTTGGGGGGCTCCCACCCCTCGCCGTCCTATCGCACCAGATTAGCCTTCCTACCACCTCCCCCCCCGCCTCGGAAAAAGAAAAAGAAAAACTCACATTCTCATCCTGATACGCCCCCCGCAGCTTAAACGCATTGTACAAATGCACCGCCAGATCCTGCTGCCGCACGCCCTCAAGCATGGCCCACGCCTCGCGGTCGGCCTCGGTGAAGTTGCGCCACGTCTGGGGGTGGCCGCGCCAGCGGTTGGGGCGGGTCTCGCGTAGCTCGTCCGACGCGATCGAGTTGATGTCGTCCGTGTTCTTGTCCCATTCTTCCTCCTCGTCTTGGTTGTTGTTATTGTTATTGTTGCCGTCGCTGGGCTCTACGATGTGGGGGGCTTCCATTTTGGGGAGAGTATTTCTGAAGTTCGAAAAATGGGGTGTTGTGCTGATGGTTGTCTAAGTGGGAGGAATTGATGTGGCAATCAGTTTGCCAAAAATTTGTCGAGGCTGGGATGAGTCGGTTCACACCTTCCGCCACCCGTTCGACTTATACAGCAGTGCAAATAAAAGAGGAAGTAAAAGTATTTGCGTTTGGTATAGCCCCTAACCCTAGAAGCTTCCCAAGTTACAGTTTTGAAGCAAGCCCAGACACTCACACTTGATCATTCGGAGAGAGATGAATTCAAAAAGCTAAGATACCTTAGATTCAAGACACGGATTCAGCGTAAGACCTCCCTACCTACACTGCGGCCATCTGCAGTTCAGAATGAGCAACAGCCTAATTGGTATCTCATTACATCAGACAGCTCAAAGAGATTAGAAAATCTACGCCAACGTCGCCCTCGCCTTCTTCTGCTCCTTTTCTAGCTTCCTCCGTTTCGCCCGCAGCATCGTATCCTCGGTGCTCTTCTTCTTGTTGCTATACTGCATCTGCTCAAACAGCTTGCGCTTCTTCTTGCTCAGCATTCCCTTCGCCCGCTCCAGGTCCTCGGCCTCCTCGCGTGCCTTCTTCTCCAGCACCTTCTTCTGCTCCAATTTTGACTTGGTCTTGGCATCCGCCGACTTGCTCTTCACCGACTTGCCAGACAGCTCGGCCTCGACCTCGCGTTGGCGCTGCAGTATCGCAGCCTCCTCCTCGTCTTCCTCAACGTCATCGTCTGAGACTCCACCAAACTCCTCCGCATCCACCTCGCTCACCTCGCTCTCATCGTCATTCGCCGAGTCGACATCCATGTCGTTCGCGACATCCTCATCGCTCTGCTCCTGCTCCTCATCATTTGCGTTTTCGGCGTCATCCTCCATTTTGGAGTCCAGAGCCTCAGCCTCAGTCTCCTGGGCATCCAGCGGAAGGGTCGGGTCGTACTGTCCATTGGCGGTCTTGACGAAGGGGCTGAGATGGGGGGGAAGACCCGCACCGGGAGCATACAGCTCCGGACTCTCGAGCTCCTCGTTGTTGACACAGTCCCAAACCCATTGGGGCTGCACGTATATCCTTCCGGGGTATCTTTGGTTCTGCGCAATCTTCTGCGACGTCTGGTTGTCCTCGCCGTTGTCCTCAGTGCCGTTGACGGCTTGCACAACCGGCCTGTCGACGATCTGGTGGGTGATCGACGGGTCAGACTCGTCGGCTGTGAAGGAGCCCTCACCGAGGACCGAGTCCCATCCTATCCTCCTGCAGCCGAAGGCGCGGAGGAGGAACTCTAGTGGTTGGCGGGGGGTCTCGCGGGATAGGTATACTGTAAACTTGTCGAAAAGTTGGGAAACATTGCCACTTCCTTGTGTGGGCTGGGGGAGAACGTCACCACCAGGAGCAACAGGCTCAAACTTGTCGATAGAATCCGAGGCCTGTTCGCCCTCCTCTTCATCCGCCGCCTCGGCAACTTCGGTAGACTTCTCGCCCTTGGCGTTGTCCGCCTTCAGCTGCTTGACAATCTTGTCAACCGCGGCTTGGACCTTGGGATCAGGACCGTGCTGCGACTCTCCGTTTGTGATGGCCTTCATCTCATCACCATCCGTGGCAATGTTGACTCCCTCCAGCGAGAATGCGCCAAGCTCGGCACCCTGCTCATCCTTCAACTGGTCGAACTTGGGTGGGTACTTGATGCCGATTGATGTGAACAGCCTGTAGTTGACGAAGCTGAGAAGGGTCATGTAGAACTCGACAAAGGTGCCCATGATCCTGAAGTCGACATCTCCAACGATTCTCTGATTGAACTTGTACGGTACCAACCACAGGACATCCTCGCCCTGGATGTTGGCCTGGTAGTAGATTCCCTTGATCGAGAGGAACGACTTGCGGAGGTTGTTGGATACGATGAGGTAGTGCTGGAACTCGAGGCAGAGGCGCTCGCAGCGTGCGATCATCTTGGCGGGGACGGCCGAGGTGGACGGCAGGTTGGCGAAGAGGAAGAGCATAGACAGGCAGTCGTCCAGATCCCTCACGGCGTCAATGAAGGTCGGGTAACGCTCGCGAATGACGTGGTTGAGAGTGTAGCGCGGCTTGCCGGTAGCCTCTGGGCGCGCGGCATTGCGCTCCCAGCGGGCAGCATCCGAATTGTCGCCTCTGCCGAGAGCCTTGGATATCTTCTTCTCAAGGACCTTTTGTTCGCGGAACTTTGCCAGGAGCGGCTCGTGGAGCAGGTACTGGATGTCCTTGGTGTAGTAGAAGGTGGTCGAGGCAGTGACCGACTTGGTGACCTTCCTCTTGTTCCTGGGCTCGCGCGGGTAGATGCCCTTCCAGATGCACAGCTTTCGGAAGTCAGGCAGGCTGATCTGCAGCTTCTTGACGGCCTGTGAGCGGGTAACGTAGTTCTTCGCCTGGCCGGTTTGGCCTCTCCTCCTGATTTTCGCCATGCTGCTTCAATTGGTGGATGTGAGAGGCGGAAGGGTGGAATGGTTGATTGTTGGATGCAAAAAATCGGCGAGACCTGGCGGGGCACTGAGTGCTTGCTCGACTTTTTTTTTCTTCCTCTGCGACGGAACTTTTTGTGCCCCGCCTCACCGCTCGGCCAGATAAGATTAGCAGGGGTGTGGCTGCATGGCACACGATGTGCAGCTGGCAGTTGGTCAATGCTTGCAACAGCTGGCCGACTCGGACAGCGCCCGCGACAGCTGCCAACTGATTCGCTGGCTCGATGGGCTGCTGGCTTCCTGCAACTTGGCATCCAGATTCCAAAACCTGAAGTCGGATTCCTCGATCTGACTGCGTCCCATGTTTGGGCAATGGAGATTTGAACAATGGATGGCGGCAAGGTAACCCTGGGGAGGACGGCCGGGCTGTACCTCGGCGCGGCTGTCTTGCGACTTGCCCTCTTTACCCTCTTTCCCGGACTCGCAGACCTCCTGACCGGGCGCGTCGAGATCTCGACCCCCGTAACTAGCTTCAAGCGCCGTGCGTTCCCCTTCCCCTCGCTCAAATTGCCCCGTTCTCGCGCTGACAGTCTGCCACAGTGCAAGAAGGCCTCTTTCTATACGACCACAATGTCTCTCCTTATGACGGCGGCGTCTACCACCAGGCACCCCTTTTCCTCCCCCTCTTCTCGCTGCTCCCGAGCCTACCGATCTTCACCTACCTCCTATACATCGCCGTCGATATACTGAGTGCCGGCGCATTGTTGAAGATTGCCGATTCGGGCGAAGCGGGCTCGTCCGCGCTCTTCACTTCTCCGCGCCGTGAGAAGCGGTGGAGCGGCTTCGTCATTGCTACTGTGTGAGTTGCGACTCGGTGTTGCCCAGGTCTAGGGCCAGCCATACTGACTGCTCCCAGCTTCCTGTTCAACCCATTCACGATAGCGACATGTATTGGACGGTCGACCAGTGTCTTCACCACATGTGCCATCCTCCACGCCATCGCCAAGGCCGTTGCAGGCGCCCCTTTTGGCGCCATGGTGGCCTTGTCCTTCGCCGCATACCTCTCCATGTACCCGCTGCTCCTGCTCCCGCCGCTACTGCTGCTCTGCTACGATAGACAGCCGCCCGAGAGCGCCATCAAACCCGGCGTCCAATCTGCCGCGACCAACATCCTCGTCGTGGTCGGCGTGCTGGCAGCCCTCTTCCAGATGTCATACTTTATAACGGGCTCCTGGGAGTTTCTTCCATCCACCTACGGTGTGCAGCTGACGCTGTCCGATCTGACGCCCAACATCGGCCTGTGGTGGTACTTTTTTATCGAGATGTTCGACTCGTTCCGCTCCTTCTTCCTGGCCGTCTTTTGGCTGCACCTCTCATGCTACGTCGGCGGCCTGACCATCCGCCTCCGCCGCCAGCCCCTGGTGGTCCTTACCCTGCTCCTAGGCATATTCTCCATCTTTAAACCATACCCGAGCATCAGCGATGCGTCACTGTTCCTCGCCATGGTCCCGCTATACAGACATGTCTTCCCGCTCATGCGCTACACCTTTGTCATCGCGGCCGTCATCATGTACACAACCTTCCTTGGTCCGGCGTTCTATCATCTCTGGATCTACGCCGGGAGCGGAAACGCAAACTTCTTTTACGCCATCACGCTTGTTTGGGGGCTGGGGCAGAGCTTGCTGGTCTGTGACCTGACCTTTGCTGTTCTTCGGGATGAGTGGGAGGTTGAGCGGCCCGAGATGGTTGGGAAGGATATTCGTCAAATTTAGGGATCCAAAAGCATTGGTGTCGATATACCCAGGCATAAAAAGTATGAGTGTACGATTCACGTTGCAATAGAAGAAAGAACAAGTCTAAACCCATGAGAAGCCGGTCCTAGTCCTAGTGTGTCGTTGTCGACGTTGTTCTCAACCACCACTGTGTTTCCCGACGTGTGTTTAAGATGTGAACATAAAATGATGGGTACCTACTTCTCCCTTGGGTTTACGCATGCGAGGTATGTATACCTGCCTTGTCGGCACGCCGTATTAGAGGACGAGCCAGGCCCGACAAGGGGACAGAGATGACTGGGCCAGGGCCAACCTTATATATAGGAGGTTCAGATAGCTGCTAATAACCGCCCCCGTCCTGGGGCACAATGGCCCAGCGGTGAGGGGTGCCGGCTCGACGACAACTTGACTCACCAGTACCATTCCCGGTCCAGACCGACGACACCTTGATTCGCAAGGACCGCTGTTCGATTCACGTTCGAGGATAAATCTTAGGGATTTTGGTAGCCACCACCTCCTCTGGCCCGTCCAGAGGGACTGAGCGGTGAGCTTTTGCCATTTTTTCAATCTTCGTTTTTTTCTACCATCTTTTTGATATAGGTCCTCTTTAGATATCTCACCTCATGTCAATAGAGTAAGTACACCGGAGACTCGCCCTCGATGCCAGTAGGCAAGATTTCCTTGTTTACAGTTTCGACTTGTTATTCTAGGATGTCATTACTATTAACAGGAGGCCTTATTAATGAACAACCTTACTCTAAGCTGCTCTAGCTGGTCCTATCGCCCATTAATCTAGTGACAATCATTTCCGAGTGGGAATAATTAATTTCGTCTAAACAAGTTGATGTAACCCCCTATCTTTCAGGCACCGCCCATTTACTCTTCGTCTACCCACTCAATCCCATCATGGTTTTGTGCACCAGCTCAGCAGTCGATAACCTCAAACGTGACATCCAAGCTGTCACGAGAAGCTACAGTGCTTCTGGTATCCTGCTGCGGCCGCACCTTTGCAATTCACAGACCCAACCGTGACTCGGACGAGCGAAAGGCTCGGCCACCCGCTCTTGGAGTGGATAGAAAGAGGTAAGGAGAACAAGCGGGTTTAGCTCAGTTGGGAGAGCGTCAGACTGAAGTCAAACTTCACCATCTATCTGAAGGTCATGTGTTCGATCCACATAAACCGCAAGGATTTCATTTTTGCATGTTTCATCCCCTGAAACCCGTTTCCCCTTTGTCGGTGTATCTATCTCTCTGCATAAACAGGCGAATTTTTGCCTATCTGCTTGGCATTAATTGCCGGAAGATAGGGCAAAAATGCCGTGACTCGATCAACCATTGATACCTATGGACCGATATGGAAAAGAGCCATAATGGCAGGGCATCGGCGGTTAACTTCATATTCTGGCTCCCCAGCCAACAAGTCTCAACAAGAGTAACGTGTTAAGATAAATAAGGTATCTGTAACTCGAAAAAATCTACCAGCCCATACATTCATATACAAAGTGTTACAATATCAAACACACCAGCCACCAAGTCCCATCCCCAGGGCACTACTCCCCCTATTGACCAGTCATATACACCTCAACCTTATCCTCCCTCGGCTTCCTCAACTTAGAGATCGCCGCCACATTCCTCAAATTCCCAAAACTCAAAACCTCACTGATCCTCTTTGACCCCGAAAACTGCATCACCAGCCTCTCAATCCCACACCCCCAGCCACCGGTAGGGGGCAGCCCAGACTCAAGCACCTCGACATAGCCCTCATCAATGAGAATCTCATCCGCTACCCCGCCGTCCTCGCGCTGTCTTGCTTGGTCGACAAACTTTTGCCGCTGCACCGCCGGGTCGTTCTCCTCCTCGTACATATTCGCCATCTCCCTCTCGTCCATGAACAGCTCGGCGCGCGCCGAGACCTGCTGGCCCGTCTTGGGGCAGACGAAGCTCTTAGCGAGCGGGGACATGCAGACGGGGTGGTGGGTGATGAAGAGCGGGGCGTCGCGCGAGTGCGGCTCGAGGTAGCTGGTGGCGAGTTTGTCGAGGAGCTTGGCGAGAGTGTGCTCCTTGTGAGCGATGCCTTTGGCTTCGAGGAGCATGGTGAGGTCCGAGAAGGCGTCTGGGTGGGAGAGGTCGGGGAAGTTGAGATTGAGTTCGGCCTTGAGAGCTGGGATGAATTCCAGCTGCTTGAATGGGCCGCGATACTTGGCTACCTCGATGGGAGGGAGGGAGTCCAGCTTGGCGGAGATGAGGTCCTCGCAGTGCTCGGCAATGCCGCAAACAAGAGCCTCGGTGAGATGGATGAGATCGTCCAGGTTTGCGTACGCGTTATAGAATTCGCACGTGGTGAACTCGGGGTTGTGTGTCTGGTCAATGCCTTCATTCCTGAAAGATGGACCGAGCTCAAACACCTTGTCGACACCTCCTACTACAAGACGCTTCAGCCAGAGTTCAGGGGCGATGCGCATTGCAAGGTTCTTCGACAGGGAGTCTGTAGTTGCGGTGGTGAAGGGGGCCGCTGCGGCTCCTCCGGCGGCTCCAGCCAGGATAGGGGTCTGGAACTCGAGGAAGTGCCTCTCGTGGAAGAAGTCGCGCATATACTTGATGAGATACGAGCGCAGGCGCAAGGTGTCTACTGTTTTGCGGTTCACCAGCATGTCGATGTGCCGATTACAGATCCGTGTATCCTCATCAGACAGGAGAAACGGCAAAGGGAGTACGCTGGGCGATAGGATATCGGGCATGTGGGTTGCCTCAATGCTCAGCTCACCGCTGGATGTGCGGGTTGCCTTTCCGGTTACGGCTGTTCATGGTCAGCAACCAGCCAGCGGATGCTTGGGGACTGAAGCGGCAGACGCACAGATAATGTGGCCCCTTTGCAGATGTGCGGACACTGTCCTGAAGTTATTCAACGTCACGCCCTTGAGCTTTCGAAGGTTGAAGAGACCCTGGACTTGCTCCCACTCGCTCTTCAGCTCAATAAAAAAGAGCTTGGAGCCCGCCCTGCGAATGGCGTGGACTCGTCCACGCAGGATGACCTCCTCGCCTGCTATTACGCTCGCTTCAATGTCCTTGTATTTTTCTCGGAATGCAGGTATTTGCATGGGTATGCCATTGTGTTCTATTCTGGGATATTTGGGCATCTTGGCCTTGGCTGACTCAACTGGCTGCGCCTGGGAGTAATATCGCACGCAGCAGCTACGAACGCTGGACTGTTTCGGCCAGTTCGACCACAAGGGCCTGGACTGGAGACGGAGAATAGTTCTCATCGCGGCTACTATCCAAGTTAGCAACTGGAGTCTGAATTGTGATTGTGATTGTGATGCAGATCTCAGGAAGTAAAATCGGAGCTTGGGATTCAGAATATTGGTAATTATGATCACATACGCAAGCGTATCAGTCGCAACGGTTCTAATGTTTTGGTACAGTTCATCATGTTGGGCTCGGGAGTGTGAGATTGAGATAGGAGAGATGCTCGTCAGTACTTACAATCATGCTGGGTGTCAATGACGGTTTGCGTCAGTCGCGATGAGGAGAAAAATCAAGAGAAAGGAAATTTGCTTCCAACTCGAGAATTTAAAGCAATTTGGATTTCGCCAAACCAGGACCCGCTTGCGCTGCCTTCTTCAAAATTCACCTCAATTCTGCCGCGTTGACCTTCCCCACCGCCTTCCTCCTGGAGCTTTGACCGAAGCTCGACCACCTGACCGCCTTTGACAAAAAGTGGAAAATGACGGCGCAAAAGAACCAAGAGAGCAAGCTCGTGGAAAGCCAACCGGTTCCCGTTCTAGCATCCACGCCCTCGCTCGCCCCTATAACGAATATAAACCACCAACAACCGCGTCAGCCCTCGTCCTCGAAACCCCCCAAATCAACCCTCCCCCCTCAACAACAACACACACAACATCAACCATGTCTCTCTTCGGATTCGGCAAGGCCCAGCCCACCTCGGCCGAGCGTATCAGCGCCGTTGAGAACGAGCTCAAGGTCGTCGCCGAGATGCACACCCGGTAGGCCCCCCCCCCCCCCCCCCAATCCCGACCCCAAATCCCATGTCACCCATTACTAACCCATCTTTCAACTCTAGCATGGTCAAGATCTGCACGCTCAAGTGCGTCGACAAGACATACCGCGAGGGCGAGCTCAGCAAGGGCGAGGCCGTCTGCCTCGACCGGTGCTCGGCCAAGTTCTTCGAGGCGCACCAGAAGATCTCAGACCACCTGCAGCAGCAGTCGCAGCAGCAGGGCGGGGGCTTCGGCATGGGGGCTTAAGGCGCAAAACGAGACGAGCACGAGCGACGAACCGGGGGGACGACATGAAATCTCACAACAATCATGATGCATTTGAGGCTTCTCATATGAGGGAGGAAGAGAGGGAGGAAGGCGTCTTCTGGATCAACCGTTATAACCCCAAAACAGGCCCAATCGGCTTGTCTGTAACCTGTACATTATCACAACCCACCCACACACATGGCTAGAGTGGTCCGGCGTTGGACCTGGGGGATGGAATGGAATCCCTCCTCTGAAGAGCTTCAAGGGCTTGTTAGATTATGGTTGATTTGCTCCCGTTATCCTCCTGAAATGCTAATGCTATGCTATGCTATGCCAGAGTATAATACAGACCAAGATAGAACAAGGAAAGCCGGCATCTCACCCGTCCCAGACCACTTACCCCCTTCCCCCACGGCTCGGACCGGTTGGCCCCCTTGTGATGTTCGGACCGGTCCCTATCCCGGTGAGCGTCCTCACGAACCAATGCGGCCAACTCTCCGTCTCTAGCACCGCCTTGAGCTCATTAGCGCGCCGCTCTAGGTCCTCGACCTGCTCCTCAAAATGCGCCACGCCGTCCTCAACATCCAGCACCCGCCCGACGAGCGCGTTAATCTCGTACTCGAGCTTGGCCACGAGAACCTCGACGTCCTTGACCGCCTCGGCCAGCCGCGACCGCTCCTCGGCCACCAGCTCGCCACTATTGCGATATATGCGCTGGTACGCGTCACTCACAGCCAGGTACAGCGCGTGGAGCTCTGCCTGCTGCCGGCCAAACGTGTCGTCCAGCGCCTCCACGTCAGCCATCTTGGCTGTTACCCACGGTGCCAGATCCGTTTGCAAGGACAGGAGGCGGCCGTAGAGATCGCGTGCCAGCTCCGCCTGGATGAGAAGGGTTTCGGTGGTCGATACGCCCAATACGTCCGAGGAGGCGTCCGTGAGGTCAATGATCTCATGCCAGCGTAGAACGGCATCCTCAGCGTCACCAAAGGAGAGGCGCCGTGGGTATCGCGCGTCGTTTAGGCGGCGGCGGATAACGCCGTCCGGCCCGGCAATGCTACGGCGTCGCTGCAGGAATATGCGGGAAACATCTGCATTCCGCTCTGCGCATCGTGCTTGGACATCGTTCTCATCTATGACGGAGCCGGCGGCCGAGACATCGGTGCTCGTAATCCCTTTCTGGGCCGCGGTGTGGTAAGACTCGGTCGAGGTGTCCTTCTCCCTCCCTGATCTCAGCTGGTCTTGTGTCCGAGGGCTGTCCTTCGTGGCCGTTGATCGGGTGGGAGTAAGGTTTATTGTAAATGCCGAGTCATTGGCTTCTCTTTCCTTAAAAGCATTGAGGTATTCCTCTGGCTTGGTTTTCCATGTGAACGCCCTCCCCACCGCGACAGGACTCGACAAAGCAGCGGAAGACTGCGCCAAGGTCCCTATACTTGAAGCCGTATACCCACCCATGCTTGAGTCTGGGCCCTCATCTTTTGAGGGCCGACTAGCGTGGCCCCTTAGTCCACCTCCGACCGCATCTCTGATACGCCCAAACCCAGAGCGAGCGTCGCTTACTTTTCCCGCAACACTCTTGAAGACTGTTTTCCGTAGGGCGTCCCTGTCACCAGGAACGTCAGCGATAGCCGGCGCTGAGCCCGGCGGTGGTCCCAGATACAGCCCGGGCGAGTCTTCCTTCCTCCTAGTATCGGACTCGTCCTCTATCGGCGCTGATTGTGTTCTTCTGCTTCCGGACTGGGAGCCATTCTCATCTTTGAGGTCCTTTGTGAATGGCGGCATGGAGTGCTCATGATCCTGTGGTGTCCTCCTCGGTTTCCCATGCCAAAGCCACTTTGGCCGTTCGCCGCTGGCTAAGCTGATAAACTTATCCAAGTCTAGCGTTTCGATATCTCCAATGTTTCCCTTGTCGCGGCCACCCACCATGCCGATAACAAGCTCCCCTCTCTTCCCGCCAATCTCAGCAACTGTGGACTTGACGGCTTTTTGGACACCCCACCCTCCTTCTCCCGCGGCAGCCTTGGCTGTTACGCTGTGCAGCTTTAGCAACGTCTGTCGGTCCAGACGGCGCGTCTTCTCCAGCTTGTAAGCCTTCTGGAAGTAGCCGATGCCCCTTTTGGTGGTGTCAATGTCAAAGACATCCTTGGGAACGGGTGCGCCATAGTAGCTCAGCCGATTCCTTGCGCCCATCAAGGTACCCAGAAGAGCTGCGACAGTGGTCGGCCCCAATATGCCGTCGGTTGGCTCGACATTGAAGTATTCTGAGCCTATTTCGGTCCACCAATTGTTGATGGCTGTTTCGGTCACGTCGCAGAGCAAGCCATCGATGTATTCCTGGTCGAGCTTTCCAAAGATGAAGAGGGCCACCTGGCATAGTTTGATAAGTTCCAAAACGGCTTTGGAGAAGACTATCTTGTCACTGGTCTTGTAGAGCTGCATGAACTTGGCCTGGGTCGCAGGTGTCGGGTCGGACAGGGTTAGACCTGATCGTCCTGAGCATCCCAGCCGTTTCAAGTCCTCGTTGACAATGAATATTTGACGATGTTTCCGTATGTCACCGTCTGGGACTGGAATTACGGTTAGGGCTGAAGGAAAGCTGCTGAGGTTGGTGATCATGAGCTCTCCCATATCCGTCTCTTTCGGGCGGGCATGGTACTGCTGGATGGCCTTGAAGTAGAGCCTCAACCTCTGTGACCAGTCCTCTTCCTCGGCGGGCACCTCCAGCACGCCCACAACCATCGAGTGCTTTGGGTCACCTGTGTAAGTGACGATGACTAAGGCGGGGGATTGGCGTGAGCAGGCCCATTGCTCAACCAGGTAGAGCTCGTAGCCAAAAAGGACGCGCCTCCGCTCGACGACGGTGACCGATGGGTCCTCTTCCAAAAATCTGCATTCAGGCTTTAGCTCAAGCCCGTGGAAGAGCTGCAGACAGCGAGCTCACCTAAAGGCAACGGGATCCGGCAAAACCACTCGGCGCCGTTGGGGAGCTGGGGGGGCCAGAGGCGGGCTCTCCATGGCAGCTGCAGCGCCGTCGAGCCTCGGGCCGGCTGATACTACCTGCGGTGTATCGAGTACGGTCGGCCTCGGGCTCGGGTTCAGCGGTTGGCGCGGCTGCTGAGAGTTTATCCTCGCCAGCGTAAGGTCCTCCTCTCTATGTACCCTCCCGTCGAGGGCGCCTGGGAATCTAAGTGACATTGTTTGCGGCTTTGTGTAAACAGCTCAGGAGGAAGCGAGAAGGCGACGTCACCGACGACACACATTGCGGGAAATGGCGGCAAGCGCAGCGTGGGCTCTGCACTTGCTACGTGTGCTTCATCTGGGGCCAGACTCCAGTGGCGGTGAGGGCGAGGGCGTGCACAGCTGGGGATGGGATAAACTATGTTCTTGTGCTCGTGTTGCGGCTCTGAAAATGCGGATTCTGAGAAACACAAAGCAGGTATAAAAGCAGTTTGACCACGCCGCCAAGGGAATTGCATGTGATGCAGTGAACGGAGGTGCAGTGATGCAATCAGGCGAGACAAGGCTGGTGGGCAGAGCAGCTGGACCTCTACCAGCTTCCCCGCGGTTGTCCACAGCAGCCCCTCTCCACCAGCGCTTAGGCTTGGCTCTTTAGCATTGCAAATCCCTCTATGTTTGTCCGTTAGCGTGGGACTTCTGAGAAACCCCGGGCTGGGAAAACAGAACTACACCGTCAAATGTAAAACCTACTTCAAATCTTAGTAAAATCTCCTAGTGATATTCCCACATTTTTCATATGCTAAGGACCTTCACAAACTAAAAACGTCTTTTGAAATCCTAGAGCGGCCTTTTTTTTTTTTGGAAATATCAAAGGGCTGTAATTGTGTCAAACGCTAACACCTGATAAGTACTGGCTTTGACTGTATGCCCCCGCCTCATTGAGGAAGACATTCTGGCGCCTTAAAAACAACATTCTCGGTATCTGTAAAGGGGATAAATAAATACATGTGGGTAATTCAGACTCCCAAATAGGCCTTCATCGGATTCCTTCAAGGGACAAATGGTTTAAATAAAGCGGTTTGCTTCATCATCGAGCTGTTGTGGGGTCAGTGAGGTGCGTCACTCGGTGCGGAGAAGGCGCTCTTAACGACCTTTGCCATTCCGATGCACTCCATGCAGCACCACCTCCACAGCCCTCCACAGCTCCCGCACTCAACTTATAGACCACTTCGAACTCTGGTAACCTACACCTTCCTGATTCAATCCTTCCACTAAACCAAATACCTTTACCTGCCTTGGTCAACGCTTTCAACAGGTACGAGCAGTCAGGCGGGCGATGCAAGCGTTTTGGGCACCCGACAGTGGCTGTCCTCAAACACCATCGCCAATCCAACACTTACGATAGCTACGGGACGGAAAAGCAGCCATGGACAGAACAACAGGCATGGATAGCCTCCAGCACGCCCTAGCCGAGGTGAACAAGATGCGAAGGCTCTCCACCGCAGTGGACCACGTCGACAAGATCATCGAGATGCTCAGCACAGCAAGGGAACAGGTCGCTACAACACTAGATCCCCACACCACGAGCCTAACCATGACGAAGCTCCAAAATCCGATCAAGGTCGCATTCGAGAGGGTAAACGAGGACTTGAAGGAGGTATCAGGAGCACATAAGAAGCTGGGGAGAGCATTGGACAAGGTGAGATAGCCTCTTCTGCCGTAACTTGGTCTGGTATTCATCACTCGTATAGCACTTCCCCCTCAAACCACTGCCATCAGACCACGATGCCATGGCCGAATATCCAGATCTCATCAACCGGGCGATAGCCATGCATCTTCTCCGCGAAGGCCAGTTCTCCGTGGCCTCGACCTTTATCGACGAAGCCCAGGACGCCTCCACCCACCACGCCCCCTACCAGCGGCTGGATGCCGACACCCCCGATGACGACCTGGATGAGCCTATGGACGAGGACGACCCAGACATGAATGCATCTCCCTTCACAACGGCGTCAACGAACCAAGACCTATCGTCGCTCCAATCACAAGAGCTCCAAACAAAATTCGCTGAAATGTACAGCATTTTACAAGAACTAAAGGCTCGGAACCTGGGACCGGCCATAGACTGGGCTAGGTCCAACTCGGACGAGCTGGAGGCCCGCGGTAGCAACCTCGAGTTCGAACTAATCAAGCTCCAGTTTGTGTGGCTGTTCAAGGGGCCTCTAGTCAACGGCCTGCCCGACAACGAGCGGAATGGGCGGTCTGGCGCGCTGGACTACGCTCGCCGCAATTTCAGTAGATTTCAGGGGCGACATTTTGCCGAGATCAACCGGCTTGTTGGGGCCATGGCCTTCGCCTCCAACATCCCCGATTCACCATACAAACAAGACTTCGCCATCGACGGCGCCTTTATGGACGTCGCGTCGTCCTTCACACGCGAGTTCTGCAGCCTTCTGGGCCTGTCAGCCGAGTCGCCACTCTATATCGCCGCAACAGCTGGTGCCCTAGCCCTGCCGTACCAGATGAAGTTTGTGGAGATGTCCAAAGCCAAGGGAACGGAATGGACGACAGCCAACGAACTCGCGTTCGAGACACCACTGCCCGAGCGCATGCTCTACCACAGCATCTTTGTCTGCCCCGTCGCCAAGGAGCAAACAACGGAGGCGAACCCGCCCATGATGATCCCTTGCGGCCATGTGCTCGCCAAGGAGACCCTGCAGAGGCTGTGCAAAGGGAGTCGCCTGAAGTGTCCATACTGCCCGTCAGAAGGTCAGATCAAGGACGCACGGCAGATCATCCTCTAGGCAGGGCCCAAAGATCCGAGACCGTAGGCCTATATCGCAGCATAAAACTCCTCCACGTTTTCTAGTGACGCCTTTCCCAATACTAGATATAGCCCTCGAATGTCAAAAAGTCATTTGCCTCTGGGAAGCAAACTCTTGACCGAAAGTCACTAGGCATTCACAGTGGGAGGAGCATTGATGGATGCATTGAGCTCATCCCTAATGGCCATGGGTTGCGCTTGCATAGGTAGGAAAACATGTCCTTTAGAACAAGGACATAACTCTCACGCCTCTCTTCCTTTCGTCAGGCTGGCCCAGACACGAGTGGCGACTGTCGCGATATCAGCAGCGAATATTTTGGCTTTGATTTGGCGGCCGGGTGTACGGGCGGCGGGAACGCAAGCACAGTGAGCAGCGGAGACCAGCACCCGACATCGCAATGTGTAGTGACCGGCGTCACGGCGTCTGGAGGGGGGGGAGGGTAGCATTTGGTATTTGGTCACAATCATGGTGTTTTAGGATAGGTGTTTATTTGGGTGTGGAGGTATACAATTTGTCGTACCGAGGAGCGGATGGAACCTAGGGGATAAGAAGGAGAAATTATGGGATGGGGGATTAGGACGGCGTCAACTGATGGACTGTACAATTGACACACGTAATGAAGACCCTATATACGAATCCAAGACTCCCCTTTGTCCTGTTATATATTCAACCCCTGTTTATTTGTTACGTGTACTATTCCCAAAGAGATATAGATATTAGAGCCTCAGAAAAGGCCTTGGTGATACCTTCAAAGGCATACCTGGTATTTCGAAAGGCACCTTTGGCATTTTGAAACGTTTCCAGGCTTTCCAGTATGGGAAAAGGCCCATCTCACAGCAACACCCAACACCAACCAACAACCACTGCATCAACAACCACTGCATCAATATCCATCAGATAATAGAATGGGTATTCATCTACTATGCACCCCCACACGCACCTAATCATACAACCATCTCTATACACGGTATATATGCTAATCCACCCCCTCCCCAACAACCTCCTCACACCTCCCACACAGGGCATCCTCCTTAAGCGCCACATACCGCCAGCACCTCGGACACTTATCCTGCCTCGGCGGGAGCACCCACGCGGTGCACTTGACCCCGCCCACCTCAAACACTTCCGAGTACTTCCACGCACACTCGGCCGGGATAGCCGCATTGATCTCGACCGACGACACAACAAACATGGCCTCCAGCTCGTCAGCGTACGCCTCAAGCGACTTGAGCGCCTCTCCTCCAGGGACCTCGAGCACCACCGTGCACTGGAGGGATGAGCCCAGGACCTTGCTCGCGCGGGCGGGCTCGGACGCAGCCTTGATGGCTGTGTGCGCGCTCGTTAGGATGGGAATGGCGGCGCGGAGTGCCGTCTCGTCGTATGTGAGACGGGACGGGTCGATGACGGGGGACGAGTAAAGCTGCTTTAGCGGGTGAACAACGGATCTAGGCCGATTTGTTAGTGGACTTCATTATCAAAAGGCTACGGGTTTACTCACGCGTCTCGCTGCAGCCACTCGGGCCGGTACTCCCAGGCCTCTTCAACCAATACCGGCGTGACGGGAGTCAGCATTCTCAGGAAGCCCAAAAAGATAGCTTCCAGGACACCGCCACCGTCAGCGCAGTACAGCCTGTCCTTGAGGGCCTCGAGATAAAAGGCAGACAGGTCGTTGGCGATCCACCGGTTCAGGCTGTTGGATACCTTGTTAAACTCATGCTTGTCATAGGCCATCGCTACCTCTGCCATAACATCCTTCAGCTGAATGATAGCAATGTGGTCGAGCGCGGTTAGTGGAGTCGACCTCGCCGACTCGTGCATAGACCCAATCAGCATCTTGATAGTTGTGCGGTACTTGATTAGGGACTGGTGGATGGCCTTCAGCACTGGCTCACCGAGGACAATGTCTCGCGTGTAGTCGCTGCCAGCTACCCACAACCTGAGGGCATCGGGGCCGAGGGCATCGCGGACTACGGGGGCATTCCCGCCCTTTTTCTTGACCTTTAGAGGTAGAAGCAATGATCCGTCCATGACCTGGTCCGCCGAGATGATGTTGCCCATCGACTTGGACATTTTCTTGCCGTCCTTGTCCAGAGTGAAGCCATGTGTGATGAGCGTCTTGAATGGCGCCAACCCGAGCGAGGTCATGCCAGTGGACGGTGGCTGGCCCACCATGGCGGCTACTCGTGTGAGGAGGCTAGACTGAAACCAGCCGCGGTGTTGGTCGGAGCCTTCGAGATAGAGATCTGCCTGCCGGTCCAGCTGAGTCCAGCTGCTGCCGCTGTCAAACCAGACGTCCATGGTGTCCCTGCCACGAGTGTACTCCACGGGGCTTCCAAGTGATGCCGGGATCCAGACGGGATCGTACTTGTCGTCGGTCCACCAGGCATCTGTACCTCTCTTCTGAATGACAGAAATGATGTGCTCAATGGTCTCTTCAGTCATGACCGCGTTACCACTCGTATCGTACAAGGCCGGTATCGGAACGCCCCATGCCCGCTGCCGTGAAATGCACCATTCACTACGTCCCTTGACGAACGCCTCAAGCCGTTTCTTACCAGCCTCGGGCACGAAGTGCACTTCGTCCAGTGCCTTCAGGGCCGGCTCCTTGATTGAGTCTACATCGGCAAACCACTGTGCTGTAGCCCGTATGATGATGGGTTGCTTAGTCCGCCAGTCGTACGGGTACTTGTGATGGTATTCGTGTACATTGAGGACATCATGCCCAAGCAGACCAAGCACCGTAGCGCCACCATTTTGGAGCACAGAGATGCCCCTCAGCCGTTCGGGGTCATCAGGGTAAGCCTCGTCCGTGAATAGACCATCGTTATCTACAGGAGCAGATACCGGTATTCCCAGGGCGCTGCATGCTACGTAGTCGTCAAACCCATGACCGGGAGCGCAGTGGACGAGACCGCTACCAGAGTCGGCCGTGACAAAGGGAGCATGGATGATGGGCTGCGAAGAGGCTGCTCTGCCCCGCAGTGCATTGGTGTATTGCAGCTGTGTGAGCTGGCTACCTTGGACAGTGCCGAGGATTTCAGCGGTATTCCCCTCGCCCACTAGAAGTTGTGCAAGACGATCCAAGCAGCCTTCAGCGACCAGGATCGCATCATCCCCAGTCCGTATGATGTGGTACGTCAAGTCTTCCCGAACAGCAATGGCCTTGTTTGCTGGGAGGGTCCAGGGAGTAGTTGTCCAGATGAGAGCGAACAGCTGACCCGAAAAGCCCTCCATCCCTGGCAGCTGGCTGTAACCACTGGTTATGGGGAATCTGACGTATGCGGCCCTCGAGAGGTGATCCTCATTGTACTCTAGCTCGGCTTCGGCGAGGGCTGTGCCGGAAGATGGCGACCAGTACACGGGCTTATACTTGCGGTAGATGAGGCCCCGGCCGGCCATCTGCTGGAAGAGGCGCAGCTGCTTGATCTCAAAGTCCATGTCCATCGTGGTCCACCGCTGGTCCCAGTCGGCCATGACGCCGTAGGTACGGAAACTCTGCATCTGCTCGACCACCGTCTTCGAGGCGAGGTCGCGGGCTGCGGCGCGGATCGCGCCGGCCGTCATGTGCTTGCCCTCGGCGGCGCTCACGGCCTTGAGCTCGATGGGAAGGCCGTGGCAGTCCCATCCTGGTATATACGACACCTGTCGACCTGGGAAATCATGGGCGGATCAGCAAGACGGCCCGATGGGTCGGATAGGTTAGACGCATCGCACCTTGCTGGACTTTGACCCGGATGATTATGTCCTTGAGGATCTTGTTGAGGGCGTGCCCGGCATGCAAGCTGCCGTTGGCGTAGGGAGGGCCATCGTGCAAGACGAATGTGTCATCTGCGGGGCGGTGGGTGGCTTGCCATTTGTAAAAGTCGTCGGCGGATCGCTTGATGTACTGATCTCGATGCTGGGGGAGGGGGCGTGGTCTGGTAGGGCGGATGCATGAGCAATGAGTAACGGGCAGCTTGTAGCTCGCAATGGAAGATCAAGCTCGAAGCTCAGATAAGGGTGGCTTACGGAAATGTGGATTTGGGCAGTCTCAGTGTCGATGCCCAGTTCTTCGACATGGTCTCTGATGGCTCATGGTGGGAGAGCCAGCACACAGTCAATTGACTTTTTTGTCTGATTGCTTTGTTGAATCGTGAACGTAAATTTTCGCGACGCGGGAAGCTCTGGCGAACATCACCAGGCTAGCTAACCCTTAGCTTGCACCTTCCCTGCAAGCCACGCTGCAAGGCTGACAACCCCACACTCACTGGCAGCTACCTTCCTTACACCGTGACATCACCTCTTCCTGCTCGCTCACATCTCAACTAGCACAGGATAAAACATAAGATTTCATTCCTCAGATGGCGCCGATCCGTCGCTACCTCAGAATCACCAAATACTCGGTGCTGGAAGTCCGCATCTACCTGGACAACCCCGCGCTGGCACAGACGTGGCTGCTCAATCCGCGAGACCCGGTCCTGCCTCGAGTCATCGAGAGAGTGCGCCCCTTGGTTTTGCCCAAGCTGCGAGAGGAGCAGGAGCGCCAGCGCAGCAGGAAAAAGAGCAAAAAGCGCAGCATCAAGGACGTTGTGATCGAGGGTAGGCCCCTTCACTCTCACTCCCTGGTTCGCTGGCTGCACCAGTCAACTAAACAGCATCACAGATGACTTTGAGGTATCCATCTTTCTCACCGAGACGGATACGCGTCATTCGCTCCTACACAAGCAGAAGCACTTTCGGGATAAGACGCAAACAAAGCTAACATCCAACTCGTCCAAACTAACGGGCGAATCCCGGGACGCCCCTATTGACGTGGATGGCGCGCTGAGCCGCGAGGTCGCCGATGTGGGCGACGAACCTATAATCCGGGAGGAAGACGAAGATCAGGATCCCATCGACCTGGACGACATCCCCGATGTTCATGAAACAGCGGCGAGCCCGGGCTCCTCCAATAGGAGACCGAAACGAAGACGCGAAAGGCTTAGTGGTCCTGAGGGGCAGGGATCGGGTGAGGAGATGGACAAAAGCTCCGCCGATGATGACGACGACATCGATATTGACGTTGAAGACGTCGATTCCGACTCATCGGCCAATGATCTGTTTGTGGGAGACAGTGACGGAAGCGACGCGGGAATGGGCCCGCCTCCTCCGAAACGACGCAAAGACAAGGATGGGGAAGGGGGCGACGACAAGAAGAAGCTAGCCATGGACATCTCGTACGAGGGGTTTGCTATCTATGGGCGTGTGCTGTGCTTAGTGGTCAAGCGTCGTGACGGAGCAAGCAGGGCCGGGACTTTTGCGGTGCCGTCCAGTAAATCACAAACTGGGCGACCAGGCGGGCAGGCCGTGATGGAGAATTGGATCACATCCACGCAACTCCCAGAGGCTGGTGTGACGGAGGACGATGTGCTATGAGATAGCACACCCTCCGTGCCTCCTTCCCGGGTCGTAGCACGGGGGCCGCTTCGACCTTGACCTTGCGGGGGTTTGTATTCATGAACTGCCACACCGCCAAATACCGATTTCCCGCGCTGCCTCCCACGTATGGCTCACTGGTTCGACGATCAAGAACTGATGTCATCGAACAAATATCCGAATTCTAGAGCAAACAGACCCCACAGGCTTCCTTGCTTTTTGCATCGGGACAGCGCCTGATCAGCGCATCTTTCTTGGTAAAAAGATTGTAAATTTTGTTTGCCGGCAGATCGATGGGTGAGAGCCTGGCGATCCGAGGGGCTGCCCTGAATTTGCCCCTCACTAGCCGTCAACCACTGCAGCGCGGGAGGCGATCTACAAGTGCGCACCAGAGCTAGCAGCGGCAGAAACTGAAACGCTTTGCGCTTGCGCCAACCAAGCCAAATTCCTGTTTCCTAAACAAAGAATTTGGAAACTGTAAACCAGGTACCGGTGGGAAACCAACCTTCGAAACACCCCAGAGTCGGCCATGGGAACTCTTATCGAATCGATCAGCTGATAATTCGCGATACTGGGCCCAGAGCCTCCTTTGAGTAACCCCTGATGCTCCTGTCACACCCATCACACCAACCTCACGAATCGCCGCGGTTGTGCGGACGGGATCTCGACCAGAACAACACCACATTCGTGTTGAAGGCGCTAGGATGAGCCATGACATGACTACCTGCGCGCTAATCCGCCCGTTCAAACAAGTCCAGCCGAATAGGAGGGCCGAACATAGAGTCAGAAGATAGAGTGCCCCCCCAGATCCCCCGCCTCCGTGATGGGGTACCCATTTTCCAATTCAGTATTCCGAGACTAAACCTTCAACCCCGAAGGCGTCTAATCTAAAGTCAACCAGGATCAACCCGAGGTCGGCTGTGGTATCGTGGCCTCACCGAAAAGCCCGGTCACTTACACGACAGGCGAGACAATAACTAGGTATGCCAAGACAAAAGAGGCAGCATCTTCGATAGCTCCCATTACACAACAGCTGCTATCAGTTGATTCAAAACTGCGTGCCTTGTTTGGCGGGCGATATTGTTACACTTTGCAGCCCCACTGTCACAAATTGAATAGCGTCACACAACAAGGCTGGTTCGAGACGCCTGCGGGCTTGCGGAGGGCGGACGCCTCACCGACGCAGCGGGGGACTCAGGCCAGCAACAACATGTGAGGGAGAGCCTGCCTCGCCTGGGCTTGGGCGTCCAAACATGCGATGCAATCTCGTCCCGAACGGGTCAAAACGTACGGGCTCAACATAGCGAGACGAGGCCATCTTTGGAATTGATCTTGTTTGACATTGAATGCAAACAAAATTTTCCCGCCCGAGCCGACCCAACCATCGAGTTCCCGTGCCTCCGGGGGGCATTCAATCCGGGACAAGAAAAGATCTCAGATAGCGGGAGGGAGGGAATAAAAAAATAATTGTTGTGTGTGTGTGCGGGCGGACGGGCAGGCTGGAGAGACAAGGCCAGGAATAGCTCTCGCTCGTAGATTAATTGACACAGCCCTCGTCTGTTGCTCGCCCTATGCCAATTTATCAACACCTAAGGTCGTACTCCCCCTGGCTTGCAACCGCGTGCGCGCTGCTGCGGGATCTCCCAAAAAAAAAAAACAAAAAAAAAACGAGGTGCCGGGGTTCATCAGGCGATGGGAACAGACGGATGTACTGTACTTCCAAGAAAGCCAGCGCTCGGGACCTGAACCCAAGGCGGAAAAAGCAGCTTGCAAGGTCAGCCTGGCAAAATGGCCCCCTACCCATATCATCAATCCTGCCCCTTCTTTCCACGTTCGGCTCGCCGCGGGAACCCCCACACACAAGACATTGTGCCTGGCAGTTGGTTTTGTGAAATTACAGACAAGGAACCTAAAAAAAATAAAAAAATAAAAAACTAAAATAAAAAAAAACTATCCAGACGAGAAAGGAAAGGAAAAAAAAAACTCGGCGGGGCATGGGACGCGCGGAGGCGAGTTACGTGTCCCGAGTGGGAAGGTTGGCGGTCAGGACTCTCGGTAGTGCAGTTGTTGTGGTTGCCCGCCGGCGCTGCCTCGGCTTTCCCTACTTTGACACTTCAGCAAAGAAAGGCCGAAAGCCTTCAATCCCTCATCTCACCAGACGCAACGTGGTGGACAAGGGCCAGGGGCGCCCTGCAGAAGGCGAGGCGGCGGTGGCAGACAAGCGGTTGGCTAGTGCGGGCGTTTGCCAAAGCAGAAACCAGAATCTGCCCCGTGCAAATGGCCTCACCAGGGCACCTATTTGTTGAGGCCGATTTCGATCGGGTTGGCATTTTGATATGGCCAGTGCCAGTGGGCCGCATCTGCCGTTGACATGTGGCCCTCCCTAGCATAGGGCCGTCTGTTTCTTTTTCCCCTTTCTCCTATCTTTTTCTTTCTCGTGGTCGTCTCCCTGTCGCAGGGACAGGTCCTAATCTCAACAACTTCGAACTCCTTTTCAGGGTTCAAATTACTGCCGACGCGCTGCGGCTCTTGCAGAAAAAATATACACATTCGGAAAGACACATGCAGCCCATCTTTCCCCTGTCTCCCTGTCTCCTGCATCAGTGCCCAGCATATGCCGTGATTTCGCGGTGGAGCATACTAATCATTCATCAAGCGAGAAGACGCTCAAAAGGGTAAAGCGGTGTGTTGTCTTGAGCCAGTTCCAGAATCCCATCAAAGCCCGAGACACGGATACTCCTTGTCTCTCCTTGTCTCTGATATTTTTTCTCCTTCAATTTTGTGTGTGCCAGGCTTTGGCGGCGAGGCGATACCCAAAAGGGACGTTTGCAGCGATCGCCAGGGGTTCTTGGGCAGAACACAAATTTTCCACGTGGCCGACAGGGGTCGCACCCGCGCGCGCCCATCGATTTTGCTGGGTCGCGCTTGAGGCCTGGGTTCTAGGCAAGCTCCCCCCTCTGTTGCCCGGTGGCAGCCACGCAGCCCCCAGACACCTGAGGGGTTGCAGCGTGCACTGACAACTGGGCAAGAAAGATGGCGTTTCAGGATTTCCAATTGACTGTTTGCGCCTTGTGATTGGCCGAAACACGAGCAGTAGTTGTCCTCTCGCCTCCCTCCCTCGCAAGCCACCCTCCATGTGCCACCGAACAATCGGGCAAAAGGCCCGGGAGGCGGAGATCTAGAATCCAGCTGAGCGGTATGCCACGCAGTCCGGCGAGATGGCTGGCTGAAGGCGGCAGCTGAAGCTGCAATTGATTCCAAAACTGCAAAGGACTCGCCATGATTCCGCACGAGCCACCGTGGTGTCTCGATACCACAACCGGATGTGGCCGATGTGGCTAGTGTGGTGTCCGGTTGTAGCGGGCCCCGGGTTGCCTCCTCGGACGGCGGGCCCACAGTTCGCTTCCCTCTCTGAAATCTCCATATCGCGTCATCCACAAGCCGCGAACTGGAGTTGATGCACGCAATAGTGGTGCTCCATACGCAGTGCGCCATAATGTTTCGTCCCACCCTCCACAAGTCCACACGGCGGAGCCCTCGACATGCCGAACTTTTCAAGATGACGAACTGACTAAAAGACAAACGCACGTGTTAGCATCGCGCAACGCGCGCTGTACGCAGTCATATATCTCTCCGCAACCTCACTGCAGCTTCTCACTCAGCATGCGCTTAGTACGGGTAATTGTCGGGCTGAGTGTAGCACACGCCTCGCTCCTCCGGGGTCTGTATCCGAAGCATACACGGTGAATGCAGAGCTGCCGCTGTCCAACTACGGGATACCATCTGCGAGTTGTAGCAGCAATGCTGCTGGGTGCACTGCCCGCAAAATATCGACACTGCACTGCGCCCGCTGACCGCATTTCCAAGTTCCGCAATCAGGCTGCGTTGGGACCGGCGTCGTGCAGCACCTCGACAAGAGGATTGGTCGCTGGCCATTTAGATGCCAGACGTCAGCGTTCCCGACGAAGCCGTAGGGCTGCCTAACATGCACGTCTGTCTGGGCTTTGCATACCCCGTAGGGCCTGTAGTTGGGGCTGCCCCAGGCCAGCCGTCCAGCGTGGGATGGATAGTATTTTCGTGGGATGCAGTGGGTGGGCTACCTGTATCCATTATCAGATCACCCTATCGGCCGGTTGCCCGAGCAGGAGCAGGAAACATGATACCGCCTCCGTGCTCCTACTCCCGCTCCTGCTCGGTGGTGTGGCACCCAATGCGTCCCCACGGCAAGACCTGTCACATTTCCCCTCGTTATCAGTGATGCTTAGAAACGCTCGGCAATGGCTGCCTCGATATCTCCCTTTCGGCACATCTTTCTCGCAACACCAGAGGCCGAAGGGTTCGGAAAAGGGGGTGCTCAAAAGGGGTGTGCGTCTTGATTGCTCCCACTCCCACTCACTCTGAGCCGAGCGTTGCTAAAAGCGTCAGCAGACTCGTCTTCACACGCTTCCAAGGGTTCGTGAAATGCCAGAGTCGCAACCGAGCCAAGTTTGCCCGCCCCGTGTTGCGAGGAGCGAGCGGGATAACGGCCGCGATGAACCGGCGGTGTGGCATCAAGAGCGCGTTTTGACAGGCTTCTGCGCCTTCTGGAAGCCTGCTGGCCCAAGATGGGTTCCTGGGGTCTGCCTGCGACGGCGAACCAATCCTGCCGTGCTTCCGCCAGGGGCAGATGCTTGGTATGCCTGGTGCCGGAACGACTGGCCGAGACGAGACGGGTCCGGTGGTCGCCTCCGCGGTCAGATGACTTGCGTTGTGGATGGGTCGACCAATTATAGATCCGGCTTCAATGTGCTCCAGGTGAACAGGCTCAGCAGGCTAATCCTGGGGTAACTCGGGGAAAAGCAAATTGCCAAAGTCCTTCGACTTGGAACTTGGAAGAGCCGTGGTTCGGTGTCTATGGATCATGATCGGCAGACAAAGGATCCTTGGTGTTCAGTTTCAATGATCCTTCGCTTGTGAAGGGGAAGAGTCTTCTGAGTAGCGCCATGCGAGGAGCTGGGCGACGTGAACTGGAGCCAGTCGGGTCCCGCGGGGGCGTCAGTGGCGCGGTTATCCAGGCTGCCGGGTTGCTGGTCTGGGAAACGCCCCAGAGCTGTCACTGTCGTCACACACTTCTTGCGCTACCGTGGCTGTTTGCGGGGGGGCAGAAAGTGGGTGAGTCGCGGAACACCGCTCCCATCAGCCCCTGTTTCCCAGAGTCTAGACGTTCAACCACGCAGATGAGACTTACCTGCCAAAACAAGGAACGAGGTCTACCTCATGGCACAGCTGCTTTGGGTCTTCTGTTATGAGCACAGGCGGTGGCTGCTCCTATCACCAGCCTCTCCAAAGGGACGAGAAGGGGTAATTCGCAAATCCGAACACGTGCAATCCGTATTTGAACCCGAAGGATGCGACGACGCCATGAGACTCGGACTAGGGGCGATCTAACGGAGGAAGAGAGATGCGAACCGGCCGCAGTCGGATTTACGAACTACTACACTAGGTAGTATTCATCCCCAGAGGAGCCTACGAGTAATGTGATACCGTACAGTTCAATCTCAGTGAGTTCAGCGAATGTTTCGTTTCCCACTGCATGCAGTTTGGCGTGTTCCAAGTCGTGCCGCCCACGGCTCGCGCCTTCTCCCCTGCCTCGCTGATATCACACCCGCAACGTCAGCCTCGTGGCGACGCTGTTGGGAGTTGAAACCACCAGGCCATGCGCGGCCAAAAATATGCCAGCAGACATGCAAGTCTGTTGTCGGGGTCCATGTTGTATCGACATGCGCCCCTACGGCCATGAGGGTTTTGATAGCCGCCAGCGCTGGCATCGGGCCGGGAGTGTCTTGTCTGTTAAGTTATACGATGTCAAGGTGTGCAGCATCGTCGCTTTGATGCTGTAAGGTGACTGCACAGGCGATTAAGCGCCCGGTGGCCAGGTGAGCGGTTTGAGGGCGGTTCGTGCCCTGACTCGGGGCCCTCGGGAGAGCGATGGTCGCCTGTGACCTTTTGCGCTCGTTGCGTTGCCGGTGACAGGCGATCGCTGCTGCAGGAACCCTGCGCTGGCCTGCGCTTCCCTGGCACGGGCAGTGGAGCTAACCGCTCTCCCACCTCAGCGCCCAGCGTCCAGCCTCCAGCGCCCAGCTGAGCCCCAGAGTCTCACCTCAGGCTGTGACAAATTCTCAGCATGTTTCCGATCTGAGCATGTGCTCCAACCGGGCTAAGGCAAGGCAATTGTTTGCATTGTTGGTTTCTTTGTTGTCCTGCATGGCCTACACTGATGCGTGTTGGCTTGTTATTGAAACAAAGCGGCGAGCCTCTGCGATACGGCCCCCGCTGCGGGCGTATCGAGCCGGCCGTCACATCGTAACCCATACGGCCTCTTCCTAGAGCAATCTCATCGGCTTCAAGACGGCCGCCAAGTGTCTCCGGACTTGCCAGCACATGGTGACTCATGGTTCTTGGGAGTTCGATGAGAAAACGTGGTCTGGCGGGGTCGACCACGGATTTCCGCAAGTGGAAGCAAGTTTAATCTCCCACATTGCTCACACACCGACACTGTGGCCGTCACAAGGCCCCATCTGACCTCAGCCAATCTATGCCATGCGCTGGGGTGCGGGGAAAAGGATGGCCTTACGACGCGCGGGAGGAGGGGGTGAGGGGGCAGTCTTGCCTTGGGCACTGCACTGACCGAGAAGCTCCAACACCACTTTCCCACTTACCACTTAACGCGGTTGGCCATATCCAATCGAAACTGGCGCTGCCGTCCTTGCTGCGTTCTGTGCCTGGATGGAAGACGGAAAGCCTTCCAGAGGTGGTGGCTGCTCAACCCAACTGGGGACCGCCTGGCGACCTTATTCCCGTCCCGCTCCTCCATGTCAGCCCCGGCTGCGCTGGCGACTGGAGGCATCCGGCGCTGAGTAAAACGCTCTTCACACGTGGTCTAGGCCTGTTACGTCGCGATGCTGTCGGGAGCGGAGTCCGGGACAAGTTTCGTTCCATGCGCGAATCGCAACGCCGGCAGCGCCGGAGGTCCCGGGCGGGCGCCAGGAAGCTAGCATCAAAGGGAGACAGGAGAGGGTTAGTACTTCCTGCCAGCCTCAGTCCGATCTGAGGTCGAGCTCCGGGACTGCGTCAACACTGCCTTTCTGGGCCCAGGAAAAAGCAAGCCCAAATGCGGAGGAGCGACGCCCTGCTGCAAACAAGTCACTTCCTTCTGCCGTGGAAATCCATCCGCCTGCTTGGGACAATGACGCCAACAGGACCTCAGAGGAACTCGCGCAATAGGATGATGTGATCCGACTTGCCGGCCGGCGAACTGCCTCATTCTCCCTCCTCCCCACCATCCTATTGTGCCCATTGTGATCTATCATCTTGGGCACGGAAGGTCGTGCAGAACCGGATTACTTTCTCAGCCACCGTCAGTTCCTCACCCAGACTCCTACCCCGTACGTCTATCTGCTCATACTACTTCTTGTTCCCAAGCATGTACAGTACGCGGGCCGCGCATCGTGGTGTGAACGGCCTCATGGTACGCAATTGCACCACCACTGTACACCTTGGCAATACGAGTGGGTGAATAGAAGGGTGGTTACAGCGACGAGCCAGCTGACCACTGGCTGCATACGGGTTTGCCAGATGGAGGATGCCCCTGAGCTTGCCCTCCGCGGTTGTGTCAGCACCAAAGGTTCTTTTTGAGAGAGTTGTTTCAACGCATCTCTCAAACACGCAGACAAAGTCAAATGGGAAAGTATCAGGTCGGCATAGGGTAATAGCCTCATCATCTCTTTTCTCCTCAGGCGCGCCCGGATAAGGGGCAGGCGCGTTGCGCGCGATGTGCGTGTTGCAGTCTCGGCTCCTGAGGCTGGTTGCGTGGAGGCGAGAAACTCAAATTTTCCAGGGCATTAGCCTCTGAAATGAAGCCCGAACCCTCTTGACAGGCCCACTTCCCCTGGGCAAAGGCCTGCGAAGTGGAAATTCTTTTCTCAAATTCTGTGCCTCAGGAATGCTAATTCGTTTGAAATGAGCTGTGGAGCACCCGTGCCTTCCACGAGGCTTCTACGCACCAGCAATGTCTAGCCCGCACTACACTAAATTCGCATTTGCATTTTTGCATTGGATCGGCCTCAGCTCCTGTGCGACGCCCTTTTCAGTCCCAAAGTATTGAAGCCCAGGCTGTCCAGGAGATACCTCCCGAGCGCGCTGCGATGCGGGCGCTTCTGGTTGTGCTGGCCAGGCTGGCTTTTGCGCCCTTGGAGACCCTGCCCAGTTGCGACCAAAAGCGATTGCGGACGTCCATGCTCGTGCCCGAGGCGTGAGTAGCGATGCCCAACCGCCGGCGATTCGCGCCGTCGCTGGAAACCATCTAGGTTGAGGCCCGGTCTCGTTGAGGCGGCAGACATCAGACCGTCCCTGCCCAGGTCCTCCTGCGCTGTAGGTACCTGTCCCGAGGCCAGCTGGCAAGCAAGTTGAGAGCATGCTGGGGGGGGGGGGCGGTCAATCTGGGTGTGCCTGGACCAGCTGCCACCGTCTGCCGGCTCGACCGCTATTTTCAGGCGGTCTATTTCCAAATTTCAGGTGTCCATCGCGGACTGCAGTGAGGCACTGTGATGGCCTCGGAGCGGTACAGGTGGCAGGTACAGTACAACTCGTGTCTCGCTGACCAGGGGCAGCTGTATTATCGGCAGGGGCCCCTGTCCCTTGCTGGCGTTTCATTTTTGCGCGGTGTGTGAACTCCACCTCAGGCCAGGAGCCTGTTCTTGTTCAGGTCATCCATCGCCAAGACATGGCTGCGTCACCGCAACTTGGGTACCCCACCAAGTCCCAGTACCTGCGCTTTGGTTTGCGCGACCTTACCCTTGTGTGTACGGCGCACCGCTTGTTGGGCGGCCACCTGGCCGAATAGCTTGTACACGTCCCCCCCCTGCGCTGTACTCCCTACATCCAGCCATCCATGCGCGGTCCTAGCTCTAAGCCCCACAAGTCCTCGCAACTGCCCACAGCCCTGTTCCTTCCATCCCGGCTTGTGATGTACTTTGTGTAAGAGCAATCTCGAAGTTGTCAGTTGCCAGATGCCAACTACATAAGGCGGCCACAGCCTTCCTCCCTCCCCCCGTCGTTGCCTGCTTCGAACCACCATCAGACCAAACAACAACCAGTCGAACCACAATCAGAGCATACCAACTCCAGCCAGACATATATCTGCTCTTGCTCCCAGCTCCACCATCAACCACCAACCCAACAACCTCTCACCCACAGCCCGCTTTCCTCGGAAGCACCCAAGATACCACCGCTCTCTTACCAAAGGTCAACACCACAACCACACATCACCATGCCTGCTCAACGCCCCTCGCAGCTTCCTCCCTGCCCCGGCCCCCCACCCAGCCGGCCTCTTCCTCCTCTTCCCAAGCGCGGGTAAGGGTAGCGGACAGAACCGATCGAGCATCAACGCCTCATCCATCTCTTGGTACATGTTGTGTCATCGCGCCTTGTTAGCATCCTGTCCTTGGATCGCATCGCACCAGCCCGAATTTTCGAATATCATTTGCTGCAGAATGCGAAGCAGCAAATCGTCCTCGGCGCATCGGACTTGCCGTGTTGGGTGCCGGATGCAGACTCACGAGCTGCATGTCATCGCGCTTTCCGCATGCCTGGCGCCCCCGCGCAGCAGCACCTCAAAGCAACAACCCCTCACCATTAGCCTCGACACATCACCAATTAAATCCCGTTAGCAGTGGCAGGCCAGTAACTGCGAGTTACTTTCCCCTCACGACATCATGCTGTGTTACCGGTGACAGTCGCGGTTGCATCAGCCCTTCAGTCACCACGGCCCTGACGACTTCCACCCAACATCTTATGGATGTGTTCCCAGAGCAGGCTCACCGGGAGCCTCAACTTCTTTCCATGCGAAACTTCAATTCAAGCTCGGCGCACGGCACACTCTGACGCATTGCAAATGTACTACCACTTCGGATACGGCGTTTTTAATCAGCAACTTTCTCCTTTCTATTTCGCATGACATAACTGAGGACGGGTTTGTCACATCTGGGTCATTTATTCATTAGAAGGAAAGCATCGGACCGGCGTCAAATGGAGATACCACGATCGCCGATATCAGGAAGCAGAGCTACGATTGACTGCATGGGAATGAGGTTAGGTGGCTGGAACCGGAACGTGGGAGTGGCTCTGGGATTCCTGTGTGGGCAACCTCAACGAGGAGCCCATAGGATAGAGGAGCATCGCGCGGAGTGATCGAGGCTAGGCTAGCTAAACCTCTAGGAACAGCTATCAGAATACATGCATATTATTACTAATATCAAATAATGAGTTGACTATAATGCAACTGCCTATCAGAAACACCATGCTGCCCACATTGCTGTGAATGTGTGCCGCCAATTCCAGGAAACACCCCTGTGTTGTTGAAACGCGAGTGTCCATTTGCATTCCCATCTTGATTTTCGGTGGGGGTTGAAGACTCGTGGGGCTCTAGTTTCCGCTCAGATGCGACCGTTTCGGAGAGAGTCAATATCGAAGATCAGCCACATCGGAAAGCAAGGATGCCAACTTTGGCATTTGTGTCTGGGGCCAAGGGCTGAAGTTGCATGCACTCCCGTCCGGATTCGATCAGACGAGCGTAAGTTACGAGAGAGCAACATCAACCAAGCCCTCGCCTGAGCATATCGTCGATCTCGCAATGTGTGTCGCCTGCCGGGTCCAAAGCTCTCTTTTGTGTATCTCTTCCCCAAAGTCTTCAAACTGAGTTGTACAGCATCGAATAGCCCTGTCGATGGCCGTCAAGGCATCATCGGCGGCTCTGGCGACACACCGGAGGGATTGAAACGGCTTGTCTTGCCCCGACAGCTATGCATGGGGAAGTACAAACAGGAACTCGTACTCGGCGGACTCGACATGTCACATGCCCATTTCCGATAGAAATCGTACCATGCGATAATGGATCCAAGCGCGACCGTGAACTAAATGCAGCATCCCGAGCCTTCATGAAGTGGAAAGTAATAAGATGAACGAGTTGTAGTGGGCATCGATCGTTCCACTTTCCGTTCTAGCCGGTACCCGGATTCTGGTTTCGTCAGCGGCGCTCCTGCCCCGCGTCCTTCCCGCCTAGCGTAGTTCTGTTGTGGGGACTTGAAGACGAGACGAAGTGGTTTCGTTATCGGCGGTTATCACCACGTGAGTTCGTGCAGGAGCGAAATTTACCACACTGGTCGATTGACACACGGTCGTATCTTGGATTTGAAGGTCTAGAACTCGTGCTAGGTAAATTAACGTTCGCCATTTCGCCAAACCCAACCATTCCCAATTAGCTGTTTCGCTCTATCTTAACAAGGGCACGGAACTGAGATATCTACCCGACCCTTTGATGGCACCCACCATGGAGCTTCACGTCTGGGGCGGGGCTTTTGGCCTGCCGTCCATCGACCCAGAATCCCTCGCAGCAATCGCATACTTTACAGAAACATCAAGTCCCGGTGTATTCAAGCTCATCCCAACCAGTCCCTCCGCTGTCCCAACCAGTAAGCCAACCCGCCCCCCCTCGAATCCTTAACTAACGCCCCCCCAGACCAACTCCCCTCCCTCTACATCCCCTCCACCAATACCTGGATCTCCAGCTTCGCCGCCATCACCGCCTTCACCCGAACCGCCTCCTCCATCTCGATGCGCACCACCGGCGTCGTCCGTGACGGACCCCCCCTTACCCCGGCCCAGAAAGCCGACTCGGCCGCCTACACCGCCTTCCTGACGCTGCACGCGGCCCCCCTGCTCGCCCTCTCGCTCTACGTCTCGTCGGCCAACTGGGCCGCTAGCACCCGACCCGCCTACAGCGCCGTCCTGCCGTTTCCGCTGGCCTGGACCGAGCCGCCGGCGATCCGCGCCGCCATGATCCGCCGCGCCGAGCACCTCGGCATGTCGGGGCTCGACACGGACGCGGTGGCGGAGAAGGAGGGGCGGCTCGAGGCGGCCGCCGCCGCCGCCGGGTGGGTTACTGCGAGGAAGACGGTGCGCGAGATGTTGGCGCCGGAGCAGAAGGGGCGGATCAGACTGGAGAGGTTGGCGGGGGACGTGTTTGAGGTGCTGGTCGAGGTGGACTGGGACGGGGTCAGCAGGGAGACGAGGTGTCTCGGGCTTGCGTATCTGGCGCTGATGGATGTTGCGAGTTTGCCGAGGCCGTGGTTGGGTGAGGTCATGAGGGAAAAGTACCCGGCTTGCGCACGGGCTCTCAAGAAGCTGTGGGCAGAGGTGTTCCCTCCCGGGTCAAAACTGCCCTGGGTGCGAAACGGGCCGGAAAACTCGGTCCTGCGGGTCGGAGCACGGTTTGCCAATGGGCTGATCAAGGATGTGCCTGTGCTTGGGCAGGCGTGGCACCGGTTTTGGGCCGGTGTAAGGAGACGGGGACTTCAGAATCAGGCGGAGGCAAAGGGACACAAAGCTAGCGTCGGGACGTTTCTTGCGGCGAATATGCTCACCCTCATCGTTACTACTTCGGCTATCCTGGGCTTCCGCGCAATGGCGGGAAATGGGCCCAGTCTGCGGTCATTAGGCGGATTGCCCGTTCTTCCGTCATTTGGGGCACCTCTTCAGATATGGAAGAGGCCGCTTACCGGGGTGGCTGGGGCTCTGTACAGGAGGTAGCATGGAGAGTGAAGGATGTGATTTTACGGAGTACATGGATACCCTGCTCGGCTGAGATGGATGGTTCTGACATGGAAGGGCCAGTGTATAATACCAAATGTATAATTTTGTTCTGTATAGTTTGACCTGGTGGCTTGATGGTATTGTGAAAGAAGATGGATCACTTCAAGATTGGACTGTCAAGGGTCGTGGATATCTCAAGACGTCGAACCCTACCCTGTGTATGGTGTATAGTCCACCGACTACAGGAGTTGACTTGACATTCAATTTTAGGTCTGTCTGTACAAATCCTTGCAACCTTACGCCCAAGAGCTGGCACGGCTTGGTGGGTGAAGATCTCTGCTCTTGGTTTCTTTTCTTCTGCATTTGGTCCTCTCTCCGCACTTCATCTTTCATGTCGTACTTTTCTGTCATCTCGGACTGTGTATCCCGCCCGTCTTGCTCGGCTGCGGGCATTTACAAGGCTGAACCATCCCTGCTCCTCCCTTATCTGCTAATTGGCGAACGAGGCCAAAGCTCCCATCCCTCGGTCTCCACTGCGGGGCAGGCCAATTTTTTCCCGTCAGCCTTGCCAATTGCCTCTCCAAATTTTTGGATTTGCGCATCGAATCTAGACCCGGTTTTCCAGTCAACCCAAACCACAATCGATGACCATGGATATTCTCAAAATCCTCTCCCGGGGCCTCAAGCCTAACCCCCAAAGGAAGGCACAGACGGCTGGCACACCACTGCTTCCCTCGTCGGGATCGCGCCCCAACCCACAGTTCTTCCACGACGATGTCGGCGCGACAAAAAGCAAGAAAAGGAAGAGGAGAAAGGGTGCTCAAGCCGACGATGCAGCAGATGGAAACGATGGTGACAGCGACAGCGACGTGAGCGATGTCGATTACTTCAACCCCAAGCCAGCAGCGCCGACGCCCGGTACCGCCTCAACCACCGAAGTCCCCACCAACAACCCCGAACCCCCTTCCTCCAAGCCGAAATCCCCCAAGCTCCTCGCCGAGGATGAATGCCGCCAGATCCTGCGCTCGCACAGGCTCAAGCTCACCATCCTCTCCCGCACCGCGCCGCCGCCGCCGCCAGCAGAAGAACCCCCGACCAAGAGGTCGAGGAAGGGCAAGAAGGACGAGGCGAAGCCCGACCCGGCCCCGGCCAAGGACGACAAGAAGCAAATTTACCCCCAGCCCCTCGCCGCCTTCGGCGCCCTCAAGTACGTCTATGGCGTCCCCCCCACCCTCGCCGACAACCTCACCCGCCAGGGTTTCCGCGTGCCCACCGAGGTGCAGATGGGCGCCCTGCCGCTGCTGCTGCGGCCGCAGACGGCGCTAAAGAAATCCAAGGATGTGGACCTCGGCGCGGATGGGGGGGTGGACTTCCTGGGGGTAGCGCCTACTGGCAGTGGGAAGACAATTAGCTTCTTGATCCCGGCGATTGATGGGGTGTTAAGCAGGCGCGGGGAGGTTAAGGAGGGGGAGGTGCGGGAGCATGTGCTCGAGGCGATTGTTGTTGCGCCGACGAGGGAGTTGGCGAGTCAGATTGTGAATGAGGGGCGGAAGTTGGCGTTGGGAACCGGGGCGAGGGTGGTGCTGATGAAGAAGAGTTTGAACCTCGTGGCTGAGGAGGTACGGCAGGAGGGGCTGGAGGAGGAGGCGGAGGAGGTGGTTGAGAGTGAGCAGGAAGATGGTGCTGAGCAGGAGAGCGAGGAAGAGGGTTCGGATGCTGAAAAGGGCGATAAGAAGGACCGCTCCAAGGAGCCCAAGGGACCTGCTAGAGTGGACATCCTCGTGACGACGCCCAAGATTCTGTTGAATTTCTTGACAGGGGGGAAACCCGGGGTCAAGAGGATGCTGCCGTCAGTCAGGTCGCTGATTCTCGACGAGGCGGATGTCCTTCTCGATCCCATCTTCCGCAAGCAAACGCTGGGCATCTGGAGAGCCTGTATCAACCCCGACCTGAGCCTGACCTGCTGGTCCGCCACCATGGGCTCCAACATCGAGACGCTCATCACCAAGCAAGTCGAGAAACGAGCAAAGTATCTACGCACCGACCCCAAGCCGCTAGTCCGCCTTGTCGTCGGGCTCAAGGACACAGCTGTGCCAAACATTACGCATAAGCTCATCTACACAGCAACTGAGCAAGGTAAGCTGCTCTCGCTGCGGCAGCTACTGCACCCCGTCTCGAGCGCCGACTCAGGCCCGCCTCTGCGACCGCCCTTCCTTGTCTTCACACAGACCATCGAGCGTGCCCGGTCGCTACACGACGAGCTGAAGTATGACATCCCGCTCGAGGCAGGCGGTTCCGCCCGTATTGCCGTGCTACACTCGTCGCTGCCGGACTCCGTCAGGTCCAAGATCATGACCCGCTTCCGCACCGGCGACGTCTGGGTTCTTATCACGACCGACGTGCTGGCGCGTGGCGTCGACTTTGCTGGTGTCAACGGCGTCGTCAACTACGACGTCCCTGGCTCCGCGGCCGCATACGTGCACCGCTCCGGGCGGACGGGGCGGGCCGGCCGCGAGGGCGGTGTGGCTGTGACGTTTTACACCAAGGATGATATCCCGTTCGTCAAGAGCGTGGCCAACGTCATCGCCATGAGCGAGAAGCAGGCGGGCAAGGACGGGAAGGCGGAGGGAGGCGGCACCGTGCAAAAGTGGCTGCTGGATGCTCTGCCCAAGGTTGCAAAGGTAGACAAGAGGAAGCTCAAGGTTAGGGGTGTCGAGTCCAGACGGACCGGCGGCAAGGCGTCGATCACGACGCAAGGCTCGTATGAGAGGCGCAAGGAGAATAATAAGCGGGGGGCTATCGATGCGAGTAAGAAGAGGAAGAGGGAGGCGAAGAAGGTGAAGAAGGATGGTGGGGAGGGGGGTGCCGCTGGGAGTGGAGATGACGGCGAGTGGGGAGGGTTGGATGATTGAAGAGTGCATTCGTATTCGATACCCGTGCTCACTGTCGTGATGTCAGGTTGCTAGTTTGAGAAGCACTGCATTGGCTACATTTGGCAGCTACTATAGCCATGAAGAATACTTGTAGTGACAACGACATCCCTTTCGGGTGTTTTCGCCGTTTCCTGCTTGTACGTACTTGCAGAGTGTCGTCCCAAAACCAAAACGTGCCCGTCAGGCGCTACAGCATAGGAGCATAGCTGTATGATAAGGCCTTATATGATATCCCTTCTTCAGATATATTCATAACAACAGTCGCCAGCCCTGAAAAACGGATAGCCTGATGATATCGAAGTCGTCTCTCGAAGGTTGAGCCAGGCACCTGTCCACAAAGGTAAATATGGCTTGATCCTGACTGTCCGTGAGTCTTGAGCGGTATTTGGTTTTCATCCAGATCCTATTAGATATTCATGAGGTAATTTTACCTCCCACGGCACTTGATATTTCCAGGAACCCCTAAACTGCGATTGTTCTCCTTGAGTTTCCTAGCCACAACCAGGTGTGGTTCAAAACAGCGCCTGTCCAGTAGAAACCAGCCTTGGCAAGCCTGTATATCCGCATGCCAAAGCTCATGACCCACTGATCCATCTCCTTGCCCATGGGGTGGATCTCAAAGCCGAAACCCCAAGAAGAAGCACCCGGTCGCATGGTGTAGTTGGTTATCACGTCAGCTTAACAAAATCGACTGTCCGAGCCTTTGGGCATCGTCAGATTGACAAGTTCCGCTGAAGGTCCTCAGTTCAATCCTGAGTGCGATCATCAAATGAAGCTAAGCTCCTTGTTTCTTTTTGTTGATTTTGTGAACTTCACCCTGAATGTTCGAAGGGTGTGTGCGGGGGTTTGCATGGACAAGGGCTGCCGGACCCCCCCCTTTTTTTTTGTTTAGCCCTGGGCAAATCCATACTCCCAAGCTTGAACCCACAAATAGGCCGGAAATTTCATCAAAAAGGGATTATAGTATAGTGGTTAGTATATCTCATTGTGGTAATCCGCGAGGTTCTGAGACGACGCAGGTTCGATTCCTGCTAATCCCAATCTTTTTTTCGAGATAACTGATTGCTGCTTTTTGTTTTGAAGGTAGCTCATCCACACACCCATCCACAAGCACCAACAGATTTCCATCAAAAAGGGATTATAGTATAGTGGTCAGTATATCTCATTGTGGTCATATAACTCCGGACTCTGAGACGACGCAGGTTCGATTCCTGCTAATCCCATCTTTTGCCGATCCAACCTCTGCTAGCTAGTTGTGGTATTTTTGCCGTTGGTTGCCCCTTGCTTGTAGCTATCTATGCTGTTTCTTGGGAAGCTTAGGGGGTTGTGTAGTTTCTTTCGATCTTGTCGCAGCATCTCCGAGGTTTTAGCTCAAACAACCTCGGAGTTCAATGAGCATTGTGGGCCGAAGGGGTTCATAGCTGGGCCACCCAAAGAACACTACCTATACGTCACCTACCTGCGTCAACGGACTTGACGCCGTATCACCAATTAGAAAGACATCGACGACTTCGTCAACAACGGTGTTGAGAATAAACACTCGGTGGTAGTGTCTGTCTTGCTGTGCATCTTGCGATTCGGGTTCGTAAAAGTTTCTAGAGTTCTGGGAACGTCGAGTCCTCATCGTGCCCCGTATACTTGCCGCCTGATTTTCCCCCGTTTCAGACTCATTTTGCCCTACATCACCTATTCCTAAGTGTCATCAGCTATATAATATACACGTGGATAAATTGCTGGGTGCGTTATTACTGTGGCGAGACAGTGGCCGGGTTGAAGAAATGATCTAGATGATTTGCTTTGAACTAGCGTGCATATAAGTGAGGGTGTCTAGATATGCTGTCCGCCTCCTGGCCATGTAGACGCTACATGCTATGGCACATCACATGTAGCTATCAGATCTCCTACCAAGTGAACTGCCTAATCGGGGGCACAACGATACAAGCCCTCTCAAGTCCAAGTCACCAACAACTCAATCCCAGAACAAAGTTCAAGTCTAACAGACCACGAGCATCTGGTAGAGATACCTATTTCGCCTCTATTCATTTCAAGGCAACTATACTCACCAACTGATACCAGAAGCCGCACAAGCCCCTCCACCTCATCTCCCGACCGCCAAAACAAGCAATTTACCACAGAAACCGCCACCCACAACACAACCCTTCACAGAAAAACAAAACGTGCCTCCCACCACCAATGAAACAAAGCAAAGCACCCAAAGGCCAAGCTTCCTTCCACATGTGTATATATCCCATGAAACGACAGCAAACGACGACCAGCTCGCTCACTCGCTTCGGCTAGCCTATGCGGTGGTATCTCAGTCCATTCATTCCAACGCTACAAAAAAAAGGGGTAATCCATACCATACTCAAACGCTCATCTCTGCCTTCGCTCGTCCTCGCAACCAATGGCGAAGGCACAGTAGCCCGGCTAGAGTCTTCTAAACACTCTTGACCTCCTTCAACCCCCCCTCCCCCTCCGTCCTACCACCGCTATCATCCCCCCCGTCCGTACCCGCCATTTTCTTATCCTCCTCACCCTCCTCCTCTTCCTTCTCCTGGACCACAGGCTCAGCTTCAGACACTCCCGGAACCGGATCCCCTATAGCCACATCTCCCTCAGCATCCCGCTTGAGCTCCAGCTCTTTTTCCTCCTCCTCCTTGACCCGCTTCTTGCTCGCGGCCGACTCGATCTCATCCGCCGCCTCCCGTTTCGGACTCCTGGGCACCGCGCCCTCGGCTCCGTCACCCCTGGTGACGCCAACCGTTAACGTCGGCGGCGAGCGGGGCTGAATCGACGGCCGCCCGACGGCCGCCTCCACATCGATGCCACGCATCTCGGCCGTCCCGTCAGGGCCGACGACGTAGTCGCTTGTCGATGCAGGCTGCGGACCCATATCCGCCGCGCCGATCTCTTCAGGTCCGCGCGCGTGGGGAATCTCGTCCTCCGAGTCGCCATCATGAGCTTCGTCGCCGTTAGGGTAGTCAATGCCGTCCTCCGACATGGCCGCGTCTTCGTCGGCCGCTGCGGTGGTGGAAGTTTGTCCGTGGGGTTGCTGCTGCTGGCCGTGGCGCGCAAGCTGGCTCATGGGCACGACGCCGGCGCGCTGCTCCTGGCGTAGGAGTTCGCCCTGGGTGACGCCACGCTGGGCGAGCACGGCACCCGCACCCATCGACGGGATGCCGTTCACCGAGACTGAGACGGTCTCGATGCTGCCCATGCCGTTGGGACCTTCGATCGTCTCGGTGCTCTCGGTGCGCACTTGCCCTTCAAGTTTGCGCCCGTTGCTAGTGCTGCTTGGGCTATTGTTTCCCGAAGACGTCGCGGGCCGGTTTTGAGCTTGTGGTTGCTGGGATGTTTGGGGTTGAGCTTGCGTCTGCTGAGGTTGCGATTGTTGTACCTGCTGTTGCTGCTGCGGCAGTGGTGCGGGGCCCACGCTCCCACCACCCGACGACGACCCCGACGATAGCGGCGAGCCGCTGCCCGCGTCACTGCTCCCATCCTCACTACTCCCTCCACCCACACCCCCTCCCCCGCCATTAACTCGCCTCGCGAGCCAAGGAATCGGCGTCAGTAATGCCCCGCCCAAGGCCTCGTCAGATCCGATATTGTTGGCCGCAGCCGTGTTGATCGTGAGGCCACCGCCTGCGCCGGCGCTGGCGCCATTGGCCAACAGCGTCATAGCGCTCAAGTCGGGGATGGCGGGCGGTAACGGGTAGACATTTGCGCCGCTAGTAACATGTACGACGCGGTCCAGGGCATGTAAGTACGCGATGAGGCTGCGATATTGTTGGCGCGGGCGGAGTACGAGCTCCGCTAGGCGCTGGATCGTGTGCGGCGGATATTGAGCAAAGTTGAGGGCGAGCGTCGACGTCACCTCGTTGAGAAGGGCGATAACGGGTGTCGGGAGGGTTGGCGCGGTGCCGGCGGGCGGGTGGAGCTCGGGGAGTTGTTGCTCGTCAAGCGGAGCGGGTGGCTGTAAGAGGGGGAGGGCGGCATGGGCCTGTAGGGGAGAGGAGGAGGGGAGGAGTGTTGATGATGAGAGAGAAGTGTTGATGGCGCCAGCACGGCCCGAGTGCGAGTGAACTGGGGAGGGGTTGGCGTTTTCCTTGTTGGTCTCTTGTGACGAGGGCGTCGTGTCGGACGAGCTCGGGGCATCGATCGGATCGGAAGACGGCAGCGGGGCGAGGAACCGCGGAGAGGGAGGCCGGGCTAGGGGCTGTGGCGGGGGAATGTGGGGGATGGGGAATTCATGGTGCGCGATCTGGAGAGGGCGCGCAAGGGCGTTAGCTGGGCGAATTCTCCTTTGTCGCCATGGCGCGGCAAGATGGGGAGTAACCTCACCTTTTCGATGCGCGTAATGACGATGGGGAGGAGGGCCGGCCAGGACGAGCTGCGGCGACGGGGTCAGCGACACGACCTCGACCAGCGACAAGCGGCCGGCGGCAGGCGACCGGCGATTGGCGACAAGCAACAATTGCGCGCTGGGAGCCGAGAAGCACTTACTAGTCCATGGAGCCATCGACAGAGGCCTTCCTCAAGATGTCGTCTTCGGTCTCAATCTCCATGTCGGCCATCTTGACGGGTGTCGGTCCGTCAATCGGAGGGTCGGAGAGAGAGGCTGGAATGCGGAATGCGGAATGCGGTACAAGCTGCGGCCGTTTGTTTGGCGCGTCCTGCTTCAGGCGACGAGCGGCGCGTGGTGACACCAGAAAAAAAAAGTCGATGCTAAAGGCTAAACCACAACGTCCAGCGGGCGGATCCGCACTGTGCGCTGTACGGGCTCAGCTCGTTCAATTGAAGAATCAAAGGGCTGATGTCACCCACTGCACCTCCTGGAAAGCGATGTTGCAAGTTGATTGCACCCTTATGATGCTGATACGAGATATGCACGATGATGAGGCTCGAGTACGAGAGATGCTGTCCGTAAATTTTCTGACTATGGGCATGTCTGTATTTCTTTGCCTCATTTTTGATGTGCCTTCCTTCCTCTTGCCTCCGCTCTGAACGAGCCTGGCCAGGGGAAGCCGTGACCGGTCGGGAGCCTGTGTCAGGAAAGCTCACATGGAACCCTTCAAGATGTTGTTGGCAGCATCACATCGATAGTAAAGGCAGTGTGGCCCGAGCCATCCTGCTATTATGTCATTTTCGAGCTCAGTCGGTCAGAATCAAAGCCCGGTTTGAGACAGCTCATCACTGGCAGCCTGATAGCAATATGGAAGCTGCAGTCATCTTCGGATCACCAACATCGCATTCGCATCCTGTGGGCGATCCCAGCTCCGCCGTCGCCGTTTGCCGTTCGCCATCGCGGCCGCTGTTAGAAGTTTTCGATTGGAAAACACTGCAAATTGGAGAGCCGAAGAACGAGCAGACAAGGTCTGCCTTTTGAGTGGACTATTTGCGGCGTCAATCACTTCGTCTCACACTAAGAGGCAAGACAGGGGTGACAGGCAACGCTGCAGGGGCACTGCTCCGTTTTCCGTTTGACGAACGCTGATGCACTGGTGCGCCTGCAAGCCATGCCTGCCATGGCACTCTGAGCCTCAGCGTCCCCATGCTAACGGTAGAGGGAGCCACTGCCGAGCGACCGCATGATTTGCAACCTTGGATCCCCAAGTTTGCGGTGGCAGCTTTCCAACTTCTCTCCAGCTTTCTCTCCCATACCAGCCAGCACAGCCTGGAGATCTTGCTCGCCTCGGTAATCAAGCAAAAATACTATCAGAAATGGCACTCGTCGGGCTTGCACTACATAGTGTGGTGGTGTCGGGAATGGTCAAGTCAGACACCCGTACCAAAAATGGGCATCTGGCTGTCATACTCACACTTCGAAGCTGTAACATTCGCGTATGGCAGCCGTTCTATTGTCGTCATTGGTGGTTGGAGGTCAGCCCGTCGGTGGCTCAGCAATTGCTAGGAAACAGTCAAGCCAAGCCAAGCTAGCTCCCTTGCGCCGACCGTTCGTTCAAGTTCAATGGATGGGGGAACGGTGGATCCACAGGTCAGCGAGTCCAGGCCAGGCCCACTTCGCTCCACCACCCATGCTCGAGCCATGCCACGATGGCGGGAGGTCGCCGGGAATGGCCTTGGAAGCGGTCTTGGGAACGGTCGTTGGAGCCGTCGACTGCTCAATCGTCAATGCAAGATCGCCAACCGACTAGCAGAAGCCCATTGCCCGGGGCCACTCATAGCATTTGCTAATTAGCGTCCCGGGATGCTGAGAGGCGTGCGCCGCCCAATTAAACTTATCCAGCACCCGCGGCGTCAGCGTTGGCGTGTTGCGTTTCTCTTTCTCTGTGTTGTGTACTGTCCGGACCTTCGTCTGTACTGCGTACGAAGCAGCAGCATGTGCGTTAGAGCGCAGGCCGAGGATACCCTCTTTCTTGTGAAGCTTTTGGGTCGGGTTGGCACTGCGCGAGCATCTCGAAATAGGACTTTGGTGGAGAGTTTGACAGCTAGCGATGTATGTGCCTGCCAGAGTGCCTCGTCTGGTCAGGTTTTAGTGCGGTGGATGCGCGACGCAGTGGACGCACTTCGCAGCGCGCAGCTGGGCAAGTCCTGCTGCCGCTAAGACACAGCCTCCCCTGCGTTTGGTGGTAGAACGGTGGAACGGTGGTCCCCTACTATTGATCACGTACGCACAGTATTGCTCAGGGCTGAACCAGCTGTCCTCCATGTCCCGGGTTTTTCTTTCTTCTGCCCCTTACCGCACCGACCAGCAGTCCAGGATCCAAACTCACACTGTCCCAGAAAGCATCCTACCCTCCAAGGTCCTACACGGCTCCTAGGCTGCCTCTTTTCTTCCTCTTTTCTCCCCTGCTTCCCGTCGCCCTCACCTTATCTTGAAGCTGGTTTCTCTGCAAGACAGTCCCAGACACGCCGTCGCAAGCTGCACCAGCGTCCGCTCGCTTATCGATTCGCCGATTCACCTGCGCCCGCAAAAGGAGTCCCTACCGCAGTAGCTAATAAAGGAAGGCCGTGCGCAGCCCGCCTCGGCAGAGCCCGCAACAGTCGGCCGTCGCTGCAAAGCATTCTCCTGAAAGCCAAGTCCCTGTCACGCTCGAACACATCAGCTCCTCAACCTGTTTCAGTTTCGCCCACCACCAACATAATTCAAAGCAAAGCATAAACCCCTTACCACGCACCGAGTCCCGTCTCAGTCGCCGCAACCTTCCACAACCTCGCGCCCCAAATCTAAGGACGCGTTCAGCCATCCCGCATTCCCGCAATTCCGCAATCGAATCCCTCACGAGGCGCCCGCTCAGCCAGTCCCCAGCTTCTGATCGACGCTGCCAGAGCCTTCTGCGCGACCCTCATCTTCCCTCTCCAACCTTCCGCGCGTAACTCCAATCGAATCGCATCGACCCCCAATTGCCGCCGCCGCCGCCGGTCAAATCTCACCCGAATACAACTAGTAGAGCAGTCCGGCTCCTGCTCCGGAGTCGACGAAATCCGCCCGTCGTGGCTCTCCTCAAGGAAACTCGCCGGTCCTATTTGGCCGGCTCGCAGCCCATCTCGAGTTTTGACGGAGCGAATAACGGATACCACTTTAGAGAGGGCATGGCCTCCTCAGGTCCCAGCAGCTCCCCTCGGAGCCATGGCGAGTTCTTCTCGACAAAATGGGCAAAGGCCTTCTTTATCACAGTCGCTCTGCAGGCCTTGATCTGCGTAGCATTTGAGTCGTATGTACTACGTTGTCGTTGATTTTCGAGAGGTGCTTGCATTTGGTTCTGACACATGCGCCGTAGATATGTCTTTGGCCGCTTTCAGATGAGTCTTTCGGGCACCTACCAAGGAGGGGAAGACTCACGCCTGGAGTCGCAGTACAGGACGATACCGACATTCTTGGCTCTCTTCATTTTCGGTTTCCTATACGTGCTGCTGCTGTCTTGGGATGCTCTACGACAAAAGAACACCATTCAGGTTATCGGCCTCTGCATCGCCAACCTTGCCCTGTTTGTCTACACCATTCTGCAGATCGATCAGATCAACAACTCGATCTCGAAGCTGGTGAAAGCTGGTGCGCTCATCGACGACCTCAAGGATCTCGACATCTGGGCGGTCAGCAGGCCCTTCCTCATCGCCATTCCGGCTATCATCGGTGTGGCCACCATTGCATTGGCCTTCATCGCCTATCAGCTTTACCGCGAGTTTGCCTGGGATATCCTCAAGCAGATCGGCGCAGACTATCGCATGAAGAAGCGTTTCCTCCACTATCAAGTAAGCAACAGCTGTCTGCATGTATACGCCTGTCTCAGCCATTCTAACCCGATATAGGTCTACATTGCTCTGCTCAAGTTTGATTTTTTCTTCTTCCTTGGATTCACTGTCCAGTTTCTAGTCATTGTCACCGGCGTGACAAATGCCGAGTTCGGCCTCACCCTTGCCGCGATTCCCATAACGATTGCGATTCTCCTGTTCGCTGCATTCTTCACGCGACGCGAGAACAAGGTGGGCGTGTGCATAGTTATCATGCTCTACTTTGGTGGTCTGGCCTACTTCTTCTTCAAGCTGGTGCGCATCTACCAGCCGAGCCACAAACACCACTACGAAGCCGTTCAGAAGTCGCTTACTGCATTCACCGTCATGACCATCGTTCTCATCATCCTCACCATTGTCAACGCGATCATCTGCATGAGCAACTTTGGGGAGGGGCTGAAGGACCACCTGGTGCGGCCAAAGGGTCATGATCTCGAGAAGGAGGATACCCATTCGTACCAGTTGCAGGACCAGAAACCCCAGCTTGCGAGCCGGATGACCATTGACTAAGTGGAAGCAGCAAAAACGTTTTTGATAGTTTTGCTCTTCTTGCGATGTGGTGGCCATAGAAAAGGGAAACGAGGTTTTGCAGATGACGACATTTACGACCCCTGGGCTCTGTCCTTATCGGAGCCACAGTTGGAAGGAAAATCATGAATGCTTTTTGTGAATTTCCAAGCTACACCCGCGCGCCGGCGAGTGTGTGGGTAGTACCGAACGGCGGAGAAGCGCCGCGATCGGCCAGAGACAAGCCATTTTGTTCCGGGTCGATTATATCTTCCTCACCTGCTTCGGTTACGACAAGGCGTTTTTATTCAACTCCCTAAGAGCGGTAGCTCTCTCTCGGGGACAGTGGTGGGGGACGGAACGGCGTTACGGTTTATTTTGTTATTTCCTGAAGGGGCTCTTTGACTATGCTTTTTGTTTTCTTTAACGATTGCCTCGAGCTGTTGATTTGGGGCTCGTTGTTTCACTTGTCAGGATACCAAATCATACCATGCCATTGCCATGTCCATAGCATCCGCTGGCTGGCTGGCTGGCTGGCATATGTTTGTTTGCTGCGTTGCGGTTACGAGGGGGCGAGCGAACGAGAGGGAGAGAGAAAGTGATTGTGAGGGAAATGCAGAGAGGAGAGGTCTCTGCTACTACTATAAATGGTTCGACGCGGGATCGGTTGTGGGTTTAGGGGGTGACGCAGGATAGCGGCGATGAGGTTGAGGGCGGTCATCAAGAAGATTCCCCCAAGACACCAGCAGAGTAAAGAAAGCACAAAACATCTCTGGCAGCATTTACAACAGGCTGGTTTTTCCATATCATTATTGCGCCAACATAAGCTTACCATACATAGCCCTGTAGCATATTCATCCGGTTCTCATACCGTACTTTCATCACGAAGTACTGGAACATGTGCCACGATTATAGCAGGCAGAAATCAATACTGGTAATCGGAGTTGCACACGTCACAGGAAAGAGGCGCAGTTAGATGAAATTCAGCGGGAGCCAATGGGGGTTGCGATGTCATTGATTCACCAAGAAGGGCTGCCCAAGACCTGTTAGTGCCACTGAAGCTCTTCGAAGAGCAAGACCTTTCCCTCATACGGACCTCATTCGAACCTTGTTCTGGCGATTTTGCAAGTCATGGATGGAATTTGAGAATTAGAAACCAGCTGAATAAACAAGACGTACAAGACGTAAGCAGGATTGATGATGACCCGTTAAACATCCCATGAATGGGCCCCTTTTTTACCCAGTCATGCTTCCCGGCATCCTGGCCGCCCGCTGGAGGTTGACGTGATTCCTCCTGACTTGGTCGTGCGCGCGCTCGCTCTGTAGAAATAATCGTTAGCAAGCTACGGCGGCAATGAATTCATCAGACTGCGGGCGCGAGTGGTATAGCTCACCTTCTCCGTGATGCGGTCGACCTGGTTGATCTGGTCTTCCAGCTCGTCACCAATGACCTTGGCGGCGCCGTGCAGGATCGAGACACCCGCGGCCAGCCGGTCGGTAATGTCGTCAATCTCCTGGTTGTTCTGCTCCTGCTCGCCGTCGTCGTCCTCAAACTTGAACTCTTCCCGCCTCGAGCGGTTGGACTTGGTACCGAGCTGCTGCGGCTTGGACAGGTCCGACATGACGCCCTGCATCCGCATCCTGCCCTGGTAGGCGCCCGACCGCGCCTGTTCCCGCTCCTGCTTCTCCCGCTGCTCGCTCTGCCTGGTTTGCTCGTCCAGCACCTCGAGCTTCTTCTTGTTCAGGCCCGTGGGGATGAACATGGACCCGTTGAGCTTGTCGAGACGCTTGGTCTGCTCTTTGGCAATGCGGTTGTGGACGGCTATGGTGTGGTGTTAGTAGGCTGAGTCGGTTGCAGTCTGATGGGGGGGGAAGGCTCACAAGCATTGTCAATGTTGCTCTCTGCGTTGTCGAGATGCTCCCGCTGCCGTGCCAAGGCTTGGGCAATGCTCGCGGCACTCATCGAACCATTGTTGAGCAAATCCAGAGCCCTGCTACCACTTTGGATGGTCGACTGCTGGGTCTGGATAATTTCTCGCTTAATGTCCTGGACCTGCATCTCCTCCTGCTCCTCCTGGGTCAACTCTCGCTCCTCGCCATATCCACCGTACGCGCCGCTACCGCCACCCGATGCCCCGGACTGGGCGGGGCCGTTGGGGCCTGACTCCCAGCTGTTCTGCGCACCGCCCCGAGGGCCCGAGTTTTGCCGGGCGTTGGGGGGCTTGTAGTCGTTGAACAGCCCTCCGCGGCTGTTGTCGTCGTCGAGCGAGCCGAGGCCGCCATATCCGCCTGCTCGCGGGGGAGGGCCTCCGACCGCGGGGTTGGGAGCCTGCTTATTATCGCCGTATCGGTTGCCGCCGTACCCCGCCGGGGCACCGAACCGGTCGTTTCCGTATCCGCCGCCACCCCCCGCGCCTTGCTGCTGCACAGGGTAGCTGGGACCTGGCGCCGGGCTGGAATATGGTGGTGGCGGACCGCCGGACCCGGCGCGCGGGGCGGGTCCGCGTGGGAGACCGACGGGGGCGCCGGCGCGAGGGCCGCTTGGCAGGCCCATGGGGCGGGGAGCCTGTTGCTGCTGCTGCTGCTGCTGCTGCTGGTACGGGCTCGGGGCGTTCGCATAGGGGTCCTGGGCAGGTTGGCGGGCGTAGGGGTTGTCGTCCTGGGCGGGCGAGGACCTGTCCTTGTCCTTCTTGCCGAAAAGCTTCTTCATCTTGGGCAATGGATGTGTGTGTCTAACGGCACGGGTGGATGGGAGAGATTGTGAAGGTTGAAGCTCTTGGCTGCTTCGGTGCAGCGGAGGTTAATGGTCAAATACAAAGGGTCCGGGCAATTGGATAAGGAGGCGGGGTTGGACGTGGATCCTTGTTCGAGCCAGTGTCTTGGGTGTGTTCCAGGCTGGAATGGCTGCAAATGGCCAGGGTCAGCCTGGCGGATCACCGCTCAGCCCCCAGACCCCGCCGCTAGGACGGCCTCCGCTGCGGCGTCCACACAGCAGTGTCCACGCAATCCGACGCGGCCGCCACTGTTTTCAGCCCTAGGGACAAAGGTCTTGCTCACACCGACAAACTTCAAATACTATGGATTGCTCTTGTCGGTCCTAGTGACACCCAAGCGTTTGCTCAATATCTGAGGCTTCTAAATAATATTTTCTGTATCTAATTCACCAATGCGTTCGCATTGCTTTCCTCATCTCGCTGCTGGAAGGATCGAACGGTGTCCTGGTCCATTGGTCGCCGCCAAAGGTGGGGGTTTTAAGGTTCCCCAGATGTCAGTCAGGATCAATCCCTAGTCTAATCGAATGTCTTATCGCGTCTGGGCAATTCTCTATCCTACACCAGTGGCTAGCTGACCGATGCGTCACACCTCACATTCGAGGCGTGCTTCAAGTTGTTCCACTGCGTCCTCTAGGGCTTTGGCACTTCTTATTCAAACACAACTCCATCGATACCTTGATACTTAGCACTCAATATGGCTCCTTTTAACTAGAAATTGCGTGTTGATGTCTCATAATCGGCACCATCGGGCATTTCCTCACTCAAAAAAGACCTTGGCAAATCTCGTGATCGGAGACGTCGGCTTTAGAAAATCCAAAATGTTACCTCGAATACACCAGCTACACCCGAATGCGATGATTACTTGCCGTCTAATAGCTCTACTATAGCCTATTGATACGAGAGACTGTCTGGTTGACCTTTGTGCCATCGGCATCAACAAACTACGCTCTTTGCTCCTTGAAGCCAAGAGAGTAGACCAGGTATCCCAGATTCCCTGCTACACCGCATCTTCAGATGTCGGTCTTCACCTTCGATCCCGACCCCCCGCGAGTTTCTTCTCCGTGGCTGAGGCCAGCAGATCCTGGCAAGAAGCCGGCCGCCACGGAGCGGCTCGTAACTCGTCGCGGAAGCATCGAGTTGGGACTCCTGTCTGATTACGGCGTCACCAAGCTTGAGCCCGAGCCCCAGGACGGTCCGACCGAGTACAAACTTCACTTACTCCTAAGACCCAGGCGAAGATATGAACGCACCAGCACTCCAGGTAGAATCTCTGGATCGATCCAGTCTCGGCCACAACTGGAGCAGAAATCGACCAAGTCTACGCCGGTTGTCGGAACCTCAACTTCAACGACCCAAACACGTCAGGACCGTCTTGAGCATCTTACCACACAGTTGCTATGGAGGCTGCAACAGTCTTGCCCATACCATGCTAGCTCCGGTGCCCCGGGGCTGGTTGTCCCACAGCTTCCTAGCGATAGCATCACTCCGGAACTCCAAGCCAAGCCTGGAAAACTGCTCCCTGGCTTAGAGGCATCGAGAGGGGCCCTGTATGAGATCGGCGTGGCCGATGATGGGGCGCTTGCTGGCCTGACTAAGGATGAGATGGACGAGAGCCTCTCAACACTCCGTGTCATGGCTCATAGCTTGGGGTGTAATATGAAGGTCCTCCGGATGGTTATTGTCGGCGATTGCGAGTGGATCAACGTGAGCGATTCGGAGGATTCTCCCGGGCCCGAGTCCGAAGGAGTTCGACAGCACTCTAAACTATGGGTGGCCGAGGCCTTGATCACGCCAGACCTACATCCCAGAGATACCAATGACACGCCCTCAACATCAGCAACAAAACTCCACCCCTTGTCCCGGCCCATAGCGTCTCTTCCGGATCCCAAACAGGGCCCTCTAACGACTGACCAGCTGCGCGTCACGCTCACGGGGCCGACAACGTCGGGAAAATCTACCATTTTGGGCACTCTATCGACCGGGACTCTTGACAACGGTCGAGGGAAGAGCCGGCTGAGTCTGCTTAAGCACCTTCATGAAGTCACATCGGGTGTTACATCGTCTGTTGCCCAGGAGCTCATCGGCTACGACGAGGGCGAGATTGTCAACTATGACCATAGCGGAGTCGAGTCCTGGATTGATATCCACGACTTCACAAGAACCGGTCGACTTGTCTATCTGCTGGACTCTGCCGGCCATCCACGGTTTCGCCGAACCATCCTTCGTGGAATCATCGGCTGGGCGCCACACTGGACCTTGCTTTGTATAGCGGCTGACAGTGCCGAAGCTACCTCTGCTATCGGCGCTACATCTTCTGCTCTGGACATTTTGGGACCTGCTGGCGAGGGTGTCGACTTGGCAAGTGCGCATTTAGACCTTTGCCTACGCCTTCGTCTCCCTTTGGTCATTGTCATCACAAAATTGGACCTGGCGAATAAACCTAGCATCGCCAAAGTCCTCGGCAAAATACTCTCCTCCGTCAAGCGTGCCGGTCGGACACCAATGGTGCTCAAAGGAGACCAGTCCAGCCATAATGATCTCAGCCGAGTCTCCCAACATGACCACGAGGCCGTGAAGAGGGTCATGGAGGTCATGGCAGCCAGGGATGACCTGCTTTCTGTCCTTCCGATAGTGTTGACTAGTGCAGTGAATGGCCAAGGGGTCGGCATGCTTCACGCCTTGCTTCAGAGCCTTCCGTTGCCTCCCGGGCCGACCTCCCGCGATTACATTGGCGCGGCTTTGAATCCTGAGCAGCCAGCGTGCTTGTTTCATATCGAAGACAAATTTAGTCTTCCAGCTTCATATGCTCTGGCCACTAGAGACAACGACCAGCAGACCGACATGGGGACTGTGGTTGCTGGGTATCTTCGTTTCGGCAGCCTGTCAATTGGTGACAAAGTCGTCGTCGGCCCGTTTCCGTCTGACGACGACGAGTCCCGTGGCCCGACCCCCGAGGACCGCCCAACGGCCAGCGGCGACGGCCTCTCAATTTCCCACCCCTCATCATACGAGCTCAACCGAATCGCTACTAGAAGCGCTGTTTCGGCATCAGCCATCCAGGGCGAGTGGCACAGAGCTTCCATCGTCAGCATCCGTAACCTCCGGCTGCCCGTCCAGACGCTCACGGCAGGCCAAGTTGGCTCCATCGGGATGGTGTTTGACACTAAGCATGGGAACCATACCGAGGGCCCTCCCTCGGCATCCTCGGTCCCGAGGATACGCAAAGGAATGGTCCTGGCGGTCCCGAGCCAGCACATGATGGCCTCAGGGCTCTCGCTGCAGGCGGCTAGCGGACTGACTGCCGTGTTTGACGAGCCCGAGGCCGGCTCGCTGTCGGTTGGTGGCTTGGTTAATATCTATGTTGCCAGCGTGCGGGCGGCCGCGCGTGTGCTGAGCGTGGTGAAGGCGGGGGATGGGCAGGATGAGGATGGGGGGGCTAAGCTGGCGACGGAGGATATCGATGACTTGTTTAGTCTGAGCGAGGAGATGGAGGAGAGGGCGGCGCCGCCGGTGGTGGAGGATGGGGTCGAGGTGCAGCTCGAGTTGCTGTCGACGCGCGAGTGGGTTGAGCTCGGATCCCGGATCTTGGTGCTCGAGGGGGGAAGCAAGGACAAGTCTGGGCTGGAGGGGTTTGTGGGGAAGGTTGTTGAGATTGTGGAATGAGAGGTCATAATAGCAGGTTTTTCTTTTGTGGCTAAGGGGTTTCGTATGTCAGTGGCTTGTATTTGCAAACTAGTAATTGTCGACTCGAGTAGCGTTCACCAGCTTTTCTTAGGATACAAAACATTCATCGTAATCATGAAATTCTCTTTCATTGCTTCTGCAGACAGCCAGTCCTACGCTAAACACCATAACGCCAAACCCATGATATATTTTTTCCTTCTCTATGCCCTAACCAGCCCATAAAACAGCGTCCACGTAAGAATGTACCCCGCCAGCCCGTTCCCCAGCCCCCCGGTCCAGAATGCGATGGGGCTATGGAAATACCGGCTCGTGTCGAACAGGCCCGTCTTTTGCGCCGGCGTGGACGAGGCGAATGGGGAAGCTGGGGCCACCCGCACAAAGTAGAAGAGCGCGGTGGTGAGGAGGGAGAAGGCGAGGTAGAAGAGGAAGCCGCTATAGGACTCGAGGCCGAGGATACCGGCGGCGACGCCGAAGAGAGAGGCCGTGAGGGATTGGAGGTTGACGAGGGTCTGGGGTCGTCGGGGTTAGTTGGTTGGCGTGGGTGGTGAAGGAGGTGGGGGGGGGATGAAGAAAAATGACGAACCCGTGAGTTGTGGAGGATGGAGTCGGGGACAAGGGGGGAGATCTGGAGCTCCTTTTCGGTTGGCATTTTCGGTTTCGGGATGTGCGTGGTTGTGGTTGAGGCTGTTGTCGTCGTCGTCGTCGTCGCGCAAGGCTGAGAGCTGCAATGCTGGAATTTCTGCGTCGCTGTCGCGTTTTTGACTAGTCGGATTTGGCCCGTGCGCTGGCCACCCCGCCTAATCAGACCCCTGCCTCCAGGGCCGATTCTCCACCAGAGAACTGCACATACCTACTCCTGTTCAGGATGTCAATTGTTCATGATAAATACTCCATGCCCACACCCTCGAATACCTAATCCCTTTTCCTTTCATTTCCTTCCGGTTCTGCCGCACCGTATCCCGGCCAATGACAAATTTCCGCGCACGAGCTCAGACACGCAACGCGCAGTCCGCGTCGGCATTTTGGGACCGACGTGAGACCCTCCAATCCCCCCGCTTGTCTAGACACCGAACCTGACTGAACAACAGGGACGACCTGAGGCCAGCGGCTTGACGAACGTACATAAGCGGGCATCTCCATGGAAAGATCCTCAGCAGATCTCCTTATAAGCTTCCTCCCAACCTCCACATAGTTTTCCTCCCAGGTCTCACACTGATGGCAGCAAGCAACGTAACTGAACCGGCTATAACCCGAGGCATCTCCTATGGTCCGCCCTCGGATGATGATTCAGAAAATGATAACCCCCCATTTCTTCCATCTTACAACGAGATCTGTATGATCTCGATGCTGATCATATTTGGGGACGACGAGACTGCCTTCCAGACGTTGGTTTTTTGAATTCATTAGATCTCTTCTGAGACGCCTTGAAGGTTTGTGGGGGCCAGGACTTGATGACTATTACTGATGAGGTAGAGGTAGGAGAACCGCCGACTGAACAGAATGAGGTATAATAGAATGAGGCTGTGGGAGGAGCTGCTTCCGGGCAGCCAGACGGTGATGCTTCAACCACCCTTTCATCTGCTACGTGTCACCAGCCCGTCAGCAACGACGGTCATCCTGGGAGGCTCAGAGAAACCCGACGTTTAAACACCTAAGGAGGTCTAGACGGATTCAGAGTTATAGCGGGCCACTCATCCGCCCCTGGGGGAGAGACCTTGGCGACTTTAATATCACACTCCTCAGCATAGGGTTCGGGAGTCAACATTACGTTGTCCCCACAGTGGCTCAGTGTCGCAATACACAAGCCGTAGCCCCAAAACAATAGCAGGGGTTCCTGCATGGATCTCTCTACTTACCGCGATCAATTGCTCTTTCTTCGATCATGGCCCGCAGCCAAAATGCCACCACGTTCGACCCTTCTTAACCCCAATCACAACGTTGGAGCCGGCGGCCAAGTGTGTCTCCGCTATTTCGGGCCGCACTGCAGACATGGACTGCCTGCTGTCGGTTCGGGCAGTCTCGCTCTGGGGAGGTGGTTTTCACCCCGGCTCGCCCCGGTCGGTATGTGACACATAGGTTTTACTCACCCATCATACAAGGAAGCTGCGGCTTTCCTCACCGACATACACATCCTCCCGGACCCTTCTGGTGGCACGCTATGATAAAATAATAAGAGGAGAAGAGGAGAAGAGTAGAAACAGATGTAGAAATGAACGGGTTGTTTTATAGCTTTGGCTGTAGTAGCTTTACCGCTGCTTCCCGCCCGCTCTTAGTAGCGAAGTGTAGCGGCGTCCACCCAAGCTGATCCTTCGCTTCAATGGCAGCGCCCTTCTCTAACAGCAGCTTTACCGCTGCTTCCTGCCCACTCTCAGCAGCGAAGTGCAGCGGCGTCCACCCAAGCTGATCCTTCGCCTCGATGGCAGCGCCCTTCTCTAACAGCAGCTTTACCACTGCTTCCTGCCCACCCTCAGCAGCGAAGTGCAGCGGCGTCCGCCCAAGCTGATCCTTCGCCTCGATGGCAGCGTCCTTCTCTAACAGTAGCTTTACCACTGCTTCCTGCCTGCTCAGAGCAGCAAAGTGCAGCGGCGTCCGCCCAAGCTGATCCTTTGCTTCAATGGCAGCGCCCTTCTCTAACAGCAGCTTTACCGCTGCTTCCTGCCCGCTCTCGACAGTAAAGTGCAGCGGCGTCCACCCACTCTCATCCTTCGCCTCGATGGCAGCGCCCTTCTCTAACAGCAGCTTTACCACTGCTTCCTGCCCACCCTCAGCAGCGAAGTGCAGCGGCGTCCGCCCAAGCTGATCCTTCACCTCGATGGCAGCGACCTTCTCTAACAGTAGCTTTACCACTGCTTCCTGCCCGCTCAGAGCAGCAAAGTGCAGCGGCGTCCGCCCAAGCTGATCCTTTGCTTCGATGGCAGCGCCCTTCTCTAACAGCAGCTTTACCGCTGCTTCCTGCCCGCTCTCGACAGCAAAGTGCAGCGGCGTCCACCCACTCTCATCCTTCGCCTCGATGGCAGCGCCCTTCTCTAACAGCAGCTTTACCACTGCTTCCTGCCTGCTCTTAGCAGCGAAGTGCAGCGGCGTCCACCCAAGCTGATCCTTCGCCTCGATGGCAGCGCCCTTCTCTAACAGCAGCTTTACCGCTGCTTCCTGCCCGCTCTCGACAGCAAAGTGCAGCGGCGTCCACCCACTCTCATCCTTCGCCTCGATGGCAGCGCCCTTCTCTAACAGCAGCTTTACCACTGCTTCCTGCCTGCTCTTAGCAGCGAAGTGCAGCGGCGTCCACCCAAGCTGATCCTTCGCCTCGATGGCAGCGCCCTTCTCTAACAGCAGCTTTACCGCTGCTTCCTGCCCGCTCAGAGCAGCGAAGTGCAGCGGCGTCCACCTACTCTCATCCTTCGCCTCGATGGCAGCGCCCTTCTCTAACAGCAGCTTTACTACTGCTTGCTGCCCGCTCAGAGCAGCGAAGTGTAGCGGCGTCCACCCACTCTCATCCTTCGCCTCGATGGCAGCGTCCTTCTCTAACAGCAGATTTACCACTGCTTCCTGCCCACTCTCAGCAGCGAAGTGCAGCGGCGTCCGCCCGAACCGATCCTTCGCCTCGATGGTCACCTTGATGGTGGCATCCTTTTCCAGCAGTAGGCTGACTACCTCATCCCTTTTCAAAGCTTCATCTACATCTGCTATCACCGCTAGGTGTAAAGGAGTCCTACCGTTACGGTTGCGCAATCTGGTTTTCGTATCTCCCCAAAGACTCTCAACCACGGTGGTATGTCCTCTGAATGCAGCCCAAAGAAATGGAGTACATCCTGAGCCATCCACAACATCTATATCTGCTCCTGCTTCAATCAGTGATTGTATCATAAGATCACAGCCATACATCGCTGCATAATGTATCGGCGCCATCCCATCTATGTCCTGTATGTTGATTTCTGCGCCTTCTTGTAGGAGACTTTGTGCGATCAAGGCGTTGTTATGCCAGCAAGCGTAATGTAGCGGTGTCCGTCCACGGATGTCTTGTGTGTTGACGTTAGCTCGATATTCCAGCAGATTCCGTAAGGCCTCAGATGATGGTTTCGCGGCCGCATAGTGGAGTGGTGTCCAGTCGAGGATGTCCTTCTCATCAATCCCGACTTTGCTTGCTTCCAGCCTTCTCTTGATGTCGCAGTACTTATCGTGGGCCATCTTATGCAGATCTGTGAACTTGAGCGTTGCGTCCTCGTCCTTTATAAGCCTGGATTCTTGGACAAAGCTACATTGCCAAGGACGGCCCTGTGTCTCATACAAGCCCATAAGGCCAGCCAAGATATTACCATCACAACCTATTTGCAGCTTGGCATCAAGTTTCGATTTAAGCTCTTCTAGCTCTTGGATGTCCTTTTTCTCAAACAGCTGAGCTTTCCTTATTTTGATAACATCAGTGAGTGCCTTCAAGTATTCCATCAGCAGGGCAGTGGCCTTGGTGGTAATGTTGACTTGTCCCGGGAACGTCCCTGCCATTTGAAAGAGCCACAAGTATGCATCGGCGGCCTCTTTCCAATGACCTAGCCGCTCATATGGCCTGGCATGTTCTCGCGTCCATTCGATGATGGCATCGACACTGGGAAGCTTATTGCTCACGCTTAGTGGTGGAATGATGCCTTGGTAGATTTCTTCCAGGGTTCCAAGCCCGGTAGTTTGGATGTCTTGAGCCATTTTCGAGAGCCGGGTACTGTATAGTGCAATCGATTGCCATGTCGAATCGCCGCTCATGCCGTCTTTCTGCGTAAGCCGTACATCTGCCCTGTCTTTAATTGGTTCCTCCATCGTCTTCGCCGCAGTCCACATGAAGGCGGAGAACATGTACTGGGCGTATAATGTCTTCAAAGGGCTGTATGATTCGACCGCCAGAGGGGCATCCTTGCAAGGGGATTCTGAAGGTTCGACATCCTTGCAAGAGGGTTCTAGCGATTTCCGCCGGTATTGACAAATATCAAGATCTGAGGAAGGGGGGGGGGGTGATATGGCATTGAATGCGAATCCGACAACTCGGTGGGCCTCCACCTCCACTGTGCTACTCTTGTTCGTCGAATCAAGATCATTAACTTCGATAACCCTAACAGCACCGTCGGGCATCCACCATTGGAGGTCCCGATACAGAGCTGCCGTGTGTGAGCCCAGAAGTCGGAGGCAAGGTTTTTCCAGCGTCCCTTTGGCTCGTAGCCATGTGTCATTGGCTTTGTGTGGAACCTTGCCCTCTTTTTCCCCACTCCGTCGCTCCTTATTGTGAACGAAGTAAAGCCACAACGATAGTGCTGATTCAAGCTCATCTGCGTATGTTTTCCACAGCCCGCCTTGTTCTCGTGACAAGCGGAAACGGACCGGTTCGCCGCAAACGGTAAGGGACCATGTAAAGTCTCCAGTGAGGGTATCAAAGAGAGCATCCATCGTAATCTCAATGGCCCTGGCGAGGGAGATAGCTTCTGCGGATGCAGGCCCAAGCCAGTCCGCGAGTTCACCGAGATCTCTCCTTGTCTTCATCAACACATGGGCTTTTGACCAAGAATTGGGACCAGCGGTATCCTCCAGGGTCTTTCGGTTCTCCGGATTTTCAACCGCGGTGATTTCCCAGTCCCAACCATCATTGCCTGCCGGAGGGCTGCAGTCTTTACTTTCCCAGGGTCTGCACTTTCTGTCTGCCCAGGGCCTGTAATATTTGCTCCATCTCTTATAGTCGTCAAGGGGGTGTAGCCAAGGGGCGTTTGTATGCTTTCCAAGTGTTAATGCTAACCAGTCTAGCTCATGGCCGGGAACAAGGGGGAGTGCGGTTGGTTTTTTTGCGAGATTTCGACGGACCCAGGCTCTAAGGAGAGTCATGACAATGATTGCGCCAAGTTGGGCGACAGAGGCTGACCAGTGCATGCCGCGTAGACCGGTAAACTGTACGACAAAGCCGCAGATACTAACTAGTACGCCTGCGGCGGTGATGGATTCCTGGAACTTAGCTCTCATGTCGGAAGTGGCTTCAATGTCGGAAGTGGCTCCGGTGTCGGAAGTGGCTCCGGTGTCGGAAACGACTTTCTTCTCCCTGTCTTGTCCTTGCTCCCCATCAACTCGGTGAGAAGTGGTGACCAGGGCCTGGGCATCTTGAGGAAAAATAGCAAAGGGCTTAAAATCTTGGTCGTTAACGATTCCGGATCTCTGTAGCCAGACAATTCGGGCCTTCCCGGACCGCGGGCGGTGTCTTTTCTCCGCTGTGCTGTTTTCAACGACATGGGCACAAAGGAGCATGCCGCTGACCAAGAGCAACGTCCCTGATGCAGTACATGGAAAGGCGTAATCGTTGACAGGGTTTCCGTCCTTGGGCAACTGGAGATAGCGAGTAGCGAGTCCACAGTAGACGAGAACGCCGAATTGGAGGACGATCCCCAGTATAGCGACCACGTAAAGCTCGCCCCTGCCCACCTGGTTGTGAACGTTGAGGGTGAGATTTGGTGTTGCGGCGCTTGTGTTTCGAGCCACAATTGAAGGGCGGTTTTTGTCGGAGTTTGTGAAATCGCTGGTCTCTAGGTCTTTTTGCCAAAATTTACCGGTAATGCGCTCTCGAATATCAAGTTCTGACAAAAAGGTTAAGATGCGGCCATCTGGGGTAGACACAACTTTACGAACCGTATTCCTTCAGATGATTGTTTGCATTTTCCAGCTTCATTACTCGTATCTCTCGATGGGCCTCTTCTTCCCCGGCCCGATCCTCGCCCTCGCCGTTGTCCTCGGGAGACAGAATGACGAATTCCCGAATCGGCCCTTCTCCCATAACCCTAACGATCTCCTGGCCGTTCCAGAGCTCACACACCTCGTTCGACGTCGACGACATCAGCTCGGACTCGGCGACGGCACGGCTCTCCCGTGCTCTTCCGATGATGGCTTTAAGCCACGACGGGCCGCCAACTCGGATGGCACCCACGATGGCGGTAATGATACCCAACGGAGCCATTGCCAAGATAATGTTGTCGGCCCAGCCCATAGATTGGCCCATGAACTGCATGGTAACCCTCTCTCCGAAGAGTGCTAGCAAGCTGAGTGTAACGCGGGGTCAGTATACGGACTGCGCTGAGCAAACTGTAAGATAATCACGTACGGTGCTAAATCAGTGAACAAATTGTTAGAAAATTCATCTCCGGTGTCTGCAGCCACGGACATGACGATGCAGGCTCCGACAAGGAGCCGAAGCTTCCCAGCGGCCAACATGTCGGCGAAGGCTTGAATAGGTAGATCAAAACGTGAGGTTCAGCCAGTTGCTTTTCTGATTTTCCCTTGATACTGACAGATTGAGAGCTATAGTAGGTTTTGGCGACGCTGATATCCCCGGCGGCTTTGACAGCCCCCAGGGCTGTCTCCAGCGTTCGGCCCCATCCAGCACCACCAGCACCACCACAGAAGCACTGGTAAGTGAGGAGACGTCCGAGACAGTTCGGCCTTGGCAAATCTTCCTCCTGTGCTCTGCCGATAAATGCCAGAGACCACAGTAGTTGGGATTCCCATAGGCGCAATCGTTGCACAAATAAGATAATCGATCCAATCGAAGCTTCCGTTAAGATGGAGCGTTGTCTCTGACCATCGAACTTACAGCCACAACTGCACACTGCTGCAACAGGACGAAGGCGGTTGATTCCGGATGACACCCTCGCCCACGCTCATCAGACAGGAGTGGACGCCACCTCTCAAATTCAGGGTTTGCTGTAAGCCATCGCTTGCTGTCACAGCCATGTTGGACCAGTCGGCCCAAGCCCCATCTAGTGCAGCGCCAACACCCAGCCAATTAAACGTAATGTGAAAGCTTCTACCAAATATCAGTTCCGAAAAGGTACATGAGCTAGATGAAGAACTGAGACTAATTACAGCGACTCGCCTTGTGTCTATACTGTTGTTCGTATCTATGTCTGCCCCATTGTCGAGGGCGCTGAAAATGGTGACTACCTACTTGACCACCATGACAGCCAGCCTGGGGCAAGTCGTATAGGCAGGGAAGCAATTAGGTGATGTTTCCGCAACAGTTGTGGGAAAATGCCGCTGGCTCTGTAACACCAAAATTGACGGGGTTGTTTTCCCTTTCCTTACATAAATACCACGAAGCATGCCCGAGCGACAATATGTAACAATAACTCCAAAGGGATGTACTTAAAGATCGAGATATCCACCCAAAATCCCGTCGACTGATAATAAAGGCTCTGGCAAGAAAAACCCACTTGGTCCCTGAGTAGATCTTGGTGTTCCTGACGACCCGGCCAAGCAGCCCTGGCAGCGAGACATCAACCTGGCACACTTCAGGGAACTCAAGAAGCGTATGGGCGAGGGTTTCGATAAGTACTTTGGCCGTTACGGCAACGACCAGATCTACCTCTAGCTCCTGTGCACCCATCCGGCTTTCCGTCGTCGCGGCGCCGGGACCAGACTCTGCCAGTGGGGGCTGGAACGAGCCGTGCGGACCAACGCTCCGAACAAATCAAATAAATCAAATAAGGTGCTGTATTTGATCTGATTTGAGGGGATTTTGGGATATTTGTCAAATAAGATACCAGATTTGATTTGCTTTGAATGGGATCAAATAATGCCAAGATTTCCACCGGACCTAGATTTTCCGGCCTGAGCCGGACCCCCACGAGACACCCACGCCACTCCTGGACCGTAAACGCACTCTTGATTCCCAGAAAACGCAGCCAAAAGCGCAAACACATCAGCTTCGTGAAGGTCTTGTCAGCCGTAGATTGTTGCTAGGCTGTCAGGGTCAAGCCGGCCTGGCTAAATACCCTCTCACACTCTGTTGACGCAGGTGGAATTGAGAGCAGTTCAAACGCCATCGCAGAAAGCCGCGGATATAGTTGGCTGTTGGCTTTCCACCACTCGAATGGAGTCACCCCCCTCAATGGTGTAATATCCGTTGAGAAGTACTTATACAGCTCAGCTTGGGGGGTGAGTACCTGGGGGAGGTCATAGAAGTTATCTGTAACACCCAGAAGCAGTAGATCCGGCCCGGCTTGTGGAGGTGGGTCAGCAACAACGTCTGCAAAACGCCACATGAAGAAGTCTTCAAAGTCGGTGATGATCTGGGCGGCTTTGACTGGCCGGTTAGCAAAAAAGCGATATACCCAACATACTCTACAGTGAGGCAAAAGGATCAAGGCAGCCCAGTAAGTTGGGCATCTATCCATCAAGTCTAGATACTTCTCTATCTTTTCCATAGCCATTTGCAAGCTAAATTAGATAGTGTTGAACCCCTCTTCCTATATCAGATCCCTAAGGATAACTTCTGCTTTCTCTAGACATAGTAGTAGTAGGACATCAACTTTATAATTGGCAAAGTGTATAGGTAGTCATATTATTCTCAGGGGTCTGGATTGTGGTGGGGGCAAGGGCAGGGGCATGGCTTGTAAATGCAATGGTGACAAAGGTGGTAATGCATAAAGGGGGAGATCTTGGCTCTTGAAGCTATAGTCATTGAAGGCAGTGGTATACTGATGATAGATGTGTTTAAGGCTCTTGCCAAGGGCATGTGCATGCATGATAACCTCTCCAAAGTTGGCCAACCTGTCCTTGAATTTCTTAGTAAACACTTTAAAAGGCTGTAAGATATCCATGATCTCCTTTAACATCAGCCAATCTATGTTAGAAAGCAAGTCATTGGGGGTAAGCTTGGCCTTGTGATAATGCCATATGTAAAACAAGTCCAGAGGATCATGAAGCCTAAGGGCATGTTTAATCATGAAGTAAATAGAGTTCCAATGTGTCTTGTTGTTGGGTTGAAGTTGCAAACCAGCAATGTCTTTTTCTAGGAGGATATCACCAAATTGCTCTTGCTTATTATCACTCAGGTTGTTGCATGCAATTGAAGAAAAAGATTCCTGTTGCTGTAGCATATGGCAAGCAAAGTGAACCTAGAAGTGAAGCTTTCCTTCTAATAGGTCCTTTTTTCCTCTATTCCTTAAGAAGGTCTCTCTCTTTTACTATGACTAGGTGGGGAGCAGACTCCAGGTTGAGCAAATCTGAAACTTCATTGGCTTTGCCATTAAGAAAGGCTTGGGCAATCAGGTTGAAGATGTGGTAAATATAGTAGATTCACTTCTCTTCTGCTAACTATTATATTTCTTTGCTAGAAAGGTAAGGATCATAGGTACTGATTAGGGCCCTGATACAAGTATTATTATTATCTATATTGTCAGTCTGGAAGACACCTAATTGACCAATTAGTTCCCACTGCTCAGCCATTTGGTTGACCCCCTGGGAGATGTTCTTGCCAGTGTGGGACCCCTTAAGCCATAGGATGTCTAGGATGTGGGTTGTGGGGGTTCCAGAGGCATCAAAATAATAAGCACATACTACAGTAAAGGAAGTGATGGCAGGGGAGGTCCAGATGTCCCAGGAGAGATGCTTTTTGTATAGAGACTTGGCTACCTTTGTGACAACTTGCTTGAAATGCTTATCATAACTTTTACTGACCCATGCCTTGATTATATCACTGCCCTTTGGCAAGAGGTGTTCTGTTTTATCTACATTAAGGATGGCAAAAAGCTTATAAAGGTAAGGGCTTTTGACTGCTGTGAATGGTATGTTGTTTTCTATGATCCAATTGACAAAGGTCTTGTGAAAGTTGTCAGCTTCCTTCTTAAAGATGGGTTCTTTGAAGTGCCTCTTGCCATGCCCAGTCGCAAATAGCTCCTCCAGTGTGTTTGTTCCTGATCTTTTTTGTGAGGCCATGGTTGTGGGGTTGTAGATCTGGTGTTGTTTCCCAAGGTGGAGGCTGGAGCTGGAAGTAGTGGAAGCAATGAAGAGGGCGCTACACTTCTTACAGCACCACTGGTGTTCTTGTGGCAACACTGTCAATCAAATTATTAGTAAATAAGGTGGAAAATAATGCAAAATTGATAATGTATGGTCCTGTGACATCTCTGTCAAGGCGTAGCCGTGTTTATGGACCCAAGAAGTCAACCGACCTTTAGTATCCAGCCATTCCGTCAACCAGAACCGCCTCCCTTTATCGCTGTAAATTATGGGGTATTCTTTGGGTTTGGATGCCTGTGCGGCTTGCGGTGAATCTTGGACCTGTTGAATCTGGGCAAGGATGTTGCCTGCGTTGTGTAGTCTCGAAAACGCCTTATTTGGCCGTGATTTGGTGGGGTTTTCAGGTCCACCAACAACAGCTGCATTGGTAATAGGGGAGCCTGGGCCCGAGGTTTTGTTAGCCATGGTGCAGTCGTCGTGTGGGTGTGTGGGGGCGCAGTAAAAGAGGGTGTGGGAATACTCAGAACCGCTGGAACACTGCGGGGTGGCTGGCCAGCCAAAGGCGTGTGCGAAAACTCTGGCCGGGGCGGAAAAAGGCATATTCTGACATATCTTGGCCATAGTCTTGGTGGTGATGGTGGTGGCCAGGGTGGGTGGTGTGGTGGCCAGGGTAAAAATTGAGGAGTCCTGGGGAAATTAATCTGGGGGGAATGGTGTGTTTTCCAATATATAACCCTAACCCTGGCATAAAAAATGGGCCAAAATATTTGTCAAATACGTCAAATATCGGAAAATCGTATTTGCGCCTCATTTTACCGTATTTGAATTGATTTGGGTCAAATATTTGATTTAATCGGAACGTTGGTGCGGACTGGCATGCCCGTAGCTGTCTTGGCGAGTCCGATGGGTAAAGCCCTGTACAAGAAGCTGGGGTTTATACTCAACGGTTTGTTTATAATTCGCGTCGAGGATGAGATGGAGAAGCCGGAGATCTGGGCCCTGACCTTGACCTGCGCAAAGACGGATGCGGATGGCCAGCCCAGCTGCCTTGGAGCTGTCATAACCAACATAACCTTGAATAGATGGGCCGAGTTTACCGAGATAGTAAATTGCAAATGCACATACAGTACCTAAGCCTATCCACAGCACTAGATGCAGCCTCACCTTTCGATCCCGATTTCCTGAATCCGATTTCCTATCCAGGAAATCGGGGAGCCTTTCCCCTTAGGACATCGGGTAAAAGCTTCTACCTTTCGGGCAGCTTCTGTCCTTGCCGTGACTAGCTATGAGTATAAAATATCATATCTACCGACACAAGGGAGCAAGAACGATGATAAAATGCCCTACGTCAACGATCACGATACTGTGAGAAGCAACCCGCCGTCAGCAGCAATTCGCACAACCCAAGACAAGAACCAACGAGTTCTACGCACATAAAAGAGGGCCAATTATGGCTCTGTAAGTGCTGGATATTGTCGCATCCGATTGCGGAAGGCTGGTGATCAAGTAATTAACAGCGTTTACAGAAATACGAGCCCAGCCTTTGCCGCGAGCGTCTCTGAAGGGTCTTGTACCAACCGTGTCGCCTCTTGCAAGGAAGTGCTTTGCACTGGCGAGGGAGAAGGTGTCGAACATGCATCCTCTGATGAGACACATCAAGGATTACGATAAAGTGTTTTTCCACGAGAGGATGAGCCGCGGACCGAACACTGACTTGGGCGACATTGAGTTTGATGTCGAGGTATAAGCGAATCGCAGCTCTTTCGGCGCTCATTTACCCCTGTAATATCGTTTCCCCTCTGCAAATTTTGTTTGAATAAGTAGGCATTAAGGGTTATGAAGAAGACAAAAACTATGCAAGGTGTATGCCAACATCCGAGCCATCAAAAAAGTTGCTTGAAATGCTATACCCGGCGTTTTGAAAAAGGCATGCCTTTGAAAAAAGAACGTTCTTTGAGAACTTGTCTAATAATTATCACTGGGTGACTGATTACTAAAAACACTAAATCTCACTACTTTGCTCCATAGAGTCTCCGGCCGACATTCGGCTCTTCTAAACCTCGATGCACTCAAAGTTCGTTAAGCTATACGCGCATCCGGCCGTAATGACGCTACCGGCAACTAGCCAAACTTTGCAAACTTCCCTGCTCGCTTTCGTACAGCTTCCGGTACAGAGCGCATGTAACTACGGGTTTTGACTGTCCCTCGCTTATTGTTGACGGACGGAGCAGCCCGTAACATTTCCCGCATACATGTGTCGCAGATCGGGTAGCCTGTTCGGAATTTTAAAAACCGCGCTGGTTAGCTTGCTAGCGTTAATTAATGCATATACCATATGGACCCGAAGATCTGCCTCACCCTTTGCAATCCACAGTAAAAATAGGCAGAGCATGCCTAGAGGCGCGTAGCGTCTACGCAGTCATCACAATTAATCTTGTCTGTATAGTACGTACTTGGAGTTAAGGGTTGGATATCGCAACTCGCGCAACCACAAGGTAGCCAAAAGTTCCCCAACTTTCGTTTCCCTGCTGGACTATGCCCGAGCAATTGACACAGTTTTCAACACTGCCATCCGTCAAGTCGATTTCGGTCACATCTGTAAAGGATTGTGGTCAATTGGTTTTCGGCTAGGGTTGAGAGGTGTGGAACCCGGATTTTTCTTGGGCAGTAAAGAGGGCTATATATAATAAAACATTTAAATATTATCATGAAGAATAGGCTCCTGCCCAAAACGCTGCTCAAATTGTTGCCCCATAAGTTCGTCGATGGTGGCTTGCATAAGCGCTCATTCCTAATTTTTATTTTCTCTAGTACCTCTCCTCTTGGTGGAAAGGGGGCGCTTAGCCAGATCCTAGACAGGAGTGTATCTAGCGGGGCGGATCTTGCCGCAAGTTTCACTCCAAAATCGGCGGGCCTTACACCTAAATTATTTTAAAGCCAAAAGCATCTAAGATCAATGGTTCTGGGATACTATTCTCAAGCAATACCCAACCTGGCAAGTTACTTTTCAAATAATGGCTAGACCAGTGACCAGTAATACAATTGCTCTAGAATGGCTGAAAAATATCTTTTTGAAATAACTAATGATGATCTATCAATACTATGACTACTGATCATCGACGGCCACAGCTCTTACACAACTATAAATTCACATAATGCTTCCTGAATAATATCTATGTATTGTTCTTGCCCGCCCATACTTCTTACATTACTTAGCCATTAGATTTAACTTTTCAAGCCTTAAGATGGTATATCAAAGGCTGATTAGTAACTTTCTTGCTCTGACAGACTTATCACGAGTTAGAAAGGCAAAATTCTTCGAACGCTACGGCGAAGCATGGGGAATTAATCTTCGGAAGGAGAATCGTCTAGATAAAAAGCAACTGGGCTATGTCTAAAGAACTATTGAAAACCCCTATTGTCACGTACTGTGGCACGTGGCCATGGCTTGTTGCGCCATGGTGGGCTCCCACTCTGCACACCACACCACTGCCCTAGATAAATTTCCCATTGCGGAACCCAGACCTCGCATCTCTTTCCTTCTGCAATTTCTTTATTTTCCACAATAGATGCACTCACCACCAATCTCCCTGCAATTTGCGCATTCGTGACACCTATCTTCATGTTAGGTTATGACTCCACGACCCTTGACACCCCCACCCCATTTTAATGATAGGTAGCCCCAACAAGAAGTAGTGATGTGATAACTACAGCTTTTACAAGTCAACAGAAGACCCAAATACACGCCAGTTGATCAGGAAGGTCTCATGGCGGTCAATGTAGGCGAGGACCTGGTATTTAACATCACTTTTATAGTAGATTAGGACGGGGTCGCCTTCATAGTAGAATGCTTTGTCAGCTACAAAGATAGGGTCAGTGCTAGGTTTAAGGTGGAGAATGTATAGAGTGGAAATGAATATGATGGTAAGTATCATATTGGGGAGGCGGTTAAGTGCTGGGATTGGCGTCCAGTTGCTGATATTGGTGTACTAGGAGGTGGATTATACACTCGTGGCAGTGTCCGTGCCTAGGTAAGTGTAGACAAGAGTCTAAGATGTTAGTAAATATGGACAACTACTAACCTGATGTAAAGGGATCACTGGTTTTATGGAAGGTATAGCCCCTGCTGCCCATCTTGCCATAGTAATGGGTGAAAGCTACAGTCCTATTCGCAATTTCATTAATATACACATACGGATGCTCCATATTCAAGGGCATGCATGTTGCCGACCAGCGAAACTTGTAGCTATACGGGTTATTAATCCTGATTGAATTAGCGTCAATGAAGCCAGTGTCGAATGTTACCATAGGCGACCCCCCCCCTGAACATAGATATCTTTCTTGAAAAAGGGACAGCGGAACTGGTACGTGGTATTGAACTCGACCTTAGTCTTATAGAAAATATCACATCATAGTAGTATTAAAGTGGTTGGGTTATAGTGGTATGTAGTATATTCTCCAGCTCTTATCTCTTTGGCATGGTCATATACATCAGCACAGGTAGCAGCCTTTTCCCCTACTCTATTACTATCAAAACGATAGAGACCATAATAGTCAGAGGCCCAAGTAGCAGCTCTGCTCATTGCAACTAAGGTCGAGAGGACTATGGCCGCTGCTTGAGCGACAAATGGTGTAAGGACAATGAGGCTAATTAAGGCGAGGGTAAGTTTGTGGTGGTAACGACCTCTCTGGCTGAGACTTGTGTCCGTCTAGTTTCTCACCGCGCCGTTATAACTGGGCTGGAGGGGCTGGAGCAGCGTTTGGTTTTCTCCAGTGCCGCGAGATGTGTCCCAGCCTTTCAAAAGGCGCAAGCTGAGACGGAGTGTGTACGATACGATTAAGCTGAGCCAGACGACCACGAGGTCTTTGATCACGGATGTACGCGCCCCTTGACCCCGAATGGACGGACGGCAGTTCTCTTCTTTCGTCTTAGCAAGTATCAGATTACCGTGGAGAGGGGACTTACTATCAAGGATTTTCAGGTTCCCTCGACAATACATGTACGATGGGAAATTAGCGGGAAGCCCTGTCTAACCCTGCTCGAGTTATTATCAAGCATCTTCGCCATCGGTGGTTCGTCTGACTTCTCGGGCCCTTCAACAGACTCGACAGTTTGCCAGAACACAGGCTTGTGCCAGAAATCCTTCTTCCATGGTATGTGCATGGCAGGCATGCTGGTCTTAGTATTGAAGAAAGGCTTGGCTGGTATCATAGCCCTCACTATCAATGACCCCCTCTGCTAGAGCCTTGGCAAGGAGCTGAGAGGTCAGGCAGAGAACAGGAGGTTTCTCTTCGACGATGGGGAACCAGGTAGGCATCATCTTGTTGTCGGCACCTTCATGGAAACGGAGGAGGATCTGCATCGTAATACAGTCTCGGCCGCCATCGCCCATAGTGTCATGAATAAACTAGAGATCTATATCTTCCCAGCAGAGTACCCTGAGCTTCGGGTTATGAGTCCTGTCGTCCGACTGGTCGTCACAAACCCAGCATTATGCAGGACATGGCTAGATGATGTATTTGTCTGGACCATTATCCTCATCAGTATAGGTATTGGATTCCCCATAGACATATTCTTAATCTTGTCCTGGTGATTCTTAGGTGGGGCATACACCAATTCATGCCTCCGACACCCTGTCCACATGAGGAAGCTACGGATGAGCAAACTATTGAGCCGATTAAGTCTGATCTTGAAGGTCATCCTATCGTAGACCCAGCTGAAATATATAACATAGGTGAATTCTGAGAGGTTGAGGACGTCTTTGCGCTTCGATTCTACCCATAACCTGGAATTGGAGGTGATTTCAGCCTTGGCAACGGTGAAGAAGTGGTTTCGAACCCACTCCTCAAGATCTCTACTGCTGTACTTATTAAACACCATCGACAGATCCCATAAGTACCTGAAGACCATACTCTCAGCGCTAACCCTGTTTTTAGGCCTCTGCACCAGGTACTTGGCAAATGACTCAGCAAGACCCCTCTTGTCCCAACTCAGCATGTGTAGAAAGCAATCCATCGTCGTTGGCCATGAATTATACTCACCTCCATGTTGTCGGAGTGTCTCGGTTAAATAGATCACTTGTTTCCTCAATCCCAGTAATACTGAAGTTCATAACACTATACGCACTTGCTTGTCAGTAGGGGATACAAGGGACAAAACTCGCAGGCTTGGCTCCGCTGCGGCGTGGCTTCCTTGAATAAAGTCTGTACCGTCTCTAATTGAGGCACCCTCTTGCGATAAATAACACGTCTCGAAGCTGATCTCAGAGATGCGTAACGTAGGAGACATGGCGGCACGGCCGACGTAAATACCTATTTTGCCATTCTTGCTTTTCTGCACTGGCTGCCCGGAGCCCTGGATCCTGGCGCACTTCGCCAGGAACGAGCGGCTTCAGCTACAAATGCCCTGCCAAAAATGTACTTATCGAGGGTGTTTTGGGGTGCCGAGATTGGCGCCAAAAACGGCACCCCAAACAGCGAGTGGGCCCCCTGCCAGCTGTGGTCATGCCAGCTGTGGTCAACCGCGTTTGGTCAAATTTTGGGGCGTTGGAGCCCCCCCGCGAGATCGGGTTTGGGTCTAGCCGATAACGGAAGTAATTACGCATGAGCCCAGGTCTTGGGTCTGATGGTTACAGCAATTTACCACGCGACCGTCCATTGACCGAGTCCCGTATTGCTTGCTATTGTTTCCTGTTATTTTCCACTTGGACTTGGAGATGCCTCGGCGAGCTCGGATGGTGGCTCTGGCGAAGGATTTCTCGCAGGATTATCGCATTCCCGATGTCTACGATTCATGGCAAGATGTTTCAAAGGGAAGCGCTTCTGTACATTGTGCCCCTGGCTGAGTGTGGCTGAAGCTCTGGGTCTGTGGGCCTAGGAAAAGAAACAAGAGAGAGCGAACCCGAGGCGTCAGAGGCTGTGTCTGATTGGCTCGGTGACGCGAGGTGGACAGTCTGTCAGCGAACGCTGGGCCCGTCCTTGGAGAATTAATCTGTGAATAGGGTGAGGTGGACGGTGCTAGCAAGGTTTAATTAGCGTGCGGCATCTTCAATAGTAAAACTCGCTCGCTGCATGTGCTGTTTGTTATCTATGGACGTTGCATTCTGGCCGAGTGCAGTGTTTTTCAACTTGCAGCCTCGAAAGGAGAAGAAATACACGACCTCTGCCTTCCGCCGCGCGCTTCCTTCCCCGACTCCTTACCTACAGTCTCCAAAACATGCTGCAGAGCGCCAACCAACAGCGCTAGCCCATCACCATCTTCCACTTGCCCGCCCAACGCCCTCCTCGCCGCCACAGGGGCGACCACTGCAGCTCCCGGGCAGCTGATCCACTCCCCCCCCCCCCCCCCCCCCCCAAGTGTCTCGTCTCGTGGCCCTCGAGCAGGTTGGCGGTTGAGAATAACGGCCGCTCCTGTGCGCCAGATGGAGAGCTGGTGGCACAGTAGTTCCCGTTCCACCGCGCAACCTCCTTCATGGAGACCGTCATTCATGACCACACTCCCCTTGCCGACTACCTGAAGGGTTCGTCCCATGTCCCTTTCTCCTAGCAGCGCAGCGCGTCCATGTCGAATTCGATCTCGAATGCTCCCAGTTGTTCACCTAGATCTAGGGCTCCTGTCTAACACGGTGCGATGCTAGACCAGGGCGAGGAGCAGCACGAAAACTGGGGCACTCCCTCCGTCTCAGACAACCACGATGAGTCGCCGCCGCCGAGTCCGTCCTTCGCGCCCGTAGGCCTCCCCATGGTCAGGAAGCGGTTCCGCAGTACGATACCCGATCCGCTGCGACTCGACATCCCGCGCATGCGCATCAACAGACTGAGCTCGCTTCACAACTCATACTCGAAAGCCGTCGTATCGAGGATAGATCGCGCCGATAACAGGAAATTCATCGAGCAGTTTCGGTATACCATTGTTGCGTCGCAACTGCTGAGCGGGCACTCGATTGCCGGGCAGCAACACTACTACAATCGATCAAAAGAAGAGACAGTGGCACCCAGTCACAATGCCATCGCCCCAACCTCCACTGGGCTAGCTGCAACAGCGGCTGGCGCCTTGCTCGTGGCATGGATAATGAGCTGGGTATATTATGGGGGTTACTCGCACTTGACTAAGAAGCGCGTGCTATTTGCGGCCGTGCTTCTGGTTGCGGGTGGTTTCGCATCGCATGTCTACATCCGACAGCAGTGGCTGAGGTATCTTCGCGAACAGGCGATGGCCGAAGTCTCGACTTTTGTCGCAAAGGCGCAGGACTTTGACAGCGCCTCAAGTGCTGCTCTCTCGCTCATTCAGGAGGTCGAGCTTGTCTCCAGGGGGTATAGGATGTGTGTTGGCTTGGTATCCTTTTTTTATGCGCAGCTGCTAACATGTTTGTAGAAGTACGCCGTTGCCTCCTATTACCCGCATGGAGGACAAGAGCCAGACCCGTCGGTGTAGCCGGCTGCGCAAGGTGCTCAAGGGCCGTTTCTCGGAAATAATCCAGAGCTATCTTCAAGTATTGTCCGTCATCAAGGGTTTCTCGGAACAGCTGGATCTTGAAAAGTACCACGACATATACGATATCAGTGATCTGGATATCTCGGATGCGATGCAGGGGTTTGAAGAAACCGAGTTCGAAGACATGGAATCACTTCGCGTACTCAAGATCGCAGCCGCTCGCTTCCACACAATTCGCAAACTTCTCTTGTGTGGGTTGCTCGCTTTTGAGGCCACCGGGGATAACACCGACTTTCTACGATGGTCCACTGCTGTCGAAGGACTTCGGACGCTCAACAGCGCCACAAGCAACTGCTTTGAGAGGATTCGGTTTATCCTCAGCGAGGAAGAGAGTAAGCGAACCGGTCGCCGCTGCCCCCGTGATCCCTGGCTGACACAAATAGCATTTCCTATTGCGCAAGACGCAAAGATGCCCATGACGCCTGGGCGGGAGAGGCGGCGCTCGCAGTTCAGGAAGCTCAATTCGCTCTCTACGGGTATTCGGGGCCTCCAGGCGAAGCTCGCATTACTGCGTGAAGAGTCCGAGAGAACGCTCAACGAAGCCGAGGACGTGTCGGAACTTGGTGCAAATCTCATGTCGCAATACGAGTCGATTGGTCAGGATCTGAAGACATTGCAGCAAGCTTGGGATGAAGGGAGAGCTGCCTTGGCTTCGGGTATCGACCGCAACGAGAAGCGTCTATCATCTCTCAGCACCCTCATGTCCCCGACGATCTCGTTGAGTGGCCTGACGACAGTTGACGAAGGAGGGGCCATGGAGGCTTTTAAAGCTCTGACGGGGGAATCGCCCCCCAGTTCCACCTTTGGCAGCGCAAAAGGAGATACGGACGAAGCCGAAGTTTTCGAAGCCGTCGCCATGCCCAGGCCCCGCAGTCTGCTGACAAGGGAGGAGCGACTAATCAAGATGAGGGGAGAAAGAGAAAAGAGGGAGGTAGCCAGGGAGTCGGCGGAAGCAAGTCGAGGGATGCTTCGAGAACTCGAGATGGTCATCAACCTGAGACCCAAGGGTTCGAATACCACCACCGCCAGACCCGCCTCTGGACGTATTTCGATATGATGTATGACGACAAGACGACACTTATTATTTCTTTCCTGGGTGCATCGCGACATGCACGGCCTGTTTTTGGCCTCGGATCTGCGCGGGCACTAAAAAACTATAATGGCGGCTTGGATAGAGGCGTTCTCCTGACCCATTTTTGGGTTTCATTCGTTCAACGGGAGCGAACGAGATATGACGGGCGTTTGTGTGTTTGCTGGCGAACGCGGCGGACATACAGTACAGATGATATCTCGCACATTCGTTGCAGTGTAATTAGACCTTAGCACTACCATAGCTTGTATAACGTAGCAGCAATGCAGGCATCTTGGATTCCTTTGTTGACACTGGCCGTTTCCCAAAAAGAGGCACTTGTTTCAATCCATTTCGCTAAGGGGTCCTGGCGTTATGTTGAAAGCTGAGAGGCCAGCAGATTCCACCGCGTCAAGGCTGGTCTGTGCTTGGCCGCTAGCTCAAACGGGGAATCAATTTAAGCCCAAGTCGCGTCTCGCCAAACTCCCCGAAAGCGCGTCGTGTGCTTGGACATCCTTCCCCTTCGAAAAGACCAAACCCACTCTCCAACACAGCACCAGAATCATCTTCTCGCGCCCAACACAACCACCACCACACACTCGATCTTGCCTCTTGTGCCCTGTACCAAGCTAATACACGACCCCCCGAAATCACACACAATCTTTCAGTAAGTCTGCGATCGCCGCCTTCTGCGCCCACCACTTACCCCGCCATTCGCTTTGCGCCCTTGACTGGATGGATACTAACAGCAAACGCAGCAATGTTGGAGGCACGGCTTGAACAGGCGAGCATCTTGAAGAAGGTATGTCTCTCTCATGGCGATATCGGTACCGCGCGAGTCTAACGGGCTTCTCCCACAGGTCGTCGATGCGATCAAGGATCTGGTGCAGGACTGCAACTTCGACTGCAATGACAGCGGTATCGCGCTGCAGGCCATGGATAACAGTCACGTCGCCCTTGTGTCCATGATGCTCAAGGCCGAGGGTTTCTCTCCTTTCCGCTGCGACCGCAACATTGCGCTAGGTGTCAATCTCACGTCGCTCACCAAGGTGCTGCGCGCGGCGCAGAACGAGGACGTGCTCACACTCAAGGCCGAGGACGCCCCCGATGTGCTCAACCTCGTCTTCGAGAGCTCAGAGAACGACCGCATCTCCGAGTATGACCTTAAGCTCATGGATATTGACCAGGAGCATCTGGGTATTCCCGACACCGAGTACGCTGCCACCATCAGCATGCCGGCGTCTGAGTTCAAGCGCATCACGACAGACTTGATGGCCATGTCCGAGTCCGGTAGGCGCTTCTTCTCCGACACGTAGCCATCTAGCTGTTACTGACCATACGCGGCGCAGTTACGATCGAAGCGAGCAAGGAGGGCGTCAAGTTCTCAGCCCAGGGCGACATTGGCAACGGCGCAGTCACCCTGCGACAGCACTCCAACCTGGAGAAGCCGGCCGAGGCCATCGAGATTGAACTCAGCGAGCCCGTCTCACTGACCTTCTCGCTCAAGTACCTGGTCAACTTCTGCAAGGCCTCGGCCTTGTCCAACACGGTCAAGATCTGCCTCTCGAACGAGGTGCCCCTGCTAGTCGAGTACACCCTCGCGGGTAGCAGTTACCTGCGGTTCTACCTCGCGCCCAAGGTATGCATATGCCCCCCCCTTGTGAACAATCAAGTTGGTACTGACTTTGACTGCAGATTGGTGATGAGGAGTAGTTGTGCCACAACTCTGGTGATTTAAAATGGATATGGATAACAGCTATGCGCGGCCGCGTTGGCTCTGTTGGGTCTTTTGCTATGGATATACCTTACATCAAAACTGGGATGCATGTGTGTTCGCGGGGTTAGGAGCGGGCAGCGGGTAGCGGGTAGCTGGCGTCAATCACACTAGAGCCTGGCAGCGACATGATGATGATCAGGAACAGTCCGCCCTTATGGTAGTGAACTACTTGTTCGCCTTGCATCTGTATCCTGCCCTGCATCTTTCATCTCCAAATACTAGCAGGCAGGGCACACGCACCCGGGAAGGTTTTTCGTTTGGCTTGGTGCGGGGTGTCCAGATCGGGCCATTGCACCTGCAGCAGGCGGGGCGATAACAAAACGAAAGTGCCCTGAACAGTCTGTGTTGCCATTGGCCTTTTCGGACCCTTCCAGGTCCCGGAATCCTGGATTGAGTTACTCACCGGCCGTCACCGGCGACAACCGCAGACAGTTTTTTTGTTAGTCACTGCCAATTCGAACTTCTACTACTCACCGAGGAGGCAACACGACGTGCTCAACCCCTGCTAGCTATGACAAGTGACTCCGAACAACCCTACGATTTCTCGTCTCCGTCTTCTTCCCTTTCGACGTGCTCCCCATACCTTTCGCTTTGCGCATTTCCTACTTTCAGCTGGCTAGAATCGGCATTGCATCCACCGCCCTCTCCTGCTCGGCTCGTCGCCAAGTGCCCCCAGCGCAACCATGAGCGAAGGCCCTCCGGTCCCAGAAACCCGCGTGCTGGCGGTCGCCAGTCATGTAGGGCGCATACCCGTTCCAACTTTTTGTTTTTGCTGCTGTCTGCCCTGATGCTAATTGAGTGCCCCCAAGGTTGTCTCTGGGTGAGTCCTACCCCCCCCCCCCCCTCTCGGTCCCCGAAGCTCTGCAAGAGCCCCCTTGCGTTGGCGCATCCATTGACACGAGATGCCGTTTGGGAAATAAAGGTATGTGGGAAACAAGATCGCCGTGTTTAGCATGCAGTCGCTGGGCTGTGATGTTGCGGCGCTGAATACTGTGCAGTTCAGTGGGTTCCCCTGCTCTTCCTTTTGCGACATGCGCATGTCTGGCCTCTGACCCGGCCGCGGCTACAGGCAACCACACGGGCTACGGGCAATGGACGGGCTCGCGGGTGTCGGCGCAGGAGATCACGGACCTGTTCCAGGGGCTGAAGCAGTCGTACCTTGACGACTTCGACATGATGCTGTCGGGATATGTGCCCGGCGCGGAAGCGCTCGAGGCCGTGGGGCGCATCGCGCAGGAGCTCAAGACCAAGGCCAAGAAAAAGCCCGGCAGCTTCTTCTGGGTGCTCGACCCCGTCATGGGCGACAACGGCAACCTCTACGTCGCACAGGACGTCGTGCCCGTGTACAAGAGCCTGATCAGCCACGCCGACCTGATCCTTCCCAACCAATTCGAGGCCGAGTACGTCTTCTCGCATCCCCCTTTTCCCCCGGTTTTACTAACCCAGAGGCCCGCGGAATCAGACTCCTCTCCGAAGTCAGCATCGTCGACATGCCCTCGCTAGGCCGCGCCATCCAGGTCATGCACGAGCGCTACTGCATCCCACACATTATTATCACGTCGGTCTCGCTCGCTGGCGGCGACGACCCGTCAGCGCCGCCGCCGTCGTCGCTGTGCGTCGTCGGGTCGACCATGACGTCGGCGCGGCGCGCCCGCGCCTTCAAGATCGTATTCCCCGCCATCGACTGTTACTTTAGCGGCACCGGCGACATGTTCGCCGCGCTGACGGTCGTGCGCATGCGCGAGGCCGTGTGGAACACGCCGGGGGGCGACCTGGTGCGGACCGAGGCGTGGCGGAGCGCGGACGGCGTTGATGCGCTCGAGCTGCCGCTCGCCAAGGCGGCCGAGAAGGTGCTCGCGAGCATGCACGAGGTGCTGACCAAGACTTGTCTGGCGATGGAGGAGGGGCTGAGGAGGAGGCGGGGGGAGGGGGTGAATGGGGATGATAAGACGGCGAGGCTGTTGAAGAGCAAGGCGGCCGAGTTGAAGTTGGTGAGGCATGTGGATAGTTTGAGGAACCCGAAGGTGGAGTTTAGGGCCGTCAAGGTGTAGGGGGTAGGATGGTTATTTTAGAGATGGGATGCCGCTAGGTACTATAGACGCATCGGGGTGGGCATGGCGGCACAGATAGAGGAGCTGCTATTGGGGATACCAATCATGCTTTGTTCCATCACACCCAGCGATACTAGAGATGTGCCTCTAGCTTTTGCTTTAGAATAACCAGTTCATCTGAAGGCGCCCAACGTCGAGGATGGCAGGCCTACAGGGCCGCCAAATCACCGCGCCTTCCTGAAGCCCGCTTTTTAAGACCCCAACAGCCGAGATAAAACTCCTGCTATCCCCATTGCGCCACGCTGGAAAACCAGGGAACCGAAGCGAGTCTGATCAAGCCGTGCCCGTACTCCCAAACCCGCCCGCGCCCCGCACGCTCTCCTCCAGCTCCTGCACCTCGAGCACCTCGGGCGTGTAGATGCGCTCGAGCACCAGCTGCGCGACGCGGTCGCCCGCCGCCACCTCAAAGTCGGCCTCGCTATGGTTGAACAGCAGCACCTTGACCGGCCCGCGGTAGTCGGCGTCGATGACGCCCGCGCCCGTGTCGATAAAATTCTTGGCGGCGAGGCCCGAACGCGGGGCGATGCGGCCGTCTTTTTTTTTTTTTGTCTCGTTAGTTTTGGGGGTGAACGGGGGAAAGTTGGGGGGGGGGGGGGAGGTTACAGGTCCCGGCTGGTACGGCCATGCTGATGTCCGTGTCGACTAGCGCCTTGCCGCGCGCCGGGATCGCCGTCGCCCGCGCCGCGTACAGGTCGTACCCGGCGGCGAAGGCGCTGCCGCGGGTGGGCAGGCGCGCCGAGGCGGAGAGTTTCTTGATTAGGAGGGGCGGGGATTGGGAGAGGGTGGTTACGGCGGCGGCGGCGGCGCCGTTGTTGGCGGTGGTAGTGGTGTCGGCCATGATGGAGGATGTCTTGACGCGCTTTGCGGGGGGGGAAGTCGGCGGGGAGGTGATGTTGGTTGATTCGGTTGTCATGGTGTGGAGGGAGAAGTGGTGAGGTTGGATTTAGGAGGTGCGATTGAGGGTGGTTGCCGTTGCTGGGGGGCGGGTTGGATTTACGCAGGGTGGAGGTGGTGGGGGGTGAGCGAATGGAGGGAGACGTGTTTGTTGACGTGACGCGTAAAGGGGTTTGGATGCCCCGCTTCTGCGGTGAGACGGTATGTTTATTGGCCAATTCTTCTCAGCGAGGGGATCCTTCTCCAACATGCGGTTGGCAAAACTTGGCATTCTATTACATGGGAGGTCGACGATTCATTAAACAAGGTGAGTTCTATGCCTGTTTCAGCACGATTTGACGAATCAGGGAGGTCAATAAAGAAGCACTGGGCCCTGAGAGTCGCGTTGAAGAGTCCAACTTTGAACTGATCAAATTATACCTCGTAGAAGTGGTGATCGGTAACTATTTACATTGTAAATTGCCATCTAATTCCCATGGTAGATATCTGTGAATTGAATACAGCTATTTCGTGATTTGGGATAGAGGCATACAGCATGGCTTCCTGCTCAATGATACCAGAGGATAGCTAGGCATCAATTTGAAGCTTCGAACTATCGTGACCATGCCATGGTGGCATCGTGGTGGGTAACTATATTTCGCAATTGCCAGGGGATCCGATACATTGAGTAACCGGTGGTAAACCCAGTATGTCGAAGATATGTAAACCGGCACATCCCCATGGTGTTCCCAATTCATCGTAATGAGAGCCTAACGCCGAAAGCGAGGCGTAGAGCATGCTTCTCACCCCGGCGTGGTAACCGCACTCGCCCCCAACCCCGGCCCCCATCACAACCTCAACATCTCCCACGCCACCTCCATCACTGCCCTCCTCGTCACATCGACACCCACCACCCCCTCCATCCTCACCAACCTCCCCCGCCCCCTCCCCTCTCTGCCCGACGACCGCACCTTCGAGCTACACTGCCGCTGCAAGCTCTGCGCCCGCCGTATGCACTCGGCCGGCTCACACTTGAGCACGACCGGCACGAGCACGCGGCCGGCAGCTTCGGCCGACGTCTGGGTGCGCGCGGTGGCGCGGCCGGGCGGGTTGTCGGGGGCGGTGGTGGCGAGGATGGCGATGCGGGGCGTGTTATGCGGGGCGGCGAGCAGGGTTTCGGCGTCGAGCACGGCATCCGGAGGGGCGGGGGGGTTCTTGGCGGTGGGCGTGTCGTCGACATCGACGAGGAAGCTCTTGTCGGCGCCGAGGAGCAGCGTCAGACACCCGGCCACGGCCTCCTTGCCGACGCCGGGCCAGCCGTTGATGTACACAAGCGGCGCGGGGGGCGGGGCCATGGGGCGGCCGAAGACGTCAGGGTAGTCTAGCTGGTGCTGGAACGGCATGTTTTTCCACTACGGAGCTGGGTGTGGTTGTTGGCTGTTGGATCCGCGGGTCAGGTTGTGGCGCGGAGGACGTTCCATGTTGATCTCTTCTAGGGGACGAGCAGGACAAACGTGCGGAGAATGGTCAACACAAGGCGCGCAGATCTGGGTAATTATATATGGAAAGACGCGGAGAACGGATTGCGTGGCCGGAGGGCGCCGCCGTACGCCGCCCAAAGCCTGTGTTTCCTTGGGCGGATGAGGAGAGGGGGCGAGGGGCTGCAGCGGTGATACATATTCGTTGAAGTTTGGTGTTTAGGCCTGAACTTTATTGGGTGGTAAGCAATGAAGCGTGTAAGAGTAGCAAACACTACCGACTTGGATGCCGGGGCTCGAGCTTAGCTTTCGGAGAGTCGTCCCCGAAGCACTCGCCTGCTCGGTTGGCTTGCACAGACGTAGAGGTCGAACGGTGAGGGGCCGTCTGGCCTCATCCAACCCCTCATGCACAAAGGGTTATCTTGAAAGAGCAGACAAACGTCAAGTGGTATATTCGCGGCGAAGGCGAATACACTCTGGCATTCAAAGAAACGCCACGAAGGAGAGCCTCGGCAATGGGTATTAGGAGACAAAGCCTGGTTGGATAATTTACATACATTACGGCCGACTTGGTAATCTCAGAGATAAAGATACTATCCGAGGCCATATGCCACTAATCAGAGTAGAAGAGAACGATCGGCTTGCCATTTGTAGTTGGTTCAAACCTTGCCCCCCAGATACAAAATATTCTGTTTGATAGCTTCGGTCAGCTCCCCCTGGCCGGTGTAGACATATGCTACCGTCCGGGCCCAGGCCTCGGGGTGAGGGAGCGGGAGATCGATAATGTCGCGCGGGTGAATGTGACCCGAGTAGATAAGTGCGGCCAAGACTGGGAAATAGGCACGCGCATATCGCAGGTCTAAATAACGTATTAGCATCCAGAACGCAGATCGTTGCATGTCCTGGGAGTGACTTACGGATTGGAACGGTGTTAGTACTGAGGGAAGGGGACTTGAGAGACTTGTCAAAGTCAGTCTCGGGCCGGGTTGCAGCAGAGGACCGGCGGCGACGGAGACTGTGGGAAACTCGGTTGCCATGATCAGCCGATAACCTCCGAGGTTGAGGTGTCAGAGGCGACGGCTCTGGGACGGTGGCCCGGAGCTCGTCCATATCAAATGTCCGCTGGAGTAGAAAAGGCTTCCGATCGAGAGCGACTGGTCGAACCCTGGCTCGAATGCTCACTTGACTGTGTCCTTTCGGCGTCTTGTCACCTGGAGAAGAGTTCTCGCCAACCGAGGATGCCTCGCTGAGCCTCCGTAGGGCCACGGCCGACACAAAACAGTTGGCCTCTGATCCATTTCCATAGTAGACGTGTCCCCACGCCTGAAGTTCCTGCCGCACTTGCTGGCTATTTCGCCGGCCGCCCGGGAATGAAGGCGGCAAAGATTGACGGCGCTCAGTGATGGTGCTGGCAGCTTGGGATTGTGGGGCGCCGGCAAGTAAAATGGACCGTGTCTCGGCCGCCAAAGTCCGCATCCTTGGATGCTGCATTGGCTGACCAGGCGACATGGGTGACGGGACCGGGGGACCGGGAGGACCTAAGTCGACCATAGAGGCCCGTCTCTGGGCCCAATTTTGCTCTGCAATCGGCGAGAGCGACCGGGACCCGTCCCGGCGATTTCGGGGCTCTGCTGGTCTTCCCCGCTCGAGACTGTCAACCATCGCCCGCTCGTGCCGTCGCATTGCGTAGTCGTATCCCGGAGAGCTCGGGTACATGGGGCTGGGCATATTTGGCGATCTGAGCGATGGCGAGTACAGTGAATTGCGAGCTGAGAGAAGGCCAGATCTAGGATATGCCGCAAGGTTCTCATGCTCCAGCCATACCGGGTTCAGATTCGGCGGCCGCAGCCGAGCCGGGTTCTCCATGATCTTTGTCGGCGTCTTGAATTCTCAACTTTTTGTCGTCGCTTGGTTGAGTCTGAGGGAGTGGGAGACAAGCTGTTGATAGTGCGTGGTTTGCAGAGGTGAAGGGCGACAAGTCTGGGCTCCTGTTTATGTACACCATACCGGTATCCCTTTCTTTGGGGCTGAAAGACGGCGGGCCACGGCTTGTGAAAGCAGTGGCCATGATGGCGTTGAGTCAGACGCAGAGATGCGAGACAAAGCTCGTCGATGAGACTCAGAGGCCGCGGGGAGACAAAGAACGGGGGGCGCAGGGAAACACCAAAATATGCATCGCAGATTGCACATACCCGAGCGTCGTCACAAATGGCAGCCATTGCTAATCAATTAGCCACCACCACCCATCGCCGTGCAACAAGACACAAAGAAAGAGAGCGCCGATGATGGAATTGGCTGCATCATTGCGACTGTTGTCGCAGCCACATGTCAGACATCTTAGACATGAGTCGCATATTTGGTTGGGGCTTTGAAGCTTATAGATATATTTGAGAAGCCATAAATTTGGCTAGCAAACGTCTAGGTAAGGAGAACTGTGGGAAATTGAAATAGAGTATGAAAGAGGAAAGACGAAGAAAGTTGGAAGAAAGTGGGCTGGGTGCCTCTCAGAGGAAGCCGATGAGGTCAATCAAGAGGAACTTCAAGAAGGAGCAGGGGATAGCAGACAGGGGTCCTAGTCACAGGCCCTGTGGGGAGCCACGGCGAGCCATGATTGGCGCGCCAGGGATAGCTCTCCAAAGCCGGTCGCTAGAAGGCTGAAAGCTGCCAGGAACAGCCAGTCTGCAAATGCAACCTGGCAATGCGAGGCTGACAAGTCGAGAATTGACCAGTCAACGTCAACGACATCCAAGAGGCCAACCTGCGATGCTGTCCTGATTTTTGGGTTCCCTTTCCTTCCCCCTCCTTTTCGTCCCGTGTATCGGCACCGCACAGCTCAGCCCGCCATGGCCAACGCGACGAGTGCACACAGCTACAAGCAGCTCAAAGAAGCCTTCGTCTCGAACCTCTCGGGCGGCTCTGTTTCCGAGATTGCCCAGGTCTGCGCCGTCGCCCCGGTATGAAGCCCCTCGAGCAAGCTGCGCTGTAGTAAACTGTGCTGCGATCGGTCACTGCTGACACCACTCCTCTCTCATAGGTGGTCGCGCTGCTCTGGTCTGTCCTCCAAGCTAGGCAGTCCTTCTTCAAGCCCTACACGCCCCTCGCCTTCGTCGTCGACTTCCTCCTCAATGTCGGCGCCCTCCTACTTTCCGTCACCCTGTACTCGGGCGCTCCGGTGCTCCTAGGCGCGCTGCTTGTTGCAGCCGCAGCCTTTGTCTATGTGCTTCCCCCGGGGCGCCGGCGCAAGCCCAAGCTGCCCCCGGCTGCACAGACCAAAACCTCGACCGGGTCCGCAGCCGGGTCGCTAGGCGTCCTGTCCACCAAGCCGTTCCTCACAAACTACCGCGGCAACATGATGGCCCTGACATGCATTTGCATCCTCGCCGTCGACTTCCGGCTGTTCCCGCGCCGCTTCGCCAAGGTCGAGACCTGGGGCACTTCGCTGATGGATATGGGCGTGGGGTCCTTCGTCTTCTCGGCCGGCATCGTCGCCTCGCGCCCGGTGCTCAAGGAGCGGGCGGACGGCGGTCGCGGCACCCCGCTGGCCACCCGGCTCCTGCGGTCGGTGCGCCACTCGCTGCCGCTGCTCGCTCTGGGTCTCATCCGGCTACTGAGCGTCAAGGGCCTCGACTACGCAGAGCACGTCTCCGAGTACGGGGTGCACTGGAACTTCTTCTTCACGTTGGGTTTCCTGCCACCCTTCGTCGCCCTCTTCCAGTCGGCGCTACGCTTCATCCCCTCGTACGCCGGGCTAGCCATCCTGCTCGGCGTCTTGTACCAAGTCGTGCTAGAGAGCACCGAGCTCAAGGCCTTCATCCTCGCCGGTCCGCGAACGGACCTGCTCTCGATGAACCGCGAGGGTATCTTCAGCTTCTGGGGCTACCTGGCCATCTTCCTAGCTGGTCAGGACACAGGCATGCTGGTGCTACCGCGGAGTCTCAACCCCGGCAGCTCAGCAACCCCCAGCAGCCAGCGGCGGAAGCTTCTGTACACCATGGTGGCGTGGTCGCTGGTCTGGGTGGCGCTCTACTTTTTCTGCACCGACTACGCGTGGGGCGCGGGGCTCACCGTGTCGCGGCGCATCGCCAACCTGCCGTACGTGTTGTGGGTGGTAGCCTTCAACACGCTACTCCTGACGTCCTTTTGCGTTGTCGACACACTGTTCTTTCCGGCGTTCTACAACGCCCGTGATAGCCGCGCCGAGAAGGAGGCGTACGACACGGCCACCAGCCGCGTCCTGCGCGCGTACAACCGCAATGGGCTGGCTGTTTTCCTCCTGGCCAATCTGCTCACGGGCCTGGTCAACATGACGGTGCCGACGCTAGATGTTGGCCCAGTGCCGACTGTGGGCATACTGGTGGGATACATGGCGGTTGTTACGGCTGCGACTGTGGGGCTTGATGTGTATAATATTTCTATCAAACTCTAGATACCCCCTTTTAGAAAGAAAAAAAAAGAAAAGAAAAGAAAAGGGAGATAGGCACTGTTGATTTGCTGATTTTTTGTTGAAAAAAGCTCATGGAGATGGGCTGAGCGACATTAGGTCATGTAAGTTGCCGGCGTATCGGAGTACGTGAAACGGCCAGGTCTAGGGTCGGCCAGGAGCTCTTTTGAGTGGCTGGACTGGGGATTTGACTCATCAAAGCCGTTTGCACTCTCTCACCTTGTGGCTTGAATTTAGAGGTTAGAGATGTGACACTAGCCAGTCCAGCTCTGCTGCGTCTAGCCCGGCGAGACTACCACGGAGACGGTGGAGCTTCGGCTTCCCTTTCTCCATCAAACTAAAACCTCTCCGGGCGGGACTGCGTAGCCCCAGAATCGCGGGAGACGAGAAGGGAGGGGAAGAAAAAAAGACATCAGCAAGAGACTTCTCCGTTTGGACAAGATCGAAAGTTTCATATGGCATTTGAATTGGGCTATTTTGCTGTTCTGACACATTAGAGTCTGGGGAGCCCCTGGGAGAGGATGGCGTCAGTTTTGGCAGCAATGCACGTTCGGGGGGATCCGGCAGCCACGTCCCGGCTGGGCTACACCAGGCCATGGGGTGCCTCGCCAAGTTCAAACCACAAATTCGCAAGCCAAAAGCTGGCTCTCAGGGATGATTTACATCGTGTTTTACTAAGAGAAGCATGAATGTCATCCCGTCTTTGGACGCAACATTGGACAGAGAGGCGGCCCCGCGGACCAAGCAGACGGGATAGTTCAGACGGTTGGAGATGGAGAAGGAAGGAAGGGGAGTGGTTGAAGGCTGATTGCCGTGAGACGGCTGCATTGTCAACCAACTTTGTAATTGTCCCTGCCGTACATGCACGCGGGGATGTGCTGATGGCGTCTTTCAGCCCAGTTTCATAAAGATCCAGAGCTTTGCGCTCGTCGGTTCTGGGAAAAGTCGTTTTCTGGCTGGCTGGCGGGTTCTGGGTAACTCACGCTGCAGCCGGTGTGCATCGCATCGCGCATCGCGCAGCGGGCGGAGCGGCAGGTTCGCGTTATCAGCTGCAGCTTTTTGGGAGCTCTCACTCGTTTGCAATCCAGAGGCAGGAGCAAGAAAACCACTAAGCTAAGCAGCGGCCGAATGGGACTCGTCATACTGCTGATCCCTGTGTTTCTATGCGCCTCATCTCCGACGTCAATGCCTTCCTCGATGCTGGGCGATGGGATGACTCGTATCTTGGTCGTCCCAGAATGGGGTGTGGGTTGTCGAGATTAAAACCAGAGAGGACCGCAATCCTGAGAAGACCGATTCCAGGGCAGGTTTTGCTAGTCGTGCCACCCCGTCATTACATGTGTTTCATGCAAAGACGTGTGCGCCCCTCTCTATTAGTGAAAGACCCGTCGTTGCTCCCACTCGTCTGTTATGGTGGTGGTATTTCGCCCCTCTGTGGATGTGCTCGCTGAGGTTGGTGACATGGAAATATTTTGCCGGGCGCCGTCAGGTCAACGGGCCACTGGCGATCAGCGCTCGCCTGCCACGTCAATGCTGTATGGATCATGGATGGTGGAGAGGGCGGAGGGTGGGGGGAACGCGGGCTAAAAGGCCAGCCCAGGCGGCTGTCTGTGTGGTAAACATTTCGATTTCATGCCTTGGACGAAACGCGCAGAGACGCGCTGTCTTGTTGTTGGAGCGTCCCGTTGGTCCCCTCTCGACGAATGAAGCCGCGATGCTGCGAATGCTGCGAGGAGAAGAGAAGAAAAGAAACCGTTTGGTTTCTGGGTCAGCACCAGAAGCACCTCAGCACACTCTCCCTCATGCTGCATCGCGCGCCGAGCACGCTGCCGCGCAGGGCCGCTCAAGGCCATTCAGATTTCTGGAACTGAAGCCGCAGACGTTGAAGAATCCAGCCAGCCAGCCAGCTGAGGCGGGCCCTGCAGACCCCTGCCTGACCCTTGCACCCTGCCCTGCTTGACCCTGGTCCAGGAACGAAAGCGCGCGTTGGCGTGCTGGGGCGTTCTGGGGCACCACGCTGACCTCATGGTCATGCCTGTTCGGTCCAAGTCGCACAGTGCCGTATTACTCCGTACACACTCATGTCATCCCAAGGTACGGATACCGCCTGCGGTATCCAGCGTCGGGCGCTGCCGTTGACTGATCTCAGCTTGAGCCAGCCGACATGATCCAGTGATGAAAAGAGTCTACTAGTGTTGTTGCTCCGTGCTGACCAGAGAAGGGCGGCATCGCGTGGAAATAGGAACTTAGAAACACTGATGCCAGATGCTTGGCCGTAGATTTCGGCTAGCGTCTTGAAGGTTTGAGAAGCGCAAAGGCCGGCTAAAGATTGTGTCGAGGCGAGCCCCGAGTGACTGTTATCCGGGCAGCCGGACAGACGGCTAGGTCGCTCCCTGAGCGGTAGCCCTCTCGGCTCTCGAGTCCGCTGTGGGGGGACGACATGTCGAGTCCGCGAGTTTGATGTTTGGTCCTGTCAGCTCAAAGAGGATTGAACAGGATCCTGCGCCCGTTGCGTGAGCCGTCCATGTGTAACGCTGTCCTGGGACGAAGGGAGCGGCATCCGGCTAAGCTGCGGGGACTTGGAAAATGACCCCCAGGCTGTAGGCGCGAGGTTGGCCCAACAGGAGTTTTTAACACAGATCCTCTGCCAACAGAGGCATGCCATAGAGTCCGTGGGATCGGGACGTGGCCTGGATTCTCAAGGGTCGGTTGAGAATAGGGCATTGGTAGAATCGGGAGCTTGATACCAGTGTGGCGGTTCGTACTGGAAACCGCACCTCCGTTGCTCGTATTATCAAGGGTGAGACTATTCGCCCTGACTGTGAAGTTGCAAGGACAATGCCAAGAGGAAGCCGTCAGTGTGTTCCACATCGTCATCCCCAGCGCTGACTGCCCGAGCGTCGAACGGCGGGCGCGTTCGAAAAACCAATTTAATTTCTCATTTTAGGATGCCTACGCATCGTGCCCGCAAAGTCGAGCGCAGACGACAAGTACCAACAGCGCTAAGCGTCGAATTAATTCCCACTGTATCCCGCACAGCACATGTATGGATCTGCGAGAGCACCTTCTGGGAGCAACCCAGGCACACGTTCCCATCTCGACGAAATTCCCTTTCCATTGGGGCAATCGTGGGCTCTCCTCACATCTCCCTCGAATTTCCTACGCCCCTTTGCGCCTCCGTCCCCCGCCCGCCGCGAACACCATCGGAGAGCTCAGGCCCGCATTGCAACCGGCTCACCTTGTCTTGCCCTTGATTCTGTCATTCGCCTGCCATATCGGCGCATTGTCTAGCGGCTGCGGCGCAACTTGAAGTAAACAAAAGCTCAACCCGGCTGCATGTGGTGTTCCGTTCGCAGGTGCCAGTTTTAGTGGAGTGTCTCGACAGTCCCGGCTGCCAGACCCAGGCAACCAAATTTGGCCTCGGCGCCCCAAACCTATCGCGACCAGCACACAACATATCTCAAGATGGCACGCAGCAATCATGGAAGAGAATAGGCATTGTCTACTTTTGCAACCCGTGCCCCGCAATCCAGAACTCTGGGACTGGTAATTTTCACAAAGGGATGAAAGCATCACCCGCCGTGTCGCTCTAACAATAAATTCACCACCTGCGTCCCGCACTTTGGAAAGGACCCAAAGAACCTAACCCCAAGGTCCGGCAACACGTTTGCAGCATCCTCGATTGGGCGCTACCGATACTCGATTGACTGCTGTTGAGATCGGATTGACGGCCTTGGACAAGACAAAAGTCTCAATTGGCTGCCATTGCGACCCGACGACCATCGTTGAAGTTCGAGCACATAGCGCCAACGCCAGCACGTACTTTGTAGCGCAGGGACCAAGGCAACAAACGCACCGCACCATCGGCTCCGTTTGGGTCCAATCCTAGCCCTCCTAACTTTCCTCTCCTTCAAAACACCTGCATCCGCGTCCCGCCCGTCCTCGCACCCTCCGCATCCTCGCATCCTCCAAGGTTGCAGGTTGCCTGGCGCTGTGGGCAGACCAGCCGACAACAACAGAGATAACACTGACAGATACGGGCACGAGAGAGAACAAGGCGGCCCGGGGCCAATTGCTAGGTCTAACCTGCTGCAGACGAATCACATTTCAGCTGCAGCTCAGTTAGATTTGCTCCTTGCTCCATTGCTCCATCTAGTGCAGCACTGCAGCACTGCACTCTGCAGCCCAGCCCAGCCCAGCCGTGCTCTGCTCCTGCCCCCATTTTCGCTCGCCGCAGCAGCAACCGGGAGCAACCTCGAAAAAACATCACCCCCAGCCCAGCGCGCTGCAATCGCCCCGATCTTTTCTGCGCGTCGGCGTAGAAAAATGTCGAGTGCCCTCCAGCCGGCGCCACTGCAACCGACCTCAGTTTCTGCCCTCAACACGCCCACCCTGGCCGCGGCATCGCCGTCCAATCGACACTACCAGTCGTCCCATTCGTCACCAACGCGAGAAGGCTCCGGCCACCATGCGAATCAGCAAACCTTGGGAGCATCGCCGGCATCATCATCACGACGCCCATCTCGCACCCCCCCCAGCGCCAGCGACAATTCCCCAATGAGTTCGCGCGCCGCCATCGCCTCCCCTGTCCCCGTGCTGAATTCTGCCTCGCCCGACCAGAACGCGTCGACGCCTTCAGAAAAGAAGCAGCGGAACATGCCTACCGCCGTTCCGCCCCGAACATCCTCGACCCATCACCATTCAGGTGGCGGGTCAAGCTCCCGACGCGCCGCTGCCCAGGCCGCGGAGCGGGCCACCAACTCTCCCCGCCGAACTCACGGCGATTCCAGCAGAGATGCAAATGGCAGCGCGGACACCATGGGGCACGAGGAAGCTTCCGCACAAACTTCCCGCAGCCGCAGGGCAAACCAGGGGTCCCAGGACCAGCCACAACGCTCGAGTAGCACAAGAGACGGTCGCGGAACCGGTGCCTCGGGTACGCCGGTTCGCTCACCGCCTACAACAAATAGCTCGTCCAAGGGCCCGTCGCGAGAGGCGAGCGAGATTCTCAACAGTATTTTGATCTCCCAGCCAGAAGTAGACATCGAACGAGAGAGGGAACGACTCGCTCAAGCCCAGCCGCATCATCTTGCTCATCTTCAGGACGACGAGGCGGTGCCACCACCTGTCGTGGCCCATAATGATCATGGAGAGGAGTCCCGGCGCGGCGGCAGAAGTCGACATGACCACTCGAAACGGGAAAAACACACCAAATTCGGCGAGTACATCCTGGGTAACACCATCGGAGAGGGCGAGTTCGGCAAGGTCAAGCTTGGCTGGAAACAAGAAGGCGGTGTCCAAGTGCGTATTGACTAGCGCAATTCTACAATGCATGTTCAACTAACCTATTTTTCTTCTAGGTCGCAATCAAGCTCATCAAGAAAGATCAGCTAGGTAGCAACCCTTCTCGAATGGCAAAAATAATGCGCGAGGTCTCGATTTTGAAGCAGCTGACGCACCCGAATATTGTCCGGCTACACAAAATGGAGGAATCTGAGCGGCATTATGGCATTGTCCTCGAGTACGCCTCGGGCGGAGAGCTGTTTGACTACATTCTCAACCACAGATACCTGAAGGATAATGCTGCTAGGAGGCTTTTCGCTCAACTGGTCTCGGGAGTTGGATATTTGCACAAGAAAGGCATTGTCCACCGAGATCTTAAGTTGGAGAACCTTCTCCTTGATCGGAACCGCAACATAATTATCACCGATTTTGGCTTCGCCAACACTTTCGACCCCAATGAAGACCTCTCTGAAGACGAGGAGCTCAACTTGTCGGATCGCGACTTTGTGAAGCGCGCGGGACTTGATAAGGTCAAGCAGAACGGCTCGCGCAAGGGTGATCTTATGCAAACTAGTTGTGGCAGTCCCTGTTACGCAGCTCCGGAGCTGGTGGTTAGTGACTCACTGTATACCGGAAGAAAGGTTGATGTCTGGAGCTGCGGTGTGATTCTGGTAAGTGGCACTGCCTCCTCCCTCTCCACCAATTGTACTAACGACCGGATCAGTACGCGATGCTTGCGGGCTATCTTCCCTTTGACGATGACCCGGCGAATCCCGAAGGCGACAACATCAATCTCCTGTACAAGTATATTGTCAACACCCCTCTGACCTTCCCTGAATACGTAACCCCGCATGCCCGGGATCTTCTCCGGAGGATTCTTGTGCCCAACCCGCGTAAGAGAGCGGATCTGTTCGAGGTCGCTCGTCACAGCTGGCTAAGCGAGTATGCCCATGTTGTTGAGTTTATCACATCAAGCACCACCACACCGGGGGAGATTCAGAACACGACAGTGCCGGCCGAAGACGAAGGGGAGACTCACGTCATTGCCCGCAGCGCCTCGGTGCGCGAATCGTCGAAGAAGACTGCTCCCACGGCGCCAATCGGTGGCTTAGCCAGTAAGCAGGGTACCATCGATGCCGAGGCCGAGGCTGCAGCGTTCGCCAAGCAACAACGGGACAACAAGCGGCGGACGGTGCAGGTGGAATATGTGGCGCCGAATACGACAACTCAACGAGGCGAATCGTCTGGCGGACAACAATCAGGTGCCAGAACCCGTGCACGGTCGGGCAGTCAGGGCGCAGTCGAAGTTGTGGACGCGGGCCCTACCTCGTCGCCCAACGACAAACCACTTCCCAGAGATCCTCCCGTCTCCAAGGACAAGGTCAATGTGTCGTCGAGGAGGCCACCGAGTGCTCACCGCAACCCTGCTGCGGCTCCTGCACGGCCAGGTCGCGATACCCGGGCGATTTCGGACGCGGCGTACATGACATCTGCAACCGGTGGCTCAGGCACTCGGCCTGCAACCGGTGGATCAATAGGCGGGCGAGCTTCGTACGGCCAGCCAGTACCCCCCGAACTTGCCGATACTAATGTGCACGGAAGGATCCAACAACCACCGAGAACAGGGTCCAAGGGCTATGGCCTGCCCAATTCGTCACAAGAGCAACAGAGCATGGACTACGGCAGGCCCAGCATCAGTGTAGCTCCCAAGTTCGCAAAGGTCTCAGGATTTGGGGGAGAAGGCGAGGGTGCAAGTTCTGGTGCTGCTACGCCTCCGGGTGGCGAGGTTAAGGGACACAAGAGGTCGAACACGATGGGCGAGATTGGGGGCAGACTCTTCGGCAGGAGCGGCTCGCTGTTTGGGGCTAGGAACCGCAAGCGGCCGGAACAGCAACTGACGGGAGAAAAGAGCAAACGATATCCTCCGGTGAGCATGAACAACTCGATACAAGCCAACGACGAGCCGAGGGCATCGATGGACTCGAAGCGCTCACGGCGGTCCTTCTCGATTGGACTTGGCAAGAAGGCATCGGGAAGCTTGTCAGGGTCGCAGGCGTCGCAAGAAAAGCACTCCAGGCGCTTCTCGTTCATTCCCACGTCCTTCTCGCTCAGGGCAATTGGAATTGGCAAGGATGACGACCCAGCACCGCCGGACTCGCAGCAAGACCTGCCGATCCAGGAGCCTCCGCGGGTCGATCAGTACGGAAGATACATCGACCAGAACGTCGGGCGGGAACCGGACGCGTCAATGTTAGATGGAATGTACACACAGCTCCAGGATCACCAAGCATCAACGGAGAGCTACCCCGACCAACAGCGACAATACGTGTCGGACCAATACGGACGTTCCTCAGCGGGCCAGAGCTACATGACTGGTGCTGTGCTAAACACGGGATCGGACGCCTCGGTCGACATGCGGCGCCCGCCTGGTTTGGCCGCCCCGTACGCGCAGCCGCCGCAACAGCAGGACGGAGCAGCAGACGGCCGTAGGGTTGTGAGCAACAACAGCAAAGCCAACCGTGGAGTGCTCCAAAAGAACAAGCGGTTTGTGGATGCTTGGGACACGGACTCGTACTCGAGGACGCACGATCACTCGGGCAGCAGCGGACCGGCGAGAAAAGTTATGGACTTTTTCAGGAGAAGGGGAAAAGCCCGGGGCGGTGAGGGCAGCTGAGAGTTGACACGTTGAGGAAGCGGTGGACTTGCGATATGAGATCTGATCTCGACCATAGCTCAGGGCGCGGCCTTGGATGGATTGGCACGGAGGGCCCCAGCGCTCTATATATTCTCATATTCTCACCTTGGGACGGTAATTGTCGGGCCGGGTGGTGGAGAAGGCGTTGGCCACGCGAGCAAGAGGATGTACCAGAGGATGTATGTATCAGCCTCTGAAGACTGCATTTAAGAGAAGGGTGTCTTTGGGGACCGAGTATTTTGTAGAAGGTGATAGGACGGCATGCTGAGCAGGACTAACATGGGAACGGGAGGTATTCAAGGGAGCGGTTTCGGGCTCCTATACTTGTACTTCGTATTGTTTTGAGGCTCTATGAGGCCATGAAAGCGTGGTGGAATTAGTCGTAGACTTCCAAGCCATCAAGATGTAATCTGATACTGTTATCTCAGTTACCTCTTTGTTAAAAGTGACTCTTTTGTTTTGCTCGCTCTGCAGCGTGGGCACGGGGTGCACGAGCCGCTGTCATTGGACGCTGCTGTGCCGCCGACAACAGGATTGCCATCGCTTATTCGTCCGGAGCGAAGGCGACACATGCGGCCTCCCTGCCAAGTGGGTCCCCTTCGTCATCGTGCCCTGCTTTTAAGCGGGATATCCACTGCTGCTAGCAGCTGCTGCCGGCTTTGGGCGGGGAGACGGCCGGGTTGAGAGCGCGCAGCGTGCTTCTTTGAGAGCTAGCCGACCGAATCAAGAATGGCGAAGACGCAGTCACCCGCCACCATCCTACATTCCCACCTGGCTCTGGCAGCACCGTACCTGGGACTGCGTATCCCTTTAAAGGCCCAGCCGGCAATCCTATCGACCCAACAGTTTTTGGTTTTACCTCCTCTTCTACTCCATCCAACTACCCAACTACCTTTGGGTGCGCCTCTCTGCTTCACCTTTGACCCCCCCTCTCCACACTGCTGCACGCCTTCTCGCTCTCAGGACACTTTCCGTGCCGAGACTCGCTGACCACAGACGCCTTCGATGAAGGAAACTTCACCTAACTCCGAGTATAAAGATCGCATCCGCTCGTGGGCAAGAACGCATGGCGGCACCCAGCGCTCGACGAGACGCGATCCCAACCTGCTTCCCATAAGCATACCCCGCACCATTGATTCCACCCAGTCCACTGGCACCGGCACTGGCATTAACCATGCAGACCTCCCCTCGCTTCCCTCGCCTCCCGTCAACGACGGCCCTGGCCCCAGGCATGGTAGCAATCACGGTGCCCTTCCCGCGGACAAGGAAGCCAAGGGCGGTGACAATACCGCGGATGGCCATGCTGTTCCGTCGCCCGTTGCATCACCGCCGCCTACGGGGCCGGGGTCTGTCTTAGATGGTGGCGAGGAGAAGAAGACGAAAAAAAATATTGGTGTGCGCTTTATGAAGGCATTCAAGACTATCCTGTTCCACACTAAGCTGAACATCCTGCTGGTCTTCGTGCCCGTGGGCATCATCGTCGCCGAGATCCCGGGCTCGCCCCCGGGCCTCATCTTCGCTATGAACGCGCTGGCCATCATCCCGCTTGCCGGGCTGCTAAGTATCGCCACCGAGACGGTGGCTCGTAAGCTTGGAGATTCGCTCGGTGCCCTGCTGAATGTCACGTTTGGCAACGCAGTAGAATTGATTATCTTGTAAGACCCTCTTGTTATCAAATATCTGCAGGACGCCGCTAACGCCTCCCAGCATGTATGTCTACCTTGGTAAAGTGATCAAGACAAGAAAGAGCGAGAAGCCCTGTAAAGGCATTATCAGATCAATCGCGTCCCACATCTCTTGACTCCCCTGCTTGCTCTGTTCCATGTGTTTCTGTGCCATCAGTACTGCCCTCGCGCACTCAATGAACCTTCCCTTCTAACGTCAACAGCATTGCGCTCGTCAAGAATGAAATCCGCATTGTCCAGGCCTCCCTCCTCGGCTCGATTCTGGCCAACTTGCTACTCATCTTGGGCATGTCCTTCCTCCTCGGCGGTCTGCGCTTTCGAGAGCAGGTAGGTGTTGTCTGGCTACCGTGATTGCAGCTCAAAACTAACAAATGCAGATCTACAACAGCACAGTGACTCAGATGAGCGCATGTCTTCTTAGCTTGAGCGTTATTAGCCTCGTCCTACCGGTATGACTCTCCGAGGAACTGTCCCGTTGTCAGAAGGCTAACGAAACCGAGTAGACTGCCTTCCACGCCTCATTCAGCGACAGCAAGCTGGCTGATGTCCAGTCTCTCAAGATCAGCCGCGGAACCAGTGTGGTGAGCATCGCCATGACACGTCCTGCAGCTGATTCATGTACTAACTTCTGCAGATTCTGCTGCTGGTATATATCATCTACCTTATGTTCCAGCTCATGTCGCATTCCTACATGTACGAGTCGACACCGCAGCACATTATCGATGAGGAAGCTACGCCCGGTCCCGTCGCCGGATGGCTTGACTCATCCAGCTCGGATAGCAGCTCTTCCAGCGACTCGGACTCATCCGACTCTGACCGCTCGCGTGAGACGGTATCGAAGCGGATGAAACGCGTCATACGAGGCAACCGCCGCCGCAAGTCGAGCGTCGTGTCGATTGAGACAGGTGACGGCATCTTTGTCGGACCTACCCGGACCCCTTCCTTTGGCACTACAGAGGAGCATGACCAGGTTCCTTTCGAGGAGTCGTCTCGCCCTGCGCGCGCCCTTGCAAACCTCGGTGTCGGTCCTCTCGAAGGGAGTGAGGAGGCCGTGGAAGATGAGCGAGGCAGCGGACACAAGAAGCGCCGCCATCACCGCCGCCACCGACATTCGATGAGAAAGTATCGCAAGCACAAGAGCAAACATGCTGGTTCCCAGGAATTTGTTGGTCAAACCATACAGGAGAATATCGAGATGCAGACCACGCCACCCCTTGCCGGTGAGCCTCGCCGTGTCGACTTCGCCGTTCCGAGCCCCAAGCTGCCTCGGGACGAAAACAAGGCCGAAGGCTCCGGTCTGCCCACACGCACTCCGTTCATCGGCCTGCGCGGCATGTCGTTTAGACCAGTGGCTAAGAGCCTCGCGCCGGCGGTGTTCATCCAACCAGCGGATGCTATGATGCCTACCCTCCCGGTTGGTCCGGTTCCACGTGTTCGTTACGGGATCCGCAGAACCAACTCTCTCCCCGACCGACTGAACCAGTACTACCAACGCCAGTCTGGAGCCATGATGCCCTCGCAGATCCCTCTTGCAGCTGTGGCCAACGGCGCCGTCGCGGTACCTGGTGAGGACCCAGATGCCCTTTCTCGAACCAGCGCCGTCTTTCTCCTGCTCATCTCGACCGCCCTCGTCGCCGTGTGCGCCGAGTTCATGGTAGACTCGATCAATGGCCTAGTCGAAACCAGCTCCATTGGCGAGATCTTTATCGGTCTCATCATTTTGCCCATTGTCGGCAACGCCGCTGAACATGTCACGGCTATCACAGTTGCCATGAAGAACAAGATGGACCTGGCGATCGGCGTGGCGGTGGGCAGTTCTATTCAGATTGCCCTCTTCATTACACCGCTGATTGTCATAATCGGGTGGGCCATGGACCGCGAGATGACGTTGTACTTTACGCTGTTTGAGACGGTGTGCTTGTTTGTGTCGACGTTTATTGCGAATTTCTTGGTGCTGGACGGACGCAGTAACTACCTCGAGGGCGCGCTCCTGTGTGCGACGTATGTGATTATCAGCCTGGTGGCGTTTTTCTACCCGGATGATACGCAGACCAGTTCGTGGGGTGCTTAGGGGGCCTAGGGTTGTGGTGTTGACGTTGGGGAATAGGGGTGGCTTTGGAGGCGGCTCGGGAGGGTTGACATGAAAATAGGCTGTGGAGGATCGATTTGATGGCTGGATGTTGTTTTCTTTTCAGATTTACGCTAGCCTGCTAGCTTGATGTTTTTTATCTTCTTCTCGGTGTGACTTGGTCACCACCACGGGCCATTCCAGGCTGATACGACTAGGAAGGAGCCCGCCATTCACATACAAGTTGTCAGATCTTTAGCTTTGGAAATAAATACCACCACATTCGTTGACAGCGGTTCAAGTTGAGACGACGGGTAGCTTATGTGAGTTGGACAAGTGTGACAAGTGTACCTCGGGAGTGACAGGCCCTCTTCCTGCGTGGAAGGATCAGATGACGGTACCTTCTCGACGTTGAGATGGATGGATGCTTGTATGGGATACGATGAGGCGTAACGGGGCGCCAAGGTTCGCAGATGGCTCTCCTCATCACAGAGTGGGCCAATTGGGTGCTAGGAGACCCCTGAAAACGTCATTTACGGGGCAATGCGGGGGCTGAAGGAGGCCGCCGAATCGGTTAATCGCGACCTCGGGACTGCACATAACTATTGCTTTGTATCAGTTCGCCTTGGTTGCATCGGTGGGGTTTGCACTGCCTGCATTTGCCTTTGGTTGCGACGACCCAACTTTACCAACCGAATTTCCAACCTTGTTTGGTGAGGCGCTCTTGTTGCTCACCTAGTTTCCCTTCTCGCGCGTATCTTGCGTATTCCCTGCCATCTGCAAGTTTGCGTTGGGTTTATCGGCCGTGTGACAAGACCTGCCAACATTACAGAGGTTACTTAAAGAGGAAGGATCTTGGAGTTGCATCGTCACCTCACCAACGCAAGCTCGTCCACGTCCACGGGATAACGAGGCGCAAACAGCGAAACTCGAACGCCCAACTTCCACAACCAAAACCAACCCAATTCCTCTGCTCTGATCGGCGACACTTGTTAAATACCGCCATTGCACCGCCCAAACCGCCACCATGTGTTTCGGCAGCAAAAACAAGCTCTACGACAACGACGAGCTGCCACGTCCAGTGCCCGGCCACGCCCCGCAGCAGCCGACATACGCAGACCCGGCTCCGAAAGCCAGCATGCCGCCGTCCTACTCCCAACCGCAGCAGCCCGTATCTCCCATCTACTCACCTCACCCGCTCTCGCCAGTCTACCAATCCCCCACCATGCCGCCGCCAGGCCACCAACAACAACAACAATACCTCCCACCGCCCGGCCCCCCGCCGGTCGAACTCCCAGCCGTCTCGCAAACCTCACCGCCGGTAGAACTCTCAGGCGCCGACATCGCGCCCCCGCCGGGCCCGCCCCCCAATCGCGGCGGCAGCAACACCGACTACGCGCCCCCACCGGGCCCGCCCCCGGCCAAGAGCGACAACGACCTCTCGTACATAGCGCCGCCGCCGGGCCCGCCGCCGCCGCCGGCCTCGTCCAAGCCAAAACACGACTGGGAGTCCCTCGTGCCCGACACCTCGCTCTTCCCGCCCCCGCCCTCCTTCTTCTCCGGCTTCGACCGCAGCCCGGCGTCCAACGCGACCGAGGCCGAGGCCGAGGCCGGCGAGCGCTGGTGCGCGCAGTTCCCGCTGACGCCGCCCCTGACGCTCGACGCGGCGGCGCTCGGCGCGCTGCGGGCGCACGACGTGCGCCTCATGACGCCGGCGGTCGGGTGGAAGGGCAGTCTGGCGTGGCGGGCGCCCGGCGTGTGGGAGGGGCGCACGGACAAGGCGGCTACGGACAGCACCGTGATCGCGTACCCGCCGCTGTACGCCGTGCAGCAGCACGAGCCGGGGCGGAGCGCCGCCGGGGTCCGGACGGTGTACTACGAGGTGGCGGCGGTGCAGGACGGTGGCAAGGGGGACGTCTGTCTGGCGCTGGGGTTCACGGCGCTGCCGTACCCGAGCTTCCGGATGCCGGGGTGGCACCGCGGCAGCCTGGCGGTGCACGGGGACGATGGCCACCGGTTCGTGAACGACCGGTGGGGCGGCAAGTCGTTTACGCAGCCGTTCCGGCGCGGGGAGACGTACGGCATCGGCATGACGTTTCGGGCGGCCGGCCAGGGGCGGATCGAGACCGAGGTGTTTTTCACCCGCCAGGGACGGCTGGCCGGCAGCTGGAACTTGCACGAGGAGGTGGATGCCGAGCAGGACTTGCCGGTTACGGGGCTCGAGGGATACCACGACCTCAGCTGCGCTATTGGCACATACAAGGCGGTGAGCTTTGATGCCATCTTTGATCCCGCGAGGTGGCTTTATCAGCCCCCGGTTTAGGGACTGGAAAGGGGTTGACGTGGACGGTTTGTCTCTTCTAGGGGGGTAATGCATTGCGGCTTGGTTGTTTATCTTCTCACGGTGCCGGCAACGGTAACCGGTGGCAGCACATAGGAGCGGAGGGAGCCCAGAGTGATATGTACATTTATAGACGATGGTAGGCAGGTATGCTAAGGGAGCGGAAGCAAATAACCCGTAGAAGGGTCTTGAACGTGTTACATGGGTGTATTTTTCGGGGTTTGCAAGAAGGTCTAGAAGTATGAAGTGTTTGAGAGCGAGAGCACGAGCACATATAGCACTCCGTGGGATACTTGCTGACTGAATCAATCTCCAACCAATTGGGAAGTGATCATTTTGTCGAGACGACTGACCACTTTTCCCGCCGTGAGTTCCCATATGTCCACTCTCGTTTTCCCATTCTACATACCCTGTGAAAACACATGAATCCCACCAGCTCCACCCCCCTCCCCACAACCTGACCCAACCCAGCCGACTCGTCAGACAGCATTACGGACCCGAAAGACTAATCGAGCCATCTAGTAGCTGGTTACGGCCCAAGTTTCCCTTAGGATAGCAGTGCTGTTCTTTAGTTTTATGAGGTAAAGCGAATGATTAGGGACTCGGGGGCGCTATATTGCCCTTCATCGAATCTCAGCAATCCCACAAGAAGCGCCAGTGGTTTAGTGGTAAAATCTATCGTTGCCATAACACCGCAACATTCGATGGGCCCCGCGTCCGATTCGCGGCTGGCGCAAGTAATCTTTCCTTTTGACCTTTGTCAATACTCCCCCCTTTTTCCCCAGCCCTTCCCCTTCCCCCCATAACCCAACGCCACGGCACCATGAACCGTGAATTTTAACATAGTCTTCTGAGGGAATCTCGATGGGCCCCGCGTTCGATTCGCGGCTGACACAAGCTCTTCCTTTTTGCCGATGCTGGGCGAGTGTTCTTGTGGAGGGAGGGAAGTGGGGATGGCTTCAATTTTCTTTTTTTAGGCCAGGGGGCTTCCTTCCTCCTTGATCCCATGATGCGAACAAGGTTTTTCAAAAACACACAAAAACAAATCGCGCCAGTGGTTTAGTGGTAAAATCCATCGTTGCCATCGATGGGCCCCGCGTTCGATTCGCGGCTGGCGCAAATCTTTTGTTTTGGTTCGTTTGGTTTCGATGGCGGATTCCTCCTATTTTGTCGCTGGGCGTGATTCAGGGGGTTGTTGGTTGTTCCTGCTTGGTCTGTTGGGCGCGTGTCCGGATTACCGTTGCTGTTTTCTTTTTCAGCATGTGATCAGGGCGTAGAGAGTACATGTGACTGATCATGAGCTCGGAGGGCCAGCTGCTAGTTCTGGTCGAACAAAAGGGGCAGCAAAAACAATGCTTCTCTCAAAGCCAAACAACAGCGTCCAAGGATATAAACACCCTTCGCAACTCCCCAGCACCAAGGCAAGCGTCTGATTCGCCATCAAACCGCCATCCACCCTCAACTATCGTAGTCGATACAATAGTCATTCCCTGAGCACTACGGTTGTCGAGCGGATGCTCCAAATAAACAGGAACCAGGATGTTACTTTTGGAGGGGCACCACAATCAGTGGTCGAGCGGCTCAAGTTATCCGTACCTACCAGCGTTTCTTTCGGGACCACGAAGGTCTCCAAGCACCGACACAAGCGATCGCACGGCAAGTTGACACTGGGGGAGAATAATATTCTTCTATGCTATTACGATCAATGTATAAGGATTACGTGAATGCTGGCGGCTGTTTTCCCGCCGCGTTAAGAGGCAGCTTTTCCACCACGCCTGATCAGCCCTTACTGCGATCGTCCTCCGCTGATCTGTCCACCGCCGAGCCTGTCGAAGTCATAGCGAAGTCGCTTGAGCCATTCACCGCCCCCCCCGGCCTGCAATGTTTCGTATCCTTCTCTTGTCCACCATTCGCAGCGTCCGTTATCAAAGTCATCCCGTTTCAAAGTGAGGCCCTCTGTCATATTGGACAGTCTTGGTTCCCAGACAACGCTCTTACTTCCATAATTGGGCCAGCGTTCGGTATTGGCCGCGAGTATGTTGGGAATACCGTTGTGGATGAAGCTCAGGAACCGGAGTCGGATCTGCAAGAAGGGATGGAGTATTGGGCGGAACGAGTCTGCATCATCCAAGTACAAGTTCCTCAGTGACCCCTGCAGGAATATGGGCGAGTCGTAAACGTATGTACTGTTTGGCAGCGCATGGGCGAGGCTTCTGGCGTTGCATCCCGCCATAATCTCCCCCATCATACGGATAGCAGAGAGGTACTCGGTACTGGCACGGCGGAGTCCCGGTACGTTCTGCAGCGGCAATCTTGTCTGCCCCTTCGTAGACGTGAGCGATATGAGATCGCCGCGTACCCTGTCACTGTACAATTCCCTACGAATCACATCGAGGGTTTCGTTCGAATATCCGTGCAGAATTGTGGGGAGATATGAGTCCATTTCCTCCTTTGAAGCGGCAATGGGGACATATGTGATCCCGTCGTTTACGGCGTGTCCAACAACCAACTGCCATTGTCAGCAAAGCTCGGTTCTGTCGAGCATAGGTAATAGGAATCACACTGACCGAAAGCGAACGGTTAAATTTACCATCTCGGAGCAGCACTCCGGGGTGATCCGGGACGAAGTCGCCGCCAACAACGGGACCGAACATTGTTAGGAGGGGAGGCGCCAACTTGACCACCTCTCGGTTGATTTTCATCAAGGTAGCCGGGTCCAATCTGTGAAGCTTCCCAGGGTATGTATAGGCTCTCATCATTATCTTTGTTGCTTCCAGCAGAACTTTTTCTTGGGTAAGAAACATGTTGGGGGTAAACAGCCATTCGGGGCTGATGAGTATAGCCCTGGAAAATGGGGTGGTGCCTTGCGGATTGTAGGGAGAAGGATTCGGGTTGGCTTTGCCGCCGAAGGCTGTGACATGGTGCTAGATACGGCCAGGTTAGCACAAATGGAAACATCAGTCAAGGTTCGATATGCATACCATTATAGATGCTGCGCCCGCGCCTTGTCCCACGAGAGTAACACGATTGGGATCTCCGCCAAACTTCTCGATATGGGCCTGAACCCATTCCAAGGCAAGCCTCTGGTCCCAAAGTCCAGCGTTTACCGACTCAGGGTCGTCACTGAACCAACCAAACAAGCCAAGCCGGTCTATTCGTCAATGGTTAGTGCACTGTGCCTGTGAACATGTGGTATAGTCTGAGGCTGCAGAGGAGAGGTTGTCTAGGGGCACGCACAGTTGATGGAGACCGAGATCGGAAAATCAGATGCGCAAGCATGCGACCAAGGAGCATGACGTGTCAAGGCTGCCCAATTGATGCCGTTGCTTGCCTCATCCTTGTGTCCTGTGTTCTTGGTTAGTGACGCCGAAGACCACCGTGCCCTTCCACCAATACATACCGTATATAAAGGGGTGAGAACCGAATGTTACCACCACCGGAGCTGCCAGAAAATCAGTCCCATGGGGTTGTTAGGGCCGGGTCTCAAGGTTATCCTACCGAGGGTTGTGCCGGTTCCTGGACAGGCCTCCTTTTCGAAGACGCGCTTCGGTACAAAGACATCGAGAAATAGACAATCCTCGGTTTGGCGAGGATCCTTCATTTGTTTTTCATAGAAGGACCCGCACTGCTGGATCATGACCTTGTCGGGTGACATCTTCTCACCATCCTTGCCAATTCTTGATGTCGCTATTTCACACATCCAGGCAGGGAAAGCCTGTGGGGGTATGGGAGCAAAGCCTGTGTTGCTGAAGAGGGGGTCATCGTCGGTGTAGTTTACGGCGACAGGGCGGCGGAATCTGGCAACAGTGGGCGGCATAGGCGGCATAGCGTAGCGGACATTGGAGAAGTTGTAGAAGCCGCCGCGCTCCTGAGGTTGCATGTCAGTGATGTGACCAAGGATGGGGTGGAAGATAGGGAGCTTGCATTGTATTCGCCCGTGATCTTCACCCCGCCAATTTGCACGTGAGGTGGTTCCGTCTTGGGATCATCAAGAGCTCGCTGTGGGACGTCTATTGGTGAGGCGTGTAGAGTGGAAACAAAGACCGCACCCTAGGCGGCCAGGGAGAGCCGCTGGAGTGTCTTCATGGTACTGACGGGCAGGCAGAGCAGGGTGGTCTGGCGTGGCGTGATACTGGTGTGAAGGCCCAAAAGAAGGGATAAGATGAGCTGGGTGGGCCGTAGCAATGACTGGAAAAGTGATGTGGGCTGACGATGGAAATGGAAGAGAATCAGAGTTCGGAATTGGGAGTTGGGAACTGGGTGATAGTCAAACATGCCAATCTCGCGCGACGCAAGAACACTCTGCATCCATCTTCCCCTGATCACCAGGAAAGTGCCGCTTTGGTATACCAGAAGGAGAAACCAAGTGGGGTGTGAACATTTGGGGAAGCCACAACCTAACACAACCAAATGATTCCAAAGCACGTAGCTAGCCCCTGAGCGACGAGCCAATAGCAACAGCATGGGGAAGTAGCCACCGCTGCAAACCGCGAGCGCTTTCCCAGTAATTCGAATACAGCTGGACAGTCTCCCACCCCCCCCCCCCCCCCCCCCCACCCTGAACCACGACTATCTACACCACCACTCCCTCCCCTCCCTCCTTCTCCAACTCCTCCATCACAGGCCCCAACACCCTCCCCACAATACTCTCAAAAGCCTCCCTCTCAATTTGCGCGCCATAGTGCGGACACTTGACCACCCCAACGAACTCCTTCTTCAGCTCGTCCAGCACCTCCCTGCGTAACAACAACTCCATAGGAAACCTCGCCGCGAGCTCAAACCACGCCTGAACTGGCGTGATCTCGAGCTCAGACGCGCTGTTGACCGCACACGCCAGCCCGTACAGGTTCTGCAGGGTCAGATCCGGCGCCTGCCACTCAAGCGGCTCGACGGGTGCCGCAGTGTTGACGACGTCTTCGTACAGGTCGGGCCGCTTTACTGGGGACCATGGGCCCTGCCCTGTGCGCGCGGCTTCGCGGAAGACGGGATCCGGGGCGGTGCGGAGACCCAGGGAGGTGGCCATGAGGACGTGGCCGGTTTCGATGGCGGAGGGGTCGTCTGTCGAGGGGTCGTTGTAGGAGGGCAGGAAGTGGTCACGGCAGTTGTGTTCGAGGCTGCAGAGGGTTAGTGGGTAGTAGGTAGTTGCGAGGCAGGGGGGGCTTACGCGAGGATGAAGTTGATGGCTTCTTGGGTTTGGGAGGGCGTTAAGCTGCACCCAGCTGGGGCGGCTGGGTCTGGGGTGAAGGGAGCCGTGTTTGGCGTTGAGTAGTGACTTGGTGGTGAGTTGCTCATGCGGTAGCTTGGTAGGCCCATGGCTTCGTCGAAGGCGAGACTCATTGTGATGTCGTCGAGATCTTGAGGATCGAGCTTGAACCCGAGATCTAGTGCGAGATCCATCTCGCTAGCAGCGCCGCTGCCAGGACCACCTGATATCGACTGGGGAGTGACAGCTAGGGTTGGAGATGTGGCCAGGAAGATACTACTGCTCGCAGCGGTTTGGCTTTGGATCTGAGCTCGTATAGCATCATTCTCACGTATGATAGCCTGTGTTTCCTGCTGTGTCTTGGCTATCGATGCGCGGAGCTCCGCAACGTCCATCTCGAGTTGCTTGACATAATTTTCCTTGCGTTGTCGGTGCTGTATCTGCGCCTTCCGCACTTGAGCTCGGCGTGCTTGAGCTTTCTCCTGAGCCGACGTCTTCTTTGCCGTCTCGGCGTTGCTGGCTATCAAACAACATGCCTTAGTTATGACCGTCATTGTGGCCGGATGACGCGGTCCAAGATAATAATAAGATGGTGTGAGACGTTGATACAAGAAAGGAGAATATCGAGACCAAGTGACCAAGCAGACGCTGTTCAGTGAGTAGGTATATAAGGGGCATCTCGGCAAGAAACCCCTGAACAAGTCAGCCTCCGAGGACTACTCGCCATGGGTTGCCGCGCGGATAGATTACTATTCGCCATGCCGACATTGGTCACTGCAAGCCCGTTCGGGCTCGCGCAGGGTTTAACCACAGCTGACCCCAAACACCCACACTTGTGGTAAGTCGTTTTGGGCCCCATCTCAGAATTGACAAAACAAGACCTATATCATGTGCCCCTCCCTATTGGCGTTGCAGAGACTCCTCCATCAAACCCCACGACCCGAACAACGCCAATGACAAATGCGGCAACCCACCAGACAAAAGATGATATAAGGAAACCCCAAAACTCACCTCCACTCAAACTCTCAGGCGTCGACGCAGCCCCGCCAGCCGGCATGAACGTGATGGTGCGCGGGGTGAGGCTGTCCTTGGTCCGCTTCCAGAACGAGGCAAACGACGGGCGGGCGAGCGTCTCGTCGACCAGCTCCTGCACCACCTCGTCGACTCCCCGCTCACTGTCGTCAAATTCGTCCTTGTCGTCGGCGTCGTTGTCCAGCTGCTGCGGTTGTACTGGTTTCTGGTCGGCCATATTCGCTCGCGCCTTCAACTCCGAATTCCCCTCTCTAACCCACACACACACATATAACTCAATCAACGGCGGCGGCGACGGCGGTGTCTCGTCGGTCCTTTCCCCTTCTTAATCTTTTTGGGAATTCCGTTGCTGCTACAGGTAGGTACCACCCGTCGCCTCCGGCGTAACTTTGCTTCCCCTCTGTCTCAGAATAATAAAAAAAGGGCAAGTGTGTGTAAGTCAGTGACCGAAGAAAAGTGATGAGTAAGAATCCTCCAACCAAAGCCAAGCCACAGATTCCATCCGTTCCCATGTGCGAGGTGGTAGTACGGGTCAAAAGTCTCGGCATCATCCTGGAGTTTGGCATGCAACCCCGCCGTGCCAGCCCGCTGCCGGACTTGCTGCCAAATCATCAAACCAAAACGAGCCATTCATGTGCCGCGCCTCTCCTTCCTTTTGCCCACCCGCCGCATTTGCCGCCACAGGAACGAACTCGCAGTAACATTTCACTTCGACATCGTAATTTGTTTGTGGAATGTCCGAATACAGTAATACGGTTGGGATACGACGAACCCCTCGAGGAGGATTATTTGAAACTGGCCATAATGTGACAAATCACGTAAACTTACAAATGGCGCCCTTCAAAACGTACCATTTGGTACGGATATACTCAGTACAGTACCCCTTCCCCACCCGCAGATATGCTACATCCTCCTCAACCCAGCAACTGCAGATCCAAGTAATCATCTGAGATTCCTTCTTTTCCAGATTAGAGATGAGCAATCAGAATACACATAGAAAACAAAGTCGAGTTATCTCGGAGATTCCATCTCCATAACCCTATCCAAAAATGCACCAATGCAAATCTACCACCGCTTAACAACCGAGCGCACCCTATCTAAGATATATGATGCCTGCGACTTGCGGCCGCCATATTATTTCACAGGATATCAGTACAACAACAACAACAACAACAACAACAACAACAACAACAACAGCACGACTACCTGTCAAGGGCTTGGTTATGGCACTAATTAGAGGTTAGCAATGAACCAACACAACAAAAAAATAGCTCACCATATGCCAATATACGCCCTTCAGTTTCAGCAGCTCATTGTGACTACCCTGCTCCAACACCTTGCCCTCTCCCAGGACATAGATGATGTCTGCCTTTTGAATCGTTGCCAGCCGATGGGCGACGGCAATGGTAGTCCGGCCCTTGGATACTCTCTCAAAGGCCGCCTGGACAAGCTTCTCGCTTTCTGTTTGGGTTTTAGCGATGCCTCACACTACAGCTCTCACACATTCAACTTACCAGAATCCAGCGAGCTAGTAGCCTCATCCAAAAGCAGCACCCTCGGATTCCGGATGAGGGCCCTAGCAATGGAAACCCGCTGCTTCTGCCCGCCGCTGAGACTCACACCGCGGCTTCCAATGCTGGTATTGTAACCCTCGGGCAAAGACACAATAAATTCGTGGATATTGGCATCGCGGCATGCTTGATGCAGCTGCTCTTCCGTCACGAGGGCTGGATCGACACCAAGAAGAACATTTTCCCGAATGGTGCCCTGGAATAACGAGGGCTCCTGGGCAACCAACGATAGCAGCTTGCGATATTCGTACACATTCACCTCGGCGATGTCCTTGCCATTGAACAGGATCTGGCCCCGTGTGGGATCGTAGAACCGCTCCAAGAGACTGACAATCGATGTCTTGCCCGAGCCTGAGGCGCCAACCAGGGCGGCGAACTGGCCCTTTTCGATCGTGATGTTGAGCCCTTTGAAGATAGAGATATCTCGCGTCGGATACTTGAAATACACGTCCCGCAGCTCGATCTTGACGCCACCTTCTGTGTGCGGTATGCTCGACTCGGACGAGACCGTGTCCCTGTTGCGGCTTTCGCGGGCCTCGAGGATGCGACTGGCAGCCGCCGAGGCCTGAGCAGCGTTGGGACCAAAACTCAGCCATGTGCCGGCAGACTCAGCTCCCTGGATGACCGCCATGTACGTCACCAAAAAGGCAACAACTTCATATTCTCCGGTTGCAAGAAGGCGCCCGCCATACCAAAAAACTAGAGCCTGGCAAGCGAGACTGACGCTGTCGGCATAAGCGAAGACTAGGGTCGTGAAGCGGGATTTCTTATACGCCTCCATGACATGGCTGCGTAGCAACCGCTCATATCGAAGACAGATGCTATCTTCCATGACAAGAGCGCTGACAGTCCTGAAGGCACCGATCGACTCGGCTCCAAACTTGGAACTCTCCTTGAACACGGCCTCGTTCATGGCGTTGAACTGCAGCTCATAACGGACCCGGAAAAAGCCTGCGAGGACACCCAGCGGCACCGTCACACACAAAGCAACAACCGCCAGCTTCCAGCCGTAGGCAAACGAGATGGCCAGTGCACCGATGAGGGAGAAAACTCCAACAAGACACATCATGAGATTTATACCCAGGAGCTCCTGAAGAGCATGCGGATCGCCGGAGAGGCGCGCTGTCAATTGGCCGGTCGAATTGCCTTCGTCATCAAAATAGGCCGTTTTTTGGAACAGAATCGACTCAAAGTACTCCTGTCGGTATGCGGCCGCAACTCGACTCTCCAAAATTGTCGAACCCAAGCCCGTGAGGAAGTAGCTGACGCCAACGCCCACTGCAAGAACGGTCCACATCTTGGCCCAAAACGTCGTCCCATCGAGTAGAGACTGGCCTTGAAGTTGAAAGACGACAATGGTGTTACCGAAGAGATAGGCTTGGATTGGCACCGCTGCCGCAGCACCCATAGCGCCGACGAGGGCAAGGAGAAAAAGCACATATCGTGCTCTTTGCTCGTACAGGAGCTTCCCGAAGCCGTTGAACAGGTTTCGCTCTTTCCACTGCGCGCCGCGTTTGGCTGTCCCCGCCTCGGACTTAGCGGCGCTTTTCTCACGGGCAAGGACGGCCCCGATATCTTCTTCGTAGATGGGATCTTTTCCGTCATCGTCCCCGAGCGACAATTTCTGGGCGTGCACAAGGCCATAGTATGCACCCTCCTCATTGGAAAGTAGGCTTTCGTGAGTTCCGTGTTCAACAACCTGACCGTTCTGGAGAACGCAGATGCGGTCGGCATTCTTGATTGTGGACAGCCGGTGAGCAATGGTGATGGTGGTCCGGCCCTTGGACGCTCTCTCGAGTGCTTCCTGCACGATGCGTTCTCCGCGGACGTCGATTGCCGATGTTGCTTCGTCGAGGATGAGAATTTTAGGCTTCGAGATGATGCTCCTGGCGATGGCAATACGCTGCCGTTGTCCACCACTCAGCTTGGTCCCCGAATCTCCCACCTCGGTGTCATAGCTATCAGGAAGTCGATCGATAAACTCGTCTGCAAAACTTTCGGCACAGGCATTCTTGACGAGCTCCCTCTTAATATCTTCGGGCGCGTTTTCCCACTCGGTCCCAATCAGGCCCGTTGCGACATTGGAGAATATGGTGTCGTTGAAGAGGAAGGGCTCTTGTTGGACGAGTCCGATCTGTGACCTCCACCACTTCATCTCTACCTGGTCGAGGGGGACTCCACCAATAGTAATTGTGCCCCTGAGCTCAACCGGAGGACCAGTGTCCTCGGCATCAACTGGTGCAGCGACATCCTCGTCCTCTTCGTCCTCTTCATCCCTGCCCTTCTTGCCCTTCTTATTCTTTTTGGCCTTGTTCTTATCCTTCTCTATCGTTTTTGCGATTATGTATTGTTGGTGTAACGTATACCACCCTTCAACCAACCCAACGATTGTGCTCTTGCCAGACCCGCTAGGGCCAACAATGGCGGTATTCTTGTTGGCTCTGATTTCCAGATTCAAGCCGTCTAGGATCTTTTTGGACGGGCGGCTGGGATACGCGAAATGAACGTCCTTGAAGACGATATCCTTGTTTGCCGACACGTCGGGGTCCTTCAGTGTTCCGACCTTGGGTTTGGGGGCGTCGATGACAGAGAAGAAATCGGCAGCGGCAACCATTGCTTTGGAAGCAGCAATGAGGGGGGTTGAAGTGCGTTCGATGGAAATGACCATCAGCATCACAGACATCAAAACGATGACGATGACGCCGACATCAGCTATCCGACCCTCAACCAAGGAGCGCATGCCATACCAAAACGCCAGCGCGAATGTTCCATTAAGACCGAAGAAGAGGAGACCAAATTGACCCGCAAAGAAGGGCGCAGTGAACTGGGTGGCTTCCCGGGCCTTGTGGACCCATTCGGCGTATCGTTTAGCGACGCGGGACTCGGCGCCGCACGATGTGATCATCCGTATGCCAGCAAAGGCTTCGGTGGCGACTGCGTTTCCCTTGGCATCGGCCTTGGTCTTTCTAGACTGCCCCTTAATGATGAAGGGGATAAAAATGGAGAAAACAACGGCGATGAAGAGCAAGGAGGTCGATGTCACAAGAGTCAAGGACCAGCTCCAGGTAAAGGCAACAATAATGGCTGATATGATAGTTGCGGTGTACTCGATGAACGTGCCAAGCTTCTCGGATATGCCAAGCTGTAGAGTATTCGCAGTGGCCGTGATGGTGGCGGCGGCAGCCCCAGAGGGCATGGAATCAAGAACGTGGACCGTCTGGCTAAAGAGGCACCTGAGGTAGTCGAGGCGAATGGCTGCAGACATACGGATGCCGATAATGCGGAAGCAGAACTTGTTGATGTAGTTGAGACCAAAGCGGGCAATGAAGAGGGCAAACATGTACAAGGCGATACGGTTAAGTGTTGAATTGAAGTCGCTCTGCGACTGGGGGTTTGAACCGCCAAAGGCATTGAAGTCGCCTATGAGGCGACCAAATAGGATGTTCATGAGGGGCATCGTGATGCCAGCACCAATGCTGGCAATGGCAGCACCAACCATCAGGACAAAGTCCCATTTTGTCGCGTAGGTAAATATGCGCACATAGTCGTTGAAGTTGGCCTCCCTCTCGGGGCGAATGCCGGCTGCTTGCTGAGCATCGCCCTGCTGGGATGTTTTGTCGCCATCGTCAACCTGCGTCTTGGGTGACTTTTCGATGTCGTCCCCCGCGGGGAGCCCCATCTTGATAAGGCTGAGGTGTATCTCGGGGTGGCAGGTGCTAAGGAGTCTCCATCTGTGAATGGGCAAGCAAAGACGAAAGGCCCGTCTCAAAGACCAGCAGAGAGACGACGCCTATAGTTATGAGGGTTGAGGAAGGCAGAACCTGCGAATGGAGCAACGATGTCAGGGCACAGACTGGTTGTGATATAAATATGAGGGCCCAAGTTCTGAATAATAATGGCTTAAACCGAGCGCGAGGTGTAGTCTGGTGAGGTATGTCAATAGGCTGGGGGATGCGGCAAGCAAATATGGGATAAGAATTGAGGCCAGATTAGAGCCTCAAGCGCAGTTGTGATGGCGTGCCGTGGTCCCAACAACTGACAGACGAGAATACGAAATACATACGTACAGCCCTGTCTCGCGGCATATTGCCAAGAAAGTTGTAGCCTGGGTCCTTCCAATTTCCATTCCCGCTACTCGACGCCTCCGACCACCAGCGCTTCCCGTCGCGGGGCAGGAGCGCGACCTGCCCTCGGGGAAAGTGCGGTTCAGCCCTGATAGCCCAGCGGACGGGTCATCTCGGGGATGGGATTCGCCCCGGCACCCGATGCCGCGCGGTCGCTAGCTGAACTAACGGCTGGCTAGGCACCGGTAGCAGCCCGGTTGACACCATGCTCTCGAGATGGTCAGAACCTTTTTTGGTTCTACGGGATCAAGAGGTTATGAAGCGATTGGTTTTGGAGATGCTGTTCGGATCACCTTTCCAGGCCCACAATACATTTCCAAGTCCATGACTTGGTTGACTCATGGAACTTGAAAGTAATTCATCCTCAAAAGATGTCCAGAGACATCAACACTCATCATGCCATACAAGATGTCCCAACCGCCGAAAACCTTACCCAGCAGAGTTGCATTAGGCCTTCACAACTTACCGGTCTCTATTTTTTCAACTTGCCTTTCTGCAGCTAACGCTAAGAAGTGCCCTGCCTGATTCGGTTACGCGTCCATAGCGTTGCCGAGTTTGAGCTTCACCTCCTGCCAAGACGGCGTCTCTCTTGTCTTGGCAAAAGCGGGATGTCACCTGGAAGTCCGCGGGATTTAGGGAGTCTTTGTGCTGGTGATAGGGATTGCATCGCTAAGGCAGTAATATTACAGGGCCAATTCAAAGAGGGAGAAATGAAGTGTCAACAACAAAAACTCACGACTTAGCGGTGACTCACGCCCGGGGTCTCGCTTGGAATCTGAGTGAAATATTGTGGTGAGGTATTTGGTCGGAACACTTGCGGATTGAGGCTGTGATTAGTTTGACGTCAAGCGACACTTGAGAACTGCGGCAAACCATCAGCAGGCCATACAAACTGTACCTCGTACTGCACGCCTCTTTTTTTCTTCTTCGTTTTTTCTTCTTTTTTTGCTAGATATGAATCCCCGAGTCAACGGAATTGACGAGCAATCTCCTGCCCTACCACCATGGTGTTTATTGCAACCCCATTGCATGGCGCAGGTTTTCGCCCAAGTGTTGTCGAAGGGAGACGGCGCGCGAAGATGGTTGAATCGCCGAAAAAAAACATGGAAAGTCCTCGTGTAAGGGCCGTTGCTTTAGATAGTGCACGAAAGAAAACCTCCGAGTACAGAGTGCTGACGGCCCCCTTATGCTGGCCCATTGCACATTGGTGAGAAGCAGGGCATCAGACAATAATCGGTGGAACGAAGAAATCGAGATGGCAGATGCAGCAGAAGATGCAGAAGAAGACGCAAAGAAGAAACAGAAGCAAGGGCGGTCCTCTGGCCAATTGGGTTGTTTCCTGTTGTCAGCCTTGTCAGCCTCGCATAGCGGTCCCGCATTCTGGGTGCGGATGCGTGCGGGTGCGTGCGGGTGCGGTTGATTTTCCCCAACCACAAGACCTATGCGGGCAGGCACGCGATTGAGTCACCCACATCTGGATTTCCATGTCCACTCTTTGGTCAAAGAGTTCGTGGACGCTCGTCACACAGTCTGCCCGGCTACTACGACGACTGACAACTCGCCCTCCGAACCTAAACTGCTGCTGCGTTGCGCTCCTCAACTCTGACTCTCGACGACGTTTCACAGTCACCACTGCCCACCGGCGTCAGGCCCCGCCCCACAGTACTGTCGCAGACATGGCGCCCAAGGCCCCTAAGTTCGACATCAAGTAGGTCTATACACTCTTTTCGGCGCGTGGTCTGAGCAGTGTATACTCTCCTTGGCTGGGCTGGATTATGGGGAATTTTTGAGGGGCGCTGCCCAAGTCGCAACACAAGAGCGAGCAACGAGCTTCGAGCTACCCCGCGATCAATCTGCGACCCCTCAACGCCAGCCCACTTTCCAATATATCACCACCAGAGGTCATGGGGTTGAAGTTGTAGCTCATGGGCTAATTGGAGCATTGCAGGACCCCCAAGGGCACCAAAGATTGTATGCCGCTCCCGTTTATATTATCGACTTCAGTTTCTCGATCAGCCTCGGACTGACACGATACAGGGGATGGTGTCGATATGCTGGTTAGGGAGAAGATCTTTTCTTCCATAACCGATGTCTTCAGTGCGTATACAGCAAGATAAATTACTACCAGAGAGCAGTTCTGACTGGTTTGGTTGGCAGAGCGTCACGGTGGTACAACTATCGATACTCCCGTCTTCGAGTTGAAGGGTATAGCTTCCCTAGCTTACGCAAAATACTATTGTTGGCCAACTGTTAACCATTTGAATAGAAATTCTTGCCGGTATTAACACGCGTTGGCATGCTGGTTCTTTACCTCACTAACATTGCCATGATAGGCAAATATGGAGAGGACAGCAAGCTCATTGTTAGTATTTACCATGTCCTCTTAGGCGTTTGACTGAGCTAACGCTGAACTTTTGCAGTACGACCTAGCCGATCAAGGAGGCGAACTGTGCAGCCTGAGATATGACCTGACAGTTCCTTTTGGTATGTGTTTTCTGGGCCTAATTGAATCCATTCTAACTTACCATGAAGCACGGTACTTGGCGATGAACAAGGATATCACACAAATCAAGCGCTACCACATTGCCAAGGTTTATCGCCGGGATCAGCCTGCAGTGAGCAAGGGCCGGATGAGAGAGTTTGTATGTGTTGCCCCTATCTCGGTGACAGACCGGTTAATTAACATAATATTTCTATTAGTACCAATGCGACTTCGACATTGCGGTATGATATTTGAAAGTGGCTATGCCTTACCTGGGACTGATGAAACAAATAGGGCACATACGATTCCATGATCCCAGATGCTGAGATTGTAAGTGTCCCAACCCGCTTTGGTTCGGCGCATCTAATTGTTCAACTAGATCCGGATCATCAATGAGGTGTTCGACAGCCTCGGCTGGAAGGGAACATACACAATCAAGCTCAACTCTCGCAAGATCCTCGATGGTATTTTCCAGGTTTGCGGTGTTCCTGAGGCATTGATCCGCCCCATCTCTTCTGCTGTAGACAAGCTGGACAAGATGCCTTGGGAAGATGTCCGGAAGGAGATGGTTGACGAGAAGGGACTAGACCTAGTTATTGCAGACAAGATTGGTGAGTCCCGACGAGTCGGCAGTTTACATGCCTGGGTATGCTAACCTTACGATAGGCCAATGGGTGGTGCTCAAGGGTCAGCGGGATCTGCTCGAGAAGCTTCAACAGGACGAGGAACTGTCCAAGAACCCGTCTATGGCGCAAGGCATGGCCGATCTGGACCTGCTCTTCACCATCTTGGAGTACTTTGATGCACTCCACACCGTGTCGTTTGATCTTTCTCTGGCGAGAGGTACGTCTTGCAGCGCAAATAAACAAACCCCCTATCTTGCTAACCATCTCAATCACACAGGACTTGACTGTAAGCATTTGGCATTGTGGTTTTGGCACACCACAGGAACTGACGCGAGTAGACTACACAGGAGTTATCTACGAGGTTGTCACGGAGGGTTCTGCTCCGGCGGTCTCGGCGGCAGAAGCTGCGGCACAGGCCGCAGCGAGACCCTCCAAGAAGAAGGCCGGCAAGTCCGGAGACCCTGACGAGGACCGCTCAAACGACCCGACTCTTGGTATTGGTGAGCATCCCTGGTGATTAATTGGTATGACACTCATTCTAACATTGTCTAGGCTCTATTGCGGCGGGTGGCAGGTCAGTACACAGCCTTGTTTGCAGAGTCATGAGAACACTACTCGACTAAACGCCCTACCAACCTTGACTCCCTAGTTGCTGACAGCGATTAGATATGACAACTTGGTCGGCATGTTCTCCGGAAAGACTCAAGTTCCTTGCGTTGGTATCTCGTTTGGCATCGACCGCATTTTCTCCATTACCAAGGCGAGAATGGCGGCCCAGAAGACCACAGAGAGGCCCAGGAAAACCGACGTTGATGTGTATGTCATGGCGTTTGGCGGTGGAAAGGACTTTACAGGCTTGCTCAAGGAGAGAAGTCAAGTCTGTGCCCGTCTGTGGGATGCGGGGATCAAGGTTAGTTTCACTCTTGCAGGTGCACAGAAGCTGCGGCGTTTCGATCTGCGGACTTGAACGATTTGACCCGTGCTGACGCTTTCGGAAGGCCGAGTTCCTGTACAAGGTAAAGCCGAAGCTGCCTGCCCAGTTCAAGGCTGCTGAACAAAATGGAGTTCCGTTTGCTCTCATCCTGGGAGAGGTACGTCTTTTTTATTCACCGTTACTCTTCTTTGGCCCTTCCATGCTGACATTACACTCCAGGACGAACTTGCTCAGGGCAAGGTGCGGATCAAGGAGATGGGTCTCGCTAGCGACCACCCGTTGAAGGAGGGCGAGCTCATCAGCTTCGAGAACCTTACCGAGGAGGTGCAGCAACGGCTTACACGGAAGAAGCAGTTGGATTCGATCACGCAGCAGGCGGGGGGCCTGAGAGTCGTTCACGGCATCAAGGGCGAGGACGTAAAGGCACTAGAAGCCGAGTCTGTGCCCGTCCCTACGGCGCAAGCGACGGAGCAAGCTGCTTCCGCACCCGCAGTCGAGCCAGTGCTAGCAGCGGAAGTTGCAGAGTCGCCTGCTCCTGCAGCGGAGAAGTGAACGAAAACGGCCACCTTGGGGACGGGAGTCGGGAGCCAAGACCTACCTATGGGCCGCACCTGTTCAACAAAACATAGACTTGCTTCCTCCTGATAGACTATTCAATGCCCTTGCGCTCGGTATCCCTCTCTCTCTCTCTTTACCCCGGACTTTTCCACGTGATGAGTTGAGATCGACGGCTTAAAGTCAGGTCACAGTCTGAGGGCTTCGATGCCCTCGAGGATTCATGGGCTGTTCATCCCAAACACCCTTGTCTTCTTTGACTATCAAACACAGACGGTGGCTTGGCAATGGTCAGAGCGGTCCTTGCGAGTGCAACCAGAGCTGCAGCCAAAAGTGTCAAAGCTTTTTCTCTTTCTGTCCTGTGTGCTCGCTGCACGCTGCGTGCGTGCGCGGTTGGTGTCTGTGTGTGAGATGCTTGGGCATGGAGGGAGAGAGAGAAAGAGAGAGCGGGGGCATGCGCCTGGGGGATGGACGATCTGAGGGCTGGCCGTTTCAATGCGTCCCATTCGTCGGACGGGAGCGCCCTGCAGCCAGCTTGTATTTTTGGGCTTGGTTGCGGCGGGCGCAAGCCTTAAGCCTCATGGCGACATGTAATTTTGTTTTCTATGTGATTATCGGGCTGTATTTCCCCCCCCAGGAAGTGAGTCGCGTTGCGCGTGCTGCTCCGTGTCGAAACCGACTTGTTTTCCCTCTCCCGAGTTCCAAATGTGGCTGGAGATACAGAATGAAAGAGGTGTGAATGTGGTTGAGGTGTCAGGAGGAGGGGCGCTTCCTCCCGCTCCGACCTCCGGGGTTGGGAGTGCTCCCCTCCGTCGTACTGCGTGCTACTATGGGGTTACAGTGAGAGAGGCCGGGAGAGGGAGGGGAACGGGATGATTTTTTGGTTGTTGATGGTGATGGGTATGGAGTTGAGGGATGTGATGGCACCCTCTGATAGTGATAGGCGTGGGGCGTGCTGGTCTGAGCTCTATGTCTGGACATCAACATCAACGATCCCCCTGTCGGGGCAAGAGTGTCGCATGAACTTGGGAGACGTCGGTGATTTCACACATCTTCGAGAAATAATATTGACGCTTTTCATAAGCGCGCTTCTGTGGTCCGCGTGGTCACCCGCGTCGGACGATTCACTGAGACACGCATGGTAAACAAGGACTGAAAAGTGAGAAAAACGCGAGAAACAGTCGCCTCATTCGCCCCGCTAGCGCCCCCGGACGGGCTGAGAGAAGTGTCTTGACTGTTTCTCGATGGATGCGAGCAGGTCACGGACGTCAGGTGGTGAAGTTGACAAGCAGTTTGATGAGGGGTGGTGTCACAGCGACGCAGCGGTGCATGGTGCTGCTTACTCTGCTGCACAGCGGCAGCCGAAGCAGACAGAAGGTGAGGTTGAGAGATTGAGAAGGGGTCAAAGACTCTTCTGGAGATCACGTTTGTGTCTGTTCGCTGCAGCAGTGGTAATTTTTGCAGAGAGCCACCGGCAGTGCCAGTGAGTGTGTGGCCTGTGTGGTGTGGAGGGTCTCGTCGTTTCGAGCCTGGTGGGTTGGTGGAGCGGGCTTCGAGGCGAAGGGAAGGGGAGAAGCCGCCAGCGGCCATTCGTCCAACGGGAGACGCTGTTTGTCCCGGAAAACGTGGAGCTAGCCTCGAGGTGGGGGGTTTGTCTGCGATTGCTAGGTGCGCTAAGCCGAGTGGAGCACTAGGGTAGGGGGAAAGCACCCAGAGGCTCGAGCCCCTGCGCTGGCTCGGCGCTGGTCCCATGTTGGCCCTTGCTCACCCATGCCGGATCTCAAGGGTCTGAGTGTCGTCGGTGGGCGTTCGGCTTGTTCCCATCGTCTCGCAGCCCTGATCCCTGGCAATCGACGAGCAGGCCCTCCGCAACCAGCCTTCGCTCTCCTGCTGTTGCCCACCGTTGCCGCCGCTGTCTTTCGCTGTGGATTTCCTTCTTCTTCCCTGCACCCTAGCTCCTAGCCTCTCCGCCATCGCTGGCGTGCGAAATTTGCACTGGGCCGCTGGCGTCATGCAGCCAAAAGGAATGGCGGGCTAACCCTTTCTCGTAGAATTGCTGGGATTTCGCACCGCGAGGACCCTTGAGGTGCTCATGTTTCCCACGTCCGGGAGCGATTAAAGAAAGCCTCCCTCTCGTCCTGCTCTCCCTCCGCTCTTCCTTCCTGGTGATACTTTCAAGGTTATGTGTTCGTTGCGGCTGCTTGTTGTGTCGTGTCACCGGTCCGCTCCTTCGTCCCTTCCGCTGCTCCCGCCCACTCGGTCCCAACTGTCGACGAACGCCCCTGCCGTTTTCTGGTGTATGCATTTCTGTACAACATTTTGTCCACTACGACCGTGCTGTTGGTCATTCGCCGCATAGACTCTCGTTCGCAACGTCTGGTCGTCGGTCGTCACTGAATCCATCCACTCCTTGTTGTCACGCGGTTCTATTCACCCGCCTGAACGCCGTCTTCCGTCTCAGCTGCGGCACATTTCCCGGCCCGTGTTTGGGTGTTTGGTCAATCTCCTGCCCGGAGCTTTGTTCTCAGGTCGCCCTCGAGTTTACCAGTCTGTCGGCGTTTGGACTCCGGGTCTTCAGTCATTTGGAGACACACCCACCCATCAGGCTAATATCTTAATACCGTTCGCTCCTCCTGACCCAAGGGCCCAAGTCCGGGTCGTGCGCGATCGGCCTCGTTTCACCTCTCGGCCGATCACAGGGGCGTCTGCGCTGCCGCTCCGTTCCACAACGGGCCCGGCAAGCTTGTAGCTTCCTAGATTTCGAGAAGGATTTCGAGAAACTGTCGCAAACACGCCGAATGAAAAGCGCATACAAACACCGGCCAGCCCCCTCGTGTCTATCGAGGACTTCGCATTTCAGGTGTGACTTGTTCAACACCATCTTCTTTTAGCGAGCTGCGCAGCTGCCGCTACTCGTCGATCATTGACTCCCAGCCTCGGCAACCTGCATGACGACGGGAAGCCCACCGCCTTGTACTACATCACACGCCGACGCAGAAGCTTTCAAAACTGTGGACTGCCCACCACAACAAACCTTGTCCTCAACCTCCTAGGACAGCGTCCTTTCTCACCACACACACTCTAGCCATGGGTGGACTAATACCTCTAATGCTCGCGACTGGCAACCGGTCGAGCTTGGCACCACCCCCTGTCTCTCACTCGCGCTCTTTGAGCACTGGTTCTACGCCGATGGCAAAGCCGAAACCCGTTGTCAAGAGGTTATCGTACTCGGCGCCATCCTCTCTGCCGGTACTACCGTACACGTCAGCCGAGTGGAAGCGGGCCATTTCCGACGTCAAGCGTCAGCACTTCAGCCAGAGGTACCGCGCATGCTCGGCACGATGCAACGAAATCCTCGACAACATCAAGGATGCGTCACAGGTCGAGCCTATCTACATCATTTACCTCCACTTTTACGCGGCAACGTCGATGGAGTTGTGCGCACGAACACTACCCCCTATCTCACCAGCACGGTCCAGTCTCTTTCAACAGGCGCGTGCGCACTTTGACTGCGCGGCCACACTTATCGATGCCGCCGAGGATTCAGTCGTTAGGAAAGCTCGAACGGGCTCCGTCAGCTCTAGGAGTTCGAGCTGCCACTCGCCCGCAGGATCCATCAGCTCTCGGGCATGGACACCCGACACTCACATGTCATCACCAACAAATTCCGTTTGCTCATTTGACGATCTCGCCGCAAAGTCGCAGCAACAGTCACGGTCGCCGCCTCCCAGTGGGAAGCGCGTCAAGAAGGTATCATTCTCACTCCCTTCCGACCCGCCCTTCCGGATCCCGGAACCAATCGTCCGCCCAGACTCGCCAACCCTCGGCTTCGACGACGACTACTTTCACTCGGGTCCCGCCGCAAGGCAATACCTCCCAGAGCTACCCACGCCGGCCAAGTTCCAGGAGGTAGAGCTCCCGCTCCAAACAGTAACCGAGAGTGAGCAGCTTCAGCTCATTCCGGAAGACGACGCCTTCCTCATGGCGCGCTCCGTGGACCGCTACTGCGAGAATCTCTCTGGGTTACGCGAGCAGCTCGCCCGTCACTCGGCCAATCTTAACCAGCTAATCGCGGCTAAGGCGGCGCAGACGACAACGGCATTGCTTGTCGAGTCCGCAATGTCGCGCGCATCTACCCCCAGCAATGACGGCGAGATGGACGACCTGCGCAAGATGGACCGCCAAGCGCGTATCGAGCGGTTGCGCAAGAGCGGGTGGCAGCGCAAGCGCTTTGACGGGCGGCGGTACGAGGAATTGTGCGATGCCGTCATGTCAGAGCTTGCGTAGGTCACTTATGTTACCTAACCGATACGGGTTGTGGGCCAGGCCGAATATGGTGGCTGAAGCGAAAAGAGGAGGAATCACGACAAAAAGGGACATATATCGCATGAACATATGACGTATATGGGGGAGAACGGGTGTTATTATAATGTATCAGCTAACTATATTACGGGAGGCAACGATCGGGAACTATGATTGGGATGGAAACGAGGTGTCAAGGTTTTATTTTAGTGGGAAATCTCGGGAGGCGGCGCACCAGGCGGCGGGAGTTTTTGACAACTCGAGCTTTGTCTTTCCGATTCTCAAGGATTTGTTTTGGGGATGGGCTCATTGATTCCCCCTTTTGCGATTGCAGTCACACACTGCACGATGAAGGCAGGACGGCCTGTCGAACTTGTTTATATTCTGTACGCTTTTTGTACATAGATAGCCTGAGGTGGTGGTGGAGAATCAAGGGAAGAGATCCAATACACTTTCGATACCACGACTCTCCATCATCAACATCTCCAATGTGTCGACGTCGTCAATGAACCCCAGGCCTTAAACCGAACCCACGGATCACCCAACCCAGGGCCCCGGACTATCGAAAAATGTAACCGTGGGAACGTCGTAATCGAGATCGCGCCTCGACCCGCGCCCCAAACTTTGGTTGCTATATTAGTCCCGCACCCCCCCCCCCCCCGACGCGGTACCGGCCTTGCCAAAACGCGGTATGCTACCGAACATTCATTCCCTCCCCTGCCCTTCCCATGATTCTATTTATTTTATAATAGATAGCCCTGCCGCCATCCGAGAAGGAAGACAAAAAAAAGGGTTTCCCCATTTCCCTAGCCGCACCCTTCGTCATGCCCCAAGCCAATACTCATCAAACGCACGCGCGGGAAGGGAAATAGCAGCAAAGCGATAGACGACGCGTCCGCACCACAAGACTATCGCCGATGTCGCGCATAGCACAGTGTCATGCTCCACGACTTCCACGAGAAGAGCTTCGGCAAACCATATCCCGACATGTCGATCGATTCGTATCCTGCTTAACATCAAGTTTGACCCACGCTGCAACGGTACTCCCAATCCTCGAAGCGAGTACGACAAATAGCGACCTTAGCACGCACGCACCATCAACACAACCAGTGAGCGTGGACTCGATATTCCTCAGCCGCAACCACAGAGTTCGCAGTCCGGGACCTATGCAGAAGGCAATACTCGCATCTCATGTTACGGTATCTAAAAGGCAATACGATAAAAGGAACAAGTGCCGATCCCGCCTGCCCGGTCGCTCGAAAGATGGGAGCCAGTAGATACTTCACCGATCCACCTGTAATCCAGTCCGCGGTATGCATAAAACAGATCCCGCGGTTTTTCTCTCTGCCACGATATTTCTGCCCCATTCTGACTCAATTGGTATCTCTCCCCTCTGATCTCACTCCCTTGACACCCACCTACACCCCTTTTCAGTCAAGCTTTTATACTTTACCTCTTGGCGTCCGTCTCAGAGGTAGCACCCTCCGTCACCTTGAGTGTCTGCTCCTGCTCCTTCATCTCGCGAACCTTTGCGAGGACAACCTCGCGGAAGATGGCGCCCTTGATGGTCTTGGACAGCGAGCGCTTTTCGCGGGGGCCGCTAGCGTCGGTGCTGGTCTCGTTAGCCTGCGACGATGGAGTTGAGCGCGACTGGTCGGCTGCTAACGTCGAGTCCTTCGGCATGTCTGAGTTTTCCGGGTCATCCTCTTGCATCTTGAGCGCCTCGATGCGGTTGGCCAGCTTGACCATTTCGATACCCCGCCGCAGGCGCGCCTTGGTGAGGTACGCCTTGATTTCGGGCAGCAAGTTATGGTCAGTGGCATTCTCGCCGCTCAGCCATGGGTGGGCTAGGGCACGCTGACAGGGGGAGAAGAAAAGAGATTGTCAACCAACTCGCTCGATGCAAAATGGGGAGTATAAGCTTACCTCGCTTGACCACCGCTCTTCGGGGACTGGGTGCAGCAACTTGTGGATAAAGTCCTTGGCGTCGTCACTGACGTCCTTCCAGTACCGCTCGTGGAAGATGACCTGGGCGCTGCTGCATTCGTCGATGAGGTCTTGTAGGTTCTCAGATCGGAACGGAGAGTAGCCGCAGAGCAGGGTGTAGGTAATAACGCCGAGCGACCACATGTCGACGGGCTTGCCGTGGCCCTGCTTGAGCATAACTTCGGGTGCCGCATATCCAAACGACCCAGCCATGGTAGTCAGGACCTCATCCTTGGTGTCCAACATCTTGGCAATGCCAAAGTCGGCAAGAACCAGATCCGAGTCGGCGGCCTTGGTGAGGTAGAGAAGATTCTCAGGCTTGAGATCTATGCTCAGGGGTTAGCATTGCCTTTTAGGGGTGCTGGTCGGGTTGCATACCTCGGTGGACAACATTGTTCCTGTGCAGGTAGTCGACGGCACCTAGGACCTGCTTGATAGTCTGCGAGGCGTCCTTCTCGGTGAACTTTCCCTGCTCGCAAATCCTGTCAAACAGCTCTCCTCCAGTAGCGAGCTCGGTGACGATGTAGTACTTGTCCTATACGTTGGGCTCGTTGTCAGTTTTGGCTATGCGCATGGCGAGCTTGTTTGGTGGCTGTGGCGGACGTACCCTCGATTCGAACCAATCGACAAACTTGACGATGTGGGGGTGCTTGAGGCGCTGGAGCAGGTCGAGCTCGTCAAGGACCATCTGCTCGTTGCCCCTGACGTTCTTCTTCAGGATAATCTTGACGGCCACTCTGCCGTCGGGGCCATCGGCCTCTCTGACGATGCCATATGTGCCTGCACCGAGGGTTCGACCGAAGCGGTATTTGGCCCTGGTTGCGCCCGGGCGCGTCAGTGCCGGTAGCGGCAAGGGGGAATTGGAGGAAGCACACTTCTTATCGTAGCTCTCTGGCTGCCCGTGGAGGCGATTGAGCATGTTGGAAACTGAGCGGGGGAGGAACCTCATTGTTAGCGACCCGGCGTGGTCTCGGGGGCTTTGTCGGCCGAGACACGCCCTCTAGGGTATGGAAGCGTTGCGAACTCTAGAGGGCACTGGCTGGTGCCTGATGTGGCGCGCTGGAGCGAGAAGGACTTACAGCTCATTATTTCAAGCTCTTGGGGAGAAGGGGTGGCACAAGGGTCGAGGGGTCTGATATAACAGGGCGAAGGACAGCTGGACAGGTCTAGTTGGTCAACTCGCGGTCGTCGCCTTTGCAAGCTCGAGGTAGCTCGAGGTGCGATAACAAGGCTGGGGCAGCAGGTAACGTCGGACAGGAAGCGTTTCCCTCAAAGTTCTGGGTATCGGGGCTGGTTGCAGCAGGGAAAAGGACCGCAGAGACTGCTGTCACAGGGAGCGGCTGAAAAGCTGACAGCCCTCAGCGCCTCAGGTAGGTATGGGCTGCGAGACAAGAGAAAACAGACTGACCAGGAGCTTGGCAGCAATCGGGCTGGACGAGGGCGCGAGGGGACGAAAAGAAGGAGGGGCTATCGAGCCACTCAATTACCCCGCCGATTGCAGGAGCTGGGGATCTGGGGCGGGAGACTTTGGCGCGACGAGACAGCAGAGACACGGCACGACTAGAGACTGCTTTTGGTCGCGGCCTAAACAAAGAACAGAAGCCAGGCGATAAAAACCAGATTCGTGCAACTTCTGGTATTAATACTGCTACTTCTCGAGGCTGGATGGATTAAATGTGTGATGTGAAAACGCCTTGCTTGTTCCACCAAGGTCCCGCCACGGTCGGGTTGGGCCATGGCTGCTCAGCCTGCAACTAAAGACACAGGCCTCCCCCCTTTGGAGGGAGCCAGGGGCACGAGCCAACGAGAGACCAGGCAGCTGGCGGCCATGTTTGGGTAGCATGTGCTTGGAGGGTTCTTGGGGGTCTGGAGGCTCGAGGTGCCATTTTGGGATCTGGATCTGCACGTTTCTGCTCACGCTCACGCAAGACGGTGCGCGGATGCGTTTGGCTGAAATGTCGGCAGGTGGAGCTGAGGTGGTTGCAAACGGTCTTCAAATTCTCCCTCTCGCTTTTTTTCTTCTGCACAAAGGTAACTCTGTCATTCTACAGTTGTCTGTTGGCTGGCGGATTGCGTCAGTCCAGAGGGTTTGTCCCGGTGGCTGCCGCTGCTGTCAGTCACATTATCTCGCGTGTGCCGACGGCACCCAGTACTGACCGATGCACCGCCTCGACCCCTCCAGCGCACCGAGATGGCGACGGCGCATAGAGCATTCAGTGGCTCAGCCTCGCCGTCCAACCTTGCTGGAGGCGGGAGTTCCTTGACACGCGGGTCGTTGCGGTAGGTTGCCGCCCTGGCAGATGCCCAGCGGGAGGCTGCGATTTCCATTTAATTGATCGGGCTGCGACCCACGTCCTGCCCTGACAAAGAGACAACCTGACAGCAATCTTATAAAGGGCCCAGTCCATTGTCCTCGTGACGGCCAGCCCGGCCTGAACCAAACAAACAAGATCGGGTGGAAGTTGAGGAACACTTGAGGGACACATACCCGTCACCACTTTGAACTGACTTGGGATGTGCTCAGCCGTCTTTTTAGTTGCCCCAGCCAATGGCCAGGCTGTCTCTGGTGCCCTGGGTTCCCCGGCTCGGTCCCTCCCTGCTGGAATTAAGGTACCTACCTAGTATACCTGCTGGGTATCGCCAGTTGGCGGTAAGCAGACCCAACACCCGACTTCTCCTTTTAAAGAGTCTAGCGTCGGCCGCGCATCGACGTTCGCTCTAAGTCTTCAGCTCCCAAAGTTTGCAGCAACCTTGCAGTTTCCAAGGTCAATTTCCGTGATTGCCCAAACCCACGTTTCTTGTTTCTGTCCAAGCTTGCGCTGAGCAAGTTCCGGCAAGAGTTACAGATTGCGACGCGCTCCCGCCCTTTGATTCTAGAACCCGCAAGCTTGTCTCCCCTCCCCGCTTGACCCCGCCACCCGCGTCGCTCTTGTTGCTTAGCAGCCCGCGTCAGTCCGGCAGCTTCTCTTACCCGTCCAACGTGACGCTTCGATCTCTGCGATTTCCGAAAGCCGGCGGTAGCAGCAGCAGAAGAACAGTTGGCAAAGATGGCACCCGGGGCCCAATTCGCGGCCAAGAGATTGGGAAAGGAGCTGACAAAGGTACGGATCGAGGTCACCCCGCCAAACCATTGTGCTTGCGACTGACGCCGCCATTAGATTAGCAAGGGCCTTCCCGCTGGAATCGTCCTTGTCCAAGGCGACAACTTTGAGGAATGGCTCCTGGATATCCAAGTGCTGGATAGCAACCCGCTCTACATGGGCCAGACGTACAGACTCAAGTTCAAATTTGGCTCGTCATACCCCATTGGTATGTACATCCATCTCCCTCCATCTGCGGATCGTCTGTCCCATCTGCCGTTGTTCGAGCCGTTCCAACTTGGACATGCTGGCTGACCTGATACCCTCCGCAGAACCTCCCGAAGTGGTATTTGTGAAGCTTCCCGACCGGCCGATCCCGATCCACCCCCACATCTACTCCAACGGCATCATCTGTCTCGACCTCCTAGGCCAGCAAGGATGGAGTCCCGTGCAGAACGTTGAGAGCGTTTGCATGAGTTTACAGAGCATGCTGACGGGCAACACCAAGAATGAGCGCCCGCCAGGCGATGAGGAGTTTGTGCGCGGGAACCGGCTGCGCCCGAAGGACATTGACTTCTATTACCACGATAACAACGTGTAAGGACACTTCGATGTGGTGTCTTGGGACTTTGATTTGACTTGGAGATTCGGGCGTTCATTTGATCGGTGGCTGGGGGAATATGGGCATATTGCATCACACAGCAACCGTCTGGGTGGGTTCTGATCTGGAGTTTTGAGCAGCATTCGGCGGAAGGAGGTCATGGAGTGATGGGGATCCGGGTTCGGGTCCATGCCCCGTCGAGCACAAGCATGGCTCAGGCTGAGCACAGTTTTTACTTCGTGATTAGGCCTTTCGTATTGGGTCACACAGGAAGGATCAAATGGATCATGAAATGGATCATGAGATGGTGGAGGTTTGTGGTTGAGGCTCAGTGTCTCCCTCCTAGGCGACCTATCCAGAGTAGTGCGGCGAGCAGTGTTCGAATAGCACCGATACAATCTCAACAACGAGATAGCATAAACTGTTCCCTTGTGTCGCGCTTCGGTTCGTGTTTTATGAGTTTCTCGAGTCGGGCGGGGCCCAAGTGCGTCATCTTTAATATTCCCAGATGTCACCTGCCGGTCAGGCACCCGGCGCTTCCAGGTCCCGCTGCGGCTCCGTGCGCTCAAGAGCAAATACGGTTCAGGTCTGGTTGGTTTGTTAGCGAGCGGCCGCTGGCTATTATGTTTAGCGATTTGTAAATTGAAGGTTGGCAAGCTATTCAGTGTAAAGAAATCATGGAGGAGGGTACAAATGAGAGCGGATTGCAGCTCATAAGAGTGACTTTTTTGCTGGGGCTTTGGTTCTGAAAATTGCAAAGCTCTGAAAGTACTGGAAGTTTTTGCCTCCAAGTCTGGCGCTAACAGCCAAACCAGCGTCTCGCCAGATTAGAAAATGGGATGCCTCGGTGAAGTCGCACACCGATATGCCGATCGGCTGGGACCTGCCCTGAGCTTCGCTGCGTGCGCCAAGCCCACTTAGGTGAACCTCCCTCGCAACACCTCGATTGCTGAGCTCCAGGCTCCACAAAACACCCAACACACCCACCCGCCGCATGGAGAGCTCATAAACAATGGCTCCTCATGCGGGCTTCGACACGGAACAGGTTAGGGACAAAGCCCGAAAAGACCTCCTATATCTCCTCGAAGGGGTAAGTGAACAGCGCTTGCTGATGCTCCCCGGAGCGTGCTTAACTGACCGCAGCGGCGCCCTGCCCGCCTCTTACACTTAGGTTCGCGGCAAGAAGAACCTCGTGATTGAGAAGAGCTTGGCTGGTCCCTTGGGCGTCATAGTCAAGGCCTCGACCCTGCGCGACTACGGCGTCGACAATTTCTTCTTTCTTGAGAACAAGAACACCGACACGAGCCAGCGCAATGTCGTTTTCATTGCGCGGGGCGAGTCTGCTGGCCATGCCCAGGCCATCGCAGGTCAGCATTCCCTGACTGTCACATCGCATGTTATGGCCGGCTGACATCCCCCAGACCAGATAAGGCGGCTCCAACGCGACAGCCAGGCCCCTCACGAATTCCATGTCTTTTGGGTACCTCGGCGGACACTACTCTCAGACAAGGTGCTGGAGGAGGCCGGTGTGCTGGGTGACGCAAATGTCGCCGAGCTGCCTCTTTACTTCTTCCCGCTCGAGGAGGATCTACTGTCTCTGGAGCTGGATAACTCCTTCCGGGATCTGTATCTCGCCAAGGACCCGACCTCGATCTTCCTCCTCTCTCGCGCCTTGATGGGAATCCAGCAGAAGCATGGCCTATTCCCCCGCATCATCGGCAAAGGCGACAACGCCAAACGAGTTGCCGAACTTCTCGCTCGCATGAGACAGGAGCTGCTTGCCGGCGAAGATGTGAACGAGACGGATAAGATCGGCTTAACCCCCAGCACCACGACCGAGAGCGTCATCATCATCGACAGGGACGTGGACTTCGTCACGCCCCTCCTTACGCAGTTGACATACGAAGGCTTGATAGATGAGGTGTTTGGGATTCAGAATAACCAGACCGACGTTGACTCGACTATCGTGGGCGCACCTGCTCAACCGGCAGCTCAGGGTGCATCTGCTGCTGCTGCGGCTGCTCCAGCAAGCGCTGCGCAGACACGCAAGCGCAAGATTCAGCTCGACTCGTCGGACAGGCTGTTTGAGCAGCTTCGCGATGCGAATTTCGCTATTGTGGGGAGTCTGCTGAATAAAATAGCCCGTCGACTGCAGAGCGACTACGAGAGTCGACATAGCTCCAAGACAACGGCGGAACTCAAGGAGTTTGTAAAGAAGCTTCCTGGATACCAAGCGGAGCAACAAAGTCTCAAGATTCACACGGGCATGGCAGAGGAGATCATGAAGCACACAAGAGCGGAGCAGTTCAATAAGCTTTTGGAGGTTCAGCAGAATCTAGCGGCCGGAGCCGACCCTTCATCTCAGTTCGAGGCGATCGAGGAGCTCATTGCCCGTGATACACCGCTGCCCCAGGTTCTAAGACTCTTGTGCATCTACTCATGCATCTCGGGCGGGATCAAATCTAAAGAGCTTGATCATTTCCGGCGGCTGATTCTCCAGGGATACGGCTACCAGCACCTTCTCACTCTACAAAATCTCGAAAGGCTACAAATGCTCCTGTCGAGGTCTTCGCCACTCGCCTCGATGATACCCATGACGGCAGCGGCGGGCGCCGTTGGCACGAAAACAAACTATACATACCTACGCAAGCAGCTTCGCCTTATTGTCGACGAAGTCAATGAGCACGACCCCAACGATATTGCCTATGTGTACAGCGGCTATGCGCCCCTGTCGGTCCGACTAGTGCAATGCATCCTGCAGAAGCAGTACCTGCTCTCGATAACGCGGGGGAACGGTGTGACCAACGCAGCTGGAGCCCCCGGCAACGGAGCTCAGGGGTGGCGCGGATTTGACGATGCTGTCAAACATGCCAGGGGCCCAACATTCGATGAGGTTCAGAAGGGCGAGGATAAGGCCGTCAAGGCGCGGGCTTTGCTGTCGGGTGGAGGTGATAAGAAGACGGTGTTTGTGGTTTTCGTGGGCGGTATCAGTTTTACGGAGATTGCGGCGCTGCGGTTTATTGCGAAAAAGGAAGAAGGAAAGAGAAATATTGTCATCTGCACAACGTCGATTATTAGCGGTAATAGGATGATGGATGCGGTGATTGAGAAGGAGACGTTTGGCGGGGAGGTTGCACCAAGTGCTCCTATAGATAGGTGAACGGCCACGGCACCCCGATAGTGAGTTGTATTCAGGTATACCCAATTGAAATAGGAAAAGGGGGTTGTCTCGCAGCGAAATACGACGAGACTTGGTGGTAGGGTGTTTTGCCTTGTCTAGTCCAACCTTTGAATGCTCGGTAGCGCACAGCGCTCGAAGGCACTTTTCAAAGCCTTGAAAATAGCCTCTTTGGCATCAAAAAGGCATCTCGAGTGCTTCAAAAGGGCATTTTCCAGTGGTTAAAAGACCTTCATGCTTTCTTGGAAAATAGATGGGTATTTTAAAACCTTCAAAGTAGTTGTTACAATCAGCGAAGCAGTGTTCTTTTCTCTCTCTAGAGCTTTGAAGTATCACATCGAGTCTCGGGCTTGAGGGCATCCGAAGCAGTTGAGAAGCGTCGATGGGCTTGGGGTTTTCGTTCTTGGCGGATTTGAACTCATGTCTGAGACGGGAGTTCGTTTTTAGAACTCAGACCACTCATGGCCCCATGGGCCGGGCAATTACCTTATCTGGACAGGAAAATATGAAACGGCAGGCGTGGGGTCCTGCACGCGTGGCCCATTATTCTGTGCAGAAAGCGCTTCCCCTCAGCCTCACGTGATGGGGCCATCCCATTCCCTCCAAATGACTTATTCAATGCGCCTGTGCAGTGGGACCGAGATTGTCTATCGGTATCCCAGATTATCTCTGCACATCACATAGACGGCATCGCGGGACCGCAGACCTAATGATCCAATTCGTTACCAGAACCCAATTGACACAATTCCAAGCGTATTCGCAACTGCAGGACTTTTAACTGCAAGTGAAACGGGGCCGGTGGGCGACATGCGTGTTCAAGGTACAGAGATTTGTTAGAAACTCAGCCGTTCCATCTCCCCTTCCCAGCCATGTGTGTTGGGGGATATCTGCGCGATGCCAGCATGCTGATGAGTTTGAACAGAAATCCGGGCACTGCTCGTCTTATAGCCACCAGAAACCCCCATTTGGGAGTCCTCCCGGCTTGTGATACCTCATCGTCTCGTCAGGTGCCCTATGGAAGGTCGAGCGAGCCGTCAGCGACGACGACTATTGTCACACCCCTCTCCCTATATCCCCAATTCAACCCCCCCCTACACTTCTCCCCGTCGCCGCCGGTGGTCCGCCATCTCGATATAATGGGAACCACGTCGCGGATTCGCACCGGACAAGTCAGCACCAGCACCAGCACCAGCACCAGCACCAGCAGCCGGGGTAGTGGTGGCTTCGGGAAGGGATCCGTCAAGGGCGTGAAGGACCTCGACTCACGCCGTTCGAAACGCGCCTCACTCGGCGGCGTGGCCAGTCTCTCGGCCAAACCCTTGTCGCCTGCTACCACTATATCAGACCGAGGCGTGATCCGCCACGACTCGGGCGACAGCCACGAGGATATTGCCCCCGAAATTGTTGTCTGGACCGAGGCCATGGACGCCGTGAGCGTAGTAGACTCGCCAGGGTCGGGGTCGCTGACCCCGGCTTCGGAGCTGGACGTAGATCCCGATATGAAACTGGATTCGGATTGGGAGCTCGAGCCGGAGCCGGAGCTGAAGCCTATCCCACAACCGGAGCTTAAGCTGGAGCTGGAGTCGGAGCCGGAGCTAGAGCTGGAGCCAGCTGAGCCAGCGAAACCAGCGGAACGAGAACCAAAACCCCAACTCGAGCCAGAACCAGAGCCACCTCTTGAACCAGAACCAGAACCAGAACCAGAACCAGAACCAGAATCAGAACTACATGTTGGAGTCGAGCTACAGCTTGAGCCCGAACCCGAGCTTAAGCTTGAGCCAGAGAACATCGAGTATGTGTGATTAATTTTCCATCGCGTCTTTCATATCTAAGATTTCTTGCCCATTTTCGGCTCTTGTCGCTGGATTTCTACTTCGACCCAATTTGCTGGTGTATGCTAATGATTCACTAGAACACCAGTACCAATACCATCGTCGACAACGCCTACACCGACCGCGCTTCTTGCACTGACTGCTCCACTGCCTGTGTCTGTGGAAGTCACGATGGAGGATAGACTTGTTCCTGAGCAAGAGTCGTCCAATGCCTCATCACTTTCCGCCAGGTCAGAACACTCCGGATTGTCCTCCGCCCCACCGTCACAGTCGAGCAAGGCTACCACCCCCATCGACATCGACAGTTCATCGAAAGAGATCCCGGCGCCTATTCCCAGACTCAGTCAACAGCCCAGTAGTACACTGAGTAACATGATGAGTAACACTTCAATTGGCGCGCCGAGACGGAGATACGACGTTCGCCCCAAGGTCTCAATACCACCCGACCTGCCCCTCACCGAATATGCAATGCAATGCATTGCGGCCGCCGAGGCGTCGAGGCTCAACCCCTATCAGTTGCACCAAGAAGAATACTTGACTCTCCGGGACCACATCAGCCATGCTCAAGTAACAACCTACTTGAATATCAGGAATGGGATTCTGAGGTTGTGGGTCAGGAACCCCCAGATTGCGGTCACACGAGAGGAGGCGGTTGGGTGTGCAAAAGATACCCGGTGGTTTGATGTGGCGAGTGTATGCTATGAATGGCTGGTACGGGGTGGCTTCATCAACTTCGGTTGCGTGGAAGTTAGGTCGTCCCGTAAGCACGTCGGCAAGGACTCGCCTAGCGGTAGGAAACGAAAGACGGTTGTGGTCATCGGGGCAGGGATGTCTGGTCTTGGATGTGCTAGACAGCTTGAAGGGTTGTTCCTACAATTTTCTAAAAAATTCCGAGAACTCGGCGAGGAACCCCCTCAGGTTGTCGTCCTCGAGGGCAGGAATCGGATCGGCGGCAGGGTCTATTCCAAGTCTTTCAAAACGAGGCCAGAGAATACACCTGAACAGTTTCAAGAAAAGCGGTTCACAGCAGAGATGGGGGGGATGATTATCACTGGGTTTGATAGGGGAAATCCATTGAATATTCTCGTCCGAGGACAACTAGGCCTCCCCTACCGACCACTCCGACCAGACACAACCCTTTACGACTCCAACGGAAAACCCGTAGACCTAGGGCGGGACCAGCTAGTGGAGAAGCTGTACAATGACTGCCTCGACCGCGTCAGCGAATACAAGTTCAAGCAGCCATCATCGAAACTGATTGAGGGGAATAGGGACTTGATTGACGAGGGCAAGGACAGCTCTGCAGAGACTCACAAGACCATCAGGCAAACCGAGGAGGCAGTCGCCGCGCAGCCGCATGCACCATCTGTCTCGGAACAGAACATCGCCCCGCAGGTAAACCTGGTACCAGTGTCAACGGATCGGGCCACCGGCAAGATACATACCGAGCCGGGAACACCTGGAGCACAGAAAGCAGCGCACAAGGCAAAAATTATGGGGTGGGCACTAAAGCAGGGTGTCGACGAGGGTGCAGACCTCGATATTGAGACTGCGACCAGAGAACCCAATGCCACGCTCGGGAGTGTTACAGACAGGGTCATTTCCCGATACAAAGACATTGTGGACTTGACCGCCCAAGACTACAGGCTCATGAACTGGCACATTGCCAATCTCGAGTACAGCAATGCGACAAACTACCACCAGCTAAGTCTTCAAGGCTGGGACATTGACGCTGGTAACGAGTGGGAGGGCAGTCATAGTATGGTCATTGGCGGGTATCAAAATGTACCCCGGGGTCTCATGCATATTCCGACAGATCTCAGTGTGCGACAAAAATCTCCCGTCGGCAAGATCACGTACACATCGGACAGTTTGATGGGCACGGCGACTGTCGAGTGCGAGGATGGCTACAGGATAGAAGCCGACTATGTCATCAACACGATGCCCCTGGGGGTGCTGAAGCACGGAAATGTACAGTTCGACCCACCTTTGCCGTCTTGGAAGTCGGATGCCATTGGGCGTCTTGGCTTCGGTGTTCTCAACAAGGTCATATTAGTGTACAAGGAGCCGTTCTGGGACGAGGAGCGAGATATCTTTGGTGTGCTAAGAAACCCGATCAACCGGAACAGCTTGGACCAAAAGGACTACGCCTCACAACGAGGTCGCTTCTTCCAATGGTTTAACATATCCAAGACTAGCGGCTTGCCAGTCCTGCTAGCTCTTATGGCCGGTGACGCCGGGTATGACACGGAGCAAACATGCAACGATGATCTGGTCGCGGAAGCAACCACCATCCTTCGCAACGTCTACGGTCCCAAGGTCCCAGAACCAGTAGAAGCCGTGGTTACCCGATGGGCATCGGACAAGTTTGCCCGCGGCAGCTACTCCTCAGCTGGCTCGGACATGAAAGCTGACGATTATGACGCCATGGCCCGGCCAATCGGCAACCTCTTTTTCGCGGGCGAGCACACCTCCGGCACGCACCCCGCAACGGTGCACGGCGCCTACCTTTCCGGACTCCGCGCCGCCTCAGAGGTGCTCGACGCCATGCTTGGCCCCATCGAGGTCCCCGTTCCTCTTGTCGTTCCTAAAGAGACGTCGATGTCGCTGAAGCGCAAGGCGGGCGAAAGCCGCGACCCGGCGCGCGCCGCGCGTGAAGCGTACGAGATTGAGATGTGGGATCACATTGTGGCGAAGATCGGTCTTAGACCGTTGGCACCGGCCAAGCCGGCGACGAATGCCTATATATTTTACAGCAAGGCACACTACGAAGATGCGAGGAAGAAACTGGAGGAGGGCAGACGACCTGGTAAGGGCAAGGCCAGTGCCAACGAAGTCAGGGTCATGAGCGCCAAGATGTGGCGGGACACGCCCGAGGAAGAGCGTCGCCCGTTTGTCGAGGCCGCAGAGGAGCAGAAGAGGTCGTATGCGGCGGCTGTGGCTGAGTGGAAAACGAGAGCGGGCGAGTGGGATATCAAGGCTACGGAGTTGAGAGCACAGTATGAAGGAGAGCATCCGCCCCCCGGGGCGGGCGACGGCGAAGGGGATGGGAGTGGCGGGGACAGGAAGAGTAAGAAGAGGGTGGAGAGTTATGCCGAGAGTGAGGGGAGCGATGTTGAGATGGAGGGTTGAGGCATGGGGTTTGAGGGGGTTCATGCTGGATGGCGGTATATTAGTATTCGTTTATTCTTGTGTCGCTGTGGCACTGATAGAGAAAGGCGCGGATGGCGTTCGGGGTGGTTTTTAAGCTTCGAGTGTGTATCCATATCAAAGATACCGAGCTTAGGGATTCAGTGTGGCTGGTGGGTTCCTTGAATTGCTATGCTTTCCTGGCATTGATCAAATTATTTATCATCGGTACCTCGACCGCTGGCGATTGTACATAGCTACACCCGGTGGGGATATTGCTAAGGGGATGTGGAAAAGGATTGGTGAAATGGTATAAAACTGATGAGATGTTTGCTGAAAATGTGATTTGATTGTATATGAAGGTGGATGATATGGTTGCGCATCTCATTTAGCAATGATGAGATTTGGGTAGGAGTTGCGTTTTTCGCTTGTTTGAAGGCCTGTTTGCTGACGCTAAGCTACATGGCATTCAGCATTGTAGATCCATGTTGTGGTTTTTTGTTTTGGGTAAGTTGACGACTAAAGTTGTCAAAGAACCTGACATCCAGGATATATACAAGTCACCAAATAACCTCATATTCGGGACATTAGCGACGCACGTCGACAAATAAACTCCACTCGGGGAGTGGTTACGCTTTACGCGGGCAGAAGTCTACGACGCGCGTCGCTAAATGGGCCCCAGGTGAGTAGGTATGTATCCGCACTTGCCCGTCGCTGAAGGGCGGCTGGCCTGCTGCTCAAGTGAGCAACCTGGGTATTTGAGTGGGTAGCTTTTCCGTTTCTACGTCGGGTCTATGACGGTAGCAGCAAGCCTCCTAGATGCCCGTGGTTTACGTGTCGTTTGCCACGTATGGTAGTAAAACGTGTAACAAAGACAGGTGAGACATTTTCCCCAAGAACCTTGGGGTGGACCTGTGCAAAGGAAGATAGATGGATTCCCGGGGTGCCATACTGATACGGAACCAAGTTTACTAGAAACGGGCTTTATACACGTGAGGGTCGCCGAACAGCGGAACAGCTCTTTGATATCTCTGGTAGTACACAAAGGAAAAACGCGGCCTTGCCCTCATCCTCTCTCCTTTTGATTGGTGTGTGGGTTTTTATGTGTCCAGGCGAGTAGGTTAAGTAGGTTAGCTAACTCTGTCTCTATCTCTCTCACTCGCTACTCTTCAACTACACTTTTTACATGTCCTCCGAGGCAATGGCACCAGTGATAATCTCAACCAGCTCGCCAGTAATGGCGGCTTGACGGGTGCGGTTGTACAGAATCTGGTACTTGCCAATCATCTCACCGGCGTTCTTGGAAGCGTTCTGGGATGAAGGTTAGTACCACCATCTTTCTTTCATGAACGAGGCAAGAGTGGGGAGGGCTTACATCCATAGCGTTGCGGCGGGCAGAGATCTCGCAGGCGTGTCCCTCGGACAAGGCCCAGAAGAGGGAGTTGGCCAGGCCGTACTCGCGGAGGTTGGGCAGCACATCCTCCTCAACCTCAAAGGCAGAGAAGTTGGCTAAGCATAGAGTCAGCAGATGAACGCCCGAAACACGCTGAGGTGGGCGGTGGTGGCGCTAAACTCACGGGAAGAGAGGAAAGCGTCCTCGGAAAATGCCGCAATGGTGCTGGGCTCGTAGCTCGTGGCGTTGATGAACTTGTTGTATACAATCTCAACCTCGGTGTAGTCGCCCTCGAGCTGGACAATCTGGTCGGCAATGGCCTGGGCCTCAGCAAAGGTGGGGATGTCCTTGCCGGCGCCAGCGAAGTTGAGCTTGATGTCCTTGGCGTTGGTGCGCACGAGCTGGGACCTGCACTTCTCGCCGATGATGACGAGGTCGAAGGTGTCGGTCTGGCGACGGATGTAGCGCGAGAGGCCGGAGTGAATACCACCGCAGAGACCCTTGTCGGAGCTGCAGACCACGACGAGCTTCTTCTTGCCCTCGCCCTCGATCGACTTGGTCTCGGCCGACGTGTAGACCTCGTTGCTGGTCTGCCCGTACTTGCGCGAGTCGACCATGGAGCGCTGGGCACGGGTGAGCTTGGTCGAGGCAACAATCTTCATCGTCTTGGTGATCTTCTCGATGTTGCGAATCGACTTGAGACGGCTCTCGATTTCTCGCAGGGTCGCGAAGGTGGCCGTCGTGCTCGGTGCTGCTACCGCACTGTGGTGATTGCAAAAAATCCATCGTCAGCCGTGCTCCCATCTGCAGTCACCAGCGCCGTCTCGACTCGAGCGTCTCGTCGTCTCCAGGGCCCACAGTGCTCGTCGGGAACTGGCGGTCGCCCGGGCAAGCTCAATGCTCAATTGACGAGGAGAGGTCTGGGGACACCTACCGGGACGAGGCGGCAGCTCCGGCTTTCAAAGCCGGGCGGGCAGCTCTTGACAGCATTGTGAAGGGTGTGTGGTGAATTCGAAGAAGTGCCTCTCTGCTGGCTGTGGCCCCGATTGACCACGTTATGGCTTGCGTTGTCAATTGATCGGAGGGGGGGGGTTGTGATCAATTGAAACGGGAACTGCAATTGGATTGGCGTGGAGGCATGAGAGGTTTGCTCAGAGCAGAGAGGTCCGGCTCCACATTTCCATTTCCACTTCTCGGCCTTCCTGCTAGCTCCCAGGTGCTGCTGTTGCCCGTGGCTCGCCTTTTCCCGGCTCCTGGCGATTGGTTGCTGGCCCGCCCACAGCTTAGTCAGGGCTGTGGCTCACCAAGGTCGGGTCCCCTGCTCAATGCTCTCTACCCTCTGCTCTCGGCTCTGGTCACTGACCTGCAGCACAGGACAGGCGACAGGCGACAGGCTCTGGACTGGGCCTTCTGCTCTGCAGAGTGCAGACAGCGCGGAGTCGCGGTACCGGTCTGCTACTTGATGAGGCTAAGGCTGCCAAGTGGAGTCCCAAGGATTATCTTTAACCTCGTCTCCCCGACTCCCTTCCAGCGCTGAATCCCTCTTTTTTCCACATCTGCCCATCACCTCACGGCAGCACCCTCTTTCCCAACACTCTTTCTCAAAACCAGCTTTACACTGAGGGCGCGTTTCCGCCCCTTTGCATTCTTAGTGCAGCTACCTCCTTCCCTCTTTTCGCTACCTTCCTTCCGCCTAGGGCTCCACAAGTGCCCATCGAGCCTTCCGAAATTGCGATCCTTCACAACTTCGTCGCTTTTCCGCGCCGCAAACTTAGCAACTCTTTATCCTTCCACAACCACAACCACATTGCTACTCATCATCATGGCTTCCGACAGCTCTGACGACGATGTCCCCCTTGCAAGGACCAACGGCCACGGTAAGCACCACCCGATCCTTCTTTTTACACCCATGCTTGCTCGCCACAGTATCATTGTGCTCTTTTTCCCGTCTCACCCAAACGCGAGGCGACTGGGTTGACGTGTCGTATCTGACACCAAAACTCCGCCCGCCTTCTCTGCGAGGCTGCACCATGCAGCACATTGTTTAACGCGCCCCAAACACTAACAATGTCACTCCTAGCTTCCGCTCCTAGAATATCAAAGGCCGACGACCGTGCCATGGACAAGTCGATGTCCAAGGCACGCCCAGGACCCACCGGCGTGTCCATTCGCAACGGGCCGGTTCGCAGCGACGATGCTATGGATATGGACTCACCAGCCAAAGGGGCCCCGAAACGGAAGCCGCGAAGTTCGCTCGGCCAGTCTGTCTACTACAAAGATGATTCCGATAGCGATGAAGGAGCACCCATGGTAGGCAACCACAGTATCCCTAGAGAAGGCCAAGGGCGGACTTTTTTTGTTTTGTTGTACGCAGCTGACTCGTACAGGCCAAGCGCCAAAAAGCCAGACACCAAAAAGTGGAATCTGACAGCGACAACGAGCCGATAGCTAAGAAGAAGCAGAACGGCAAACTCCCGCCCTCAATCAAGGACACCAACCTCGGTGATCTGTCGGACGATGACGACGAACCCTTGGGAACGAAGCTTGCGCAGAAGAAGGCCAGCATTGAGAAAGCTGCCGCCAAGGAAGCAAGAGCCGCGCGTGCTAGTGATGCTAAGGCGAAAAAGGCCACGTCCAAAAAAGCCATTAAAGAGGAATCCGACGACGAACCTCTTGCGAAGCCTAAAAAGCGACAATCAAACGGTTCTGCGGCTCTTGCAAAGAAAGCAAATGGTGTTAAGAAGGCCTCAACCAAGAAGGAGCCTGAATCTGACTCAGATGCACCTATTGCAACGAAAGCAAAGAGGGCCGCACCTGCCGCCAAGGGCAAGGCCGCGACTGCGAAAAAGCCTGCCAAGTTTGTGAAGGAGGAGTCTAAGGAGAACGGCGAGGGAGAGGAAGACGAGGAGGAGTTTCGTTGGTGGGATGCTCCCAAAAAGGAGGACGACAGCATCAAGTGGACAACCCTCGAGCACAACGGCGTCATCTTCCCACCTCCTTATGAGCGTCTTCCCAAAAGCGTCAAGCTATATTACGACGGCAAGCCAGTTGAGCTTGAGGAAGAGGTCGAGGAGGTGGCGACTTTCTTTGGGTCCATGCTCCACTCCACGCAAAACGTCGAGAATCCCACCTTCCAAAAGAACTTCTTCAATGACTTCAAGGATGTGTTGAAGAAGACAGGAGGTGCCAAGGACAGGGCCGGAAACAAGATTGAGATCAAGGATTTTGACAAGGACTTCCCCAAACTTGACTTCACCAAAATCTATGAGCACTACAAGACCATTGGTGACGCCAAGAAGGCACGACCAGCCGCTGAAAAGAAGGCCGAGAAGGCAGCAAGAGACCTGGTCGAGGCACCGTTCCTCTTCTGTAAGTGGGATGGGCGCAAGGAGAAGATTGGCAACCCTCGTGTCGAACCCCCTGGTCTTTTCCGTGGTCGAGGAGAACATCCAAAGACCGGAACCGTCAAGAAGCGTGTCCTCCCCGAGCAGGTCACAATCAATATCGGCAAAGACGCCCCAGTGCCGGCTCCGCCCAAGGGTCATAAATGGAAGGCAGTCCAGCACGACAACAAGGCTACGTGGCTAGCCATGTGGCAAGAGAACGTCAACGGCAATTACAAGTACATCATGTTGGCCGCCAACAGCGCCGTTAAGGGCCAGGCCGACTTCAAGAAGTTCGAGAAAGCCCGTGAGCTCAAGAAGCATATTGATCGCATCCGTGCCGACTACACCAAGGAGCTGAGGTCTGAGATTATGGCTGATCGGCAGCGCGCCACTGCCATGTATCTCATTGACGAGTTTGCCCTGAGAGCTGGCAATGAGAAAGATACAGACAATGAAGCTGAGACGGTCGGCTGCTGCTCTTTGAAGTTTGAGCATGTCACTCTTGAAGATCCCGACAAGGTCATATTTGACTTCTTGGGTAAAGACAGTATTCGGTTCTACAACGAGTTCAAAGTAGACCGACAAGTCTTCAAGAATCTCAAGATGTTCAAGAAGGCACCCAAGGAGGAGGGCGATGACATCTTCGACAGACTAACAGTGAGTTATACCAACCAGCAGAACAATGACTCAAACTAGCCGCTAACGTTTTTTTTTTTTCTTTTTTTCTTTTTTGCAGACTACACAGTTGAACAAGCATCTCTCGAGCTACATGACTGGCTTGACAGCAAAGGTTTTCCGTACCTACAACGCTTCGTGGACCATGTCCTCTCTTCTACAGGAGCTGAAGATCGACCAAAATATCCCAGTTGCCGAGAAGATCAAGCTTTACAACGACTGCAACCGAAAAGTCGCCATTCTTTGCAACCACAAGCGTACCGTTGGCGCTGGTCACGAGGCGCAAATGGAAAAGCTTGGCGACCGCATCAAGGGCATGAAGTACCAAAAGTGGCGGACCAAGATGATGATTCTGGACGTCGACTCCAAGCAGAAAAAGAGGAAGGGCGCGGAGTACTTTGAGCTGGACTCGGACCTTGATGAAGAGTGGATTCTGCAGCATCAACAGTTTCTTGTCGAGGAGCTGAGGACTAAGATCACCAAGAAGTTTGAGAAGGACAACGAAAAGCGCGAGGCCGATGGTGAAAAGCCCTTTCCTGAGAAGGAGCTCGCGGAGCGGCTCAAGGCGGCGAAGGAACTCGAGGCCAAGTACAAGAAGGAAAACAAGACGAAGAAGGTGGAGGCAGAGGGTAAGGGCCCTACTGTTGAGAAGCTCGAGGGGCAGGCTGAGAAGCTTGATGAGCGTATCCGCAACCTTGAGCTGCAGTCTGCCGATCGTGAGGGCAACAAAGAGGTTGCCCTGGGCACATCCAAGATCGTAAGCACTTCCCCTTCGCGGCTCATTCATTGATTGCTCGCTAACATGGCCGACGCAGAACTACATTGATCCCCGTCTCACCGTCGTCTTCGCGGCGAAGGCCAAGGTGCCCATCGAGAAGTTCTTCTCCAAGACACTTCGTGACAAGTTCAAGTGGGCCATCGAGTCGGTTGGCGATGACGAGTCATGGGAATTTTGATTAACACTTGGTCGTTTGGCGTTTTGCTCTTTTTCGTCTTTCAAGGATCTCGGAAAAGGATATGCTGGCCACATTTGAAATGCGTCTGCTTAACTCGCCCCATTCCAGGCTTCGATGCATAGACCAAGCGTTGTGTTGATTCGGCATTTACGTGTATATGGGAACCCTGCATGGGGCTAAGGGATCGATTCAGGGCGGCATCATTTGACTCTTATCCGGATTGATATCAATGGGTCGACAGACATGGAATCGGAATGCAGAGGGGTTATATCCTTTCGCTGAGAGGCTCTTTAGTGATGGACTTTGACTTGCCACGGCTGAGGCTGTGGCGGGCGGTTCGCTTGATACTAGAGCAATGATGGCGTGGAAGGGAAAGGAGCTTTGATAAAGCTGGAGCAAGAGCACAGCAAGCAATGATGGCACTTTTGAGAGCGACGAGTTAGAGGAATAAATTTTCTTCAACCAAAGTCTAATGTGATATGTACATGTTTAGCTTATTCCGCGCGTGTGACCATTTTCCCCTGGACCTCAAACAGCTCACACCAACTCCGACGATGACTTGTTTCTTTTGTTGCTAGTTGAGATGTGCGGTATTATTATGGTGAGTACCAAGTTTCTCAAATCTATGTCATTGCATTCAGTCATTGCATTAATTTGGATCCGTATCCGTCTAACATCTATTCTACATTGACATTCGCATTCCCATGGCGAATCATCAAGGTATCCAGACCGATCTAGCATCGTAAGGCCGCAAGAAAAAGCCCAGCCATCCCATCCTGTCAACTGCATGCGTACCAAGGTCACGAGGCCAGAAGAACCCATTACACCAATTTCCCGTACAGCGCCAGGCGAACATGCAAATGTCGGTATCGTGTGTACCAAAACCCTCCCATGGCCCGCGTGGCATGGCCCTAAACGCCGTTCCGTGATGCAAAAAATCAAATGGCCAACCATCCTGATGCTCCTGTCGAAACGCGTCGGAAATAAGAACAAATGCAAAAACCATGTACGATGCGAGTATGTACAAGCGCGTGATCAGGTCGTTCGCCACTCAGGCCCAGCGGCCCATCGCGAGCGTGAGCACACCCAGAATAAGCGGCCCCGCGAGCAGGGCAACGTGAGGCGGCTTGACCATATTTCCGCCGGCGGGGACAATCTTGCCCTCGGGCGTCATGATCCAGCCGTCGGGGATGGGGTTCGACGCCGCGGTCCCCGTACCCGTCCACGGCCAGCCCGTCTGCGTTGAGGTTGACCCCTGGCCGCCGATGCCGCCGGGCGGGATGGACGGCGCGAGCTGGTTGGTGGCGGCCGTAGCGGTCGCCGTCACCGTCAGCCCGCCGCTGTTGTCGATGTTGCCGTTGATGGCGCCGCCCTCAGACCGGATCGACTGCCAGGTGCCCGAGTTGTCGCCGTACAAGTAGGATTTGCCCGTCGAGTAGTCCGAGACGAGAGCCGACTTGACGCGCATCGGGAAGGGGCCCTGCGAGTAGTCGGTCGGGCCGCCCGCCCAGGCGATGGTGCCGGGCGGGTTGGCCGGGTCGCCGCCGGACCAGGCGCCGAATTTAACCTGCATGGGGGACTGCGGGTACTGGCCGTTGGCGTCGTTGTAGGTCAGTGTGCGGACGGCGGTGCCGCCGACGTACCACACGATGCGGTCCGGGGTCCAGTCGATGATGTACGTGATCCACTCGGCCTGATTGTTGGGGGCCGGGTTGAACTGGCCCCGGTTGTACGGCTCGGCCTGGCCCTTGCCGAAGTAGTTGGTCTGGACCTGGGTGCTGTCGGCGCCGAGCCACTCCATGTCGATCTCGTCGAGCGTGTCGGACTGCAGCACGAGCGAGCTGACGATGCCGGCGCCGGGCGCGGCCTTCATGGTCACCTCAACGCGGCCGAACATGATGTAGAAGACGCTGATGAGCTGGGGCGCATCGCCCTGCCGGGCCACGCTGAACGTGACGCCGTCCGAGTCGTAGGTCGGGGTGCCGCCGCCGGCGACGAACGAGTTTACTGAGCCTTGGCTGAACTCGACGTCAATGGTCATCCCTAATGCTGGGTTTGCGGGACATGCTGTCACGTTGTTAGTCTCTGGTTTGCTCGGACACAGGTGGGGTTGGCTTACTTGTGTAAAGAGGGTTGCACGCCGACCATGTTTGCGCAACGGCTACACTGCTCAACGACGATACCGCCACTGCGGCTGCTACCACTGCAGCTTTCCACCGGGCTGAAGACACCATAGTGAAGGCTCAGACTTATCGTTGGCCGAGAACAATGTAATGAAACAATGTGATGGTTTGAGAGCAGGCACAATGAGGCGGCACGATACACACACAATGGGTGGGTGGTCTGGAGGGGTCTGGGATTGGAGGGCTGCAGGTGGGCAGGTGTGAGGAAATCCGGGACCACTCGTTCGAAGCAGCGGGAGCGGGAACGCAACGGGCCTCTGCTCGCGAAGACAGTGGGAACAAATCAGCGGATGGAAATATATGGGTGGCACTCGAGCAAGTCGCTCGGGAGTCCGGTTCCGGGTTCTTCAGAGCAATCTACAATGAAACCTTGGGTGAGGGAGAGGCAGCATGGCACTCGGGAAGCTGCATGGAAGCCAATGCCCGCGGTTTTATGGGCTAAATGCGAAGATGCAAACCTGCAAACCGGGATCCCAACCTCTGACAAACGAGAAGAGCGCGCGATAAAAAGGAAAACGTCATCGGCACCGAGGGTGAACCCCCCCCGGGCCAAGCCAGAGCAGGGATTGGTCTCTTGCTTTTAGGGGTGCGTAGAACTCATCTCTGCGTCGGGCTCAGCTTTTTTTGTTTTGTCGAGGAGGTTGGGTTTTTCGAGACACCAATGAGCGCCACAGTGTATACAGCGGTCCGCCGCAAGCAGGCTACTTGGCGCCGCGCCAAGGTGTGAGCTGGTGGGTTTTAGGTGGCTGGTGATGGCCCAGCTCACTCCATTTTGGCCCCACTCGGCTTCGTATGACCAACACCATTGGTCAATGGGACTGAGCGTCATTCCTTCGCACATGCGCCGTGCTCATTACTTCCTCAAAGTCGCGAAGGGTCACCAAGGTTGAGTCTTGATTCGGGTTCCCAAGAACCGTGTGCCTTGGAATCTTATATCATTCATTTCACGGCAAATGTTGGTCTTGCCATGACCCAGGACTGCAAATGCAGATGGTGATGCTCTTATATTTCAAAATGGGACCTGAGCCGACCGTATTTGACATTGTTCCCATTCTCTTCCACCCTATCAATTCAATAAGAATGCCCCAGGCTAGAAATTCCCACGCCATGTCACGGGGTGATTGTCTGATGCTCCCTCGCAGTAGTCTGCGGTAGCTCCTTCCCAGTAGGATGGTAAGGTTGCCTCATCAGTCCCAAGTTCTCCACTTGTATCAACGGTTTTCTGTTTCTAGATCTCCCGGCCTTTCACAATCCGCTTCTCAACCTGACTCCTGAACAACACATCTCTTGGCCGTTGGAACCCGAGATCCGGTCCTTGGACATCTTTTCTCTTTCGCAACGGCAATATCAGGGCTTCCAGCTTAGCTCTGGGACACAAGCAAAGCCAGCTCAGCATCCGGTCGCCAGGTGTTCGACTGCAAAACGGCATGCTCGGATATCAATCACCCAAACACAACAAAGCCTGAAAATCAGCATCTTCGATTGGTATCATATAATGATGGGAAGGCCTTTTGATCCCATGCGGAGTTCATCGGCCGCAAATCTAATCAAGCGAACCCGGCCTCCAGAGGCAATGGCCCGCGTTCCACAATCGAGGTATTCCATTGAACGTATATCCAGCATCCCACCATCGCCTGCCTCGAGCGGCGGTGGTTGTTCCCAGCAGAAGTTGCCATTCTCTGCGTTCCTTATTCTGCTACCCTTGCCCCAGGCAACTCACCCATGGAGTTGAAACTTCTCCGAGTCGTCCCCCAAAACGTATCTACTACCAAGTCTCTGCCACCTGTAAAGACTATGCCCGGAAAGACTGAAGGCCATGGCCGCGCACATGGCCCATGGGAGGTACCCAAGTAGTATCAGGTTCGCACTGGCCTCGAACGCATAGCCGACAACTGCGGCTCCGGCAAGGAAAATAATATATATTAGAAACTGGAAATGGTCTTTGTCCTGCCGACGGTGCGCAAACGACGACACGCAGCACCCGAAAACCAAACATGAGCAAAGCATGAGCTCGGGTGAAGGGTGGGAAAAGAGGCCGCTCGCATGAGGTTCCGCGACAAGCTGCTCCTGTAGCTGGACCGAAGCACAGTCAGCCATACGTCCACGATTGAGGTTCCGGGAAAGGTTGCAACAAACAGTGTCGAATTCGCGTGTCGATTCATTTTGGACGGTGAACCTCCATGTTATGACACCACAGACAACTCCGATACCGATTTCCAGGATCTCGGTCACCCATCCGCAAGGCCCGATCGTTTGGCACCTCTCTTCGGATTCCAGAATCGAGGAGCACCGCAGACTCATTGGAACTAGCTAAGAAACCGAGGAGAGAACCGTGGAACCGCATAGGGGGCTTGTGGGGTAGAGCCTCATCATGTTGCATGGTGAGGACGGCTGTTATATCGTCTTCGCTTCAAAGCCAGGGCCCCCCCATCCCGGGATCCCCATCGTGCTGCCCCCCTTTTCGGGTTGCCTAGTGTGACACGGGGCGGTCGGGCAAACTGCATGTCCCTCGGCGCCCGAATCGAAACATCAACATGCAACCAAGCCCGGTATGTACACGCAGCGGGCCTCCGAGTTGGTAATGAGATGGTCATCTTATCTCACGTTCGTGCATTGAGGCCCAAGGCGACTGGTTGGGCATCGGATGGCTGCATATGGTTGCCTTGAATGCGCGAGGCTGCTTGCAGGGCTGACCACACTCACCGAGAAATCGGGCCAATCCTGCCTCTTCCCGTGCAGAGCCTCATCTCTGGCACACCATGGCGAACCACTTCACGCTTGTTTCCGCCCACAGCCTGCCCATAGCCTCCAAGCCTGCCCCTCGCGTCCGCATCGTGCCATGCAGCGATCTTCTCAAACTTGGAATCTTCATGTTTCCGTCGGAGCCACTCGTTCGCCCCATTGGCTTTTCCCCGCAGTATCGCGGCATTCTACCCACTGCACATGAACGAGGCAGTGTTTATTGCCACGGCGGCACCGCAAGCCGATCTAGGGTAACACTCTAATAGCACCTTGATAACACTCACAGCTGCTACATCCTGCCCGATGCCTTTTCATATAATCACTCAAACCCGCTTAAACTCTCGAAATAGTTCGCGGGTTTGCTTGCGTGGTTTGTGAAACTACAGCATCTGACCAAGACCAACTCCCTGTGCGGACCGCGACAGACGAGAGCGACCTGGATCACCAACACCCCTACGGCAGGCTCCCTTTCTTTCATTCCCTTGTTGCCACCGAGGCTGCCATGGATTCCCTCCAGGACCTCCTCGACGCGTACGGGCACCAGGCCAAAACCCTCACCTGCGGGTGCATGATTGGAACTGCTATCTTATTCCCCCTTGCAAACACACTGGCACTTTGGTTTCGAGCAGTGTAAGATGTCGCTCTTGTGTTTTGGGCACCTAGGGTGCTAACCCAGACCCAGCACCCTCTCTATCTTTATTCTAACCGGCCTGGCCTTCCACGGCCTTCACCCGGAGCCGTTCGTCAAGTAAGCCATCTCCTGTCCCCTCCACCCCCCCTCTGGCCGCTGTTTGTGCTGACTGTTGCTCTAGATTCGGCCCCTTTACAGCGCCCCTAGCGCTTCTCATTCTCGTGCTTTCAGTCCTACCTGCCAGCTCTCCAAGGGCAGAAATCGTTCCCTGGCTGCCACTCTTCATTGCTTTCACGAGCCTGCTCACCGTTGCTGTCCATGAGCTATCCAAGCGCTTCAGCGTCCGACGAAGGGCGAATGTATTGAGGGATGAACTCTCGGGCGTCTCTATTGACACATTGAGCAACGGCTCAGTGGAAGCTGGGACTGGCGATGATGGGCCGCGCAATCTGCCTCCGGCCGAGTCCAACCGCTTCGAATCTCTGTATTATTCTCAGAACGGACCTCCTTCTCACTACTCCCGACGAACGGGTGACTCGGAAATTTCCCTTTCGGACAGGGTGGGACAAGCTCCGTCTGACTGGGACTCCATAACACGCGGATTCTTTCCAGGAAACCAGGACCGGCCAGCCACAGAACAACAGGAACATGTTCACGCCCCTTTAGACTCGGGAGTTGGCTCTGAGGTTCCTAACCAGGAACTGGCCTCGGGGAATCTATCAGTGAGATCTGACCAGCCCTTACTTGAGCCGTTGTGACGCGGACTTCATTTTCTGGCATGATCTGAGCATTTTGCGTTTTAATCTTGGCTGAAAGGCAGGCCCTGGACCAACCATCAAAGGACACATCGCTCCGTGGATACTCTGGATTCTATCTTCAAGTTTTTTTTCTTCTTTCGCTTATTCTCAACAACCTTTTTCTTCTTACGCCGGCAAAGTTCGGCCTTGGCCATGCTCTAGCTATTACAGTTCTATTTGGACCCAGAACGGCTGCCAGAAACCGAGTCTCGCGGACACCTAGGCCCAGTAGGTCCCGGCATTGAACTTCCAGCCCATCGTTCCTGGGGGATCCGTTAGGACATGGACTGTATTGTTTTTGGTTGAGCCACCAAGCGCCAGGACCAGACGGTACACACTTTGATTGGCGGAGTTTTAGAACAAAACCCGGCACGCGCGACTTTGACCCTGGACATCTCATTTTCACGACAATGGGCCGGCCCGCTGGTAATCCGTGATACCAAAACACGCATCGTCGTGCATCCAGGGGCCAACCCAGTAGCCCAACGACTTCCTCGCTGGACCTCGAATCGACCAGCACTGTCGACTACAGAAGCCGCTCAGTGGAGGGCGAGCATTATTTCCTGTTGGCGGTGTAGCCAGTGTTAGATGGATGATTTTTTTTACCGCATTCGCAGCGCATAATACGTTTTTTTCCTCGGGTTGACTGCAAAAGCGGCGGTCACATAGACTTTACTTATAAAGGCGGCAGCGCTCTTTCATGCGTTTTTGGACTTACGGCACATGTCGAAAAGCAGGGCGTTCACAGAACTGGGGATACTCTACGTTGCACGACCCCCCCCCCCCTCCTTATCGTCTCTCTACCAATGGCAGGTAGAGGAGATCGGTGTATATAGCCTAGTTGGCGGCGTCACGACTCGGAGTTGAAATACTGGAGAGGTCTGTTGCTGGGCGGGGCATGCTGTCTTTTACCTAAGAATCACGGCTGCCTTTCATTTTTTTTACGTACCAAAAGGAAGAGACGGCGGTCACAAGGCGCCGTTTCGCATGCGTTGACGGTGGTTGACGACTGGCTAATGGCGGCTACTGGCGGGTCGGCAAGGAAATCGGCCCCCGCCATCGGTCCCTGGATGGTTAAGGTACCTATCGGATGCCAATCGGATGCCTATCGGATAGGTACACGACCGTTATCAAAGGCCGCTGGAACGACATGCTTTTGTCTTCTTGCATTTGAATATAACACACCTTGTCCCTGTACATTTTGCAATTCCGGCTCTCTCCAAACCAGAACGCTCGAGTTGGGTCTTCCAATTAATATATATTGCGTTTGGACTTCCAAACGCTTCGGCTCCCTGTTCCCGCGTCCAAGATGCGGAGAGCCGTCTCCGCTGCAATCGGGGGCCGCGCCACCGCCGCCCTTCGCTTGTCGCTCCCACTCCCGCGCTCACTGCTGCTTCACACCACACAACGCCGGAGCCGCGCCGTGGGGGTTTCCCTCGGCAGGCGCAACAATGCGTCATTCTTCCACTCCAAGTCCCGAGATGGCCATGCAGAAGCCCTCGGGACGGCCGTTGACAAAGAAGTGGCTGATGGGTCTGTGCGGGTCTCCATCGAGGATATTATGGACAGGCGGGCCAAGGCGGGGCGGTTGGTGGCCCTGACGGCGGCGTATAGTGACAGTGACATGTTCAAAGGCCCGGTGAGTTTTGGCTGGCCCTGGCCCCAACCCTGAACCCCCAATAGTGATGGAAAGGGGTAATTTGCTGATATTCGCTGGCAGACAGCAAACAAACCCAAAGCCAAGCGCTGGGACCGTGGGTTTACTCTTCCCCCCAAGTAGTTCCGATGGTAACCCCGCCCCCTAGACCACCTCTCCCCCGAATCCGCCGTCCGCGAGCCCTGCGTGCTCAAGTCGGCCGCCAAACACCTCAAGAACCCCGGCCTCATCTCCCTCGGCGGCGGCCTCCCCTGCGCCGAGTACTTCCCCTTCGAGTCGCTGTCGCTGCGCGTGCCCGCCTCGCCCAACTTCTCCGAGGCCGCGACCCGCGGCCCCGGCGGTGCGGATTTGCGCATCGGCAAGTACGACGTCGCGGCGGGCGTGGCCGAGTACGACCTGAGCATCGCGCTGAATTACGGCCAGGCCAACGGCAGCGCCCAGATGACCCGCTGGGTCACGGAGCACACGGAGCTGGTGTGCGACCCGCCGTATGCCGACTGGCGGTGTGCGTTGACGGTGGGGAGCACGGCGGCGCTGGAGCAGGCGCTGCGGATGCTGTGTCGGCGGGGGGATGGGGTGTTGACTGAAGAGTACTCGTTCTCGACGGCGATTGAGACGGCCGGGCCGCTCGGGGTGCGGGTGGTCGGGGTCGAGATGGATGGGCAGGGGCTGTTGCCTGAGAGCATGGAGACGGTTTTGGCTGGGTGGGATGAGAGCAGCAGCGGGAGGAGGCCCCATGTGTTGTACACCGTGCCCTCGGGGCAGAACCCGACGGGCGCGACGCAAGGGGAGAGGCGGAGGAGGGCGATTTACGAGGTTGCGAGGCGGTGGGATGTCTTCATCCTCGAGGATGAACCGTACTATTTCCTGCAGATGGAGCCGTACCAAAAAGGCGGGAGCAGGACGGTGGAAGGGGGCGCCGTCGCGGCGGCGACGATGCCGGTGAACGACTTCCTCGGCGGGCTGATCCCGTCGCTGCTGAGCATGGACGTCGACGGCCGCGTGCTCCGCATGGACTCCTTCTCCAAGGTCGTCGTCCCCGGCTCGCGGCTCGGCTGGGTCACGGGCTCGGAGCAGATCATCGAGCGCTACATCCGCCACGCCGAGGTGTGCAACCAGGGTCCCAGCGGCTTCTCGCAGGTCATCCTGCACAAGCTGCTCGACGAGCAGTGGGGCCACGAGGGCTACCTGCGCTGGCTGATGAATCTGCGGGGAGAGTACACAAAGCGCCGCGACGTCATCCTCGGCGCGTGCGAGACGTATTTGCCGCGGGACGTGGTCAGCTGGAGCGCACCCGCCGCAGGCATGTTTGTGTGTCTACCCCCCTTTCCCCCCCTCAACCAACATATACTAATGATGCGACACAGCACTGGCTCAAGGTCGACCACACCCGCCATCCGTCCTTCCCGCAGCAGTCTATCCTGGAGATTGAGGAGGACATCTTCAATCGCTGCATCAAAAAGGGCGTTCTTGTTGGCCGCGGGTCTTGGTTCCGTGCGGAACAGCACAAGGCGCCGCGCGACATGTTCTTCCGCACTACGTATGCAGCGGCGACGCCGGAGAACATGACGGAGGCTATCAAGAGGCTCGGGGCGGCGATTCGGGAGAGTTATGGGATGTGAGCGAACTGGAATTGGGATGTGTGTACATAGTCGTTTGTTATCTGGGTCATTAGGGGTGTTTAAAAAGGCATGCATTGAAAAATTGGCTGGGATAATTTAATAGGATTTCCCCTTAGTTGATGATTCGTTGTTAGAAGATGCTTAATGTTGGATGACGTCCTAGAGCACCGCCAAATTCGTGGTATGGATTACGCAGAGAAGCTCACACTCTGAAAGAGCCACCCACCTCGTGAGCCCTAGCAAGCCCCGGGTCGATACGGTCAGAACCAAGGCCAGACCCAACAGGTCTACCCTCACCCTCAATATAGCCATGGACGGCCGTTCTGCAAAACTCAAAGGTTAGCGGCCGGAAATCACCAAAAAAAAAAAAAAAAAAAAAAAAACAGACTGAGAAGTTATCTCAGTCACCAGTCCACCTGGACATGGAGGGGAGCTACATCGATCCACCCAGGTCTCGAACCTGGAACCTCCTGATTCGTAGTCAGACGCTCTACCATTGAGCCAGCGGACCTCCTCTGTTGTATGAAGACGTGCGTAGTCTTATTGCTAAAAGCTGCAGGATTCCCTTGTTTGGTGTTGTTCGACTCTGGTTTACACAGAAGGGTTTACGCCTCGCCACAGACACCATCCAAGCCGGATGACAAATACATCGTCTCCCAGACCCAGCTCCAAATCCCAACACTCATTGATCCCGCTTCGCCTCCCAAAAAGCTATCCTCACGCCATCCCCCGGCTGCAACACAATCTCGGCCTTGAGCGTCGGCCGCCCCCCATCCACCTCCCCCATGTAGTTATCAACCCGATCGTACTTTTGAAACAGCCGCGTGAGCACGTACCCCATCTCGGTCAGCGCAAACTGCTGCCCAATGCAGATCCGCGGGCCCCCGTTGAACGGGATATACTGCCACGGCTTGGGCTGCCAGCTGGCCCAGCGGTCGGGCGAGAAGACCTCGACGTCGGCAAAGTCCTTGCTCACGCACGGGTACAGGTCCGCGCGCCGCTGCATCACTAGCGTGCTGTACCCAATGGGCGTGTCCTTGAGGACGTGCAGGGGTAGCGAGCCGTCGGGGCCGGCGCCGCGCGGGAGCACCGTGTCCTTGAGCGCGAGGCGCACGTTGAAGGGAACCGAGGGGTACAGGCGCAGCGTCTCGTTCATGACGTTCTGCAGGTACTTCATGCCCTTGAGATCGTCGTAGGTCGGGGCGCGGTTGGGGCCGACGACGGAGAGGATCTCGGCGCGCAGCTTCGCCACGGCATCGGGGGTGCGTGCGAGCTCGTAGAGGGTCCAGGACAGCGTCGAGGCTGTGGTGTCGCGGCCAGCGAGGAGGACTGCGATCAACTGGTCGTGCAGGACCTTGCGGTCCCGCGTGAAGCCGGCCAGTGCGTGGAGGAAGGTGTATCCGGCGTCGGACTTAGTCTTGCTGGCGAGTTCGTCGGGGCTGAGTTCCAGGGCGCGGTCGATGTACTGGTCGATAAAGGTGTTGATTACCTTCATAGCGTCGTGGAACTTCTTGCGGGGCATAAGGGGGGTCAGAGGGCCGGCACGCGAAGTGATGCTCTGCACACGTTGGGCTTCGGCAAAGGCCTCGGCGAATGCTTGCCGGGGAGTGCTACCGTAGGGCATTAGTAGAGGCCTACTGAATCACGGGGGGAAAGCTCACCTAAGCGACTTGACGTCCTTGCCCAAAAGAAATTCGGTGGCCGAGTCGAGCGTGAACCGGAAAAACAGATCACTGATATCAACCGGCTTGCCGTTGCCCGCGGCCATATCGACAAGTTGGTCCTCGCCGTTCAGAGCCCCGCCGTTTGCGATGGCGCGGAACAGAGTCTGCATGTGGTCCTCGAAGCACTGCAAATCACTAACACGGTCCTTGATAAACTGGGGCCGGATGAGCTGGCGGCTGTTGTGCCAGAGGTCTCCGTCGGTAGTAAAGATGCTATCGCCCAAGAAGTCCTTCCACTCGTCATGGAAGGGCTTGCCCTTGCCGTAGTCGCTGAACTGGGTGGCCAGAATCGCCTTGATGTTCTCGGGATCTGCTGTAAAGACGATGCGGCGACCAATGAGACGGGTCTCGACGGTCCACCCCTCGACGTGACTAAACATCCATCGCCAGTACGCGAGGGTCGAGTGCTCCATCATTGCCTTGATGGTGCCATATATAAACCCGATGCCTATGGTACGATTAGGGGCACTGTCTTAGCTTAGAGGAGCAGAGAAACTCCTCACCGAGGGGTAGTTTTGATGGGACCCTCACCGCTCGTGGGCCTCTTGCTGCTAGCCTGGCATTCTGCGCGGCCACTTTCAAGAACTGGATGGCAATACGAACTGCCAGCAGCCCGGACGCCAAGACCAAGGCGTTCTTGAGTGAGGCATGAGCCACGATTTCCTCGACCAGACCCATCTTGGATGTTGGGAGGTATAGATTGAAGGTCGGCGGGGGCCGATTTTCCTTGTACGCCCCGACGAGCGTTCAGGGGGTTGGAGTTGACTGTAACCCAAACCGACCAACTGTGAGAGGCGTCAACGCCTCTACGAGTGCCTTCCTTGGACAGTGGTGGTGGAGTGGTAGTGATGGAGGATAGAGGGGCGCCTCTAAATATTATTACAGAAGGATGGGAAAAGAGTATGTGCCTTGATATAGAGGATGGGCCCGCGTTCCCCGGACCCCGTGCCAAGAACGAATCTTGAGAGCCCAGAGATGAGTGTGATCCACGATGGCACACCTCTTCACCCTACTTCCTCGGTGGATTAAGCTAGGGGCAAGTGTTCGCGAACGGACGAAAATACGCGAAAATACGACGTCTCTCATGGGCCGAGAACTGCCGCCTTTTTGTGAAAAGGCCACAATTTTGGTGCAGGTGCCAGAACCGCGAGGACATAACTTGAAACACTTGAAAGGGACAAAGAGAGAAAAAGATCGAGAACACCAAATCTCACGTTCACCTCACTCCATGCGGTCATGACAGGGGGGAGGGCAGGGCTCAAAGTACCCCAGAGGGGGTGTTGAGAGGGGTCCGTCTGGCCCAAGCCAAGCTGCATACGCCCCAGGTTTAAAGAACCGAGGCATCTTCCCCTCTCACAAACATGCTCCTGTCAACTTTATTTATGCCAGGGGGGGGGATCGTCCAATGGAAGCAGCTGCACAAATGTGGCGGCCACCCAACCCCAATCGTCATCAGACGACGCCGTTGCTTTGCGTAGCTGCTAGAAAGGGTAGACACGGCGGGCTTTGCTGCCGTCGGTGAGGGGCAACAAAGGGGTTCTTCATGCTGTTAGCACTCGCGGCTCCCAGCCTGGGAACGTGACACCAAAATGCGTATCTGTCGTGCGCGCCTGCACTGATAATGTCTGCGCCGGGTGGTTGGATTGTAATTACAGTTTAGAAATGGTGGGGCGGTTTGTCAGGTCCCTAGAACTGTCAGCTTACCATTATCAATCTCCAAACTGTGTCAAAACCATGGGCCAAGTTGGTGTCCATAGTCAGTACAGTCAGTAAGTCGGCTCTAATACCTAAGGCAGCTGAAGCATTCCGCTATAAGTAAGATTGCTCCTGTCGGTCAACATGCATGGAACCCACCAAAATATGTTAGGGGCTTAGAGTTAACCAAGGAAACCACACCTACCTAACAGGGAATCGGTTCCCATCGTGAGAGCTAGTGTTTTACCACCACACTATTGTATTTGTCGAGGTGAAGCAGCTATAAATCTGTTCAAGATGCCTGCTGCTTGTGCTGGGAGGCCGTGAGCTTAAGGATCATGGCAGCCGCCACCGACTCTCACCTTCCCAAGGTAGCGAGCACGGGATGGAACCTTCGGCCCCTGCTTACCTCCCCAGATATCAAAGGTAAGAACTCCCCGGGCCTCCAGGAACTCTTCACTAAAGAGAGCCACCTTCCCCAGGGAACAACAAACGCTGATCTTACAGATAAACCAGCGTTAACACCCCCAAACTGATAGCACCAATACCCAGCCCTTGCAAACCTCCAACCTCCACCCCCCCCCCCTTACAAAACTAGCGATCTCTTCACATGCAGCCGACCGAGCCACCCCCAAAAAGAGGGTGTGCTGCTTCCCCGCAAATCCACGACGCCAAGAGCCCATCATCGGACGCGGACTAACGGCCTCTTCAGCATCCCGCACGAACGGGAAACCATCCCGACGGCGCGTTGTCGTCCCGAAAGTCGGCATCGGAATCATGCCGTAGTCTTGTGCGCCGCCCTTATCCATACGATATCTGTTTTGTTTTCTGCACCATGCCCAGTTGGCTTAGACCCAACTTGCCCTAAACACATTTTGTTGACGGGGAAATCTCAAAGCTCAAAACCCATAACTCATTGCTCATTCCTCTAAGATAAAATGCTCATCAACTATGTATATATAGTACTGGCGGATTAAAAGGATGCACTTTAGCCCATGATTAGACCCGCGCGCTATGTCATGCCGTCATGTCGCTCCGACGTCAACCCCCTTTCACCCCTCACAAAACCCGATGTTGACAAGCCGTGCCATTCCCACCATCGGCCTGCCCACACCACTCCTGCCAAAACACCGCCGCCCCAATCCCCTTGGCGACCAACCGCTCGCGGAACTCGGCCAGCCTAGGCGCCGCCTCGACCTGACTGCGGTTCTGTCCTGCGGCGTCCTTGCGACCAGACCATAAAGCCTCGCCGAGGACGCTCGCGCGCGGCCACACGATGCCGTCGAGCGTAGCCCCGTCAATGGTCTCGCTCCACACAGCGGCCTCGCCGCCGAGCACAAGCCTGGCCTCCTCCTCAGTGAGGTTGGCGATGGGGTCGTACGAGTAGATGAGCTGCCAGCTCTTGGTCGGGCCGCACCAGTCGTTGAACGGGAAGAATTCATCCCACGCCTCCCCGTTTTCAAACGTGAGCCACTGCCCACGGCCGCAGTCGAGGTACTGGGTCTTTTGTTAGAATGCTGCCTTGTGATAGGACGAGAAAGAAATACCCACCCAGAAGTTGTAGTTGCTGTCGATCACCTTGTGCCCCATGCCCGTCAGTGTCTTGACCGAGTCGGCACCTAGCCACGCCTGCACCACGGTATCCTTCCCGATAGTGACGTTCCAGTGAAGCGGAATCTCCTCCCAAATCATGGGCGTCAACCCATACTTTCGGACTCGCGCGTGCTGCGCGTCGATAAACTTCTGCAGGAGTGGCTGCAACACCTCAGTATCGTTGGACCGAATCCCCTCGTCCAGCATTGAGTCGTTGGCATTCAACTCATCGCCACCAGTGTGAAAGTATGCTGAATACGGCGCCACGCGCGGCAACACATCGTCAAACAGTTTCTCGAGAAAGCTATCCACCGCTGTGTTGTTCAGCTTGAAGGCCCCGCACGGCGGCTGTGCGCACCACCAGTAGTACGGCTGCGCGTCGTACGCCACGATGAGTTCGGGGTGTGACTCGGCGACAACGCCAATGTGCCCCGGCATGTCAATCTCGAGGTACACCTGCACACCGCGCACCGCGCCGTAGCGCTGCAGCCCCTCGATATCGGCGGGCGAGTAGGTCTGCGCGGGGCTGTACGCACCCTTCTCTGAAAGCTCGGGCAACGCGGGCACGACGAGCGGCCACGACTGCGAGTCTGTGACGTGCACGTGCAGCCGGTTGAGCTTGCTGAAGGCCATGGCATCGATCGTCCGCTTGATGTCGGCAATGCTGAACCAGTGCCGCGCCGTGTCGAACAGGATCCCACGGTGCGGGAATCGTGGCGAGTCCTGGATCGCTACCGGCGCAAAAGGCGTGTACCAGAAGGTGCCTGTCGAGTGCTGGTAAAAGAGCTGTGTGAACGTCTCCAGACCTCGGAGGATGCCGACCGCCGACACGGCCGTCAGCTTGACCTCGCCTTCGGTGCTGAGGGTTAGATTATACGACTCGTCCACCTCGCCGGCCAGTGGCTTGAATGCGCTGGACTTGTCCTCGGCTGTCTGAACAATCTGCAGTGTCTTGAGCCACTTCTGACCCTTGTACACGTCAGGCTCGAACTTGGCTAGCTCACCCCGCCGCTTCAGCATCCACGGCACAAACTTGTCATCGAAAATGGACCCCAGGGCTCTGGAAATGGCGGCCTGGACAATCTCCTTGCTGCTGAGGCCCTGGGCGGTGTACCCATAGGTATATGGCAGCTGTTGGTTGGTTAATCTTTCAAAATCCTCTCCAGTATCAGAGCCAGGAGACCAGCGTACAAAGGCACCGTTGTAAGTGATTTCAATGTTTTGATGTAGGTACAGGACGGAGCTGCCCTTGGAGTAGCTTTGAGGGGTGGGCCATACTGCCGAGACGGGGCTGATGGTGGCGAGCACGACAGTGAGGAGGGGCACCAAAGGTGAAAACATGATGGTCGAAAGGCTACACCCTCGTAGCCAGAGCTGGCAACGAGTGTACGGTCGAGGCTATTTCAGTGGTTGATCCGGGAGAAAAAGCCCATGGAACAAATAGGGACCCGAGGAGGAGAAGAAGGAGCTCGGGCACGGCAGGGGGGGGAGGGACGGGTAGTTATAAGAATGTTTTGGATCGCGACAAAGGTGATATTAATGACCTTGATGACCCCAGTCCAGGTTTGTTTGCCACGGGGTAACCAATCACGCTGCAATCAAGCAGGGTAGGGGCCGGACTTTGGTTTCACAGGACAACCGCAGCGAAGACCGGATAGCCACGAAGGATGACGCATTGGGGAGGTCGGGAGGTCGATGATAGGGTGAAATTGCCAGCGCTGGGGATCCGGGACAGCTGTCTGCGCCGCCATGCATCCGTAGATTGGTCCCCACGTTCCAAAACTCGCGAGGCTGAGACCTCCGCGCAGTCGGCCGACTGTGAGGGGATGATGTTGATCCAAATCTCAGCGCCGTGCTGCGTGCTCCGCTGCGTCTCTGGGCGTCTTTGGTAGGTGGCGCGCAACGTTACGTCAGTAGTTCGGTCGTGTTTGTCTACAAAGTACTACTACACGTGTAGTAGGTTGTCACCATGTGGATGGAGACGACCTGCCCGGGGCCCAGGGGAGCGATGGATGCGGAGAACCAGATCTGGATCGGAAGGCCTACGATTGACGACAAGCCACAGACGCGGGCGTTCAAGGGAGACCAACAACACCCCCGACAGCCACCCTCGAGTTGGAGGGCGGGAAGCGGGACAAGGGCTGGCGGAGACCCAAAGAGGGAGGGCAGTGGCGCCGAGAGCTTGTGGTGTACCAAATAGAAATTCGTTATTACATTTATATTTTAGGGATTCTTTTGCGTTATGCGACCAAACAAGTTGGTATAATAAAGCAAGCAATGCTTGGGAGACGGAAGGGGGGAGATCAGATGGCCATCTTTGCGAATCAAATGCGTGGCATGAGCATGAGCGAAAGGAAGCCAAAAGTCAACTGGGGCAACCAGGTAAGCCCTGTCCCTGCCGAACACGTCTGTCTGCGCGGGGCTTCATTCCTGCCGCAGCTGGCTATTCGCACCTTAGGCTCCATCCATGGTTGGTGGTGGCGGGGAGCAAATGCGTAAGCACCAACACTCCGCCGGGAAGAAGACGCATGGCACCGGCTGGCTGCCGGTGCGGAGAGACATGAGCTAACAGACAGAGGTGAGCACAAAGTTCCCTTTGTCGCACTGCAGACATTTTCTCAACCTCACACAGGCCCTAGTAGCTATCTCGGAAAATTGGGCCATGACAATCAACCCGCTCAAGTCTGTATCGGGGAGATGCCCTAGGTTGGGGGGCTGGGGGGCTGGGGGAACTGGGCAAGTAGTAAGCTGCCCAACAAAGAAACCAAAGACTGCAAAACGCTCTCAATGCGAAAGTAACGTCCATCCAAAAAACCACGTTGGGCGACCAATCACAAAACGGCCGACAGGCGGCACGAGATAGGCCAGGCCTTAAGGTTGCAGCTAAATACCGGGAGCCGGAGGGGCTTGGAGGCATGCTGCTTTGAGCCCCTAGGAGAATGAGACTCCGTTGCTGGGCATCGTGGGGTCGTGGTCCAGTCGTGGGCTTGTGGCATCGCAGCACTCCATGGCTATGGCCAGCTATCGCGCCGAGGCGGGAGCGGGGAAGGCGTCCAGCTGGGAACTGCAACCACCCGAGACCACAAGGGTAGCATGGCATGATACTATTTCACACCACGCACCCTTTATTCCACGGCAATGTCAGGTTCCATCTGCGCGTGGAGCACTCACCTAGGTGGGGGTATAAGTGCCGGGCGTAGTCTTTCCTCAGTCGAGCTCGCCTGCATAATGTGATCATTTTTTGGCTTGGTGGCGGTGTCGTGCATCCGTCGCTTCGCGCGTCGCCGGTTGCCCTCGCTGTGGCATCTGATGTCGTGGGCTTGTATTGGAGCTGGAAATGTTCGCTGTGCTGCGATGCTGCGATGAGTGCCCTGTAATTCGGCACCAAATTCCATTGTGTTCCACCGCTGCTGAGACTTGACTTTGATGGGGTGAATGGATTAGCGAGTCGTCACGTGCCGCGCCGGTCTCCACAGTGCATCAGCCACAGGAACAATAGCATCGACCAATTCTAGATGGGTCAGCGCCAATCTTAAAATCTTCAAACATCAAAACCTGCTTGCCCCATCAAGTCCTTCGTTTCGCGACGCACTTGAGCTGGTCTTCCCTATCGCCAACCGACCTGCTCCTATCTCCAGCGCGCCCTTTTAGCATCCTCATTCCCGACACTCCCTCTGCGCGTAGGAGATTGCCACCGCCGCGTTCTCAAAGAGGCTGCCTTGCTAGCCTTGCCTCGCTTTATCTCACAATCCGGTCAAACTTACCTGCCCGACGCACGATCGCGCATCACCCAACCCGCCCGAACTACGCTGCCATCGACAAGCACTCCCCATCCGCGTATCTCATATTTCTACTACTATTCCGCGCCTCATACAACCCGCAGCCATGTCTGTCGAACTCGCGCTCGGCACGCCTTTGGCGGATGCCCTTAACTTGGCCATTCAGAGCAAGATCGAGGAGCTGGGCTGGGCTGGCGGCGGCGCCGAGGGCGCTGCCATGTCCGAATACTTTGTCCTCATGCTCGCGAACGGAAAGACAGCGAACGACATCTCGGCTGAGATCGCCGGTGACTTGCTAGGTCTGGGGTCGGAGGATCAGACCGCGCCCGCTTTTGCTCAGTGGCTGTTCGAGCAGGTTGCAGCACTTAACTCACAGTACGCCCCCGCCGCGGCGCCTGAGTCCAATGGGCAGAGTGCGGGTGACTTGTCGCAAGATGACATGATGGACGGTGGCTTCGATGCAAACATGGATTCCATGGCAGATTCTCCCTCTGAACTAAATGCGTATGTTAACCTTGGGGGAAATATCCGCGCCACAGCCTGCTAACAGTGTTTAGGCCTACCGGTCCCAAAGCCATGCGAGCTGGTAACCCCCGAGGCGGTCGTGAAAAGCGCCTAGTCGGGCACATTAACCGCGCTCTGGACCGAACCCACGACTCCGTGCTCCATCGCGTGCGCGGCCAGTCGGGAATCGCGCGAGGACCGCCCACCGGGCCGAGGATGGGGGTTGGCAGACAACCACGCCCGACAATCCGTACCGCAAGTGTTGCTGCAGGTATCGCGAACATGGGCCCCATGCCTGTTGGCCCTCCTATGGGAATGAACGGGATGAATAATATGAACGGCATGGCTGGGATGAATGGTGGCTTCATGTCGCCCGATATCATGGCGATGATGGAACAACAAAGTCGCATGCTTCATCAGATGCAGCAGCAGCTTTTGATGCAGCAACAAAGTGGGATGGGCAACACCAACGGACACGGCCACGGCCACGGCCAGGGCAACGGAAGGTCTCTTTTTGAACGGACAAGCAGAGGGAACAACTTCCGCGGCCGTGGCGGACACCATCAGCACAATGGGCACGCACAACAGCAACAACAACCATATCCGCAGCAGCAGCAGCAGCCGCCGCCGCAGCCGCCTGCAGAGGATGCTCAGGCCGAGGGCGCTCAGCAGGGCGAGGATGTCGATATGGGCCAAGTGAAGGAGCCGCTTAGCGCCGAAGAGACGCTCTGCAAGTTCAACCTACGTTGCTCGAATAAGGACTGCAAGTTTGCACACCAGTCTCCAGCGGCGCCGCCTGGCATTACAATAGATGTGAAGGACGTCTGCACCTTCGGTGCCGCCTGCAAGAATCGAAAGTGTGTTGGGCGCCACCCATCGCCGGCGACCAAGGTGGCACACCAGAGCGAGATGGACTGCAAATTCTTCCCCAACTGCACAAACCCCCACTGCACCTTCCGGCATCCTACCGCGTCCACACCTCTGTGTCGGAACGGTGGCGATTGCAAGGTGCCCAACTGCAGGTTTACACACATCAAGACGGCTTGCAAGTTTAACCCGTGCACCAACCGGTTCTGCCACTTTATTCACGAGGAGGGCCAGCGGGGTACCTTTGCCGACAAGGTGTGGGTTGCGGACGAGGCCAAGGAGCACGTCAGTGAGAGGAAATTTGTCAAGGACGAGGACAGGGAGGATCTGGTGCTCCCGGGGTCAGAGGGCGTAGGTGCGGATGAGCACATGCCTGAGGTTATCGTCTAGCGGACCGGCTCAAAAAATGAGTGGGGACGGTTTGGTAGATGGCTAGACGGGACAGCTAGGACAGTTATGTAAGAGCTTGATGAATCTTGTCCGATGGATTGGGAGGAAAGGAAACCTTCGAGGCTTTAGGGGATTCTGTTTTGTATTATATCACCAAGGGAGGACCAAAAAGGAAACCCTCTTCGATGACCATCACGGCGTTTTTTTTGGGTGGGGGGGGGGAAGGGGGCTATTAGCATACAATGGAATCAGAGGTGGCGTTGACTTTAGAGAAAAGAAATAAGCCCAAAGAGGTGGATGTGTGGGAGTGGAAACAGGAGAATGCTGTACTAATGCCCTGCACAGCGATATGCGTATTATACCCCATAGGCACAGGAGGAGAGCGAAGAACAGAATCAGAGATCAGCGTTGGTGGTTACCTCTTATTTTATGCGCATGTTGCCTAGTTCTCCTGTTTGAAGCATGATGTGTTGTTGTATATCCATAAGCTGTGTATTTATCTAAAAGGTCGAGGCTCGTGACATCGTGAAGCTCGGTTAAGCCCACTACATACATATCTTTGTCGCGGGACTCTGAGGCTGCGCCAACCCATGATCTGTCCCCGGCTCGAGCAATTGACCACCGGCAACAGCTCCTCTGTGGGCAATGGGCCGTTTTGAGGCCTCTGCAACATGTACAGAATCGGCTCTCGCTACGTGACGCGGCCCAGGCGGCTGGGCGCGGCCACGAGGAGCTCCAAAGGCAGTCTCAGTCTTGCAGCTTCGGCCCGCTTCCTCAGCTGCCTCGCCCCCTCGATCCAAACGACCAAGACGCCGCCGACCCGCGCGAGCCACAGTAGCAATGTCACCAGCAACGCCGCCCAACGCCACGGCTCGAGACGCTACCTCGCCACGGCTCCCGAAACCCAAGAGAAGCAAAAGCCAGGTCGCCAGATTGCAGTCCTGGGTGGTGGCCTGACGGGCATGGCCACCGCCTGGCACCTCGCGCAGATGTGTCCCAAGGACAAGATCACGCTGTACGAGGCGAGCGACCGGCTTGGCGGGTGGATACAGTCCGAGAAGATGAAAGTCAAGACGCTCGACGGCAAGCCCGACTACGTTTGCTTTGAGAAGGCTGCGCGCATGATTGCGCAGCCGCGGGGCAGCTCATCGGTCAACTTGCTTGTCTTCTACGAGATGGTAGGTTGCCCTCCTTCCTTTCCTCGTTGATGCCGTAAAGGCACCTGGACCTCTGCTGACTGCGACGGTGTTCAGATCCACGAGCTCGACCTTGAGCAGGAGCTCGTAGCCATGAGCGCGGAGGCGGACTCGGATTTCAAGAAGTACATCTACTACCCGGACCACCTCGCCGAGATACCGTCGCTTGGGGGCAAAAGTGGCATGGAAATGTTCTGGCAGCTCTGGCGAAACCTGATGCTTCTCAGGCAGCCGGTTCTGAAGGGCCTTCTCCTCTCCGTTTACCACTGGAGAGCGACCACCAAAACACGGAAACCTGTATCGGACGATATCTCGCTAGGCCAGTACTGTAGCGATGCTCTCGGGGCCGGGGGTCCCAGACTCGTCAACAACTTGATGTCGGCCATGATACACGGCATTTGGGGTGGTGACATATGGAAGATTACTGCAAAGCGCGGTCCATTTGGACACGAAGCATTTCCCAAAAAGCCCGGTCATACCACCCTTTCCAACGAGGAAAGCGACCTCGTGTTGTCTTACATGCATAAAGGGAAGTACGGAGGCATATGGGCACTGGTAATCCAGTACAAGGACGCGAAGACGCTTTGGTTCCGCCGGGGCTTCCACACCCTCACCAACACACTATGGCAGTCGTTGGAGCGGATGCCCAATGTCACAATCTTGAAGAATCAGCGTGTCGACTCCATCCGTACCCATAGCACGGGGCTCCTTGCGGTAAGTCTCTGCAGTAAGAAGCTGGGCTCGAGCATCGACGGACGCGGGAATCACGCTTACTGACAAATTTCCCTTGGCTCAGATTACCGCGAACGGGCATTATACGCCTCCGCTTTTCGACCGTGTCGTATCGACCCTCACGGCCAAGACACTTGCGTCTCTGGCTGACAACAAGCTTCCCAGCCTCGCTAACACGCATGCTGTGACTATCCAGCTCGTGAGCCTCTGGTACCCAACGCCAAACATCAACGCCCCGTACCACGGCGTCGGCTACCTCCTCCCGCAGGGCCTCGAGCCCTCCAAGAACCCCGAGGGCGTGCTCGGCGTGCTCTTCGACTCGGCGCGCGAAGCCATGTCCCCAGACGGGGCGGGGCCCGGCACCAAGTTCACCGTCTTGATGGGCGGCCACCTGTGGGACGAGATGCCGGCCGACCTCTGGCCCAGCGACGAGGCGGTGATCGAGATGGCCAAGACGGCCGTGGCGCGCCACCTGAACCTGACGCCCGAGCAGACGGCCGGCGTGCGCGCCAGCGCTAAGGTCTGCCGCGAGTGCATTCCGCAGCATTACGTTGGCCACTGGCGGCGCATGGTGGCCGCGCGCGACGAGCTGCAACACGGCTTTGGCGGCCGTCTGTCGGTCGCCGGCGGCTCGTACCAGATGCCCGGCGTGCTGGGCAGCATCCGCGCCGGCCGCGACATCGCCCGGTTCCTCAGCGGGGCCTACACCAACGACATCGCCAAGAAGCTCGAGACCGTGGAGTCGCCTGTGGGCAACACGGGCCTGGACCGCTTCGACAGCAAGCCCCGCTATACGGCATGGCGGACAGACATGCTGCGCAAGGGCCCCATCGAGCGCAATGCCGAGGGGAAGCCTAAGGTGCCGGCATCGATGCAATCGGCGGAGGATGCCAACAGCACGCCCAAGGTACCGGCATCGACGCGTTCGGCGAAGCAGCGTAGGAAGGACCGGGTTGACACCATCGGTCAAATTGCCATGTTCGTTATAGGGATTTATGTATTCTTCCCTGAACCCTGGACAGAGAATTGGTTGTCCGGAAAAAAACGGGAAGCGTTGAAGAGAGAAACCCAAGCAAGAGGAGAGAAAGAAAACCGGGGAAGACTAGAGGGGGGAAGTCGAGATCCAACCGGACAGGTGGCTGTCGAATCTGACGATCCGTTCCCCTGAGCCCGGCCAGGGGTTGACTACAGACAACAGAGCGCTTGCTCTGTACAGCCCAATGGATCTCATGGAGCAGAATCTCTTCAACACTGGCGTTTGAAGCGAAATGTTTTTATAGAAATATTGATATACTGGAGGGTAGACAATACATCCGCTCCCTAAGGGAGGTAAATAATGGTAGATTATGAACCAAAGTATCACAGTCAAAGACATCCACCAGTAGTCCAAACAAAGCACCACCATCATAACACATGCTTCTCATGTAAAACTTATCGTGTAAAAAACCACCCGATGCTATTTATTTGCCACTTTTTGGTATCATTTCATTAACTTGGCTATGTTCACCCCTTCCACCGCCGTATCTTTCCCTTCACCAGTCCGGTGGGCCTATCTATCCCTTCCGGAAATCACCACCACCATCTATCTGTCTGTCTACTTTGCTCTCTCCCGGGAACAAAATAGCAGCATACACCTAACAATTCCCTCCTCCTTACCCCGCTTCATCCGTGTCCCTTCCTCGCCCGATAAAACATCAGCATGGACAGGACGGACGGAACAAATGCACCCCCACCCAATCCCCCCTTATAAAAGAAAAAGCGAAAAATAAAATTCCATCCGATGCTCATGCTCATGCCCCATGCCAAGCCTCCCTTCCGTATAAGTAAAGCAGCTCAAAGTAGTCATCCCCTAAAATGAGACGAAACCGCAGCTACCGCCGTCGCAAGACGATGCGTGAGAAAGACAAACGTAAAATGGTTTGAGGGGAAGCGAACGGGGCACCAGAATATACAAAGCCCCCCTCACCTCCATCTCGCTTGCTGGCACTTCCCCCGTATTGGGGAGTTCAGAAAATCAGTCAAACGTGAAGCTAGTATCATCATACTTCGCCATGATGAGAAAGTGCATGATCCACCACTAGTCGACAACAAGAGGCGCACTACTCGTCCCCATTCCTCCGCCGCCGCGCTGCTGATGCTGTTGCTGCTGATGCTGTTGATGCTGTTGCTGCTGATGCTGTTGCTGCTGCTGTTGGTGATGCTGCTGCTGCGCGTGCTGTTGCGCGGCCATGGCCTGGGCATGTTGCTGGGCGTGCGCGTGCTGCTGTTGGGCGTGTTGGCGCTGCTGCTGCAGCGTAGACTGCGGAAACCTCGCGGGCTGCTGCTGCTGCTGCGGTTGGATGATAGGCCCTTGGCCCTGGCCCAATCCCTGACCCTGACCCTGACCGGGACCCAGGGGCTGCGGTGCCGGTGCCACGGGAATAGCCTGTTCCTGCAGCTGCGGCTGTGGCGCTGGCGGCGGCGGCGTACCCACGAGCGACCTTATGGCGGCATCAATCATGCTGAGCAGCGGCTCGATGCCTGTCTCCATGTCCGCCGCGGCACCCATGCCGAGCACTCTGATTCCTTCAGCGTTCGTCGACCAGACTTTCTCTTTGAGAACCTTGTCGAACTCGTCGTTACGGCTCTTGATAGCAGCACTTGGGTCCGCCCATGCGGCACTTCCGCCACCGCCGGTGATGTCAGGGCGGTACACATGCCACATGGTCTTGCCCTTCCGGATTCGAGGCTTGATATCCAGACCGACCATCCTCCGCGGCGCGCCGAGCGGCGTCGCCAGAGCGAACCTGATTGTAACCCAATTGAGGCCCTTATGGAACGCTTGGAAGCTGCCTTCATTCTTCATGGCGATGGGCTCCCACGCATCCTCAATCTTGTCAAGCCCGCGGAACAGTGGGAGAGTAGCGAGGAACCACGTGGGTAGGCTCTCGAAGCTTGGGGAGCTCGCCGCCTGCCTCAGGTAGTCAAGCACACGGAGGTGCGGGTTACCCTTCTCGAGCTTGATATCCACTCCCGTGTCTTTGCCTAGGTCAAGCCGCACTGTCCATACGCGCGCCTTATCATGTGGCGGCGGCGGACCGCCCAGTAAGCCCGGTAATGTTGCGGGAGTAGGGAGATCGCTGCTGCGGTACGCGAAGACAACTTCGCGTAGTGTCACCCGCTCAGCAACCACATTTTGGCCAGCGCGGCGAATGGCCTCGACAAAGTCCACCAGCCGCTCCAGAGCTCGTATGCGAGACTCGAGCAGTGTGACCATGGGCGTGCCCATATCTGCGCGTAACTGCAGAGTAAATTGGCCAGCACGACCGTCGAACACGATATCGTGACCGACACTCCCCTTAAGAAGTTGGAATTTGGCCTTGTTGGTAACTGCAAGCTTGGCTTCCGCGATGATCTTAATTCGCGAGTCGCGCTTCTGCTGGGGTGAGCCAGCTTCCGAAGCCGTTTCGTCTTCCGAGTAGGACTGAACACCCCTGAAAATAATAGGAATGAAGTCTTTTGCCCATGGTGTCGACGAAGAAGCATCTGTTGCATCCTTCCGAGACCGCAGCATGTCGGACAGCCGCACAAATAATGTCGGCATTGTGATTTGAGGGGGCAGGCTATAGTTAGTTGATGGTCGGGCGGCGTGGCCTACCCGCTTCGTGTGAAGCTCACGGAGGTCGGTGATGTGGGATATCATTCCAGAAGTATACACCGTCAGGTTCTGGAAGAAAGTGTCGGATAAGCTAAGCTGGCCAGACGACATGGGCATCTTGGTGAACATTTTTAAGCGGGCAGTTTGTGCACCTGGCTGTGGTGAAGATCTATCAGACGGATTAGCACGCACGCGTATCAACCGAGGTAAGTTTACTCACAATTCAACCAACCACCACTGGTCGCCGCCCAAACTTATGCTCATCATAACAAACCATTGGGGCGTCCAGCCAATCTTCCTCATCCACACAGCCTGGAACGTGTCTCGAGAGGGCGGGGCGCTTGAATGAACAATGTTCTTGACCTCTTCTTGCGTGATGGGACCCCGCAAGACCGTCCATCCTATGGACTTGGCTCTGCTGCTCAGATCCCTCATCGTGTAAGTGCACCGGATTTGTTCCAGGTGAGCCGGCCCCTCTTCGGCCGGGTTGGGACTCGAGTTGATCTTTCTCTGTCCTTCAAGAATAAGTGGCGATGGCGGAAGCATGATAAACGAGCCTGTCATGGTATCGACCCGAACGGCCGCATTTTCATGGTCGAATAACTGCAGCGTCAAGGAGGATTCAGAGGGCTCCTCCTTCGAGACCTCAAGAGCCAACCTCGCCTGCCTAAGGGCGAAGCGGGGCTTACTCAAAAGCTTGTTGTAGATGGATCCCAGGAGATACTCCACATGCCGGGCGATGACCGTTGTCAACAGGTCCTCGACCGATATGGTCTCGGCGTCGAAGGGGATGTCAAAGTCCTTGACTTCCTTGTTGTCGCGAAACCACCTCAAGCTGAGACGGCTTGGGGACTTCGGGTCCGGAAGCCCGCTGGGGCCGTTGCCGCTGCTCACCCCGAGAATAATCCAGCTCTTGGAACCTTGGGAGTGGGGGCGGTTGACCCAGTACTGTATCGCCATGGCGCGATTTAGCCTCTCCACGCTTAGAGTGTCGATCCATCTCGCCCTGCTTAACTCTACGGCCTGGCGCCAGAATTCCGTGATCTTCTGGGTCAGGACAAATTCGTGCAGGTACTTGTAACAGCCCGCCAAGCCATCTGTGGCCAATGCATGGTTGACCTTGACTTCAAGAGCCGTGCGCACGGGCTCTGACACTTCTTCTTGTGCCGGCGTGAAGAGAAACCTGAAGTCGATGAACCAAAACTGCTTCTCGAAATCCTCGTCTCCGATCGTCAGATCTACTTCGAATCCGCCCTTAACTTTGAAGGTTACCCTCCCAGAGTCGATGGAGTAGTCTCTAAAGGCGAGTGGGATTTTGTCGTATTCGTCAAAGCTCAGTCGCACGCTCAACATGGTATTGATGTTGTCAATCCAAACATCCTTCTCTTCGACCGTAATAGGAGGCGGTTCCAGGTAGCCAAGCTGTTACAGTCAGTATGCGCGTCGACAAAATCCCCCCTCACGGAGGGAAACCTACTTCGGGCATCCAAGACACCTCGCCAGAAGTCAGTATTTCGAGAGCCGTCTTCAAATCGGGACTTGGCAGCTTCGCCCAGTGAAGCTCGTGCTTGACCTTGATCAAGTCCCAGAAAACCATGTTAAACTCCTCCACCTTCGCAGCCAAGTGAGATCGTATGTCGATAAGTTTCGACACCTTTTCCGACTTCTTGCTCCATTCTGTGATTACAAGCGCCTTGACCCATCTCGTATGCAGGTCCTGTATTGTTTTTAAGAGCGTCGTCTTCTTTTCTAGGCTCTCCGGCGAGGTATCGTCGGCGCCGGTGTACTGGTAGCTCGCATTGCCGTTGGCTGTGATCTGAGGTACGGGTTTGGACGCCAGGGCGGCGATGGTGTCTTGTAGTGTCCCGTGGGAGAACTGTGCTAGCCTGGCGAGGATGAGATTCAACGGCAGAATGTCGGCCGTGATATGCTGGATCTCGTCGGGGAGGTCGTCCATGGTCGGGCGATGCGCCGTGACCACGCCACCGTTGGGTTCGCTGTCAACATCCATCCCAGAGCCATCACCGCCGTTAGTGAAGTCGGCGAGGATACCCTTCCCCTTGTCGGGGGTAAACTCGCGCTTCACCACCGCGCCTCCATTGGCCCCGTTCGTCCATGAGTCGTGATTGGATCGCACACCACTATGTGTTCCGTTTTCCATGCTGAAGGCGCCAGGCATGCTGCGCATAGCCTCTTCGCCGCACGCTCGGCCGTTCCCTTATGGACACTTCCCCTGTGAAGTTCGTATGCTGGGCCAGTCTCCAGGATTATGAACACCAGGATGGTGAGAAAAAAAAAAAAACGTCCGTACCACGGGAGATATCGCCGCCACGCGCGTTACTGTGTCTGATGGTCCGCTGGGTCGAGCGTAACCGGCGAGTTCGCGGTAGTGACCATAAGGCGGATCGAGTAATGTGACGTCGAGAAGCGGGTTTCCCAGAAAACTTCCGTCGTGTCGAGCAAGCGCGCATCCGCCAGCGGCTCAGGCGTTGACAGAAAAGCGAGCGGCGCGACTGCCCATCACTTGCCGCAGCCGATTCGGGGCTGCGTTGGACGGGCTCGGGGGTCGCGCGACGGCAGGGAGATGGGTTGGTCGAAACACGCTCTCAGCGGTCGGCGAAGGACGCAGGCGGCGAAATGCGACGCGCGCACACGAGGGCGGCTCGCTAGCGATCGATGTAATATTCGTGTCGGCGACTGTCTCGGTAAATCCCCAGTAAAAATTCGGCAGCGAGTTGTCGTTCGGAGGCGGTGATGGGCCAGCCGTACAGGGTCCGGTTGTTGAAGGTTTCGATTTTCCGTCAAAGAAACGACGCCTTTGCAGCCGGAATCTCGATTGAGGCTGGGGGACCCGCCCAGTGAATCGTGCCTGATGAGTAAGGCACCAACGGCACTGCGCTTGCACTGGAGCCGCCAACCTATTCCCCCCACCCACACCAACTGTCAAGCCACAGGGATTCATTCCGACCTTCCGCGGCCGTGTGCGTTCTATTTTCCTTATCCGATAAAACCCCAGTGCAGCCCACCTGCCTTTCAACATTCAGTTTTGGCTGTTTCGATGGCCACAGCTCTACGTCAGCTGAAGTAGATGGGTTCATGTTAAATCGTGTTTGCCGAAACCCGCAGGAAAGAAGCAAGTCATTCAAGAGGCCCGGGCGCCTAGGTTTTATTGGAGAAACTCATCTGCCCTAGACGCATAATGAACGGCAAACTATGGGCCAAAGTGCGCAAGTCTTCTACATCCCACTGCGGGCTGAGGCGCGCGAGCCTCCTGCCCTAGGGCCGGATAACAGCAGCAACAGAACAGGAAAGTCAGGGATCGTTGCACCCGAGCCATTGCTACACAACCGCACAGGTACGGGCACAGGCACAGGCATTCTTCCATTGGAGACAATCGATTTGGCCCTTCCTTGCTGCAAGACATCGCAAACCATACCACCCTAAGAACTCCAGCAATCCTACTCAACCTAGACGATTTCACTCTCGTTCCATTGTCATCATCTCATCGGCCTTGCCCTGCCTTGCCCAGTGGCAAACCAAGTTCCAACTGCACCCTTCTGTGTGCCCAAAACACAGTTGTGTGTCCCAATAACACCGGAACATGTGCCCAAATTGAGGTGATCAAGCTCGTGATATGCTCAACTGTTCCAAATTGTGGTCTGATAACCATCCGGCCAGGCCAGCGAAGCCATGCCAACGAATCAAACGCCGTCTCTAGAATCAAGCCACTCACAGGGTGTACTTGTTTCCAGCCAGCGCCGACGTCGTTGGCCACTGGTATCCTGCCGCATCGCTGAACTTGTATCCATACGACGCGGTAAAGTCATCCAACACCGCAGGGCCACGAGAACCTATCCTTGTATTAGCATTCCCAAACCAGTAACCAATCAAAGGTAGAGTAACTCACCATAGGGATACTCCATGGGGATTATCTCCTTGTTGTCGTCCAGGTAGTGCAGAAGCGGTGTGAAAATCCTCCAGCTGGCATCCAGCTCGTCGTCGCGGACAAAGTTGGAGTGGTCGCCCTTCAGGCAGTCGAGAATTAAAGACTCATACGCCTCAGGGATCTTGAGATCCGAGAAACGTCTCCGGTAGGTCAGGTCAAGCTCTGTGACAACCGTCTGCATGCTCAGGCCGGGGAGCTTCGAGTTCATCTTGATGTAGACGCTCTCATTGGGCTGGATGCGCATGACGAGCTCGTTCCGAGGAATATCCTTAAAGATCCCCGATGTAACGTCCTTAAACTGGACGCGAATTTCTGTCTTTTGCTCGTTAAGCGCCTTGCCCGCCTTCATGATGAAGGGAACACCGTCCCACCGCTCGTTCTTGATGTACGCAACCAGCGCACAGAATGTAGGGCACCGGGACTCCTTGGGAACCGTGTCGTCTTCCTTATACGCCGGCTTGCTTCCATCGAGCGACTTCCCATACTGGCCGATAATGACGTTCTTGGGCTCGATGGCCGGGATCGCGCGGAGCACCCGCACCTTTTCGTCACGAATGTCCTCGGACGAGAATGAGATGGGCCGCTCCATGGCGAGGAGGGTGAGGACCTGGAGCAGATGGTTCTGCATAACGTCGCGGATGATGCCAAACTCATCGAAGTATCCGCCACGGCCTTCGGTGCCAAAGGGCTCCTTGAACGTAATCTGCACATTATCAATATGGTGCCTATTCCATGTAGCGCCGAGGAACGAGTTGCCGAATCGAAGAATGAGGATGTTCTTGACCATCTCCTTGCCAAGGTAGTGATCAATGCGGAAAAGTTCATCCTCCTTCCAGTCAGGCTCAAGCGACTTTTGAAGCTCGCGAGAACTCGCCAAGTCTTTTCCGAAGGGCTTCTCGACCTACAACAGTATTAGTAGATGACATGAACAAGCTGCTATTCAACTCACGATGACGCGGGCAATGCCCCTGGTGGGGTAGCAACACTTCTTCAGGTGCTGCGACACAATAGTAAAGACACTAGGGGGCAATGCCATGTAGAATAGTCTGTTCGTCTCGGGCCTGCCCTTCTCAAGCTCCTCCAGGTGCTTGTTGAGCTGCAAGAATGAGTCATCCCGGTCGTACTGGCCCGAGACATATGTGCAGAGGCCAGCGAAGTCCTCCAGCTGCTGCTCGATATCCTTCGTCGGGGTCTTGATATACGACTTGATGCGACGAAGGTATTCCTCGTGGTCCATTTTCGTCCGCGCATAGCCCACAATCTTGATATCGTTGGGCAGGAAGCCATTTCGGTACTACACTGCAGTTCAGTTTCCCTTCCCCTTTTTCCAGGGGTTTGGAGGTTTTGACTTACGAGTCCAAAAAGCGCTGGATACTGGGAGGGGTCAGCCAATTGCCGCATGGGGGCGGTCGCATTTCACATACAGTCTTCTTCTTTGCAAGATCGCCCGAGGCACCAAGAACAACGATCACGGTGTTGTTCTTGAGCTCGATGGCACTGGGGGAGCGATTCCGGTCAGCACCGAACCAGACGACAGACACATTCTCATTTCGCAGCAAGACCCAAACACCAAACACCAAGCGAGCTTGCGAATGTCGTCGCGCCCTCGGTGCGGAGCTGTCCTGACGTAGCTGCCCTTCGCTCAAGCTCTGCTGGGCTGGGCATCGGGTGGGTGGTGATGGATGGCGGGGTGGTGGCGGTAGTACTCACGCTCCATGCGGGTCAGATGCCATCTTGTCAGGCGCTGGGCTTTGCAGTATTTCTTTTTCACGACGGGTGCGGGTTGGCGGCTGTATAGGAGGGATGCGGCCTCGCAGGAGTTGAAGCTAAGGATCTGTGCCTGGGGGGAGGTATGAGGAAACTAAGGCGTCCCCGATCAGGTTTCGGGGTTGTGGTATTTCTAAGGTCTGGGTAGGCGCTCGAGAGTGATGCGCAGACTCGAGCTAAAGAGCAGAAACTCGGCGGGGGGAGCTTACTCAGGGGGACCCCGCCTCTGCCGTCCTTTCGCAGGAAGCGGGGGGGGGGGGGGGGGGGATGCAGAGAGGTTAGGACCTCTAACATTGCGCCAACTCCGAACATTCCGGCCAGCCATGGCGACTTCATCTCATGCACGGCGGCATGGCCCTACCGGGAAAAAAGGAGTCTCTAGCGGTTGATAAGGCGGCATTCACGCAAATGCCCCGCCGGAGCTGTTCGTTCGCAGAACTCGACCGAGAGGTGGTGCCCTCACGGCGATAGCTCAGCTAGCAGCAGGCAGCTTACATAGCAGCTTACCCTATTAGCTACAGCATCTAACAATTCCGGACCGAGTTTATGGTAGCTTTTCGCCAGTGAGCAGCAGGACCAGCCCTGCATCGAGAGAGCTTTCGCCCAGTTACTATTAGCCCAGGCCGATCACATTGCAGCCCCAAGTCTTTTGACTGGCGCTTGGAGGTGAGGGGCAGTCGTTTTATCGTTCGGGGATGGCAACGCTGAGAGGGCTGGCAATCGCGGGAGCACTTTGCTTCCACCCTTTGTATGCTCGCAACCCACCATGCCCACGCAGTAAACATTGCCCCGTTGCCGGTTGCAGGATGTGTAGCACAAGTGTCTGGACTATAGAAGCAGGGCTGCCGCTTCACATCCATAGGCATCCTATGTCCCATGGGCAGACTGCAAAATCAAACAAAGTTGCGTGGGCACCGGGCTGGCATCTTCTGTTGAGAAATGGTGGGGCTTGCATAGCACGCATTCTTGTTGGAGATGTGACGAGGTGACCTGAACTCCATTTGAGTTCAAGCTCTGTGATGGTGGCTCTCCCACAGCCCTTCCACAGCATCTCCGGCCAGAAATACCGCACCCATAGGCCGGACCGCCTTGGGGCTAGGCTTTTGGATTTCCTTCGGCGATTTATTTTCCTCTGCCTCTCGTGCCTCTCGTGCCTCTCTCATACAGGCAAAAAGGATAGCAAGCGGAGATCCCAAGCTGGGCGCTGCGTAGGCTGCGCTGACGCCTTAATGGCCCTGCCGGGAGAATTCCCATTGCTCCCCACGTCGCTAAGCGACTGAACTGGCTATCCGTTGTCTCAATTGTGCATAGAGGCGCAAGTGTGGACGAGAGCGTTTAGGGATCGGGAGATGCTATCTCAGCAGAGTCATTCAGAAAGCAAACCAAAAATTATTGTTGATCGACCGCACTTCCTGTGTATCTGTTGGTTGCAGTGAAGCAAGGAAACCCTTAGCTTTGGAGCTAGAGACATCTGGATAAGTCTGAAAAGCAATCATAGGACAGAGGCTCAACCGTTCGTCCAAAAAGCCAAGTCTGACAATCCGGAAGCATGACAAAAGTCATTGCAAGTTTTGTGCCTTTTTGTGCCAGAGAAGAGTTCCGAGTTCGGCCACCAAGGCCGGAGGCGGAGGTGTGTATTTGCAATTGCGGGCTCTGATGGACAGGGAATCCTGCCCTTGAAAGTCGCCGGGTCTATGGCTTTCTCGGTGGGAAAACTGACTTCTGTGCTGCAAGCAGACACACCTGCAGCTTGAGAATATCAGACTGTTGGATAGATGCGGGAACATATCTCCCCGCCGCGCCGGACATGCGATATCTCATCCATCTTGATCTTGGGAACGGAAAGCACTACAGCTGCGTGAGCTTGCCCCTCTCGTGGCGCTTGGCACAACGACATCCTGGTCAAACCCCCTCAGCTTAAGATCGTGATTACCATGCTTCTCCGGCAAACCATCAGCTTGGCTGCGAACACGCGGGCAGTTGTTTGGGCTATGGTGTACATCAGGATGTAGATGTAGCTGGGGGGCAAGGGCTTACCAAATGCGTGATTCTGTTCTTTGATCGCCTTTACTAAACAGGGCGAGAATGAATGTGGAGTAATTTGCCCGGTGGCTTGACCCCCCCACACCGCCCAACAAACCTAGGTGTGGCTCAGGTGCCACAAAGCAGCCGCAAAATTTCGGGTAATCCTCGGGAACACAGAGCGCACGGGGCCACAAATTATCCGGACCGCAAATTCGCACCAAGCCCTACCGAATCCCACCACCCGCGAATTTTCGAATTTACTTGGGGTTCAGAAAAGTGCAGAGCCACAACCACGACGTCGCCAAACGAAGGACTCCGGATCAGCAACAGTCTTGGAGACATATTGCTGAATTCGAGGAACTATTGATCAAGCGGAAACCCATCTCGCGATCAAGATGCCTACCGAAGCCGGACACAGACGTAAGCCACCCACCATTTTCTTCGCGACATTTTAACCCCATCGTCGATTCGCGATGACATCGCGACGCCAATTTTGGCGATTGACAATCCGACGCGTACCTTCAATTGAGCTTTGCTAACAATCTGCCTCTAGTTTACGTCAAGTGAGTACCACCCGCATCCCCTAGAACGATTCGATATCTCGACACCGCCGCGATTTGGAAAATGGTCGACATCGAGATGGAATACTACGACGACATGCTTGGGACAGCAGCTTGGGAGACAGGCGCATAGGGAATTGGAAGGCTGACCGGATTGCCATCTAGGGGACGCCACCTGAGCTATCAGCGTGGTCGCCACGTCACCCACGCCAAGACAAGCTTGATCAAGATCGAGGGCGTCGATGACACCCCCGCCGCCAAGTACGTTGCAGACAACATTCTCTACTCCTGCTCCGACGAGTACTGACTTGGGAAACAGCTTCTACCTTGGCAAGAAGGTCGCCTATGTCTACCGTGGCCAGAAGGAGATCCGTGGCACCAAGATCCGCGTGATCTGGGGCAAGGTCACAAGGCCGCATGGTACGTTGCTCCGACGGCATTCACATGATTAGCCAGGGCGGCATGGACTAACCTCTGGCAGGCAACTCGGGCGTCGTCCGCGCAAAGTTCGCCAACCCTCTTCCCGCAAAGTCTTTCGGCGCTTCTGTTCGCATCATGCTCTACCCCTCCTCGATATAAGGGAATGGTGTAGGCCGGAGTTCGGTGGTAAAGATGGTTCATGATTTCGGTGCATAAGGGGTTAGGCAAGGACTCTACACGAGCGCCTTGCTTCTAGCAAACAAATCAAGGCTATATCAAAATATGACAAGGCCATTGAGGATCCGCGATTATGGGTGCAAGATGGTGGTTCATTGATAAAGAAATTCGAGGCTGCTTCGTGGAAAGATTGGCGGCTTCCAGTGTTTAAAAATAACAAAAATGGCCAGCTTCGGCTAATCTTTCAATCACAGGCCGCCGCCACTTGCATCTCCCTGGTTGCCGTAGGAAAACATGGGCGTCCAAATTGCCCACTGCCAAACGTCCCCCAGACCCATTGTGAGGCTTCATCCATTTGCGCGAGGCAAACAAGTTCAGACTCTAAGTCCCGAGCGTGCCAGCCAACAGGCGACGCCCAAATAGTGCCACAGAGTGATACAGCTGTAGGAAGACCGAATCTTGATCGCGGAGGCTAGGCAGGAAATTCTCCGAATCCCTCGATCGCGCCCACATCCAGGACATGGTAAGGTGGGAATAGATCACCAGATCGTATCTCCCCATATACAGACTTGGCTGCCAGATCACGACAAAGCATGTCCCCTAAACTGTACATTCCTCGTGTTTTCTTCTCCATCGACGCAGTGTTTCACCGTGGTAATAGCAGTAGGGCAGCACGAGCCTGGGAAGCGGTACCTGGGTAAGTAGACGGAACTCTTGAACGTCCAGGATTCACCGCGCCTACAGGTGCGACGGACAGGTGCAGTCCCTCGGCACGTTAGGGGGGGAGGGTGGATGTGGTTTTGGCGGGAGCACGTCACGTCAGGAGAGGTGATGTTGGTGGGTTGGGGGTGGGTAGGGTATGGGGTGATTGTGGAGCGGGCTGGGAGTGAGATTGTGGGGATGCTTTGTTGATGGGAGGAGTGTTTGTGAGAGGACTTCATGGGGTGGTTTGGTGGTAAGAGGAATGCCTGGGGAGTTGGGTGGATGGGTGGATGGGTGGATGGGGAGGAGTCAACATTGACGGGCATGGTCTACATTCGGGGTAGTATGTCTCAGGAGCGCCAAAAACTTGGAGCTCGGGTCGTGCTTTTTACTTTGCAGAACTTGGAGGCCGCTTCACCATGTCCATCTATCAATGTGCCTCGCACTTACAGAGGAATGCGAAAGTCTTGGGGAAACAAACATGTACGGATCCGCCGGAAGCCATTGGGAGGGGTAGTCTGTGCCCAGCTTGGTAAGGAAGTAGGGGGTAGCCTCTTTGGAATTGTCAGATTATCTCGGCCCATGATTCCGAATCGACTCCCACTAGTCACGGAATCATCAAACGTCAAACATCAAACGGGATGGCTTCTGCGTCTTCCACATCCCCTGGCTCCCCCGCGGCGACTGTGAGGTTGCAGCGCAGCGATAGATTGGTGGCCGGCCTGCTTCAATTAAACAAATCTGTCTCAGAGGATGGAGGGCAGTAGTGGATAGATAAGTTGCGAAAGGCGAGCGAGCTACCATCTTGGTAGAAGCCAGGGCGAGATGCAGCCACCGGCTCACCAACCAGCCCTATCAGTAAGTCCCACCTAGGCTTTTATAAGTCTCCGCTACCTTAGTATGGTAGACGATCAAATAGGAACGGAGCGAGACTACCTACCCAGGGCATGGAAAAGGATGCCGAAAATGAAACATAATTTGTGAACCTGCTTTTATGTGCCTCCTCTCGATATTGCGGCGAAGAGCAAATCGAGTTTTCAGGTTCATGGGGAAACCATGCCGGCAAGTGTCCGAACCAGTGATAGGGCATATCGCTTCCTTGCTTGTGCGCGCCGGAGCCCTCGGTTTGATCTTGATTGCAACCGCACCTGCAGCAACGCTTCCAGGTTTTGGGTCGCAGTGATAACGGGTGGCTCGTTGGTCCAGAGGTACTGGCTCACACGTCGTCTCTCGGGAAACGAGCTTGCGAGGCGCCCGGACGGACTGCTCCTCGATTCAGGCCGCCAGAGAGTAAAGACGTTAAGGAGTAATGAAGAGCAACCAGCATGAAATAAGACTCGCGCAACCTTACATTATGCCGGAGAGCTGGTTCGAGGCTGGGAAGCCGGTAAGCTGGCGATCAGTGGCCCATTGCTGTTGATTGCTAAAATAGGGTTGGTACCTTGTAGCATCCCTATAGCCATTATTCGTATAGCTGTGGAGGTAGCGAGTACAAGACATTGCCCCTCTGGCCGAGCGAACGTCATCGCTGAAAGATCGACCGCTCGACGCTCGTCATGAGCGGAAAAGGACCTCGGGCCGGGAGAGCACTCCGAAGGGCGCTCCAGTACCCAAGTACAAGACACGAAGCTCGAGGTGCGGTCTCACTCGCGTGTCTCGTAGCTTGCGCCAGTGAGGCCAGCGAGGCCAGTGATGTTCGCCGGAGGCTCCTGGGTGGATCGTGTGCTGCGATCGAGTTTTAAGATTTATGGGACGGGCTCCCGTCTCCGTCTAAAGTGCTTGCAGCTTGTCGGGGAGAGTTGAAACGGCCTGAGGGCAGATCATCGGCTTGAGCACCTGAATGACACATGCCAAGAAGGGATATGCACTTTGGGAATTCGATAGAAGCGACTTCCTAGTGTAGCAGAACTAAGTAGTAGCTGCCCTGTCGCGCGATCCATGGTCCATCCCTGACTTCCCATGCCGCAAGACACGGTCGCTTGAGGCGAACAGCAGGCGACGGGGAGCTTGCGAGGAATGAGGGATTCCGTGATTCCTTGGGGTGCACGGATGCTGTTTTCCTGTCGTTTTCCATTTTCGCCATTGCAATTGCGTGTTCCGTTGGAGGCGCAGTCGCCTGTATCCCGGGACTTGGCCCAGCTCAGGTGCCCGCCTGCTGCTCGCTTGCTGCCAACCTGCCCTCTCCGGCACTCGTAGTGAGCGATAGCGAGGAATAGCCAGCGATGCGAGGGGGGGGGCGAGCCATGGCACCCCGTGTGCGCCCCGTGTTGACACAGCTGGATAGTGGTGTGCCGTGTTCAAGCTGTTTTCTGGGTAGCCGCAGATCGTGAGGTGCCGTGGGCTGCCTCGTTCCTCGCTCCTTGCGACCCGTTGCCACTAGGGGCAGGGCGATTAGGTCGATTATGGAGGTCGATGATACGTGCGGGGTCTGCCCCCCATCCCTATCCATCATCCATCAACATATGGGATGCTCGTATAGGCTGGCCTAGCTGGCAGGCATGGCAGGCATGGCAGGCTGGATTGGAGACTTGTGCCAGAAACCTGTCAGTAAACAGAAAGCCCGCCTGAGGCCCTGGACACCGGACTGCAACGCGAATCAGGGCCCGTCTCTCCACTCTCCCGCAACCAGCAGCAGCAGCTACTGCACGACCTCGACACTTCCACGCGGCCTGCTGTTTGTTCTGCATCCGGATCGAATCATTCTTAAGGAATCCAGTGACCCGCCACATACTTTTCATCCATCCTCTTCCATATTTGAACTTTTTGGGCTTTTGGGCATCCCGGCGTGTCCCCCATATCTCCAGACTATCTGCGCCCCAATACGCTGTACTTGCACCCAGTACTTACAATTCGATACCTCACCCCCCGACCGGCTCGCTTGTCGATGAGCGCTTTCTCGCCCTTGTTACGCATGTGCATTTCCCGTTCTCGTGTTCTGCTGCATTCTTAATCTAGCGTTTAGTCAATTGATTAAGCAAAACCTACTTCCGGCACAATCCAATCGGTAAGCCCAATCCCTGTGGCATTGGCTACCTTGTGCTGCAGCTGTCTTGCAGCTCGAGTGCTGCGTCGTCCAAGTGCGGTGCGTTGGCTGCTTGGGCGGCCGGCTAGAAAAAGACTCAGTCACTGACACAGACTTATAGTCTGCAGACGTCACGCATCAAGCCTGGGCTTGCTGAGCTTGCTGCGCTGAGCCTCGAACAACACGCCCGCATCAAAGAGCCGAACAAAGGACGGAAGTTTGGAAAGGTCAGCCAGACCGCCAGACCACCCAAACACATCCAAGGCCCCCCTGGCCCTTGACGCCCAGAACGCCCTGTGGAGTCACTGGCCTGACGTCAGTGAGCAAGACGACGGGAGTGGGAAAAAAAGGAATTCGAGCTACGCGGCAATCCCCCACAGAAAGGCGCTCGCTACTTTCTAGGGTAGCTAGGAAGAAGGCTTCTCGATCGCATTGGAGCAACGTGGAATCGGAAGCAGACCTCACAGTCGGCTCGCAATACCCAAAACAAAGCCCGTCGGGCTCGGCATCGAGAAATTTGTCCAACAGCTTGCTCTTTGCTAGGCAACGTGTGCTGGCTAAAGGCGCCAAGCAACCGCACTGGAACTGCAGCACTGTCCCAAGAAGTCGCCCCTTGTCAGTGTTTGCGTATGCGTCCGTGTCTTGTCTCGCCCTGCCAGCAAGCCAGCTAATGATTCCTTGCAGCACGGCGTAAAAGAGGGCCTTTCCTGTTCCAGCTAGGCAACCTGACCGTTTTTTGTTTCGCTGCCCCCGCGCTTCGTCTTCACACGTTATTTCGGGACACCCCCAGCCCCGTAGCCTGGAAGAGAGGCCTGGCAGTGACACGGTGCCTTGATTTTTTGGCAATCCTGCGACAGACCTTCGTGGGTCCACCAGTCCTGCACAGATCTGAGATTGGCAACAGCCCACCCACCTAGCCCACCTCGCACCCACAGGCGACCCAACCTCCACGGCCCACTCTGAGCGCATCTGTGTCCATCTGGCCCGCATCTGTTTGGCAGCTCCAGAGCTATCGTTGCTGCCGCCACTCATCACTCTTTGCGCCCCGCCGTCGAAAGTCGAAACCACGAGCTGCGCACCTGCGATTCGCATCCCCGCGATCAGCATCAGCCAGTCCTCTCTCACCCTGCCCTGCCTGCCACATCACGGACCCCATATCCACGCCCTGCGGCACCATCTCAAAGAAGTAAAGAGCAACCGCAATAAGAGTGTCGCGCCTCCCCGTCTGACACCATGGCGACTTCAAACGACCTCCCGCCCGCTCCTCCTCACCATCAGCAGCAGCAGCAGTACGGGCAAGCCCAGCCCCAGTACCAACCTCAGTATCAGCAATCGCAGCACCTGCCGGCGCCGCACAGCAAGTCACACCCGCCTGTGACCCAGCAACGGACGGCGACCCAAACCCGCAAGCCTAGGAGCTTCAGTTTTCGGTCAGACAAGTCCCACGGGTCCAACGGCAACAACAGCGTCAGCCAAAAGCAAGACTTGCACGAGACCTCGGCCGAGAAAGAAGCCAAGCGATTACATAGCAAGGCGGACCCCACGCTGGCCATGAACGAGGCTGAACCAGGTGTGTTGCGTGGTCGCCAGTTCTTTTCCTACCCTTTTTGCTAATACGATACAGCTGAGGTGGCCGCTACGGGGAAGTCATCCCTTGCTCCCCTGCGGAGCATACAACACAAAGACGCTTTTGGCAACCCAATTGGTATGGATGCCGCTTGAAATACTCTATACCCCTTGACTCTGAAGTTAATTGTGACCGTAGCCGACCCAGATCGTTCCAACCCAACTCGTAGCCGGTGGGAACGCCCATTAGATACAATCCGGAGCTTCGAGGCTGCCATTGATGGCGGCTACCCCGGCAGCAGGAGGTCAATCCTACGTTCAGATTCCGAATCGGTTGCATTGGGGAATAACCGGAGGAGCAGCTATTATGGTGGTGGCAGTAAGCGCTTCCGTCCACAATTACCAATCACGATATGGAAACTAACTTGTTACAGACGGCAGTGGTGGTCGGTTCTCACACGACAGCTATTATGGCAGTCGGCCACCCTCTATGATGTATGGTGGACAAGGCGATGGCAGTCAGCACGACCTGCGACAAGGTGGCAGGCGAGATACCTTCCATGATCAACAGCACCACGGGCCCGGTCCATCGCATACTCCGGGGCCACGGGGCCCACCCATGCGAGGCTACCTTAGGACCGGCTCCGAGCCGCAATTCGCACCTCCCCAAAGGCAACTAAATCCCAACGAGTACGCGATCCCCAACAACCATCGATCCTACGAGACTGTCACAACGGCGTCGGGGAGCGGGACATCAGCAGAGCCCTCGGGATACCAGACCGACCCGACGAGCAGCGACAATAGTTCTGTCGAACGCATGCAAGCAGTCCCCAAACGGCAGCCAGAGCCGATAAACGACTACGGCATCGGCTTCACCCAGCCCGCCACGTACCAACCGCCGCCGTTTGTCATGGGGATGGGCGGAGGGAGGGGTGGCGCCCAGCAGCAGGAAGCCAGCGGCGCGCTTAATTATAATAACGGGAGAGGACCAGCTCCGCCGCCGGTGCCGCAGAAGGGTCCGACGATGATTATAAGGAAACCATCGGCGGCCGACCATGTCCAGCAGCGGCCAGCGGCGCCGGAGAAGCGCAAGAGCTGGTTCGCGCGCCGGTTCAGCAAGAACAGTTAATTAGCTGTGTACTCGTTGGCGAATGAAGTGTTCAAGCGATCACGACTACAAGTAAATTTCCTGGCCTTTCTTGGCACCTTTTCTTTTGTCTTTCGTTTTATTTGGTGATCTTGCGATACCCGACATCCTCGACCATCTGGCGTGCTAGAGAGTCAGTAGATTCTGTTCCGAGGCGTGGCGGGTAGCCTTCCCTGCGAGCTGGGAGGTGGTGGAGCTGACTTCAAGGAAGGCGAGTCGTTCCTAGGGGAGAAAATTGGCGGTGGCATTTGTGGGGGGGACAGCCCAAAACTGGGCTGGTTTGTATTGGACACTAATTCAGCGAGACATGTTTCCTGGGATTTCCTTTTATGGTGTCGATGGAGGACACTGCGAGAAGGCGAGGGCAACATGTTACGAACTTGGGAGGCTTGGCGATGTGAGATTCCATGGGTGCATAATGAAGAGGGTTATGTCGGGACGGGGTAGATGATCTGGGTGGTTGGTGGTAGGCGAGGTTCCTCTGCTGCTAATTACATGTTATGTTTCTCAAGTTGCTGTTTTTTACGAATATTGACAGTGGGATATATATCGCGAAACCATCCAAGGCAGATGTAGGCGGGGGGAATTACGGGTGTATTGTTTGCTGGACGATCTTGTGCCGTTTGATTACTTGCTATCCATCATTGTCTGTTTCATGGGGACCCGAGGGTGATGTGTTGCCCGTTTGATATGGTGTGGAGCGGTGGTTATTGTTTGCGTCGTCCAAACTTAATGTGTGATGGTTGCATGATATATCATGAGTGTTGAGACGGCTGAGTTTACGAGTTGGGTTGCGTTGGTTTTCAACAAGTGGTGAATGGCGCCTGAGGTGTGGCTGATAGCATTACAGTAGTGTCATGGACAAGGGTAGATTAAAGTACAATACAAATTGATACAGAGCAGTTTTCAGCGATCTTTCTTTGCCTCTTTAGCTTGTTCCGCAAGTTGTTCTGACTGGTCTTCCCGCATTGCGGCTACGATGTAGGCCACCAGCACCACGTTGGCCATGATGGCTGCGAGGGCACCGGCGAATGTGGAGTTGCCTGTCGGGTGGTTAGATCGGTCTGTCTCAAGCAGTCATGAGGGGACTGTAATGTTTGTTTCTGGGCTGGTGGGCTGTAATAGGGGGTGGGGTGAGGAGTTTGGATGAGAGGGGTTGGCTGTAAGGAGTCACGAGTGAGATGGACACAGAGAAAAGCGGTTCTCACCCTTGAACAGATTGTCTACTGTCAGAAAATATGACCCGATTGGTACTACTATCATGGCAAAGGTGAAGGCCAGGAGCTTGACGATGACGGCCCTTGAGAAAGCATGGGTTAGTTGAGGGTTCCGGGGGTGGGTGTTTGCGTGGGAAAACACACATGGGCACCGCAGGGGCGATGTTGGACTTCTCGCCGGCCGCGGGGCTGAAGTCGGTCCGCTCATCCTTTTCGAGGATGGACTTCTCCTGCGAGATGATTCTGCGGGTGGCCATGACGACGGTGGTGGTGGGTGTGTTGTGTGGGAGGGAGGGAAAGCAACAAGATGGGAGTCTGGAAGGCGTCTTTGCTTTCACACCCTTTTACGTTGGACAATAGTGGGGCTGGAACAAAGAGGAGTACAATGCCAATGAATTGACAGCGCTATTTGGGTATGTGGGGAGACGAGGGGAGCGTTTTCACAGTCAAGCTCTTCGATTTGGGATGAACTCGGTGTCGCAGCAATTGAGCAAGTCGTTGAGTCGACTGGCAAGTGGTGAAGCTTGGAGCGTTCCTAGACCGTTCCTGCACTTGAGTGTGGCATATCGGCATAATGCACTTTGACTGCCACTGCCCACGTGGCCGCGTGGAGACCTTCCGTCGCGTCGACCGCCAAAATTTCCTGGCGTGTCGCGTAGAGTGGGGCTTGGTAGCTGCCCTACGGGTTTTGCCTCTGGAAACATCGGATGCTCGACCTTTCTCCGATCCCCATTCCTGCCCGGGCAGGAACTCTTATTTGCAGACAGCAACCAAGAGGGGAAGTCAAACCTCAAGCAAGCACTTCCACTTCACGAGCTGCCAGACGCTCTTTGTTCTGCCACTCTCTTTTTTTACTTTCACCCTCGCTCATCCAAGTGCTTTCTTTGCTTTCGCATTGTTGATGACGTGAAACCGACTGATCATAACAACAAAGCATCAACTCCCACCTCTACCTGTACCTAGGCAAATTTCCTCGGCATTTATTTTGCTACTGGTCAATTGCCCCGGGATGGATTTCTCATCACCACCGAGCCTGCGTGGCATCAAATCCAAATCTGCCCTGGACACCCCCGATTTCTCGGATAGCGATGGAGAACTCAGCATCGTCTCCCAATCGCCCTATTTCACCCAGCCCACACAGATTGTCGAGCGACCGACTCTCAAACCACAGTCTTCAATCGAGTCGTCACCGCGGTCTATCATCGAAGTACCCGCTTCGTCACCTTTCAAACCTCAATCCGCGCTTCGCAACGGCGGGCGCCTTGCCAACCTAATGGCGCCTGCCGGCACAAACTTTAAAGCGCCAGCACAGAAGCCAGCACAGAAGCCATCACAGAAGCTAGCCGTGACTGTAAAGGCTGGAGTGAAGAGGGATTTTATAATGATTTCTGACGACGAGTTGAATACTCCTACCTATGCAGGGGATGATTCTTCCGACGATGGAAAGCCGGCGAGGGGCAATATCCAGCCCTCGTCGTTTCGGCCCAAGGAGCCAAAAGCGAAGCCGCAGCCTGTAAGTTTGAACTTTCCATGGGGCATACTGTGGACTGGAGACTGACCAATCGTCGTAAATTAGACTTCGAAAACAACGACAGGAGGGAGTCCCCTCACAAGTCCACCCCGGCCGGGATATATTGTGAAGAATGATTGGGCCGGCTTGAGTTCTTCCCAATCCGATCAGGAACGCCTCAAAAAGTCACCCGTCAAGCCAGAATCGGCCCCGAAGCCGCCACGGCGGCGTCTCATGCAGGGACGCCGGGCTCGAGACTCATCCCCAGCACCATCTCCTGTCAAACCAAAGGCAAAGAAAGCGCTAGCTATACGAGCTCCCGTAATTGTTCTCAGCGATAATGACGACGAGGACGAATACCAAAAACCGAAGCGATCACCAGACGCTGAAGAAGTCGTTGATGAAAACGAGACGGCATTCAACGAACGGGTTCTTCACTACCTCAATACATGCAACACGATCCAGCTGGTTGCGATCGCGAATGTCAAGGAGGACAGCGCAAAGTCAATGTTATCCCACAAACCCTTCAGTGGCATTGAGGCTGCTAAGAACGTCACAATTTCACAGAAAAAGGGAAAGGGGAAGAAGTCTGCCAGAGTTACCATTGGCAGTGACATTGTGTCGGCGGTCAAAGCCTATATCAGCGCCTTGGATGGTATCGACCATGTTATTGGCGTGTGCGAACGCCAAGCGGAAATAACCAAAACGGCTTCGTCAACCTGGGTAATGGATTCCACTGGCCAACTGAAGGCCGACGACGAAAAGCCGCTTACCCCAAGAAGCGGCGAGGAATCGAAACTCGTGGACCTTCCCATCCAGCAGCCTGGTGATATGGACGGCCACTGCGTGATGAAGTCCTTCCAGATCTATGGTCTTAATTGGTTGTGGCTCCTTTACAAACACCGTTTCGGAGCTATTCTAGCGGACGACATGGGACTTGGCAAGACGTGTCAGGTTATTTCCTTGATTTGTACGATTGTCGAGCAGTGGGAGAAGAATAACGATCCCGACGTGGACGTGGATACCACGACCCTACCTTGGCCTAACCTTATTGTCGTCCCGCCTTCAACCCTTGCTAACTGGGCCGCCGAATTCAAGCGATTTGCGCCTGATCTTAATGTGACCATCTACCAGGGCTCGCAGATGGTCCGAGACGAAATTGCGGAAGACATTCTCGAGGATACTTCGGCTCATCATGTGGTCTTGACATCGTACTCTCAACTTTCGCGCCAAGAGGACGTCAACAACCTCAAACGGATCCAGCCTGAAGCCGCGATTTTCGACGAGGGCCACAAAATGAAGAACCCAAAGACCAAGCTTTATAAGGATCTCATTCGGGTCACGGCCAAATGGCGACTTATTTTGTCTGGCACACCGGTTCAGAACAACTTGATGGAGATGATTTCCCTCCTTAAGTTCATCGAGCCCAAACTCTTCCGAGACCACTTCGATGATTTGGACGCACTTTTCAACCAAAAGGTCTCGCTGACCGAGGTGTCTCAAGGAGCTCTGCTCCACTCGGAAAGAGTTGCTAGGGCGCGGACAATCTTGGAGCCATTCATCCTGCAACGTCGGAAGGAGCAAGTCTTGAAAGATCTGCCACCCAAAACGTCAAGGGTTGTGTACTGCGAAATGGACAAGATCCAGGCGAGCATATATAAGGATTATGAGCGACGGTTCAGAAAAGTCGATCCTGCACAAGCAAGTCTAGACTCGAAAGCTGGTCGTGAAAACGACAACAATAACGTCTGGATTCAACTCAGAAAATCAGCCATTCATCCTCAGCTGTTTAGGCGGTTCTTCAAGGACCAAAATGTGGCCAAGGTTGCAGGAGTCTTGATGAAGAAGATTCCTCAGTCAGAGCTGCGACAACCCGACCTCGGCCATTTGACGAATGAGTTGAAGGCGCTTTCCGACTTCGAGATCCATCTCTGGTGCAGAGACTATAAGTGCATCCGGGAGTACGACATTCCGGACGGCTCTTGGATGGAGAGTGCGAAAGTTCAGACTCTGCTGAAGCTGATCCACGAATACCAAGAGAATGGGGACAGGGTATTGGTCTTTACGAGATACGCCAAAGTCATTGAGATTCTTGGCGAATCTCTTGCATCGTCGGGCATCGAGTACCTCTCGCTACAGGGAAACACAGACGTCTCGGAAAGACAGAAATTGATCAACACCTTCAATGAGGACGAAACGATTCCCGTGTTTCTGCTTACGACTGGGTCCGGCGGTACAGGCATCAATCTGACGGCGGCAAACAAGGTCATCATATTTGATCAGAGCGATAACCCACAGGATGATGTTCAGGCCGAGAATCGGGCCCATCGTCTTGGTCAGAAACGCCCTGTCGAGATTATCAGATTGATCAGCAAGGATACGATAGAGGAGCTAATCTACAAAGCCTGCCAGAAGAAACTGGAGCTCGCCAATAAGGTGACGGGCTGGTCGGCGGTCGAGATGACATCAGGCGAGATGGAGGCCATGGTACGGGAGGAGTTGCTGAACGGCAACTCGTTGGCGACTCCGCCGAGTTTTGCGGATGCGTAAACCGACATTGTTAGCAGCAGCTTGGCTGGGAGGGCGTGGACTGCGCCAGAGGACATGGTCATCTATTTGCCGCTTGTTTCGATTCAAGGGACAGCTTGAGCTCTCAATTTTATCCGACTCGCCACCCTATCTTGTGTGTGCCATTCGGCCTAGCTCATCTTTGGGCTTCCGCGAGTAGGGTGGTCTGCACGGGACGAGATACCCACACTGCATTTTATAAAGGAGGAGAGCGGTACGCAAAGCATCATGTTCGACTTGGCCAAGGCCGGTTTGCATAGGGATAGAGTTGGCTGAGGACTAGTTGTCTTCGCGCATCAGGCATGTTGAGGTCGAAGAGAAAGAAACATCCCCGAGGTTGATGGCGTTGGGAGAAGGCAGCCGCTGAGTGCTGGGAGTTTGCCAGGAGGTCTTTTTTTTTTTTTTTTTTGTTTTTGCTATCTATGGGGATGAGGAGGTCACGATGGGAATGAGAGACAAGGAGACATGAGTACTTGTCTTCACTGGGCTCTAGACTAGGTCAGCTAAAAACAGTCCCTAGGGAATATAATGAGGTAGTGAGAACTGTGTTTCTCTCGTGTTAATCATGTGTGTTGATGTAAAGTGTTTGATGTTTCGTTGATAAAAAGCTGATGCTAATTCTACACTTACACTGATTTCGCAAAGGAGCTAAAGGCTGATGGTAAACAATCGGTAAAGATCAAACAGCCCCTGCCTGGATCTGCCTGAGGTTTACTTAGGATATTTACGATACACACCCCCAACTTAAACCCTGCGGCGTGGGTGTGGTGTGGCACTTCGTCCCACAGGCTAGCCCCTGCTGAAAGCCGAAAGCCCCTCCCGAGTCGCGGATGCAGATCGGCAGGCAGGTTGCCGACTACCGACGCGTCCAGGTGCGCAAATTGCGGGGTCAGGGTCCCCCTTGTTCGCTTAGCCTGCCAAGTTCTTTTGGATGGAATGGAGGCTTTCACATGTCCACATGGCCACCTTCGCACGGTGGCGTTGGGCAATCCCTCGGGAGGGAAGGGGGCACACAAACATAAACACATGACTCTCTGTCTGCAACTACCAACCTCTCTCTTCCTAAACCCAAGCTCGACGTGTGCGCTGTGACGTGACGTGGTGGTTTCCTGTGTGTCTATCTATCCTTTTTGAATTATTTTGAAGGTTGGAAAAGAGAGCTGAGCGAAAAGACGCCACTCTTTTTCGTCTCTCGATGCCACTGCTGCTGCTGCTGCTGCTGCTCGACGACTTGTTGGGCGCTGCACCTAGCCCTCACTCTCCTTCCCAAGGGCTGACAGCGGCAGAGTGGGGTCAGTGATGATTGTGTCGGTCATCTGGCGCATGCTGGTGGATGTGGTGTTGTTTTGGCATGGTGTAAGTCTGGGCCCCCTGCATCCCCTGTCGCATCGCCCAGCTTATGGTTCTGCATGTAGAAACTCCTCGAGTGGTATCACCGCCGTACCCCCGTGGAGCTGTGGCTCGACGTCCTGCGCACCGCAAACGAGTTCGACGAGTGGGAGGAGGCTGCGCTACACCTGGACGGGCTGCTGGGGCTCGACCTCTGGCGCAACAATGCAACGAGCGGCCACTACGACTACCGGCTGATCCACGAGCGGCTGGCCAGCATCGAAGTGGCGCGCGACACGGGCGACATCAACGCGCTGGTCAACCTGCTGCGCAGCGGGCTCGTGAGGAACCTCGGCAACATCACGGCGCCCAAGCTGTACAACCGCAGCTTCGCCGGCACCAAGTTCCTCATCGAGGAGTACATCACCCAGGTCGCCGAGGCCATCGAGGAAATCGGCCTACTACCAACCCCCGAGGAAGTCGCCGCTCTCGAGCAGCCCCCGCCGCGCGGCCAGACCCTGCCCCCCGTCGAAGACGCGGCCTACAGCAACCCCCGAAGCAGCCGCAGCGACCGCGGCAGCACCAGCAACCCCAACGCCCCCGGGACCAACACCCACTCGAGCACCACCGACCTCGTAACAACCAGCAGCATGCCCACGCCCCTCCTCCCCACCATGACCACCCAGAACAAGCTCGACTTCATCCACGACACGCGCCAAGCCTTTGGCCGGAGCACCCTGGTGCTCCAGGGCGGCGCCATCTTCGGGCTGTGCCACCTGGGCGTGGTTAAGGCCCTGTTCCTGCGCGGGCTGCTCCCGCGCATCATCACGGGCACGGCGACGGGCGCGCTAATCGCCGCGCTCGTCGCAATCCACACCGAGGAAGAGCTACCGCGGGTGCTCAAGGGAGATGGGATCGACTTGTCCGCCTTCTCGGGCAAGGCGCGGCAGGACTCGACGGCGGCGATTGAGAAGGGGGGGGTTTGGGGCGCGTGTTGGGGGGTGTGGTCGGCGGGAATCAGACGGGCGCAGCGGTTTCGACGGGACGGGTATTTTTTGGATGTCAAGGTGTTGGAGGAGTGCGTCAGGGCGAATGTGGGCAATTTAACGTTTGAGGCGGCGTACCACCGCAGCAAGAGAGTACTCAATATCACGGTGGCAACGGCCGGCCAGGGGGGCATCCCGACGCTGCTGAACTACCTAACAGCACCCAATGTGGTATGTCCTGCCCCTACATAATGGAAGCCCTGAGGGCTACACTTACAGGGGAGGGGGTAAGTACGTCTCAGCTAACACAACGCGACAGCTAGTCTGGACAGCAGCCGTCGCCTCCAATGCCTCGAGCCCGACCTTCTACGGCGACCGCGAGACCCGCATCTTATGCAAGGATCCCGAAGGGCGCATCGTGCCGTGGAAGCCCGCCAACACGGTCGACTTCCGGCACTGGACGCACGCGGCCTACTCGGAGCACGACTCGCCGCTGCTGCGCATCGCCGAGCTATTCAACGTCAACCACTTCATCGTCAGCCAGGCCCGCCCCTACCTGATCCCCTTTTTGCAGAGCGACATGCACGGCCCATCCCTCGTCGAGACGCGCAACAAGACGACCTCCATCACCGCCTTCCTCGTCCGCATGATGGGCCTCGAGATCCGCCACCGCCTCAAGCAGCTCGACACGCTCCGCCTGCTGCCCGCGGGCATCCGCCGCTTCCTCGTCGACGAGCGCGTGCCCGGCGCCAGCATGACGCTCGTGCCCGAGGTGACGGCCGGCGACTTTGTGCGGCTGATGGAGGTGCCCACCAAGGAGACGCTCGAGTACTGGATCTCCAAGGGGGAGCGGAGCGTGTGGCCGGCGGTGGCGGCGCTCAAGATCCGGTGCGCCGTCGAGACGGAGCTCGACCGGGCCTACCAGCAGGCGCGGCGGCTCAAGGCGGGCGGGCTCCGCCGCAAGGCCAGCGCGATGGCGCACATGGGCTCGGCGCTCGATAGCAACGAGTGGAGGGAGAGGGAGCGCAGGGAACGGGACCGGGCGCACAGCACGGGCGCGAGGTGTCTGCCGACTGCTTAGTAACGACGAGTCCAGCCTTGCCTCTTTTCTCTTTTACAAAGGTACTTACCCCGACCAGGGTAAGACCAGCGTAAGGCACTTATGAGGGGAGTGGAAGGAAGGAAGGGAAGGATACCAAGGAATGACGGGGGAGGTCTGATACCGTGAGCAAGGATGTGAGGGATGGGCACCCATCCGATCCTTGCTGAGCTGATATTGGGTTGCATCGAAAGCCTTCCAGAAGCCTTCTATTCTCGCACAAAAAGTCCCCGCACACTCCATCATGCACATCGGTGTACTCTTTTTTTCTCCAGTAGGAACACATGTACGGCAGCAACAGAGGAGGTTTCATTTGGGCATGCAGCCGCAGACGACCGCGAGCACACGCAAAACAGTGGGGTGGGGTGAGGGAGCGGCTTTGCACGGCTTGGATGCGACGCTGCGAGACAGCGTTTGGCACCTACCTCGTCCCGCACAGAAAGAGAAACAGGAAATCAAATACTAGACAGGACAAAAGGTGAGGTTGGCTGTGTAAGCGGGGGGGCCGGTATAGATGGATGGGGTCGACAGCCGGCAGCTGATAATAGCATGTGCATTATAGGATTAGGATTGGATAAGTAGAGAAGATGGGTTGGGGCTTGGAAGCCAAACATCAGGAACTGAACTGCGTCGTGTGAACTGAATTGATTTGCTGCGGGAAGCTGCTGCATGGTGTGTGTGTGTGTGTGTGCGCGAGTGCGTGTGTCTGTATGACGAGGATGACGAGGAGGAGGAGGGAAACGGCCAGGACAGGACGGGCCCTTGGCCAGCCGCTAAGAGATAGATGCTCAGCAAACATGGTCTTCGCAGAAACGAGACGCGTTCGCCGTATCTGTGTACAACGGCAAACGACTCGCTTCCCTGATAGCCTCGAGATGCAGGCCGCGTCGCTCGAGCGCAAGTGCGAGGACTCGCGGCCTGGTCAGGCTCCAGGACTTGGAGAGACCGGCCGCCGGGGGGGAGTGAAGTCCTGAGAAGCTAGTCCTTGGATCCAGGACCTTGTGGCCTCAGATCAGATCCTGGTCGAAGAGGAGGGTGGGGTGGCCGATCTGCAGGCGCGCTAGAAGGAAGGAAAGGCTTCCAGAACACAGCGTGCAACCAACCCAGCCGCTTTGACATACTTACATACATTCATGATTCCTGCAAGGATACGCAGGCCAGCCGACCTGTCAGGCCAACCCCACCGACAGCAGAGATGCGGCAGCGACATGGGCTTACCACCCAGGGCCCACTCGATACACGCCCCTGCAAAGCGGCGATCTGGGAGACGACGACACGAGGACGGGAAAGACGGGCGGAAATGAGGAAAGAAACACGAAGCCGCAAAGCAGCAAGGCAGGAAGACCAGGCGCTTGTCCAAGCCCATTGCCCATTCTGCGTCTCAATCACGAAAGCGACGCAGGGGTTGAGCAGCTGACGTCAAACGAAACACTAGGTGGATGGCTGCCTTGAGCTTGAGGCCATTGGGCAGCACCTCGGTTTGCCCAGCGAAAAAAAGGTCGAGTCTGTTTTATCCAGATGGGTTTTTGATATATCTGTTGGTGCCGACCGGAATACCATCCTGACCGAAGAGGAGAAGGAAATATATAGGACGGACCGATAAACGCCGATGTGATGTGGTATCGGCGAGACTCCAGCATTGCGTCAACCCACGACTTGCCTCTGATTTGGGTCTCGGCTGGGAAGGGGCTCGCTGTGCGTAATACCCTGCTACACTACGCGGAGCCAACGTCTCGCCGATGGCCGCGTGGACTGGTCTGGGCCCGGCAGCAGGGTTGGTTCCACCCAATCGAGGGTTGTGACGAATTGAAGCAATCGTGGAGAAAAGGCAGGAAGAGAGGACTGGGGCTATTTTTGCTTTTTCCCTTTTCCCCTCATCGACTTTCACAAATGCTATCTGGCAAGCCGACTCCAAAATGGACACAGATACCCCTCCCTCGGGCCCCGCACACATCCTGGCCTGCGGGGAGAAGGCAGTGGACACGAGAGAAGGCTTGCACAAAACAAAATCGGCCACAGTTGTCGTGTCAAATTGGATCCGTTGCTGAAGGCCCGACGCTGAAGGATGGACGGAACATTTCCTGGGTCCGAAAGCTTGCATAGTGCCCTGGGTACCGTCACCGACCGCCCGCCGCTCACCTTGTGCCGCACACAGCCGAGACAAACCTCGACACGGTGGGGAAGGATCTCGACAATGGCAGCGACATCGGACTGTCCAGCCCCAAAGGCCTAGCTAGGTATTGATATCGCTCGCCTCGTTTCCGTCTCCTCTTGTCGCTTTCTGAGACTTGAAAGATGCGGGACGTCTAGCATGTGAAGACGGGTCTGCCATGGCCAGCCGGAAGGCCGGCGGATATGCAGTGGGCTGCGAGAGACAACCTGATAGGCGGTCCACAATGCAATCTGACTACTTGTACGTTGTGTAGCTTGTTCCTGGAGGAGGCACGCCCTTGGGCGACGTGAGTTGGGTGATACCACATCCGCCTTTCATCCTCCACACCAGGCACAGAGACAACGCACTCACACGCGCTCTGTTCCCGAGACACCCAGCAAGTCAGCGCCGTGGGATTTGTTGCGTTCCCCTGCTGTGGGTTGTCGGACGCTGTCAAGAGTTGCAGGTCAAGTCGGAGTGTCAAAGTAGTGGTGGGTGGCTCAAGACAGATGAGAGAGACAGCAGGAATGATGAGAGCCAATTCGCTCATTTTGTCGTGTTCCTGCCTTTGCCTTGGGGTAGGATGGAGGAGATTGGGGCGAGTAGAGGGTGCACACGTCCCAAGACATGAACTCTATGCGGCTCCATCGGTGTCAACCCGGCACTGCAATACCTCCCTGGGTACGCTGGCCAAAGAGCCTGAGTGCCGAGACGAGTAGGGGGAGGTGTGTATACTTTCCAGTGAATGATGGGGATAGCGGCAAGGATGGTTGGCGCAAGGGCGACCGTCATGGATGCCAACCTCGTTAAACAGCCTCTAATGCTTATTCTCGGAAGAAAAGGGCAGCAAGGCTGGGAACTAGGGTGGGATGCGTAGATGGGAGCGGGTTATTTTCTGGGGCAGGGCACAATCCGGGGCGGATTGGCTACCTGTTCGCCTGGGCTTTACCTGGGTTGAGCAGGGCAGCGTGGAGACGGACTCGTCCTCTAAATGCCTCAAAGTATCCAAGCTCACGTTTCGTTGTGGGCGGCAGGTGAGTTGGGGTGAGGCTGGCTGCCGGCAGAGCAAAAGCTTCACCTTGTACACCCCCTAGCAAACGTCAGCAACGGCATATTGAGGCTGGCGGTTGTGGCGAATCTGCAACCTGATGAGTTCCTTCAATTTGCTCCAGGTCCCGTGAAGGTCCAAGGTGTGCATCCTAAGTGCAGAACATCGGTGTAATATTAGGAGCACCAAGTTCAGGAAGGCAGACATGGCGACTTCAATACTGCCCAATCCAGCGAATCATCCAGTCCAGTCAATGCTCGTCTTTCCCGTCCGAGTACTTGGTCTGGCCGCCTTCGGTGCGTTGAATGTAGAAACATCGATCCTCCACGGCGACCACATGGAACTACTAGGACTAGCTGACGAATGAGACGGACGGCAAAACAGCACACCGGGAAGCAGGCCAAGTCATTCGTTCCGTTGCATTTTCCGTACTTGAAGTGCTTGGCAGTAGCCCCCGTTGCCGGGGCCGTTCAGCAGTCAATGAGAGCCAACACCGTCGTCAAGACTCGTAGAGTGAAATGCAGAATGCAGTCGCAAATTTTACGCTGCAGAAGCGTAGTTCCAAGCGCCACACAAAGCCGGCTTGGGTACGCAGAACCGCGGCACAGCTCTGGGCGCCAGAGGCGAGTAGGTGGTGAGTGGTATCGCTGGAACGGGGGACAGCTGCAGAGCTCTGGATGGCGGCGCACTGCTTCACTCACCCCCTCACCCCCTCACCCCTCACCCTCCTCACCCCTGGCTCCAGTTGGGCTCATCGTAGCCAGCGTACGATCAACCCCATGCCCCGGATCCCCCGACCAGTCCCACGACCCACACACGAACCCGGTGACTCGAAAAGCGGCGTACTATGGAGATCGACCTTGATGCAAAAGGTGCCAGGACCCTGACCACCTTGCTTCCCGATTTTCTTCTGCCCCCCCCCCCTTCCACCGTGGCTGTCCCATCATCTCTCGGTATAAAAGGCCGCCCACCGCACCAACCTGCGATCTGCCTCCCTCTTGCCTGTCGTTCATAACATTCCACCATTCCCTCTGACTTGCAAGGTTCAGAGCCTTGCGAACAAAAATCCCTCTTTGCCGTTATGTTGCCTTGACATCCCTTCGCCGACACAATCACCACACTAGTCGTTTAGCTACACCTACAGCCTGCCTCGAGCGTGTGCAGCGTGGTCCGAGTTGTCAGCAAACCCTTTCGCCGGGCTTGATCGATTTGATCTGTCCCGTGTTCACAGTGTCTCGCCCCCTCACCCTCTGCCCTATCGTTCTCCCCCCTCGACTTCGTCATCCCGGCCCCTCTCCCCCGCTCTATGGCCCCGAAGCAGCAGAATCCCGAGTCCGTCTCCAGCAAGGCGAGCTGGGTCTTCGTCATGGGGGAGGACCAGTTCACCAAGGACAGGACGCCTCAGTACAACGACGTCAACGAGTCACAAGCTCAGATGTCCGCCGATCGGGCCGCCAGATTGGTCGGCCAGCAGCCCTTCGGAAACGCCATGAGTGTTGATGAGGACGGACCTTCGACTGTCAGGAAGACCGCTTCCAACACGACCGAGACACAGACAGACCATTCGTTCGAGTCCCAGGTCGGCCTGATCCACAAGACGACCGCCGCCACTCCCCGAACGGCCGACAGAACCCCCAAGCCGAGCCTCAGCGAGTCGGCCCTGCTGCTCCTCAATGTCGGTCAGCCCCAGGGCCATCCCTTCTCCGTACACACTTGGCTTGCTAGCACTGGCGGCGGCCGCCATGTCGAAGAGTCCATATCAGGCAGCATGTGTATGTCGGCCGGGACCGGAAAAACTAAGCACAGCACGGCCAGTAGCATCAGTCTGGGCTATGCTCCCGTCTCGGAACCCACGGCTATGGACCATGAGCTGGAGGGATGCGGCGCTAGGTTCTGGGAAGACTAGGCTTGATTTGTCATTGGTTCGGATGTCGCATGTGGGGTGGTTGGTCGATGATTGGTATGTTGTCTCGCGCTGGTGGGTTCAAGTTTTTGGTCCTCTGTTTGTTCCTGTATCTGTCGTTTTATTGTTTTCATACATGTTTCGGTATCTTTTGTGGTTGCGCCTCCTTAATATATGTGCACCAAACCCAACCTAAAAACATTTCCTTTGTCAGTTATACGTTTAAACGGAGGAAAAGGGTCTGCACCACACCCGTTGAACGGTCACATAAGACAGCGGGGTGAAACCGGGCATAGTGGGGCAGGATAAAAGCTGGCGGCTTGGAAAACGGAAAAGGATTATTTGGTCATCGTATCCAAGCAAGCATTGCCATTTGTATCTGCTGAGGGCATGATGGCACCTTGCCAGATGGGGCAAGGAGCGTCAAGAATATGGATCTCGATCGAAATCAACACTCGCGGTATACCGCCTCGTTTGTAATCACTCCCTTCTTGTCCCGCTCGATGGAGTGTTCGTGCTACTCCTGGTGTGATGTCGTCCCCTCGTACTACTGCAAACCCAACCCAGGTCCCATGGCGTTGTCGGGGCTAACATGTCGGTAGGTTGGGTTAAGGTATTCTGACTTTCCCCAACCGCCTCCACAAACGGACGGGATTCCCAGGAATCCGGGGGCCGGTGTGTGGTGCGGGGTTTTGGGGATCGACATGAGATGAAGCTGGTGCATGGAACTGCAGGCGGTCCCGCCACTCCTGGCCTTTTTTAATTTTTTTAAATAATTTTTCCTTCGCGGATTGGAGTGTACATACCCACACAAGTCGCCCATGCCTGCGCATGCGTTGTGGTTAGCCCACCATATCGTTCACCTTCAGAGGGCTCAATCCCAGATCTTGTAAGTCAACCACACAATCTACCCAAGCAAGTATTCCAATTATACCCACCCAACATCACCTTTTGCTTCGAGCCAAAACCAGTATGGCCCGTGTAATACTTCCTGTGCTAATCATGATTGCTGCTTTTGCCGGCTTGATCTAGGCGATGATGCGCAAAGCAGGTCGAAAATGCTGAGATGGTATCCCCTTATACAATCCAGCTTTTGTTTGTTTGTCTGTTAGTGCGACTTCGAAGCTGTCAAAGCAAGAAACACACCATAACCCCTTTAGATGCCCAGCCTTTTTTTGGGACTGCAATACCAGATTTTTTTTCCCCGCGGCCTTGCTGATGTTGATGTACAGACCTAAATTCCACAGATGCGACTGGCACCACCCACGCGGTTCGAGCTTTCGCCTACGACTTGGACTTCGGCATCGAGCTCAGAATCCGATTAGGCGACATGACTACCAGTATCATAGCAATATTTTGTTTGCCTTTCCGCTTGTAGTTTTTTATTCCTCGGGCCGTAGTTCGCAGTCAATAGGTTTTGTTACCTAGTGAAACGTTTTGACGTACGTCCCCCACTGCCTTCTCTTCGTCAGTTGATACTCACGATACTAACAGATTGCTCTGCTCCGGTTAGCATCCCGGGACCCATTCAAGCGAGCCACCAGCATCCACCAGAGTATCAGACCCTACTTGAGACCCATTCGATCCTGGGGTTAGCGGGACAGCCGGGACACAGGGGAAATGGGCGCCCATGAAAAGCCCTAGAGGGCAGACTTGGACGGCAGCTTGCCAGCAATAATACATGCCTCCTCCCGTGGATGCGACTACAGGCTTTCGCTAGAACATTTAGCCTGATTTGACGGAGCACCGGCTGTGGGTACGGGGTACTGGCTGTGGGCAATGGGTTCTGTTTTTCAATGGACGCCCTCGTCCCGGGTTCTCGGATGGATCCGCTTTGGGGTAGCGGGACATCGCCGGGTGGGATGCATTGCGTGCGTTGTCTCTGCATTGCGGGGAGTTGGGATGGGTGTAATATATAAGGTAATCAGCGATTCGGTGGTGGTGTTTGTCGTTGAATTTCTTTTCTTTTTCTGAGCTTCGCTGTCGCTACTGTTGTTGTCATGTCGAATCTGCTATCGTCGTCGTTGTTGGGCTGTGGTCGGTGGAGGAGCACCCTCGCCGGGCTGCTGCTGCTGCTCGGGTCCACGTCGCCCGTCGGCGCGAAATGTTCGAAGGAGCACTGGGTCGGCGTGTGGACGTCGATGCCCCAATTAGTAGAACCGGCGAATCTGCCAAATGCGCCCTATGTGAGTAGAATATCTCCAGTCTCCTTTCCTCCGCTGTGTTGCGGTTGAAGTAAACTTCGAACCCCTGAATGAGACAAAGCGAGCAAGACAAGGGTACCACGCCGGGTGGCTGATACAAAAAGCAATACAGAACGGGACCAACGGCGTGTTCGAGAACGCCTCGCTGCGGCAAACCATCTACATCACCCAGGACGCCCCCATCATCCGGCTGCGCTTCAGCAACGCCCTCGGCGCATCGGACCTGACCATCACGGCGGCCACCGTCGCGCTGCCGGCCAACGGCTCCGCCGGCGCGAGCGCCATCGACCCGGCAACCCTCCAGACCGTCACCTTCTCGGGCGAAGCCAGTTTCACCGTGCCCAACGGCGCCCTCGTCGTATCCGACCCGCTCACGTTCCCCGTCAAGGCGCAGTCCGTCCTCGCCGTGACCATCTACCTCGCCTCCGGCCAGTCCGGCCACGCCATCACGGGCCACCCCGGCAGCCGGACCTCCAGCTTCGCCGCGCCGGGCAACCTCGTCTCGGCAGCGGACCTAGTAGCATCCCCCTCGGCCCAAAAGATTGACCACTGGTACTTCCTCTCGGCCGTCGACGGCTGGCTGCCGCGCTCGCGCACTGCCCTCGCCATCGTCGGCGACAGCATCACCGACGGCCGGGGTTCCACCACCAACGCGAACAACCGCTGGCCCGACCAGCTCCTCGCCCGCCTGCGCGCCGCCAACACCACCACCGCCGCGACTGTCTCCCTGCTCAACCAAGCCGCCGGCGGCAACCGCGTGCTCGCCGACGGCCTCGGCCCCAACGCCCTCGGCCGCCTCGAGCGCGACGTCCTCGCCCAGCCCGGCGTGCGCTACGCCCTGATCTACGCCGGCGTCAACGACCTCGGCACGGCCCCACTCCCCTCCCTGCCCGCCACAGCCACCCGCCTGATGCTCGCCTACGCGCAGATGGTGACGCGGCTGCACAGCGCGGGCGTGGCGGCCTTTGGCGCGACCCTGACGCCCATGAGCGGGCCGGGCCAGGCGTACTCGGACCCGGGGCGGGAGGCGCAGCGGCAGCGGGTCAACGCGTGGATCCGCGCGAGCGGCCGGTTCGACGGCGTGGTCGATTTTGACGCGGCGGTGCGGGACGACGCCGCCGACGGCGGGAATGCGACGCAGCTGGCGCCCGCGTTTGATTCGGGGGATTACCTGCACCTCAACCCGGCCGGGTACGCGGCCATGGCGGCGGCGGTGGACCTGAGTCTGTTTTCGCGGTTTGCGGGGGGCGTGCATGCGATGGTGTAAAGGAGAGAGAAAGGGAGAGTGCGAGGGGGGAGGGAGGGGGAGGGGGGAGGAGGAAGATAAGGGAGGGCACACAAGGCAGGGGGCGGAGAAAAGCGTTCGAAAAGAGGGGATGATGTCTTCATTCCAAAATCCATGCCTATTGGACTAACTGGGGGGGCTCATATGTACTGTATGATATATGCACAAGTGTGCTGGCCAAGTTTGTTGGAAATATAGGGCAGAAAGCCAAAAATAAACATACCCAACCTCGGGGCTACATGCCAAAGCAAGGCGGGAAGGCAGCGACACAGTCAGAGCTGCATAATTCACCACCTCAGTCAACCATGCCGCACCGACACGGATTCCATCTTGTAGCTTGCGGCCCAATCAAAGGCCAACAAGGTGCTGGTACTTCGGGATTTTAGGGCTAGCGTAACAACGCTGGCTCGACAACACGAGAGACGACCAAGAAATAACCTGACAGCAAGCAGAGAAACCGGGGGGGGGGGGGGGGGGGGGATTTAAGTTGCTGCCCAATCGAAGACGCAAGACGTGGTATTAATCCTCGACAAAGCCCCGTTGAAAAATATCCCGGAAAACTCCTTGGGGATAAGGACTTACGTACAAATTGCCCTCTCGTCACAAAAGGCGTCACAGAGAAGCACCAATCCAAAATCTCCCTTTTACATCCACAGCCGGATTGTCCCGTCCGCTCCCGCACTGACACACCACGGCTCCTTCGGATGCCAGTCCATGTCCAAAACTCCCAGCTTGCTGACCACCTTGTGTCCCTTGAGGATCTTTACGGGAACAATCGTCGGGTTCTCCAACTGGTCGCTCGGCACCTTGCCGTGGAAGATCTGCAGCGTTCCGTCGTCGCTGGCATCGGCGAAAAGTGGTAGCCCACCCTTGTGGAAGCGAACTGTGCGAATCGCCTCGCCGTGGAACCTCATAGTCTTGTACGGCCTGTTTGAGAGGTCGAGATCGTGCCACAGGAGGCGCTTGTCGTAACTACCAGCAATCAAGTTGTCACCACCCGGGTGGATGTCGAAAGATGAGATCCTATTTGAAAGAGCGGTCAGCATACTTGTCCTGTCTCCCACCGTTTAGGGTGGCGCGAGAAATAGAGGAAAACATACCATTTTGCGCCGGGCTGGATGACCTTGATCAGCTCCAGCTTCTGCAAGTCATAACACCTAATTGTCCGCTGTGTGGCCACGAAGAAGAGGGGCCGCGAAGGATGGAAAGCAGCGGTCTGCGCAAGCCCAGACAGCTTGCGGAAGGGTATTTGTGTCAAATGCTTGGACAGTGTGTGGATGGCCACCGAGCTCCGTTGGCCTGAAGGCGAAACGGTCGTGAAATGGTCTCCACGTCTGTGCCAACTGATGACCTTTACTGTAGACCTTACGGTAATACGGATCAGGACGCCCTCGTCCTCGAGCTTGGTGCCTGGTCGGGCCCACTTCGCAGGGGGCTCTTTGCCTGCTGGGGCAGCTTGCTTCTGTCCGCTTGTCGCGTAGCCGAAGCCCGCGGAGAGCATATCGCGACTAGCTTGGTCTAGAGTCGGGGTAACGCTGGCGAAGGTCGGGACCATGAGGAAGATATCCTCACCCGTAGCGGCAGCCAGGATAAACGAGTCCTTGGATGGCCTCCAGCGAACGGCGTTGACAGCCTCATCGCTGCTGAGCTTAACGGACCAGACTTGCCGGCCGGTCAGCAGCTCCCAGACTCGCACTGTGCCGTCGTCACCTCCACTTGCTACTGCGAGACCGGTCTTATGCCAAGTTAGCACTCATCTTGGTGTATAGGGCTGACAATTGCACTTACTGGGTCAATCGCAACGCTTCTTACTCGGCCGTCGTGGCCACGGAATATTGTTTGCGCAACGGTTGGGAATGGCTTAAGTTCAGATGGTGAAGGGAGTTTGGGAAGGAGGGAGTTGGGATCGATATTGAGTCTGTTCTTCCGCACACGGGGTGCGAGATACAGATCCTGTTTTCGAATGTTAGTTAACCCAGCGACAGGGGGGGGGGGGGGGGAGAATTTTACGCACCATGCATCTCTCAAACCTGTCGTTCACCAATGTGTCCCAGGCAGGTACCTTTCTCAAGGCACCGTACTTCTGGGGCAAATAGTCCTTTTCACGCTCCTCTGGGTCAAGCGCTTCCCATGCTTCCCTCTCCTCTTTGCTTCTGTAATATTGTTAGCGACTCTGTGGGGGGAAAGAGGGCTCTATGACTTACGGCAAGTATTCCGCAGGAGGGTTGTAGCTCATGTCGTAGCCAGGGGGGGGGAGTTTAGGCGCAGGAATATGCATCGGGTTAGGCTCTTGAGCCTCCTCGTTCTGCCACAGGTCAAAGTGGACCTCCTCCTTCTCCTGCTCTTCCCTCTCGCGCTCCTCAGGTGGCTTGTACGGTAGAATTCTACCTTCGCGAATGGCGCGAACAAGCTTCATAACCTGCTTAGCCTCGTGCTTAGAGGGCAAGAATCGACGTTTAGGCTCAGGGGCGGCGCTGAGGGCTACAAGTTATTAGCCGTTGTCTGCGACTTCAGGAGGACGCAGAGCATACGCATTTTCTCCTCCTTTGATGTGAAATATTCCACCATTTCGGGATACGGGTCGTGAAGGTCATCAGTGCTAAGGCCCATTTGGACCCTGCGAACGAGCTCCAGCTCCTCTTGGCTGATGATGGTTAGTGTATACCACTACTGACAACACAAAAGGGGAACATACGTCAAGTTGAGGGGGTTACCGGTGTTGACGTCTGTGAGACCAGTCCAGCCCTTGGGGATCTCGATGCTATCGAGGAGGTTCTGGAGGGCGTCGCCAGCCGCGGGGCGCATAATCTTTTTGCCATTGATGTCGTATCCAATGTGAGGATAACTAAGAAAGGGTCAGCTAAGCACTTAACTTGCCGCATACTATAAGTTCCTTACGTATCGTAGAAGCTGAGCGGAATGTCCCCTATTGTGTTAACCGGCCCTTGGGCATCTGAGTCGTCAGAGTCGTAAACTGGGTCAATCTCCCTGTCAAGATTTCCCAAGTCAGCACCTGGTCACCAAATCAGAGCCTTTTCTATGCTGTCAAACGCACTCGTAGACATAGCGCTCGTTGCCATTGGCATCCGTTTCGACTGTGTAGTTCTTGTCCGGGTCCTCCTCCTCCCTTTTCGGGTCTACACCCGGTTCGTCGATCTCAATCTCGACATTTTTGAGAAGCTTGCGTATTTCCTCTTCGCCGTCAACGTCCGAGGGGATGTCATCACTCAGCAGAGCATCTTCCTCTTCTTCGTCGCTCTCGCTGCCTTCGTTCCCGCTCTCATCGTCGTCGTCGTCCTCCTTGTCCTCCTCGTCCGAAAGATCGTCGAATTCGTCGCCGCTTTGCGACAAGACGCCGTCGAAAACAACATTGGCGAACTCGTCGTCAGACTCGGGCTCGGGCTCGCGGGCTTTCCGCTTCTTTTCGGGCAGGGTGGGCGCCATTGTGCTGGTTGTCTGGTTTCCAATGCTGCGCAACGCTTCAGCGACTCAAGCGAAAGCCTCTTGGAAATTTCCTGGCCAAGAGTGGGGCCAACTTTTTTTTCTGCCATTCTGCCAGCCTTTGCAGCTTTGGCGGGGAATAGATAGCTCACCGCCCAAAGCTCCTCCAGCACTACTGCAAAAGCGGTCTAGCGGAGGCGAATGCTAGGCACTAACTCAACCTAAAATGATTTACACGCTCTTTGACTCTCATGATGTTTCCATTTCAGACTGCTTCTTCACATTCCGTTTAAACTGTGCCAAGTTGGTATTATTTTTCATAGCTTCCAGACAAGAGTTCATCTGCCCATAAATGAAAAAGACTCCCACACTGCTCATAATGCGCATGTTGCAGCGTTGCCCGCCCGCGGATCGTCGCCGTTTTTGAGCAAGAATCCTTCCAAGCCACAATGGAACAGGAAGGATCACTTGGGTCTGGATTAGTCAGGAGCACACGAATCCCGCCAGGCCACGCAGTGCCGCCGCCTGAGAAGTTAGGACCCCTCCGACCTTCAAAGCCAACCGAAACCGACCATTCTCCCACCAACACTGAAAGCCACCTGTGATTGCAAATAACCCTCTTTCGCCTTCTAACGCGCATGCAATTCCTTAGACTGTGTGTTCCGGCTATCCGCGCCCCACGTGTAAGACGCTGCATCTGCCATGGAACCCAACAGCGGCAGTAAGGCGGACCAGCCAAAGCGGCGGGCTTGCGACGAGTGCCGTATGTTCTTGTTCCCCCCTCAGCCTGCGTCTTGTCGCTCTTTGTCGGCCCCCCTTCCCGACTAGTATCTGACAGATATGCAGGAGGCAAGAAACTCGCATGCTCCAAGGAGACTGATGGATGTGGCCGTTGCAAGAAAGAAGGCATACAATGCATTTACTCTGCACAGAAGCCAATGGGCAGGCCGCGGAAGCGTGCCCATGTCGAGGTTGAAGCTGAGGCCGAGCCCGAGGTCAAGGACCACAATGAGATAGCTCTACCCCCTGTTGTCCTACCATTCGATAGCACACTGGGTATGGAACTAGATCTCTCATTCCTTGATATCGACAACCAGGATATCAACTTTGTCGACTTCCTGGATCCCAACTTCAATTATTCGTCCATGCCATACTTTTTCCCAGATCACAGCCAGGACGATCCCCCACCAGCAATGAAGAAGCCCGCCACCAACACCAATCCCGATCAGGTCTGGCTCATGGGTGATTACCTTGGCGATATCGATTTCTCGGCCCCAGCTCAGACCCCACAGCCGCCGTCAGAGACCCACAACCAGATCTCCCGCGAGGACATCGAGGCCATCATGTCGGCCGAAATCCCTGACAAGATGCCCAGCCTCTCCCCCGGGCCCTCAGGCTCGGACGGTTCGCAGGCCACCCCCTCAGAAGGCAACAGCCCCCAGCCGGCCGTGTGCGGCTGTCTCTCGGGGCTCTACTTGGCCCTCGACTCCCTGCAGCACCTCCCGACGGAAATCGGCGCTGCCATGAAGACGGCGCGCTACGCATCCAAGGCGGCCCACGATGCCATCATGTGCGACGTCTGCGGCAACTCCCCGCTCGAGCTGAATCCCAAGCCGCCCATCGCCGCCTTCCAGACCCTGATGATGCTCGGCGCCCTCTTCCCCTCGCTCTCGCACGCCTACATGCGCATCCTCGAGATGGTCAACGACGAGGCCGCCAAGGCGGACCTCGAGCACCGCAAGCTCGAGTTCAAGCTAGAGGACTACGGCGGTCTCTGGGGCCCCATCAGGCGCAGCTTCGCCAGCTCGGCCCGCGAGAAGCTGACCGGCACGCCGATGGAGCCCAGCCTGTGGCGGCTGGTCGTGCGCGCCCTGCTCAAGATCGACGTGTACGGCATGCACCCCGAGGATCACGACCTGCTGCCCAAGTCGATCAACATTGGTTGCACCATGAATGAGGACCACATGGGAATGAAGGATATCATCACGATGGTGGAGGAGCGCTCGCGTCTGCGGCATCAACACCTCGACATGGCGCTGGCGGCTGGGCTGATTGTGAAGCCTGATGACTGCGACTACGCCATTGGTGGCGACCCGCCGTGCATGAGGATTATCGACCTTGCAAAGAAATCGATGAGAGACTTGATCATACCCTAGGCTACCGAAGGTCTGCATACCAAAAGCGAATAGCTACGGAAGCCAGAGTATCGGCTACAGAGGACGAAATCTCAAGCCGTGTCAGGCTATGCGAGAACCGCGTCCAGGAGATGCTGGATTCATTCACTGATTCCCGCCGGCTTATGAGAAGAAGGCCAGTGGAGCCAAAACGGCCTTCCACTACCCATGGCGATAAGGCTCCATGCGAAAGGGCCGCCTTCGAGCCTACCGAACAAAGCCGAGCCGAGTCGGGCTCAGCCCACAGCCAGCGCCGCGACCAAAAACAAAACCATATCAGGAACGCGGCGAGATACAGGGCCGCGCGCGGGTCACTCACTTCACTCAAGAGACAGAACAAAGGGCGCTTAGGAATGGGACCAATCGGGCAATGAACTGCTGAATGGTATTGGATATACCTCGGGATCTGATCTGGGGAATGGTGGCGTTGCTGATTTGAAATGATATATATTTTGCAAGGCAATCGAACGGGGAACAGGAAGTCATGGGTATTCGCAAGAGGAATTGGACACTCGTTCCACAGCAGGGAGAACAAACAAACCTGAGCAACTTAACTCCATGAGCAGGGGGAAACTGATTTCTCTGTGCGTCTTTCTGGTTTGTCGTGTTTGGAACTTTTTCTACATGGAAAAACAACATTGAAACAAAATCTCCTTTGCGCCGTATAAAATGACATGGCCGCCTCCTCGCGCCGACCGAAACCTCGCCCCCTTGAATCACTCCCCTGCCACGAACACAGATAAAACAATAATCTTTCTTGTTCAAGGTTACGGCTATATTCACCGATACTCGAAGTAACCAAATTTCGTTCATTCCCATGCCAGGATCGCTCGACACAGTATGTGTGTGTGTGGGTGTGGGTGGGTGGTGTTGTAGCGGGATTTGCCGTGCCTTGAGCCCTTTTCCACCCAACCTTTCTCGCCTTCCCAAACAACCCCGAGATGATGGTTTCAGATGGTCTTTTAATAGACCTTCTTCTTCTCGTCGATGCTGAACTGGCCGGGGCCGCTGTTGACGAGGAGCAGGAGACCGCCGACGATGGACAGGATCTGGAAGAAGTCATACTTGGCAAAGTCCTTGTGGGGGTGGTGCTCGTGGAGCTGGGATGGCACGTTAGCTTGGGGTTGGGGGGGGGGGGGCGGGGAGGTGGAGAGGCTTACCGTCCAGAAGTTGTTGACCAGGATGTTGAAGATGCTGAGGATGAGGACGAGGAGGGTGGCGCTGAACTTTGCCTTGAAGCCGACGACAACCATGACGCAGGCGACGAGGCCGACGAGGGAGACGATGACGCGCCAGATGGACCACTGGCCGCTGAAGACGAAGCCGACGAAGAGGAAGATGAGCAGGACGCGGCCGGCGAGCTGGAAGTACATCTTGCGGTCCTTCTCCTCGATCTGGGGCAGGCCGGCGAAGGCCTTGGTCTTGCGCACCCACGAGTCCGACAGGACCATCAGCAGGCCGCCCATGACGGATAGGTTGCGCAGGAAGAAGTTGAGGTCGAAGATGAGGCCGTAGCCGAGCGCCTGGGTGACGACGACGCCGATCAGGCCGCCCACCGCGTATTCCGAGTGTTTCCTGATGATTACGAGGGTCGAGCAGCTGGCCATGGCGATCACGTTGACGATGAGGAAGAGGTGTGTGATGCCCGAGGGGACTGCGGGAGAGCGGGTTAGCTAGGCCTGGAGAGAAGTCGGGCGCGACCGACGGGGGGGCACGTACTGTGGCGGTAGTCGTGGAGGTAGAGGAGCTGGTCGCTCCATTGTGTTATTATTCTGAGCGCATCCTCGATGAAGGTGACGACAATGAGAAAGCGGCCGATGGCGGGGAGATAGCTGCAGCAGTGCACACGTCGGTCAGAACACAGGACACACAGCGGTACAGCTTTCTTTCAAGGGCGGGAGACGTACGGCCTGAGCGGTTCGCTCACGGTATCCAGTAGGTCCTCGATCTTGCTCGTCTGCTCGCGAATGGAGTCGAGGGCACCCGACGACTCGCCCTTGTCGTCGCTCGAGCCGCCAAAGGGATTCTGGGCCCCGATGCCATAGCTACCCGGTCCTCGCATCTGCGCCATTGTGGTTTTCTGGGTGCGTAAAGAGAGGCGATGCTCGATGGAGAGAGGTTCTAAAAGAGGGCAGACCTGCTGGCGCACTTTTTCGTTCGTTGCGAGGTCGAACGCAGGGAGCAGGGGGAAGCAAGCGACGCTGCTGGGGTTTGACCGAGGGGGAGTTGCCCAGAGTCTCAGCAGCCGGCTAGTGTCAAGGGCCGAGCGGGTAGCGGTTTGAAGAGAAGTCGTAAAATGCGAGAAAAAAATAAGAAGAGGGACCGGCCAGGCAGGTTCAGCAGCTGGGTCAATCAATGGGAGCTACGAAGTAGGCGCACAAAACGAGGTTCGCAAGTTGCGAGGTTTCGAGAAAGGCTGTTGCGAGCAGACTCGAGCCTTTGAGCCTTGGAACCTCGTGATGAGCTCAGACTCCAGTACATACAACTGTGTCCTTTAGGTAACCCAACGCTCCAATTCACGCGGCGGATTGGGGCGGATTGGGGTCGCGGATGGCCTCTGCTGCATGTACCTGCAGCAGAGGCTACCTCGGCCGCCACCAAACGTCTAGGCAGGGATGAAGTACCCTTTACCCGAGCTACCCTAAGCTACCCCATGGTGCGGCGAATGTGGGGCTCAGAGGTTCATTGTCGCCCATTTGCAGCGAAAGCGGCCATTGAGTTGTTTGAGCGGGAGCGGCACTGAGCTCGGACCCCAGCTTCCGGTTGTTGAATTGAACCGGCGCCTCAGCACGCTCAGGTGCTTTCCATACTATTTTACTATACTAGGGAGAGCCAAGAATGAACAACCGTGGGCTCTTCAGCATGCCCCGTCGCTGCGCGAGAGGCGAGGACACGAATGCTTAAACTTTGGTGATTAGTAACGGCACCGCCTAGGATACGCCCCATGACAGCCCAGAAGAGAAAGGATAAATACCGGGTTACGCCTCACCAAATAGGGAAGCTGGGAGTACATCGTAGCCAGATGTCGGAGAAATAGGTGCTGCGGGGGATGGCGGGCCTCACCGGGCGCTTTTTTGACCGCGCCGACCCCACTACCCGGGTGCCATGCTCCTTTAACTTGTCGACTCCCTATTGTTCTCTTCAACATGGCACTAGTTCCCCTTTATCTTAGCATAAGGGTTTGATCGCCATTTTGTTAGAAGTTCAAAGAAAACTTGTTGCGCCATGCCCGTAGTCGAATTTGCCTTGGTGCTATGTGTAACAGTTTTTGTGTTTAATATGACAAGCGATTTCGAGATGAAATCATTGGTTGCTTTGGAACGAAGTCGGTGTTGGTGTTATTGAATGATAGGGCTTTGAGTTCAAGCGAGGGGATTCAGCAATTTACCCCCTTACGCCTTTTTGATTTTGTCACGAGGGCGATGCACCCTACCGATCTACAACTAGGCACCTCACTCTGGAATAAGTTCTGCTCTCGATGTGCGCGTCGCTCTTGTTGGAAAATAAGTGAGGTCATGATAGCAGTCAGGCCAACCTCATTGAGAAGTAGCTCGTCGGTGTATATCTGAGTCAGGGATTTGATCCAAGTTCGTTGGCACTGTATGTCCTTCCACTTTACTAATCTTCTTTCCTCTAGCTCAAGAAAAAGATAAGGTTTCGCTTAGTAAATTAAGGGCAGGAATCGATAATGAAATAATTCTACGCCGGCTTCTTGCTCAGTGTTCAGACTATCCCTCCCATTGGGTATGAGATTCAACACTTCTCTGCTTTTTGAAGACTTGAATAAAAGAAGAGGTAGTTCCATTCCACAAGGTAACCAGTCACTGAAAGAGTCGGGAACTGACCCAGGCTTTACCATCCCTAAGCCCCATCTTGTTGCATGCGATATCGCAATATAAGATGATTTCGCGAAGCGAATGAGTGTAGTATTGAAGTCAGAAAGAAGCTTCCTGTGATACTGCTTTGTCCGAGCACACTGAAGTTGTGGAAGACCAATGAGACCATGCTTATTTGCACAGTGGACATAGCGTGGCGGGTAAATATCGGCTAGCTCGGTCTGCTAAGCTTGCGTGGCCCGTGCATGTGCCCTGACAGCTTGGCCAGTGCTTGGTGACGGACGACTTTGGATAGCGAAACGAAGTGAACGACTCCCCACCAATTCGACTTTGCCATTGAAGCTGGAGACGAGGCCCAACGTGGGAGAAAATACCGCCTCGCCCTCTCCCAAAGCCCTCTCCACTCCTACCGACCGATGATGGCCGCCTCGCTGTACCGGCTCGCCGGCCGGAGTGCTAAGCGGCTGTGTGTGCGCCCGGCACTGACGGCGTTGACGACGTCGACATCACTATCCTTCGCCTCGACCTCGCGCGCCTTGTCCGCCTCGGCCCTCCGCCACTATGCCGAGCCCTCCGAGTACCAGGGCACCCGCCTGATGCAGGTCGACTCCGACTTCAACACCCTGTCCGACCCCTACGGCTCCTCGATGCTCGAGAACGGCCCGCCCGTGAAAAAATCGCGCGACGACGAGGAAGGCGCCGATATTGAGGACCGCAAGATCCGCCACTACACAGTCAACTTTGGTCCCCAGCATCCTGCTGCCCACGGCGTGCTCCGGCTCATCCTCGAGCTCAGCGGTGAGGAGATCGTCCGTGCCGATCCCCACGTCGGCCTGCTGCATCGCGGCACCGAGAAGCTGTGCGAGTACAAGACATATCTGCAGGCCCTGCCTTACTTCGACCGCCTCGACTACGTTTCCATGATGACCAACGAGCAATGCTTTGCCCTGGCCGTTGAGAAGCTGCTCAACGTCGAGATCCCCGACCGCGCCAAGTGGATCCGGACCCTGTTTGGTGAGCTCACACGCGTCCTCAACCATCTCATGTCGGTCCTGTCACACGCCATGGACGTTGGTGCCCTCACACCCTTCCTCTGGGGCTTTGAGGAGCGAGAGAAGTTGATGGTAAGTCTGGAGAGTGGAGAGTGGTTTAATTGGCTGGAAATATGGAAAAAAAGCTACGCAGAAACTAAATACAAACCCAGGAATTCTACGAGCGAGTCTCTGGCGCCCGTCTCCACGCCGCCTATGTCCGCCCCGGCGGTGTCCACCAAGATATCCCCCAGGGTATGCTCGACGACATCTACCAGTGGGCCACGCAGTTTGGTGACCGTATCGACGAGACCGAGGAGATGTTGACAGACAACCGTATCTGGATCAACCGTCTCAAGGGTGTTGGTGTTGTCTCGGCGGCCGAGGCTCTCAACCTGGGTTTTACTGGTGTCATGCTCCGCGGCTCCGGCGTTCCCTGGGATATCCGCAAGAGCGCCCCCTACGACGCCTATGGCGAGGTCGAGTTTGATGTGCCTGTCGGCATCAACGGCGACTGCTATGACCGCTATCTGTGCCGCATGGAGGAGTTCCGCCAGTCGCTGCGCATCATCATGCAGTGCCTGAACAAGATGCCTGCTGGCCCGATCCGCACCGAGGACTACAAGGTGTCGCCGCCGCCCCGCACGGCCATGAAGGAGAACATGGAGGCTCTGATCCACCACTTCCTTCTGTACACCAAGGGATATGCCGTCCCACCTGGCGACACATACTCGGTCATCGAGGCGCCCAAGGGCGAGATGGGTGTCTATGTCGTGAGTGACGGCAGTGAGAGGCCGTACCGCGTGCATATCCGTGCACCGGGCTTTGCCCATCTGGCTGGGTTCGACCACATCTCCAAGGGGCATTTGCTCGCCGATGCCGTGGCTGTGATTGGTACCATGGATTTGGTGTTTGGTATGTGGCCTCCCTCCCTCCCTTTGTTTGTGTGAATTCGAAAACTAACTCTCCCTGTAGGTGAGGTTGATCGGTAAACCCTTTGTCCTCCGTCTTCTTTTCCAGAATGCAAGGCCGGGTAATGCAAGACGAAGCTGGAAGACCGAGAATAGAAGCACGGTGGTAATGCAATGCAATGCGTCTGAGCAGAAGAAAAGCAGTGCGTTGATTTTCTGACTGAGAAAGCGATAAAACATAGCATTGATGGCCCGGTGTGTCGATTCCCCCCTGGGATTACATAGTGAGCAAGCCAGGTTGGGGGACCGTTTCCATCCATCTATCCATGGCCGCTTGTTGGTTGGACTGGCGTGGTAGGGGCGATAGAGATGGGAAGGGAAATAGAGTGGAGATTCCGAAAGCAAGGAGCTTTGTGTGTACTTTTACCCCGTACATAAACACGCATCCATCATCGTCAGGGTGGGGTGTTGAGTTGAAGAAGAAGTGATTTTTTTTTGGTCTGTTGTGTGTCCCCCCGTGATGATGTTGATCCCTCCCTCCTAATCAAGTCTCAAGAACAGGCGTCGTCCCGCGAGATAGCCGACACGCATCCCAGTCTCGCACATGCGGTGCCTCCCCCTCCGGCCCCGCCCCAATCGGAAGGCCACAGAACGGCATGGGCACGGATTGCGTCCGCTGTTCCCCGGCTCGCGCCGGGTGTCGCGCCGGCGGCGAGGGTGGGGGGTAGGACAGCCCGGCGGTGGTGAAGGGCCCCGGGCCAAGGTTTGTCGGCGGGGTCGTCGGGAGGGAAATTGCGGGAGGCCAGAAGGAGGGGTGCGTCTTGGGATGGGGCACGGGGGGTGTGCTGAGGCGGTGTGGTGACGGGGGAGTTGACGGTTGACGGCCAGACGGAAGGGGGACGGGGCCGTGCGGGTGGGTGGTTGAGACGATTAGGGCTCTTCTGGCGGTCGTGGTGGATGGCTGGGGGGCGGTGTTTTGGGGATTGGTGGGCGGGGCGTGGTTGGTGGGTGTGAGGGGTGCGGAGGAGGGGTTGTTGCAGGCGATAGGGTGGGCTGTGGCGGGCTGGGTTGTGATGGGATCGGGCCAGGAGAGGGGCTGTGTTGGCGTGAAGGTTGGGGCCCAGGTACCTGGCTGGGGGCGGCTTTGGGGAGGTGAGGCGGCGGGCTGGGGGGGGTAGAGGTCGTGGCCTTGGGCCTGCTGGTGAGGTAGTGTTTGGGTTCTGAACATGCTCATCGGCGACACGTGGGTGTGGGCTTGGGGGTGGTCCTGGGTGTGTCCTTGGTCGTGGCTGTAGAAGGAGTTGTCGTCGATTGTGGCGGGGATGGCTTCGGCCAGTGTTGTTGTCGTGGGGACGGAAGAAAGGGGTACACCGTCAAAGGACCCAAAGAGGCTGGTGATCTCGTTCACGCGCTCCGCCGTATCGGCCCGCGTCAGGCTGTTGTTCCTGTCCTCGAGCTCTCGGTAGTGGTGCAGCAGCGCACGCTCCTCCCGGGTCAACTCGCCCTCCCCGACCGCGGGCTGGAACGGCTCAAAGTTGACGGCGCAGTGGCACTGTCCGGCCTGGTGTCGCGCGCGGTGATCAGCAACCCACTCGGCCGCATACAGCCCCGGAACCCGCACGGCCACACGGTGCTCCCCCCCAGCTGTTGTCTCGGCATACGAGGCAGGGACGACGGAGGGCCCGCCGGAGGAGCCCACGGCAGTCGCGATGGGATAGGGGCGGCTCGACGAAGGGGGCGGAAAGCCTGACACCCGCGGCTGGTGCAGCAGGCCCGGGAACACCACCTCGCAGCCGCACACGCCGCGCTCGTGCATCCACCGGTGCTCCCACTCGCGGATCAGCACCCACCGGAAGTGCAGCCGCCGCTCGCAGCTGGTGCACATGGTGAAGGCGCTGTGCTGCTTGGTCGCCTGCGTGCGGCACACGGCGAAGTTCTCCGACGCTGTCGTCATTGGACACGGTCGCACTACCCCGGGCGACCGGTGGCCGCATTGGTAGGCGATGTGCTCTTGGATGCACATCGTGGCTGCCGTTTTGGGGTGTTGCTTAGGGGGGGCGGTAATGTTAGGCGGAATCTAGGTGGGGTGTTGTTGGGGTTCGGATGTCCTTTTGGGAAGCCACGATGCAACCGGGAGGTTTGGGAGAGTGTAGGCCAGGAATGAAGTGTCTGGAAGACCGAGGGGGGCATGGGACTGGAGAGGGAGGTGGCTTTACCTGGTAGCGGAGGGGCACGGTTTATCAGCCCCGGCGATGATGGCAATTCAAGGCGAGAAGGATAGAAAATTATGGAGCTGTATTAGCACAAAAGCTTGGGAATATCAATGACTAGGCTGAGCTTGAGTGGGCTGTGGATAAGTCGGATGTTGAAAGTGAGCATACGAAGGTGGGGAAGCGGGTGTATGAAAGTGTGAAATATAAGGCGGGAGCACGCGAAAATAGGAGGCGGGAACACGCAGGACGTGAAACGGAAAAAGGGCACATGGAAGGCGGGAGCATACGGGATATGCAGTGGTTGATGGGAAATCCAAGGCGAGAGCATACGCGATGAAGGACGTCTAGTAGTGGGGAATAGGGGGCGGGAGCATTCTATATGTGGAGCGGTAGGTGGGAAACCCAAGGCGAGAGAAGATGCGATGAAGGACGTCTAGTGGGGAATAGGGGCTGGGAGCACGAGACTGGAAATGTTTACTCAGTCTATGAACGGCGGGAGCGTGTGAGATGCAGGGTGCTCAATGGGAAATTCAAGGCGGAGGCGTATAATTCTGAGCTTTTGGACAGGAAAATGACAGGAAAATGACAGGAAATATAAGGCGAGAGCAGACGAGACGAGTGTTAGGAAACCCAAAGCGAGAGAATATGATACACGAAGCTTTATGATAGGAAGTTGAGGGTGAGGGTATGAGACGAAGTGCGTTCGGTGGGCTTGGTGGGGAATAGGGGCGGGAGCTGACCAGATGTAGAGAGCATGAAGAGAAATTGAAGGCGGGAGCACACGGAACTTCAAGCGCCTGGGCGGCTGAGGTGGAGGTGGGTGTAGACGGTATGTGAAGCGTTTGGGAGTTGCGGTGGAAAGATGATGTTTTTTTTTTGTGGTATGTGAATGTGTTTGGTAGAGAGTTGGAGTGAGGTATGCGGATATACATACTTCGGGGCGAGTTGAAGGTGGGAGTATGGGAGATTAGATGTGTTTCAGGGCAAATAAAGTCTTCGGGGCGGGAAGGCGAAGGCAGGAGCATACGATATTCAAAAGTTGTGTCGGAGATTCAAAGCGGAAGTTGAGGCTCGAGTGAAGAGTAGAGAGCTCAGTGCGGTTGGTTTGAAGATAAGCACTTCAAGTTTGAAGTTTCGAAGGCGAGAGCAAGAGAAATAGGAGGCGTTTATGGGAGTACTAGAGGGTAGGCGGTGGGAGGGTAAAGTTTCCGACGCGAGAATTGGGATGCCAGAGCATGATATATTGAAGGCAGGGTCACAAGGGGTTATGGACATTTGGTGGGAGCTTATAGGGGTTGAGGTAGGAGGTGATATATGTGAAAAGGGGTGTTGAGACTCTCAAGGTAACATTCCCGAACCAGTTCAACCCGGAGCTCAAGTGGAAGCTGAATACGCCATGTTCAAGAAACAGAGGTGACAAGGCATACAAGGCGCCCCCCTGCCCTGGAAGAAAAGGCAAGACTTTTGTTTTTTGTTATCCCAGTGACGATTCTCAACACCAACCGGGCCATCGCCAACCTAGGCGGGTAGCAAATCGGCAAAAAGAATGTCGAAGGTCCTACCCAGACTCGAACTGAGGTTGAGGGAAGCGAAGATATTCAGAATCCCTAGTGATAGCCAACTACACTATAGGACCGTGTGTTGTTTGTTGTGTGGTGGAGCTGATAATTGCTTGCTATGGGGTATGACACATGCTAATCCACTCTGCTCGCCGCCCAAGGCATGAATGGGTGGGTCTCCACTACCATTACGCAAGCATGAAATGCGGTGGATGGAGAATGGAGAAGAGCATCTCCACGTCTTCATCGTGGGGCTCGACATCAGGTACATGGACTGGCGGCTGGAGCGTCAGCAGAGTCCCGCATCACCTGTTCAACATGACCAAATTTGGCTTCCGGCTCTGAAAGCACTTTTCATTGTTTGTCAATTTCAGCTCTTCTAGTGACAAAGTCCTTTGTCACGTTAAGTAGGGGGGGCCCACAAAAACTGCCTTTGTCCCTTTTTCTGGGCCACCAAGTTTGGCTTGGGGATTCCCTCGGGCCATAGGCGTCTCCGGCTTATGCGCCAGGCATCCTGAGCTATTGTTGCCATTAGCTATGACGAAGCTCACTAAAAATCACCACCAGTATTTTTGACAGGTTCAATCTCACAGCTACATAGATGCGTATAGCCAAAAGGCTTCACTCGACCGATGCCTCGTCAATCACCATAGCCGCCTCGGGCCTGGCTTGGGAGACTCTGATGACAACTCATCATAACACCGGGCGGTGACCTAATCGTGACTGCGGCAATGAAGTTATATCTCTGCAGAGATAACGGAGGCCCATTAGGCGGGGCTCGTCGACGGCAGTAAACACTGGAGTGTGACGGCAGCCCTGACCCCGTCAACAATATATAGCCCGCATCTCGAACTCCGAGTGTCTGCTTGGAATTCTGGCATTCCTTTTGCGGGAACTTGGCGTAGGTGGGTGTGGGTCAAGTGCTCCTTCGTCACACGGAGTGACCAATCTACCCAAGTTGAAGGGTGGGCCCGGACAGGTATGAGAGATCAGGACGTGCAAGAGACTCCTTACTGCCCCATGTAGCCCTTCCTTGCTCAGAACAGACAAACTTGGCAGTATCTAGCAGAGGAGGATATAAGATGACGGTTGCGAAAGTGCCGAGTATCAAAAAGCTGAGGCCTGATAGTACAATCATGTGGAGGGTTGGTCAACTACCGAAATCGGCAACAAGGGGCTCTGGTTGCGGATTTGTCGTGGGAACAGGAGGCAAAGTGAATCCTCGATGTATTGAGCCAAGGCCCAAGATGAATGAAGAGCCCCCTGATATACATACTGACATACATATTCTACAAACCTCAGTCTTGACCCACCGAAGCACAGCAGGCCTATCAAAAGACCTTGGTCCCATGCCCCGCCGCCTGGCTCATGACAAACGTCTTCAGCGGGCCAAGCGAGTTGACGGCATTCAGGCCCAACGACCTCAAAGAAACGATGGGCCCGCTTCCCACGGAATACAGCTTGTGGAGCTTGTCGCAAACCCCCATGAGCACATGGTTCGCTGTGTACCGCTCGGCTAGGTACGGCTCTAGCGACAGCCGGCCGCCGATATCTTGGCCGTGGTTGACGGCATACTCGATGGTGTTTGCGAGGCTCTGCACATCCCCCTGCCCCTGATTCAGCCCCTGTCCGGCGAGGGGGTGGATGGTATGGGCCGCATCGCCGACGAGGGCGACGCGCTCCCCGATGTAGGTGTCGGCGTGGCGCATCTTCAGAGGAAACGAGGCGATGGTGCCTTCTTGAACACCGGTGACTGCCTGGGGGATGATCTCGCTGTGGAAAGGAGTGTGTTCCGATCGCCACGAATATTCCTCAGCCTGGCCCTCGCTTTGAGTGTGCATAAATTCCAGATCTGCCGGGCTCAGCTGGAATGCAGCATTCACCAACGCGACAAAGTCCTTGGTTGGCAGGCGCTTGAGCAACGAGGCATTCTCAGGAGTCGTAGACCACACAAGCGTCGAGTAGTTCCCAGGGAGAGGGAGCATGGCAACAGGCCCCGTAGGCAGAAAGCGTTGGTAGGCAGTCTTCATCTGGTCGCCGCCCCAGCCCTGCCCCTGCAGCTCCAGCGTGGCCACCACCCCGTGACGGCCATAGTCCCACCCCCGAGCCTCGATGCCGGCGAACGAGCGCACCGGGCTGTTTGCCCCATCTGCGCCAACCAGGAGCCGCGCAACCAGCTGCTTGCCCCCGGCAAGGTTCACAACCGGCCACTCTCGCAGGTCTTGCGCTTCCGTCTGCTCGCCAAAGGATATGTTCTCGACCTTGGCATTGCCAAAAACGGAGACGCCCCCAAGCTGAGCCAGCCGTCTCAAGAGGCCTGACGTAAGGTTTAGATTCTCTGTCATGTATGCGATTGTGGTACCGGCCGAGGGCGCCGCGTCTGGCGCCCAGTTGAACTCGATCCGAGCATCTGATACGCCGTCCCAGACCTGCATCTCGTGGTATGGCTGGATCCTGTCGCGTGCCAGGTGGTCCCAGGCCCCGATCTTGTCGAGGAAGAGGGCCGAGGAGGGGGTCAGGGAGCTGCATCGGTTTGAGAATCTGTCTGGGGGTAGCTTCCACGACTGGATCTTTGACAGATCTTGGGCTTCGACGAGGGCGATTCTGAGGTGGGATGTGACGGGACTTGCGCCTGGGTATCTTGGGCGTAAGCTTGTTGTACATGTAGCTCATGGCTATGGCTGGGAATACGTACGGAGGGCCGTGAGAAGACTCAGGCCAGCTGGGCCCCCGCCGACACACACGACATCGTAAATGTCTGGTTGCACAGCACTCGAGTACGTTCGCTGATGTCTCTGAGTGTAGGTGCGCCGGATGCAGCTTCGACACACATAGGCGGCTGCCCGCCTCCTGGTTATTGAGTCCATTGGTAAGGGCTGCAACTCTTTGAGTGGGCGTCCAATGTCGAGAATGCCGAGGCTCCGCAAAAAAGAGTGCACCTTATCGCAATGTTAGTGCATGGCAGCTGCATGTCATAAGTGGCCCAAGCTTCCTTCAACTCATTTCAAAGAGGTCCTCATCCCCTCGACCAAACACCAACCAAGCTCATGTTAAGCAATTACCAATTGGCGAATCGTGACTGAAAAAGACACAAAGTGCCCAACATGACGTTTACACACTTCAGCACTGCCAGTTATTACTGGTCTTTCGGACTTGTAGCCAATTGTTGTCTTCTCATGGCGCTAACCCTGGTTCTTGAACCGTGAGGCGTCAATGCTTGCACTGTTTGATGCGCCAGCTGCTTCTTCACATTTGGCATCCGCCACCCGCAACTTCCCACTGACACAGAACTTGATGGGTCCTGGTAGTGTTTCAAAATAGCAGAAGTTGCGATCACCATGAAATCTCCTTCGTAAAAAGCATAGTGCGCTGATCTGGTTTGGACGTGGGTGTCTGCGGAACGGTCCGAGTGACACCTTAACTGTCACAGCCTCCCCTGGGTCCCAAGGATCGTTGGTTCCAAGCGCCTGAAGCATTCAACTTCAGTCCTACACAAGTCAATTGCATCGCGACGTTGGGCCTCGTCCTAAAAACAACGTCAACAATCGCGGCATACAAATCACTAATTCCACCCTCCATAAGACCAATCCTCACCTCACAATGTCATGTCCGTCCCCCCTCCCACCTTCTCCCCGGACAGGCAACTAACCCCCGCAGTCTTCACGGGCACCACCAGCATCCTGCACTCCTCGCCCCTCCCAGCCGGCGTGACCAAGGAGCAAGCCATCGCCATGCTCTCGGACCACGCCTTCTTCCTCTCCTGCGACCCGCTCCTCTCCAAATTCGAGCCCCTCACCCCACCGAGCCCCCCGGCCGTCCCCGACACCATCACGGCGCAGGCGCGCGGCACCCGCCCGACAACGTGCTTCACCGTGACCGATATCGTGCATACAATTCCGGCCGGGCTGTGGGATACCAACGTGGTGAGCACGTACGAGTTCACCGACATCGCCGACGGCGTGTTCGCCCGCATCAGGAGCCCCTTGTCGGTCGTCCTGGACACTCTGTGGGAGGTCAAGCAGGGGGCGGCGGGGCTGGAGCTGGTCGAGGCGGCGACCATTACATGCTCGAAGTTGCTGGTCGGGGTGGTCAAGTCGCAGTGTGAGAATGGGTGGCACAAGATTCATGCCAAGATGCTGGCCAGGTTGGAGGAGGAGCTGAAGGCCAAGGCTGCGGGGAGTGTGTAGGTGTTGGTTAGCATTGGGGGGTGCTTTGGCTAGGACGATATAATGGCTCATGGTGATTATAGTAGCACATAGACTCTGGGGTAGGATAGGGAATGTGAAGATGGGATATCTTTAGCTTCTGTGATGTCTCGAGAGGGCACGTCGCCAGGGTGTATGACCCCAGCCCTAACTCTGACCCTAACCCCAACCCGGTAAAAATGGTATTCTTGATCAAAGGGCAAAGGGATAAAGTACCTAACAGAGGACGAGGCTCTTGATTTTAGTTCGTGATACTACTCTTATCGTGCTTGGGGCACAGCCTGTTGCACGAATGTCGATATTGGAGGCAGAGGACAGAGCTTGGAACTTAGCGCTGCAAGGTGTGGCACGGATAGCAACGGGCTCGGTACGTACCGATCTGTCTGATACCCTGTGCCACGTGCCAACTCGAGCGCTGATTGGAACATCTCTCAATGGAAATATCTTGGCACTGTTTGAGCATGTCGCGCCTGCCTGCTCCCTCCACATCTCATCATCATCGTCCACTGTCGAGCTGGGATCCTGCATCATTGGCGCAAGAGTGCTCTCGATTGCTGCAGCTCCCCCCAGCCACTTGACAACTCTCTATTTCAGCCATTCTTCCTGTCTTTTCATGATCTGACCCTCACCCCATCTAGAACCACGACGCAATGAGCTGAGGGGCTACAACACCCGGATCTGACACATTTACCCAGAGAAGGGATTTTCTTCTTTTCTCTTAGCAGCGGTATCCATCATGAGATTCCCAGCTTGAGGGCCTAAGCTTGACAAGGTACGGAGCTTTTTCGGAAGGTACGATCTATAGGTGCTCTTCCTCTGTGGTTGCAATTGGATCACTCTCTAGCATCCTTCAAGCGAACGAGCTAAGTGGCTGCTGAGCACCGCGATGGCCCACAAGCCAGCGTGTTCTAGTCTAGAAGGGACTCGATCCAGCAACATACTTTATACCCACAAAGAGGTTCGGATGTTCATTGGTTCAGGGAGCCTGCACTTACAGAAACCTAGAAGGGTGCAAGCGAATGCCCTTTCAGAACGTTCTCTTGGCTGCTAGATCATCTTGAATTCCTGGCGTCAACTTCAAGTGCCCCGCACTGACTGAACAACAGCAAAGCAAAGACCGGACGGAAGCTTCAGTTGAGACATTGATTCTTGAAACAACGTTCTATCTAAAAGAGTTGGTGGTTACATTGCCCTGTATCCACTTGCTGCTTTTGATTCACCAGCAACCATGGCAACCTTGCGGGCGCGCGGTCCAGACCTCTTGTCGGTAACGAAGCAAAAGGCAATGGAGGACGCAAAGAAAATGCAAGCATCGGTGCAAGATGAGTGCACACGAGCGGGCAAAGAAGCCCCTCCATACTTACTGCAGGAACTGATCGGCAAGGGGAGCTTCGGTCGCGTCTACAAAGCAACAGACCTCAACTCAAAGTCCATTGTGGCAGTCAAGATCATTGACATTGAGGAGAGTGACACTCTCAATCCAAAGCTGGCAGACACATATAGCGAATTCATGAAGGAGATCAACGCTCTCAAACTGCTCAGCGACAGCAAGGCAAAAAACATCAACCTCATTCTCGATGCCCTTCCCGTGGGCCAGGCCATGTGGATGGTTACCGAGTACTGCGCAGGAGGGAGTGTGGCAACGTTGATGAAGCCCACGGCGCCAGGAGGCCTACAGGAGAAGTGGATTATCCCCATCCTACGAGAGGTCGCTGAGGCGATATACTGGGTGCACAAGGAAGGCATCATCCACCGTGACATCAAGTGCGCCAACGTTCTGGTAACCGAGACGGGAAGCGTGCAGCTGTGCGACTTTGGCGTTGCTGGAGTCATCGAAACGAAAATGGACAAACGGTCAACGTTCATCGGAACGCCTCACTGGATGGCGCCCGAGCTGTTCGAGTCGGTACCGTCTTACAGCACGCCTGTCGATATCTGGGCGTTCGGCTCCATGGTTTACGAGATAGCCTCGGGTCTTCCTCCTAACGTCATGTCTGGGTTCAACATTCCCCAGCTTGGCAACTATATCAAGAGCCACAGCCCTCGCTTGGAGGGTGACCAGTATTCGCCCCAGATCAGGGACCTCGTGTCGTTCTGCCTCGTGGAAGACCCCGCAAGGCGTCCAACCATTGAACAGGTACAACGTCATTCATACATATTCAATACCAGCGCTGCTTATCCGACTTCCTCTCTCTCCAACCTTGTCAGGGGGTACAAGGTTTGGGAGGCACAAGGCGGAGTAAGGAAGTCCCTCTTCAATCCTGGTGGCGCGCAAGGTCCATCGGACTATTACTCGTCAACGGCCATGGACAACGACGAGTGGAACTTTAGCACCACAGTCGACTTTGACCGCCAGGTAATGAATGCAGATTCTTCACAGGCTGTCTATGATGTATACGGGTCGAACGTCGATTTCGACTTCAGTGAGCAGTTGCCTCAACCCCCGAAACCCAAGTCGAGACGTCGGCCCCCCCCCCAGTTGCCCGCATTCAAGGCGCCCCTCGAGAAGTTATTCGACCCTGATACCATTACAAACTACGAGGAGAATTCACGAGCGTACTACGGCAAACCACCTCCGCCACCGACCTCAGATCTTCCGTTGAGAGACGATTCCCTCCATTCTACCCTCCGCGAGTCGCTTATTGACCTAGACGCCTCGCTTCACAATGGTGGCGACCTTTCTCAGTTTGTTGATATGCAGACAATCAAGGCTGGCCTGCGGGCGGCTTCAAGCGACTCTGGGTTCGACGAGGTTCAGGATTTCAGCAAGCCACCGCTGAGCGACCCAGCTGATATGAATATGGACCGCCGGGCAACTCAAGAGTGGAAGTTTCCTGCCATGGCTCCAGCCTCGGCGAATCCCGAGATGTCGCGATTCCCTTTCCATGAGGAACGACCCAGTACAACGCCTGGATCGGGTGCAAGGCCTCCCTTGATTTACCACCCCACGGAGCCACTCCCTTTTCAATCACAGTCGTATGACCTTGTGCCGCCCAACATCCAGGATCATCGGGCGTCAGTAGGAAGTCTTATTGACCTCGACGAGAGTTTTGCCATGCCGGATCTCACCCGACCTTCCACGGCCAACTCAGACGCCGCTTCATATACCGGCTCTGATATTGGAGGCGCCAACCCCTTTGACCTGGAGCGCCATGCCTCCTACTACCAGCCAGTCCAATCCACCGGGCGCGAGCCGTCCATCTATATCTCGGACGATAGCGACTTTGCACGGCTGGCCCAGGCCCCAGGCGAGCCGCTGCCCGACTTCCCGCACAGCGGTAGCAACACGCTGGTAAGCCACGGCCGCACCGACAGCTACGACGATGACGGCTACTCGGGGGTGGGCGATTACATGATGGACCCGGAATACCAATTCCGTGGTGGTTCGCGGGCGAGCAGTGTCCAGCCGCCGCTGGCGCAGGAACGCCAGCATCAGCAGCAGCCGAGAACGGCGTTGGAGATGCCGCCGGTCCCGGACCCGCCGTCGGCGAGCGTTATGCAGGGGCTCGCGAGCCGCGAGGAGGTACGGGAAGATGCGACACGGCTGCTGGCTAGCTTTGCGGCGCATCTCACGTTTATGAATGCTCATATGGCGGCGCATCCGGCGCCGACGGGCAGGGACAGGGGGTAAGGGTTTTAGGTATAGGATGGGTATTGGGTTGGGGTTTTAGGGGAGTTAGGCAGGATGGATGTGGGATGCATGGTTGTTTATGGAGTTGAGGCTGTAAGTATAATGTTGTTCATGTTACCGGCCATCATATCCACCGTGGTCGTAACGGTGGATAGCGCTCCAGAAATGCAGTTGGCGAAAGATTTCGTATTCGTGGCTCAACAACAACCACTCAGACAAGCTACACGCAGGGGGTAACATTCCAACCAGAGAGCTTACCACCGCAGAACTTCTCCATCCGTCTTTCTCCATCCATCTCCATGTATGCCTAAAGGACGGCCTTTTGTAGGACCACATTCTCGTACAAAAGGGTGTCCGATTGTTCGCTGATAAAGCTGCGAACGAGCTTCATCAGTTCTAGGGAGACCTCAAAGGATTTGAAAGCCATCATGATGAGGTAGTATTAGCAGATGCGAGCCTTCTTTGTCTCCGACACAGGACCAGATCATGGAAACCGGTTGGGTCCAAGCAGTCCAAAGGCCGGGCACGACTGCTGACGAAGGATGCGCCTCGCTGGGAATACGGGGCTGAAGTGCGATCCGCGTGTCAAGAGTGTCAAGGAGAGAGAAAACAGCGCAAAACAAACAGACGTAGAAAGCAGAAACACAAAATTGGCAAAAGCCAATGAGAACAGCCGGGATGAAAAGGAGAGAGAATGCAAAATCCGAGTAAAACATAAAACAGATCGATTTCATTATTACTCCAAGCCTAGGTATGGTAGGTATGATCCATGGGTATTAGCGTATCTCTCCCTACACCCTCACCTCAACCACCTCCATCCTGAGCGCCTCCAACACAGGTATATCCGCCAGCACAGCCGCGACATGGTGCAACGTCGGCAGCTGGCCCCAATCCTTCGCATCAAAGTCGACCTCAGCACCTTTCCTCCCACCAAACACCGACACAACCGTCCCAGCTTCCTCAGCACGGGGCACGGCCACACACTCCTCCCCATCCCCTCCCCTCCGGTACACCAAGACATCCCCCCCCTCTTTATCGCCCACCTTCCCCTCCTCCAGCCACTCCCACCCAAACTCCCCAAACCTCACCCCCTCCCAACTCAGCACAATCCGACACGCCCAGTCCTTCACGTAGTCCATGGCCACGTCGCACGGCACCCTCGACACCCCGTCCTTACCCTCCGCTGGTGGGCCGAATACCGCGGCGAGGTAGCTCCCCGCCGCCACCGTCCCGTCGGCCCTCCTGTACTGCACGCCGTGGAAATACAGGCTTAGGTTTGTTTCTGCCCTGTCCACGGGGTGGTGGTGGTAGTGGGTTGTGGTCGTGACGTAGCTCGCTGTGGCGACGGTGTCGGGGGCGGTGAAGCGGAACTGGGACGTCGGGAGGAGGGTTTCGAGGAAGGTGCGGGAGGTTTTGAACCGGAGGGTTGCTATTGTTTTGGTTCGAGGGGGTTCGAGTCGAGCGTGGGAAAGAGTGCTGTTCAGGTCATCGACTGGGGAGGAGGCTTTGGGTGGGGAAAAGGGGCCGAAGGGGGTGGGTATTTGGGGGGAGAAGCGGTATGCGTCGGGGTTCTTGGCCCATTTCCAGCGCCTGAAGATGTTGGTGGCGTGGTCGAACTCGTCGTAGCCAAAGTTGTAGTTTGTGTAGGCCATCACTTAAGTCTGCTGTTAGACGTGGTTTTTGGTCTGCAAGGGGAAATAGGGGCGCCCTCACTGTCAACAGTCGGCTCGCCGTTCACCCAGTCCCGGCCCGCCAGCCGCGAATACTCCTGAATGGCATGTGCCCGCTCATACCGGATACGCTCGTACAGCGCAAGCCGCTCGGGAACCTCGTTGGGGGTTGTCCCCAGGGGCAGGACGACGGTGAGTGCTGCTGCGTCTTCGATCGCCTGGCCGGCGCCCTGTCCTTGATCTTCGATACGTCAGCCCTAGTTTCCGAGATATCCTGGGAGGAACTTACGGGGCGTGAACGGATGCGCCGCATCGCCAAGCAACACCAACTTCCCTGTCGTCCACGTCGGCAGCGTTTCCATATCGAGCAGTTGCCACACCTGGAGCCTATAGAGCTCATGGGCAACCTTGCTCATGAGGGCCTTGACGACAGGATCAAAATCCTTGTACACCTTGAGTAGTTGATATAGAGTCGCTTGCTTTCCCCATTCTGTATTGTTTCCGTTAGCCCCTGCTCCCTTTGCCAATTGGGAGCCTCCTTACCGTCGCGCTCAGTAGCAAAGGACTCGGCGTCCGGGTGGATACACACAAAGTTGAGCACTTCGTTGTTGTTGCAAGGATACATGACGATCCGCCGGTCCTCACCGTACCACATATGGAGGGTGTCCCGCTTTTCCACCAGCGGCGCCGTGACAGGGTCCTCCTCGGCCTGATGTCGATGTATCAAGAACCTAAACGCCGCCTTACCCGAGCTAAACAACTTCGCGTCCTTGACGCCCGCCCTCGTTGTCGACTGCCAGTCATCAGCACCCCCCTCGCCACCCCGGACAGAGCAAAACTCACATAAATCCCATCAGCCCCGACCACCACATCCCCCCTCCCCTCACCCTCCTCCAACACTACCCGTCCCGTCCCGCTCTCGACCCCCTCCACCCTCACCTTGGTCTTCACCACGCCCCCGCTCTGCGTAAACAAGGCCTGCAGCACCATGTGCAGCGTGGCCCGGTGGACCAGGTGCCAGGGGTGCTGCCACCTCGCGTTAGCCCCGGCCAGATCCACGTCCCTCCGCACGCGGCCGTCCGCGGCGTGCTCGACCAGGCGGGCCATAGCGTTGCCGCCAAAGGCCTCGGCTGCGATGCCCCAGCGGCGGAGGATGCCGTTGGCGTTGGGGGCCAGGTGGATCGCCGCGCCCTGCTCCGTGACCAAGGCCGATTGCTCGTAGACGGTCACGTCGTGCCCGGCCTTGCGCAGGCCGACGGCGGCGCTCAGGCCACCGATGCCGGCGCCGACGATGGCGATCTGGAGGGGCGTTGGGGCTGTCGGGCTGGGAGCCCCCCTGGGAGGGGGCGGAGTGATGGTGGGAATGTCGGACATGATGGGAGTCTGTAGGATGGATACGGAGATGGGGAAGGGATGGGGGGGGGGGGGGGGGGGGGGGGGGGGGTGGCATGCACGAGGCACTTATACAGCGTTGATGAGGCAGATGGCGAGGCTTTGGGAAGGGATGGACTAAGGCATGGCAACCAGGAAACGGGTGCGTGGTGGCTTGATAGGGGCCGGCATTATAGCTAATGGAGACGGACATAGGGGCAGACCAGGAGTACGGGAACGGGAGGGTGATGAATGCGCTGCTGGACCAGACTGGAGCAGCCGAGCCGAGCAGTCTCTACGGCCCATCCATCACTGTACGCAAGAGGTAATACGGCAATATCCAGGGCATACCTAGGGTATTCCTAGCACAGATCCCTGGGGGCCGTATTCAACGGCCTTTGAACACGACCCCCCCCCCCACCAGCGGCGGTGAGGTGAAAACCAAGTGAGAACTGAGCAGATGGCTAACCTAGAAGCCGACGGCGAGAAGGGGTGCAGCTCGGTGACAGTTCTAGGTGAGAACTGTGGCAATTTGTGCGCAGTATGGCTCTCCAGCTAAGATATAGGTGGGGATGTCCACGGTTATGTTTGGGTAGCGAGAAGACCCCAAAAGGGTGCCAGAGGGTCCAGATTGGACGAGATTGGCATTATTGGATCTTTTGCTGCGCTGGTGGGGGCAACGAAGCCCGTTTTGTCACTGCGGTTGTTTCTGCGACTTCTGCAACCAGTGGTTACAGACTGCGGGAGGTGGGGGAGGTGCATAGCCTAGCCCCAGGCGTCCCCAACTCTGGGAGCAAGCACATCTCATTTCTAAAAAGTTCCGAGGGCGCCTTCCCTGTCATGCGTTCCAGTCGTCCACTCTCGTTGGTGCATATACGTGCGGCAGGTGCAATATGATGATCTTATAAGACCTCGGGAACATCTTGGAGGGCAGACGAGAGGGGGAAATGCACGAATGGCGGGCGGCTGATGATATATCGTAATTGCTACTGCAGAAAAGAAACAGAACAGGGATACCGGACGAAAAGTAGGACGACTGTCACCTCGGCCCCCGTCTTTCTATGCGGGACTAAAACGGGAGCGACGCAGCCAAACCCCGGTCCCGCAACCCGCAACCCGCATTCGCACCCGTACCCGGCCTGGCCCTGTCCAGGATCCGACATCCCCCGCCCACCCGAGTCTCCCTCCCTTACCCATTTCACCCACAGCCAAACAAAGGAAAGGGGAAAAAAGAGGGAGAAAATGGATGCACCCGTCGCCCTCATTACCGCTGGAACCGCTGGCCTGGGTGCCGCCACGGCCCGTCTCCTTGCACGGAACGGTTTCCGCGTCGTCGTCAACTACAACTCTGACCACGCCCGGGCCAACGCTTTCGTTAACGAACTCACCAAAATATCCACGTTACCCAGGCGGAACCCCTTCCTCGTCGGCCTCAACATTGAGAGTCCCAACTTCTGCAGTTACCAGGCGGACCTTCCAACGGCGGCTGTACGACCCTACTTTCCATAACCGCCCCCTCACCAATGAGAAGAGAGTTGGTGCACTGACAAAGTCGCCCAGAGACACGTCTTCGCGATATCACCAGCCTCAGTGACAATGTCGACGAGGACGACTGGGACCGCTGCTTCAATCTCAACGTCAAGTCTCACCTCTGGCTGATGAAGGCTGCCCGCTCATACCCGGATGAAACTGAGGGCATTTCATTACGACGGCGTCATTGGCCGGTGTCAAGTTCGGTGGAAGTTCGCTGGTGAGTTTAGCCCCCAAAATATGTTTCCAACGGCGGCTAGCTCATGGCATGACAGGCATATGCTGTAACAAAGGCAGCACAAATCCATCTGGTCAAAGGGCTGGCCACGATGGCTGCGCCCAAGATCCGGGTGAATAGTGTCTCGCCGGGGTTGATGCTTACGGTATGTTCTTGATCATTGCCCCGGGTACGATGGCAAACTGAAGCGTCTCGCTACCGTAGAGGTACGACCCCCTGACGTCACGGTGAAGAGATGCCAACGTTCTGGGGGCCGCCCTCCTCCTTCAACTGACCGCAGCTATAGGATGTCGCAGAGCAGGTTCTCTGTTTCATCAAGAGCAAGAGTGTCACTGGTATGGACAACCTTCAGCTTCCACCTCAATTGATCTATGATGCAAACATCCCACAGATACAAACTAGGCACTGACCAGAGATGATAGGAGCCAATGCCGTTATCGAAGGTGGCATGTCTCTTTGATAGCTCTCCCCTAGACATAAGGGTGAAACCTACGGAGCCATAATATCCATCACAGCAGGCAAAAAAATCCTTGCAATCATGACATCCAATCATCATCACACCATTCTGGAGGTATTATGCAAACACCCCCACCTAAACAAACAACTATTTCCGATCCAGATCCAGCCAAGGTATCCCATATCCAAGCTATAGTCTAACGCCCACTCCAAGCCGAAACCCGATTACCTGTACGCTATCGAAACACTTGACCGAAAACATCACTCCCCCACTTCCCGATCGTCATCCCAGTGGATATATGAAATCACCGGCCACGACCATGTCGCATGCCGCACCCTCTTCCCCCACACGTATAGCGGTACCCACATGAGGATGACCAACGCCGCGATGGCCGCCATGACGCCATACGCGTCCTGGTAGCCCGACTGCGCCACCCAGGTATTCGTGTAAAACGACAGCAGGAACCCGAACAGGCTCTTGAAGCCCATGACAGCCAGCGTCACCTCGCCCGCGACGGGGCGGTACGCGTCGATGACGTAGACGAGGCAGACGTTGGTCCCCTGGACGATAGAGAAGTTGACTATTCACCCCCCGTATTAGCACCGGCCGATTCAAGAACTTTAGCAATGGAGGAAGAGAGGAGACTTACTCAGCCCAAGACCCACGGTGGGACACATCCAGTGCAGCTTATGCTGAATCCCAACCCCGTACAGAATCAGCGCCAGCGGTGTGGTGATCAAACTTGGGATCATGGCCGGTAGCCGCATCTCGGGGTCGCGCACGCCGCCGTTGCGCCGTGTAAACCAGTCTGCCACCTTGTCGCCTAGGTGGCCGCCCGCTGGGATGCCGATGAGCGAGCCGATGATGGCAGCCACGAAACACAGCCCGACCTGCCACGACTGGAAGCCGTAGGCCGTCTGGAAAGCTACGTCCACGTTGGACGTCACAGCTACGAGGAAACCAATGGTGACCGACTGGACTAGGGCTGCCCATAGGACGGGCGGGAGGCAGATCAGGCCGATGGGGCGAATGAAGAGCTTGAGAAGGCTCTCGTCTGTGAGTGTGCCGTGGAAGATCTTGAGGGACTCGAGGTAGGCCTTCATCGTCAGCTTCGGTCTTGTGGGGGCGGTTGACGGGGATGGCGTCTGATGTTCGGCGTCGGATGTGGCGATGTGCGACTTCTCCGAGCTGGTGGGGCCTGGCGAGCCCGGGTCGCTGTCGCTTTGCGATTGCAGCTGCTTATGGTCTCGGATGTAGGCCGTCTCCGGGAACGCGAAGAACGCAATCAAGAGGACAAGGCCGACCAGGGGTGTTGCGACCTCGTAGATGACTCTCCACTCATGGTGGATTGTGATCAACCCCGAGATGATGACGCCAAATGCTACGCCGACGGATAGGAATGACGTGTAGAGTGACATTACCGTCCCGCGTTCGTGAAGGAAGAACACGTCTGCGATGGTTATGGGCGCTACATGGGTAGAATGTCAGTTCTCGACCTTCGTCGGCTATTTTCCACGGGAGGCATACCAATCGTCTCAGCGGCTCCGGCACCGAACCCCATTATGACACGGCCGGCAAGAAAACCATTGTACGAGTGGTCAAAGCACAGCCATATGCCACAAACCTGTTAGTGGTTAATCAACCTGTGCTCACGATAGCCAGATCTACTCGACTTACGGTGTAGATGAGGTAGCTCAGCACATATGTGGGCCGCCGACCGTACTTGTTTGCGATGGGCACCCAGATGAAGTTTCCCATGCCCTGCAAGAGAGCCGTTCCAGTAAAGAAGTAGGCGACTTTGGCAACTGATTCACCAAACAAGGCTGGGTTCGTGGCGGGATTGGCACCTGGAAAGAAGTCCATGGTGGTGGACACCATGGCAATTGTTGGGCCGGCGGCCAAGAAGTTGCACATTAACATGGCGAAACATATTACTGTTGATGGGTGAGTATCCTAACAAGACGATGGAGTTATACTCTAAAACACTAGGACGGCACTAACCCGCTGCGATATAGTACTTGTACCCTTGTGACCTATGTCCATGTTAGTCTTCTCAACTCACTTTCTAGGACTCAAGGGTAAATACCAATTCAACGGATCATTAGGATCTGACGACGGCGCCGGGATGAGAATGATCTCGTTGGTATCGAGGTGTCGAAGGCGAACATTTCCTAGTGTTCTCTTTTGTATATGCTCGACGCGTTCTACCTTGGTGCCAGCCTCGGCCAGACGGGGGTTGTCGGTAACCTCGGCCATGATAAAGGCGGTGAGAAGAGACCTTGCTGGCGGGCAAAAGACTGCACTTCTCCTTGGGACGCCGGCTGCCGCGATGGGCAGGGAGAAAGAGAGAGGGATGGTAGATTTATTTCTTGGTGGGCGCTGACAAGAAGCTAATCTAATGGATTTTCAGGAAATATCCAAAGGGTCGGCAGCTTCGACGCTTAAGCATAAGGTGGTGATATGCGGGACAGGGGTGGAGGTTGCAGCCGGTCGGGATTGAAGGTCAATATTTTACACCAACTGGCCTCCAACTTTGTCGGACGCCACAGGACCGCGTTTCGTGGTTGGTGAACCGTGTTCTGACCTTGACGGTCAGCACCAATGGCCAGCGGGGTGGTCACTCCATCAACGGCGGTTTGATAAACCTCTGCAGCGGGTGTGTTGCGGTTTTCTGCGGTGGTCTGCGGCTGTCTGGGGTGGGTTATCTGCGAAATGAATGCGACCTCGACACGATTCGGCGCACCTTTCTTTCCTTTTGGGGTCCGCTAGGGATCAGTCCCAAGGACGGCACAGGGAGCCTTGGCCGCCAAGTGCATCTGTCTGTTCGCGACAATGTCCACAATTGCTGTCCACACTCTACGTGAGACCCAAGACCCAGGCGATACAGGTTCTCGAGCTGGGCGGGACACTAAGCCCTAACCTCCCGACCCTGGTGATGGTCCTGGGTCCCTGCAACGATGGGGACAGAGGTCCAGGCGCACGAGCGGGATCGCAGTTCGTTGGCTGAGCCGCCTGGAGTGGGAGTCTGGGGTAATTTGCCCTGATCTAGCTAAGCACGGCCAAGGACGGCTGCTAACTGAGATGTCGCTAGCTGTGATCTGTACAAAGTAAAGCCAAGCTCCTGCCCCCCACAAGCTTAACGTGGCGAGCCGCGTGGCCTAGGAGTTTGCGATGGCACTGGGAAAGCGCAGAAAAGAGGACCTGAGCTTCTTCGAAGCTCTCGGGCTGGCGATCTCCATAGAGACAGACAGGTCGCGGCGGGTTTTTGAGACATTGAAACGAGTTAGCGCGCCGCGCCACATGGGGAACGGATGGGAATCCCATGCGTCCAGTGCCCCTGTGCTTGGCATTAGATTTCCAGAGCAAGACAAATAGTGCGCGCAAGAGCAAGAGAAACACGAAAACGAGCCACAAGAGCTTGAGTGCCCAACCCTACTACTAGGGCTACAAGTCTCCTGAAGCAAGAAGGTGCCCTGATTCGGCTCTTGACAGTCGGCAGCCTTCCCGGCGCACAGTTCGCGGGCCGCGCTGCGCAATAAATGACAAATGTCTGCACGTCGGCAGCCCGCCCTTTCTTGGCCGTGGTGGCCGGCCTGCAATGGTGGAGTGTCGAGTATACAAGGGGCGAGGAGGGGCATTCTAAGACACGTCCCGTCTTTCGTCCTGCCAATGAGTACACTTTGGACAATTGCGAATGCTCGAGGTTTTTCGCCTTTGATCCTGAGCATGACGATGCCAAGGGCAGCGGTGGGTAGTGTGACATGAGACACAGAACCCCAATGCGGATCCTCTTGCGCATGGAAATTCCGCTGATCCTCAGCAACACCGGGGAAGCAGTTGAACCCCCCCCCCCACGTCGCATCTTGACACGGAAACTGCAGTGGAACGTTGTGTTCAGACTCTACTTTAGTGTGGCAATGAGAGATTCCATGTGGGATTGGATATGGGATATGGGATATGGGATATACGGTGGACGGCAAACGCACACGGCTGGGATTCCAAAATGAGAGAGATAGGACGGCGAAGTGTATGTGTGCGTAAGAAAGCACGGATCCATGGTTCCCTCTTCATTCGACAATTGATTTCGCATGGCCCAAAATAAACGTCGGGGACGAATCGACAAACGCACGGAAGTTCGAGGCGGGGCGTGTCTGCTGTCTAATCCCTTCTCAGCGCGCCAAGCATGCCCTTGGGCCCTCAAAACGCGGTCTTAGCTTTGCGCTTTCTCAGCGCAGCAGCGTGAGGAAGCGCACTGACTGATACTGATGAGCCGGCACGCAGCTCAGCAAGGCAGGTGTCGGTGAACAGGCTAAGAAAGCGGAAGGCGAGAGTGTGAGTGGTGAGCAGGTGCGAGTGTTTCGGTGACTGCAGACGACTGCGGACGGGACTCGAAAATCGAAAATCATCGAAACACGCAACGGTCCCCGTCCCCCTCTCAACCACATTTCCGGGTGCGCGCCCCGTCGTCCTCCCACTCTCCCGGCCGAGGCCACCGAGACAGGACAACAATTGGCTCCCGGCTGTCGGCTGGCTGCCTCACCATTTTCCCAACAGACGACGCATCACCAATAGTAATCGCCAGTCGGTTGTTGGGTCGCTAGGTCGCTGTCACGATCGGCCTCTCGATTGCGCGCCATGGCCAGTCCCATCGGCCACATCATCAACCCTCCCGATCCCATCCCGGGTCGGCATCCGCACTCGCATCCACATCCGCATCACCACTCGCATCCCCATTCTTCTCATCCACAACCACACGCCCATCTACCTCCACATCAGCCTCCACCTCCTCCGCCAGCTTCACCCTTTTCCCTCTCCGCTCCGATCCACTCGGCCTCCAGCCTGGCCTTGGCCCCGCTTACCGCACCCCCCTCCTTGCCCGCTCCCCCGACCTCTTCGGCCTCGCTAGCCCCGCCAGAACAGCCTCCCCGCGGCCATGCCAGCACCCAGTCTCTGTACCAATGCGCCGACTGTCTCCGTCGGTACTCGCGGCCCGAGCATCTTCAGGTACCTACCCAACTTCCGACGCTCTGCTGACCTGAAACTTGAGGCCATCGTGTGTAACCAGTTGGCTGACGCGTCCTCAGAGACACATCGCGACCCATACTCTGGGGAAACGTTTTACCTGTGATGCATGTTTTTCTCCCTCTGCTGTGTCTGCCGTCTATTGGGACTAACCAAATCCCCAGATATGCTCAAAAGCCTTCTCGCGCGCTGACCTCCTGAAGCGCCACCGTGCTAACCATCAAGATGACAGTGGCACTAAGCGTAGGCGTGTGAACTCGTCCCCTGGTGCTGGTCGTGTGGCACATGCGTGCCAGGCCTGCGCGAAGGCGAGGGTGAAGTGTGAGGAGATGAAACCGCAAGTCTCCCGGTCGTCTTGCCTAGCCCTCTTGGCTAACTTGGTTTCAGGTGTACACGGTGCAAGAATCGTGGCTTGAGTTGCGAATACGCCTCCTCTGAAGATGCCGCTATGCATCTCCTCCATCTCTCGGCAGGGGCTCGCAGCATCGACCAGTCGCAGGAATCAAGTCCCGAGGAGTCCCCCTACTCTTCCTCCCCACACCACTCGACCATTAGCCAGAGCCAACACCCCCCGCCAGCCGCGACGCTATCTCCCAACTCCTACCCCCCTCCTATGAGTGCCTCAACTGTGACACAAGCTCCTATGTATACTGGGCACGCCCCAGTGAACGAGGAAGCCCAACTGCCTACGCCCGAGACTATGATGGACCAAAGCAACCCCGATAGCTATCAACCTACATACCCTAGCAACGGTATTGTCGAAATGGCCAAGGTCCCCTTTTCCGACTTTCTGCGTGACGTTCTCTACGACCAATCCATGAGCGATCCCGACAGGCTAGCCGAAGCTCACGGCTTAGCTGTCTTGGATTTCTGCGATGACGCTAATCTTGACCTGAAGGATATCGACTTTGGTCTCCTGGACCACTGGAACGTCGAGGGTGCGTTGCGTGTGCCTGACGTGAACCAATCCGGCCCAGATGAGTCCGTAGACCTGGCAGCGATGCGGTCAAAGCTGGTCAAGATCTGGACCGAGTCACCGTGGCGCTGGAGCCCCGCAAAGACGGATACGGGCTATACTGAACAGTCAAATCTGCCTCTGTCTACCGGAGATATCCACGGTACACAGCTGAATGAGAATGGGAACATGCTGGATCGGGTTGTTCAGGAGAAGCTCCACACCTCAAGTCGAGACAAGATTCTGGCCATTGTTCTAAATACTTGCCACGAAAACAGCATGCGGGGGAGGGTTGCGTCTTCCTTTCCATCCGCCGACATCATGGACTCATGGGTCCATATCTTTCTGGCCTCACACCTGTGTCAGGTTTCGGCATGGATTCACTATGGCTCCTTTTCGCTGAACACGCAATGGCCAGAATGGCTTGCCATCGCTGCCTCCGCCGGCGCGGTGCTGGCTCCGGTCCCCACGCTACGACGTTTCGGTTTTGCTCTTCAGGAGGCAGTTCGTGAGTGTTGACGAGTTCCACAAATACTGAGCCGAGCTGATCCAGTTACACAGGTCTTACAATACCATCGAGGGTGAGTGTCCAATGTACAGTTCGGCTTGTTGATGTACTAAAAGCCTGCTAGTTTGAAGAAAACAACAAGAAAATTGCAGATATCGGCCTTGTTCAGGCGTTGATGCTGGTGCAAGATGTGGGCCTTTGGAGCGGGAATAGACGGAAGATGGAGATTGCAGAGTGCCGTAAGCTACAGAAATCCAACTACACCATCTCGCATGGCTAATGAGGTTACAGATTTGTCGATCCCGATTGCGGTAAGAAGTATAGTGGCTGCTTTGACCTATAGTCGCTGACATGTTCGAAGATGATGCGTTATAGGGGCAAGTTCAAGCGATCAGCCTATCCTAATATTGCCATCGTCCCCTCCGACGAGGGTAAGGTTCTTGAGGATAAGTGGAAGGCATGGTATGAATTTGAGTCTTGGAAAAGGTATGTTAACTAGCCCCGATTGGATAACAGCTACTAATCACTATTCAAGACTCGTCTTCCATGCGTATTTGAGGGATTCTCAGGTTTCAATGACGCAGTTCTGCAACCCCTCGATGTCATATGCGGAGCTTACACTTCCTTTGCCTTGCTCAAAGGAACTCTGGTTCGCCCGCACGGCGGAGGAGTTTAAGATGAGATATCTTGAAGCCAGAGTCACTGAGGGCAAGCGCACCCCATCACTCGGCGACCTCTTTCGGAACATTGAGCAATTGTCGCAGAGCCACAACCAGCTCGACGTCCAGTTTGCCATATCGGTTTATCTCCATGGCTTCTGGTCACTGATTTGGGAATTTCGGCAGCTCAACTCCGTCTACGGGTCAACGACACAATCTAGCGGTTTCACAAACAATCCGAGTCTGTTGCTAAACTCGCGCCACCAGGAGTTATGCAATCTACTGAAAAGCTTCCAGGTCGTTACCTCTGGTTGGCATGAGATGCTTTCAGCTCAGGAGAGCATAGTGCTCCACCTCCTTTTGATGAATTTGCACGTGTCCCTCGACGACCTGCAGCTATTTTCGGGAAAAGAGGGCGAGGAGCAAGCGCGTAGCGTTTACCCGACACTCAGACATTGGTCCGAAACTCCTGAGGCGCGTCACGCTTTATGGCACGCAGGTCAGATTCTCCGTCAGGGTAAGCTCTTCCCGCTAGGACATCTTAAGGACTTTTACGCCGTCGCCGTTCACCACGCCGCACTATGCCTCTGGACCCACGGCGTGGTCACCAAGGGGTCTCAGTACGGTCAGCACCAAAACCAGCACCACCACCACCACCACCAACAACACCCCAACCATCAACAACAACAACAACAACAACAACAACAACAACAACACCGATACCAACAGCACCAACAACAACAAACTCCCCTTGGGTGGGTAGAGGAAACAGTCTTCCTCGACGGTGCCGACACACCGCAGGTCCAGCGCTTCATTGCCATCGGCCAAGGCCGCGCCGCCATCCGCGGCCCCGACAACAGGACGCGGGACGCCTCAGCTCCGCCTCCCGCTGTGAGTTTCTTGAAAGATCCCCGCGGGTGTATGGATGTAGCACAAGAGGTGTTGCGGGTCAACTTTGTGGCGGGCGGGCCCGAGAGCTTGCCACCCATCAGCGAGAATATCATTCACTTGCTGAAGCAGCTGGGCGGGGCAGCCTGGGCGGTGGGAATGGGGGGATGAATGAGTTTGTTGGGCTACAAAGTAAAAGCCTGAAGGCGCTTTTATGCTTCTTGGGGTCGGAGATACCCATTTTGCATTGGTTTTGTTTGGCGTTTGGGATAGTGCAGATGGGAGGATCTTTTGTTACATTGAAAGGGTTATATACCACTTGCGCCGGGCCAAGTTATTTGGTCTAGAGCGTTGTTTGTGTATCTAGGGATGGTTTTCTTGCCTGAGAGGGCAACTTGATGAACTGATGGTTGGATTTCTTGATGGATTTATGTTTGTGTGTTGTATACTGTGTGTGAATTGTTTGTGGTCTGTGTGTGTGATTGTTTGTGCGTGTGCGGTCGATTTCCCCGCAATAATTACCACAGGCCGAACATCGCGAGACCCGCAACCAAACATTGTCAACGACGCCATCTTGGCAACCAGAGCGCAATATATTCCTAAGATCAGGGCATGGGAGCGACTGCTTTATTGGTGGTGTGGTGAAGCGGCTGGTGCCAGGCAGTTATGCAGAATCGTCCACGCCCGATCGGCGTTGGACTGCAGCGATACGGCCAATATCTTGAGGAGGGTATGGGCAGCGTACTGCTTCGACATCACAACCCTCACGAGACACCGAGACGAGACCAACGAGGTGGGGTGGAAGATGTGAGCGACGAGGGGGCGCAGTAGCAGTGCCGTTGTTGGCGAGAAACGATCGTCTAGCCAAACCGGCGCCTCTCTACCTTTCCAGCGCGTCCTGTCAGGGATTCTCACATTTCCTGCCTTCAACAGCACCCTCTCCGGCCAACACCACCACCACCTCACTGTCTAGTGTTGTCTCTTGGGATGTCGTGTTACCCGCCGCCCAGCGGAACGCCCAGCGGAGCCGGCCTGCCACCCATATCGTGCGGCTACCCGGAGGGCTGTGCTTGTCATCGGCGGGTGGCACGACGACTGCAGCGGCGCGGGGCGGGGGCTCACAGCATTCCCTGAGAGCGCCGGCAGCCCGGAAAGATGGCTCCGCCGCCATCTTTGCTCCGGGCCGGCGAGACCGATCACCTCGGCCTCGGCGTTCTCGTCCAGGCGGAGGCGTGCTCCTCGGCACGAGCGTCCCAGAAGCCTTAAAAACAAGCTGGTGGAGTGCATATACATTCCCACGCACACGGCCTCAGGTCGCGCTCTCGGCCACGGAAGATTCGTCGTTCCTTCGCCCCGCCTTACATATCACCGTCGCCGTTGTGTATGTGTCGACCGAGATGGTGTAAGACGCGACGCAGCGATTACGGTGTGACTGTGGCACGCCCCTCGACGTTGCTGGTGACTCTCCCCATCGTCTTTGGGGGGTTTTTGGAGGGTCGGTGACTGCACTTGGTTACGCAGCAAATGGTGATGAACGACATTCGAGAAGGAGACTGCTTGGTTTACATTGGTCTCATACGGCATGCATGAAGACGTCGGGCGGTGCTCCTCGCTTCCATTCGTTTTGGAGCGAAGGCCTTGTCGTCGGCGTTTCTGTTTGGCCGTCCGTGTAGCGATGCATTGCATCAGGGGCTGAAGCTTTATCGATATAAGGAGCGACTTCCCCCTCCCCTCAAAGGCGACAACTATAACGACTCCTCTCCTACATCACCTCGCCGCGTTTATGCCACGGCCGCTGCTATCGCCTCAACCCCGGCCACAGCCTGCCTCGTTACACCATTACCGACTCCTCGGGCATCTTGCGACGAGGGCGGCGGTGCCGGCCTTGCCGGCCCTTAGATCCGACCGCATAAACGACATCGTGAGGCTCTCCTCACCCCCATTCGCTTTGGGGTATAGGCGTCACTGTCGGTGTTTCTGTTTGTCCGTCCGCGTGGCGGCGCAGTGCCTCTAGAGCTTCGTCGATAAAAGGAGCGGTTTCCCCCCTCCCTCTCGAGGGCGACGGCTGCGACAACTTGCTTCCTACATCTATCTCGACGCCCACAACCACCAATTCCTGTCACGATGGCCTAGGCCAGCTTGAGCGGCGGACACACGAGCACCAATGATCGTTGGCGCTGGCCGGATTGGTCTGAACATCGGTGGTTAACCTGGTATCTTTAGACTGCATCAAAGAGCTTGTAAAGGAGAGGGACGAGCTTCGTCTCTGGACTCCTGGGCAATGAGCGGAGCAGGGTGGATTGGCGCAGCTATGGAGCAGGGGAAGAGGCCGCACTACAAAAGCGATGTCAAATACCGGGTCCTCGCCTGCATTGATCGCGCCATGAGATCTGCTCGCTGTTATTCTAACGCTGGTGATGGTGCCGCGGTGTAGAACGTGATTCTAGTGGGTGGGATGTGTGACGGAGAAGCCTAGGCACACGTTGATGATATAGTCAGGACAAGGGGCTTCCTGGGTCTGTGTTTCCCGGCTGTCCTTGTCCCAGCAATAAGTACCGGGGCAGTTGGTGCATCGCAGATGGCAGCGAGACCTATGCAGGAGGATGTATTCAACACCTCTGCTATTGTTTTGGGGCTCTAGCTCTTAGCTAGCTTGGTGGCCAAGTCTTGGCCAGCGCTTCCCCTGAAAATAAGATCGGCTCCCAGGGCCCTTTCCTATATCAGTATAGAGGCCAACCCTCTCTTTAAGATAGTTGATATTTTTGGGTATAGGCTTAAACCAGTATCCTGGTATTATATAGCTTAAGTATGAAGTGGTATGTTATTGTTGGAGGAGCATGCTTGGAGACCTATGTTGGTGATGTTCCTATAAAACAAATCCCTTGTTCCTGGGTCAAGGAGAGCCGACAATTAGAAGAGTTGATGTGGGCTAGGATATGCCCTCTTTTAAACAGTAGCCAGTAGAATAAATATCATTTTTAGATCAAAAGTCCCAAAGCCTGGTGAGATATATATGTAGGGAAGGGGAAGTGATATTTATGGGAATGCCTGTATTTATGCTGATACCAGCTCCTACAATAGTTATGACTCTGGAGGTAGCATTAAACATCTTCATAATGCTTTATAAGTGGAGATTGTCGTTTGGTTGTATATAGATGATGGTTATTTTGTACCAAAGGGAAGCAGTAATTGTCTCGTTAAGGCTGGGATGGAGACTTGTAAGTTGGTAAGGTAAGGGCAAAGAAAAGGGCAAGGAGGGGAAGGGAGACCAAGAGTGAGAGGGCATTGTATACTCTGGAAAACTCTAGGCATCCCAGACCTTGACCATACCTGCTGGGCTTGGATGGCCATTTGCAACACATGGATTACTGAAAGACCTGCAGTATTTGATATGAGAGTGCGAGGGATGTACGGTCTGTAATTGTTTTTCGTACGCGCCTATGAATCCTGTTTTATAGCATGAGGAAGTTCGTAAGCGTTTTGGTGCCGCTGGAGGGGTACTATGTTTTTGTTGTGTCACTGCGCGGCAGGCGGGCCGGACTTCCTCAAGGACGAATGGCATGAATTATTGTCGTGTAACGGGAAGCGGCAAGAGACGATGGCATCTTTCGAGGGGAGGGTACTATCTTGGTTTATGGGAACCGTACGGTGTGTTTGGAAATAGTCGTGACATGAACACTGTTGTGGAAGATGAAGTTCATGATCGACGAGCAGTATGGAAATATGCATTGGTAAATAGTATTACTGATTAGGTGTTTTAAATCGCTGCGTGGGAGCTATTCCTCCCCCCCTTTCCAAATATCCCGTCCCCGTATAACCAACATCCAACCATGGCCCCTTCATCATGTCTTCTCACAGCGAACCCTCGTCTGGGTCCGACTATCCATTTCATTACCCACTCCCTAAACCTTCCGAAAACACAGTGTTGAAGAAGAAAAAACGAAATCAAAGGCCGTTAAGGTGTAAATGATGAGCCTGCTCCATGCATGCTGAAACAAAAAGAGGAAACCCCCCCACTAGCCTATGATGCTGAATAACATAACCCCTAAAACCGATGCCCCGGGTATCGAGTCCGTTCCGAAGCTGAAAATGCTGAATGATGAAAGGAAGTTGAGAATGAGAGTGGGTGGTTTGGTGAATGAGTGTCGGCGGAGAGTCGTACATCTCCCGTCATAAGATAGCCCCCTCGGCATCTCTTGATGTTCAAGAGACGAATCGCAAGCCTCAAAGCCCACCCCCGCAATCCCCCATCCTCCTTCTCAAGAAATACTCCATCGCACACTCATGCGGCCTCTTGGCAAGCGCTTCGCGCAGGAACCGGTGGAGGTTGTATACATCCATCCGGCTCCCGGCAGCGCTCCGGCACCGCTGCGACGAAGGCCATGGCGTGAGGTTCTTCTCGAGCGTGGCGAAGTCGTCCCACGTCCGGTAGATGGTGCAGGCGCGGTTACGCTCGTAGTGGAGCGTCACCTCGAAGAGGCGGTCCTCGCGGCGACGGTGGGGGCCACAGTCGTCGGCGGCGTCTTGGGCGAAGGCGTGGTTCGTCGACGAGGACCGCCTCACGCAGGTCGCGATGGGCAGGTGGCGGGTGCCGTTGTAGGTGTGGTGGTGTTTGTGGGAGTGCAGCTGCGGCTTGCTGGGGAGCGCCGGTACAGGCGACGGTTTGATTTGCATGGTGGATGGTGGTGGGTGTGGTGAGGTGATTGGGAGGATGAGTGTCATGGGGTTGACATCACTGAGAGAGGGAGCGTCGGTGGCTCGGCCGGTTCTGGGTTGAGAACGGGGAGGCGGTGATATCTTAAGAAGGGAGATGATCAAGAGTATTCGGAAGCGGTCCCTCCCGCTTTCGGACTTGGAGATTCGGGCGTTGAGGAAATATTAAGAGGACTAAAAGGAAAACAAGAGGCCGCTATGCCACACTGCGCCTTGTTTATCTCGCGCACACGCACTTTGTATGCCGCGGCGTGGGGGAGCTCGGGAATGGTATATTCGAGAAAGGAATGAGAGAACAAGGGCATTCGGATCATAAAAAGGCTTGGAACCCCGGACCGTAGTGGTCCAGGAAAGGTCCAGGGCTGTGGAGTGCGGACGACTTGAACACACAAGCAGGGTTTGGACGCATGAAAAACACGGCGAGTCAACCGGCCACGTCCACTCCGCGACTCTGTGCTGTCAGGTGGCCCCCAAGATGCAGTGCCGGACAGCAGCAGCAGGGCTGACATTGCTGACGTGCCGGAGGGCTCGAGGATCGGGTTGGTGCATCGTCATTTAAAAGCGCATCCGGGCACCGCTTATGAATGGAGGAAGCCGACGGTGAGGCTTTGGAGAACGGTAGTGTTCTGACCTGAAACGAGCTAAACCCGGGGACGAATGGTCGCTGGTACCTGCTGGTTGCCTTCAGGCGCCTTTGTCTTGTGGTGGAATCTCTGGATCTGGTTCACCGCAAGACCTGCATAGAGATCGATTGCGCAGAGCCTCTTTCCAGACCTTCTACCAGGCCTTGCCCGCATCGCAAAACATCGCGGGTGGCTGCGAAGGCAGGCAGCCCATGCATGAACCAATCGTCTTGCTCCTGGGTTCTGACCGGGACGACGGTGAGATGCAGTGAGATACAGGCAGAAGCATCCACCCGGTGGGTAGGAAAGTAAACAGACAAAAGATTAGGCCTCCAAGCGAAGCGGCCCGCGCCAGGGTGAGCGAGAGACGCGACTTGAGGCTGAGACTCTCACTTGAGAGGGTGCATGAGGCAGCAGCAGCTCAGATTGATAAGAGCGAAGTTGGAGAAAGAAAGGCAGTTGCCCGTCGTGGCTGCCAAGACCTGTCTGCGGGAGTGTGGGCACTGCGTCCGTAATTGGTTACGGCTGATGACGGGCACAATTGGGAATAGCGCGTGGTTGAAACGTGTACCCCTGTCCACCCTTGTGGTTCCCCATGGCGATTCTGAAACAAAACGGTTTGCGGGGCTCACGCGCATGAAAATGCAAACAACAATAATTACTTTACCTCGATTCGCCTGCCAACTGGCAATTTTCCTTGGTCAGGAACACCGCTGCTCTCTTCAATGCCATCTCACAACACCAGGATGGGTTCGCTGTCCTCTAGGGCAGATTCTATTTTTATTTTTGAATCTTGAGGGATCACCCCGTTGCGCCCATAGCAACGGCCGGCGCCGCTGATTTGCTAGCGCAGAAAAAGAAATAAACAGATATCTCCGAGTCGATCGATCCGACGCGGCGATGCGGGAGATCAGACGGAGGGATCATGGAAGCCTTGGTTTATCTTCAAGGCATTAGTGTGTCAAAATTTCGATTTCTGTCCAGCACACCTTCTGGGCCGAGGTCTGAGGTCTGGTGCTCTTCAGGAATCGCGGGGTCAAGTCAAGTTTTGGCAGAGCGCGTTGTTGGGGCTGGTTGTGTGCTCTGGCTGTCAACAAGGGTCCATTGTGTGACGGGATGGGCGAGGAGGAACACTAAAAGTAACGAAATAAACAGAAGGTGAGCCCTCAGAAAGCAGTGCCTGGGCCTGCAACGTGCCCTGCAAATAAATGCCCGAACTGCCCTCCACTCCAGCTGCAGCGCCCTGCCAAGCTGCCCCTAGCCCCGTGCATCCGCAGCTGCACCTGTCCTTCCTTGAGAAACGAGTAAACGCGTCCCGACATCTGTGTGCCTTCCCTTTCATCTGACCTTCTGGCCCCGTCTTCGCTTTTTTCTTCTCCTTCCATTTCCTTTCCCACTGAAAACCAGCTTTGAAAGCAATCTTTTGTTTTTTGCTGTCCACCCTCTGCCCTCTGCCTGCACCGGCAACAGGACTGCTTCACACCCCAAACCGCCCTCTTGGATCTTTTGCGACACCATTGTTGCTCGCTCAAGACATGGCGCTGCAGACTGCATACAAGCGGTTCCTCGCTTCGCCAAACTCGGCAGCGTTGGCACCAAACGCGACTCTGCACTACATCACCACCATCACCAGCTTCACTGGCGCGACCGAGATCATCAAGCACCTGGGCACGTTGCGTAGCCAGGTCAAGAAGAAGAAGGAGGATGCCCTCTTTGTTATTGAGGGCAAGAATGCAATTGCTTTCGAGGTCGACACCACCCTAGAATTTGCCACAGGCGGAGGCGCCTACCTCCCTGGCCTTGACGACAACTTTGTGTCTGATCGCACCGTCTATCTCCCGATTGTAAGCTCCTACCTAACCTCAAGTCCCATCCAATGCGATCGCGACCCCGCTGACACAGCTGTTCTTTAGCTTCACATGGTTACGTTTGACAGTGAGGGCAAGATCACACAGATTCGCCAGAACTGGGACCAGGGATCGCTTCTCAAGCAGCTCGACGTCATTGGCAAATCCGGTCGCAACTGGCCCATTCGCGACAGCAAGGACCAGATCAGCCTCATTGCCAGGTGTGTCAAGCCGGCGGGCGGCCCGCCAACCACCGAGGAGAATCTCACCCGGGCTCGCGGCAACTCGACCAACGTTCTGCGCGATCCCCACGCATCGCTGGCCCTCTTTGCGCCGCGAGAGGACGTCGGCAATCTTCCGGCGGCCGTGGTTTCCCCGTACGCTGGTACCCGCCCTCGCCAGAGGTCTTTTACCGAGATCCTTGGAGACGAGCCTGCCGAGGACGAGGAGGAGTCGACCTCGCCGAGCAGGGGTCGCGAGCGGTCGCAGTCGCCCAGCAAGGCTATTGCGCCAAAGATTGGCGCCGGAAAGAACTTCCAGCCAAGCCGACTCTTTAACACGGAGGAGGGTGACGAGTCTCAGCATGATGAGCCCGAAAACCACCAGGCTCGTAGTCGCCATGTGCAACCCAACCCCGGGAAGTATTCGCATTTCGACTTCGCCGATGGATCCGACCCGCAAGACGCACCCAAGGCTGGCGTGGGCTTCGACAAGAAGCCAAAGACCAAGCACGATACCAACTGGTCGTTTGAGGACTTTGTAACACCACAGAAGCCGACCGCAAGCCGCGTCCTGCACAAGGCTCGCGACGTGCGCCACTGGGGCAACGATGGCGACAAGGATGTGGTTGATGATGAACCGCAAAAGAAGACCGGGCAGGTCAAGGGACGTCGCGACGCCGAGGCACACTTCGACTTCGTTGATGATGGACCGGAGGGTGAGCGGCGCAACGTTGGCCGCCCTCGCGGCACCGCCCACAACACTGGGCTTGGTCTATATGAAAACAACCTCCATACTGAGGATGGTACCGTACCGACGCCAGGCCCCCTGCCATTAACTAACGTAACCAACCTGGGTGGTCGGCACAAGGACTTTGACCCGCACTTTACCATTACCGATGAAGCATCCAGCGGCAGCGGTGCGCAGCCCGAAAACGCGAAGGTTGGCGATGACCGCAAGAAGGCGGTGCGCATGTTGGAGAGCAACTGGTCATCATACGATGTGTCTCCGGTCTCGCAGAAGGAGAACAGCAACCCCAATACCAACAAGGCGGGTGACGACCGCGGCATTGTCATTGCTGGCGACGGCATGGGTGGCAAGAAGGGAACTTCGCGCGGCTGGATCTTTGGCGGCGAGAACGACGATGGGACCCCGCAGGCCGTTCCCGGAAAGCAGCAAAAGGGCCCATCGGCCAAGACGGATAACTTCTGGGAGTACTAGCGGGCCAACCCCCAGTCGGATCCCACGAGGGATGGATGGCCCCTTGAAAGGAAGAGACACGGCCGCCTGATAAAGTCTTCCTTTGATGATTACACGTCTTATGCATGCCGCTCGATGATTCATGAAGAAGAAATACACAGCAGCCGAAAACACTGATTTAGGGAGACACATCCACGCGGAGTTTCTTTTTCGTCTGTTTATTTATTGTCGGCCTACTCTTTGGCTTGCGCCTACAGGGTCTACTGAGCAGCACTGGTTGATCTTGTATATCTCCTTCGCTGAGAGTTCGGTTGTTTCGCCAGGCACTCTGTGGTCTTTTATTGGGGGAAGAGAAAAGGGCATATGGATTCCGGGCAGATTAGGTCTCTACCCCTGTTATTATTGATGTTGGGTTACGGTGTACTATACACCAGACTCTGTACCTTTTGTGGAATCATCTCGGGCTATCCCGTTGAGTAGGAATAGGCGGGTTTTTCGGTTTTATTGTACTTCACTAAGTCGTTGGGAAGACATGCATGTGCTTGGTGCTTGTTAGAAATTGATAACCCCTGTTGACTTGAACCAAGCCTTTCAAGTTTTTGGGGAATACTGGATTCCGCAACACATGTTTTGTATGTTGATACAAGATGCGAACCTTGAGATGACGGAGGCATATAAAAACTCGAAGGTTGACATAAACTCCCTGTTCGAAATAACGTAATCGAATTCCATCATGGCGTCATGATGCACCCTCAGAGATCTACACATTGGTAGGTAAGATACGTACACACGAAATACAATTCATAATCTTTGAGAAAAGCACAGGAAACAAACCAAACACCCATCCTGAACCCAGGTATCTTTCGCAGAGCAGATGAAAACGAGAAACTCAGAACCCAATCGCCATTCCAAACAGCCACGCCAACATTACTAGTCCCTCGTGGTATCTCGTGATAACGACCCCGAGTTAGCTTTGAATGCCAAGTCGCCGCCGTCCGTTGAACCCATTTTGGCATCCGCCTCTTTATATATCATACCGGCAACGCAAGCAAAACGCTCACCCAACGCCGCGCTTGATCAACCCACTAACTAACCAACACTTGAAATCTTGCCTCACAAACGCAATCCAAAAAAAAAAAAAAAAAAAAAAAAAAAAAAAAAAATCAACACAAAAACTTGTACACCTTCTTCCACACGGGCCACGCGCTTCGCTCGTCGCGCTCCTGCTGCACCAGAATCGGCAGGTTAAACCCCTTCCGGCCCGTGTCCACATCGATATCCCTAGCACTCACCCAGCGGGTGCGGAACCACAGCTTGTACCCGAGATAAGTCGCGCCGACGATGGGCACGCACAGGAACTGCAGAAAGAAGTGCTGCGCGACGCTCCTCGGGGTTTCGCCGTTGACCGGGCGCGCGTCGGGCGCAGCGGAGAGGGGGACGGGCCATGCAGCGGTCCAGAACTGGGCGATGAGAACCAGGCAGTTGAAGGTGAGCCCGATCCAGGAGCCGGCGACGCCAGCTTGAGCGCGAAACGCGAGCTCGTCGAGGCTGCGGCCCTTTGCGGCCCAGGCGCGGCGGAAGCGGATGTGCGCGAGGTTGATGCTGCCCCAGGTGATGATGGAGGAGAGGCCGGACACGGCCAGGAGCCAGTCGAGAACGTCGGCCTGCTGTTCGAGGTCGGCGAGATAGCCAAGGAGGCCGACGAGGGCGGCGACGAGGATGGCGACCAAGGGCCGGCCGCGACGGTCGACGTAGCCGAGGATCTTGGGCGCTTGGCGCTGGTCGGCGAGAGCCGCGAGGGTGCGCGAGCTGCCGAAGACAGCGCTGTTGCCGACCGAGATGACGGCTATAAGGATGACGCCGTTCATGACGCCAGGGAGCACATCGATGCCAGCAGATTCGATGGCGATGACGAAGGGGGAGGCTGAGGCGTCGGCCATGCTCTTGGCACCCAGTAGCCGGGGGTGGTTGTACGGGACGAGGAGGCCAATGAGGGTGAGAGCGACGACGTAGAAGAGGGTGATGCGCCAGAAAACTTGCTTGATGGCTGTCGGGAGCGACTTTCGTGGATTGACCGTCTCGGCGGCGGCAAGACCAACTAGCTCAGTACCGGCGAAGGCGAATGCCGCCGTGACAAAGACGGAACATAACCCCTTGAAGCCATTGTGAAAGGCCCCTGGGTCGGTCCAGTACTTTCCGCCAATATAACCCTCGTCAGGGAAGCCGCCAATGTTGATGACGCAGCCAAGGAGGCTACGAAACTGAGGTGAGCGATTGGGACTAACAATAGTTACAGCATGGGGCACTCACATGAAGCCGATCACGGCCGTGACCTTGACGATGGCAAATATGAACTCTGCTTCGCCATACCCTTTCACACCAAACAGGTTGATGGCGACAATGGCGACGAGGAAGATGGTAACAAATATGGACCGGTTTAAGTGGCTATTCCAATAACCAACAGTTATGGATGCCGCCACAATTTCGAGCGGCAAGATTATGAGCCATTGTAGGGCGTAGTTCCACCCCATGGCAAAGCCCCATGCTGGATCGAGGAAGCGCGTCGAGTAGGCCGAAAAGGAACCAGCCACGGGGAAAGTCACGGCCAGCTCGCCTAGCGCCTGGACGGTACAGTACAGCATGACACCGATAAAAGCGTACGCGATCAGGATTGCCGCCGGGCCACCCGTATTGAGGGCCTTGCCGGATGCTACAAACAGGCCCGTGCCTGGCGCATTCACATCATGTCAGTAAAGGGGCTCCTGGCTAACATTTTGACATAAGTAGAAAAGTGGGCCGTACCGATGGAGCCTCCTATCGCTATCATCTGGAGATGTCTCCCCTTCAGCTCCCTCGACAGCCCCGTGTTGACTGTGCTGAGAGTCGCAGCATGGAGGTCAAAATAGTGCCCCCCGTGGTTGTCGTCCGAGCCAGGCCTCACTTCCATGCCCCCGTCATAGTCGAGGGCGCCCCTATCCCGGCCGTCGAAGCTGCTTGCGACTATTTTTGGCGTTGCGCGCTGGTTCGGATCGCGGCGAAACGAGTCGATCCAGCGGTCCACGGTGTCGCGGCCGCGGCCCCGCCTCCCACGCCGGGGCCGGCCCTCGTCGTACAGGTATGCGGGCCCTCGCGGCGTGCTCCAGCTGCTCCCCTGGGCCAGCGAGCCCTCCTTGAGACTGAGCCGGTTCATCTCGACGTCGCGGTCGGGAGCCATTATCCCGCCCCGCCGCAGGTTTCCCGGTTATCACTGTCCTCCAATTTCTTCCCAGTTTTGCGCCCGTCAAATCCCCGCCAGCACCGTAGCGTTGGGACTCGTTTGCGGGGCTCGCTGGCGCTTGGGCGCAATCACACGGCCCGTCGATATATTCGGGAGAGTACCTAGCGGGCTGGTTTCTTTGGTAGACTCCTCATTTCAGTGCCGGGGCGGCATCATATCGTCATCCTGGCCTGGCTGGCGCCGTGATGTCGTCCCTCGCTCTTGGATCGTGGTTTACACGTGCGCGTAGCTTCGACAGAGAGTGGATTGGCCTTCCACTGCGAGACATTGGGCATTAGGGAGGCGGCGAGGAAAGAAAAAAAGAAGAAGCAGGAGGAAACCGATCAAGGAGGCAAACACAACAGGGCTGGGTGCCGTGTGCGTGTGTGTGGTGCATGTGCTGCGTGGTGTGAGTGCCCGTTTCCCTTTGGCCCAAAGGAGGCTGGACTTGGCTTATCGCTCGCAGCTGGGCCTGCGTTGCCCGCATCCTGCTTCTTGTTGGGCTTGCAACACCTCAGTTGCGGCAGGCCTTTGGGGGTCTTGTGTTTCCAGGTTGGGGGGCCGAAGGGGTCTCCCCCCCATGCCTCCCATTGGCCTGGGCCGGCCTGGTGCTGTATCTGCTGTATATCTGCTGTATACACTACAGCGCTCCTCGCCACGCCCCGGGGAAGGGAGGATGGACGGGAGCACGGGGAGGATGGGCTATCTGAGGCTGTGTGAGAGGCCCGCATGGCCCAAGGATGGCCCATAGGATTTGCGACAGGGACAGGGGGGCAGGGGCGTGCCTTCTGTTCCACATCTCCCACATCTCGCCTGCCCACTCCCCACTGATCCGCCAGTGGTGCGTGCTATCGGGCGTGTGGGGTAGCTTCAGTGCGACAGCGCTCCCTTTTTACACAGTCCAACAGCAACGAATATTACGATATTGCTGCGTCCCATCAACCCAATGCAGCGCGCACTGCACCGCAACGTCCTGCGATGCCACCCTTCGACCCCTTACTCCATATAATTTCCGGGAGTCTGGGCTGTCCGGCTGACGTCCAACGTGGCAGTCCGACGCGGGCAACCGCCCAGTCCCCGTCGAGCAATATATCGCCGCTGGACGGAACCCCATTCCCAATTCCGCGTTCCCTGCCCACCTCAGGCCTTCAGGTGTGGCCCATCTCATCTCGATAGCCCACCCAACCCTGTGCCCTGCCAGCCCATGCACCAACCAAGATTGCTGATGCCGCTGAGATGCCCTGCCTGCTCGCTCCCCCCACCACGCTGACAGCAACGGCCCATGCGCGCAGCCTTCTGATAAGCCTGGCACACGTCGATGGGGGTCGCGGTGGTGATGCTGCAACAAACTAGCCCAACACAAAGACCGAAAACCACCCCGTCCCGCATCGCTAGCCTTCTTTTACATTTGTTTTGCCTTCTTCTTTTTCTTCCAAGAAGGCTTCCATCGCCACGACCCGACACACCACTGAGACACCTCGGGGGAGGCAATTCGATCCAATCGCTGCTGGTACCGAAGCAAAGAAAAAAAATGTCTCACCTTATCTTCCACCCCTCCCTGCTTGCTTCTGGAACCCCTTTCCCTGTCTTAAATCCATTGAATTCCGTGACCAAGGAAGCGCATCCATCGCATGACACATGCTGCGGCGCCATGACCACAACAGCAGGTCAACACCGCGGCAAGTGCTCCAGCCCTGACATGAGCCAGCCACTGGGCAATAGATCGTCAGTCATCAAACAATTTCATATCACATACACCTGCTAACACCAAAACCCGAGTATTTACATAACGACACAGCCCCAACCATACGTAAGTTAGACACCCAATTTTTATTTCCATACCCCCACCAGTAAACACACAAACCTACACTGGGATATATCCCAACCACGTTACACAGCCTTATCCTCAATGTGCGTAGGAACCACCAGCTTCCCGTCTTTATCCCTCGGCGACCTCGCCCACCCCGTCTCAAACAGCGGCCCCATGTCAAATCGCGGCAGCGGGTGCGCCTCGGTATTGAGCACAATCTTGTCGAGCGGCAGCAGGTCGTCGGGCGAGAACAGCAGATAGAAGTACTTGAGCGTTTCGGCGAGCCAAAAGCTCTCCATGTTATCCTTGACATCGGGCGGAATAACATTGGCGTTCGATAGGCTGGTAAAGCCCCCGCCCTCTTCCACCGCCGTGTAGTTCATAAAGCTCTTGAACATCTCCCATCCCCAGTCGCGGTACCTGACGTCGCCCGTGATGCGCCACATGTAAAATAAGCTCTCAACCGTCTCGGGCCGCTGCAAATTGTGGCTGTCAAACGGCCGCACGTCAAAGTCCTTGCGCCACTTCGCGTCCGGGTCATCGTCGAACTCGGCTGGCGCTGTATGCGGCGCTGACTCGGGCAGCGGCGGGTCGTGGATCTTGAAGTACGTGATCTCGGCTGCCAGCCCCGTTGCCATGACCTTGTACATGCCCCAGCACGTCTGCATCAGCTCGCGCGCTAGCTGCATGTCGGCATCGTCTTGCTTCGTCCACGTCGACAGTTTCCGGGCCTCCTTCTCCGTGAGGCCGCCCGTCGCCGCGAGGGCAATGGTTCCCGGCATGAAGCATACGAGGTGATCCATCTTGGGCGACAACTCGCCGTCTAGTCCGCTCGGCCGCTCGCCGATGATGGTGAGCTGAGAGTGCTCTGTATACGTGACGAGGTGTTTCCTGACGCCATGGAGGGCTTCGCGCCACATGTCTTGGTAGACGGCCTCCTTCTTGTTGGTTTGCAGATACTGTTTGATCAAATACTCGTAGTATGAGTCTCCACGGCTGCCCAGCCGAACATTCTCCCCCCTGAATTCTCCAGTAGTAGCGTAGATGAAGATGGGCACCAGTCCATCCCTGGCCCCGTTGTCGTCAATAAGCTTGATCGCCTTTTCGGCTTTGTCCCAGAAATCCTTCTCGCCTGTCAACTTGGCAAGATACTTGAACTCGAGCTGCAGCGTTGCCGCCTCGGCAGTCGACGAAGCGCCATTGTCGGCGTGGGACGTAATGCCCTGGAACTTGGCGAGGTTGACGCTGGCATATGGTATGCCTGATGGCGACTCAAACGCCGCCATCAGCCGGTCGGCCAGGTCCTTTGCCTTCTCGAGGTACAGGTCCTCGCCCGGCTTTCCTGGATCATCATCCGGAATTGGGGCCATGTTCGGGAACTCGGTTGAGAGATAGTGCGCAGACAGCAGACCGCCTAGCATGCGAATCGTTGTCTCAAACGTATTCACGTCCTGGTCTTGGTCCCAGGTCAGCGACTTGGATAGCCACTCCCGGGCGTGTGTCAGCTGGGTGGTCATGTTCATCAACATCAGCGTGTCTAATGAATCGATAATGATCCAGCCGAGGCCCTTTGGCGCCATATACCTCCCGTCCTTTGAGATAGGATGGAACTCATCGCGGCCTAGAAATCCGACGTTAGCAAACCCGCAGGATGAAAAGAAGCCTTTACAAGGGTAACGCACCCCATGCATATCTCTCATACGCGCCCCAGCTCAGCTCCATCGCCTCAACAACCCTCTCCCTCCTCTTCAACCAATCCGCCTTCCCCCTCGCCTTGACATCGCTGTTCAACCACCCCCACTGCCCGAGCTTGATAACCGCCTTCTCGTGATGCTCGGCAAACATACCCGTCCACCAGACCAGCCCCAGGACAAACAGCCCCAAAAACCCACACACCCTCTTCTTCCTATACACCGGTCGCGCCCGCGCCGACGGCGCGTACGCGTACGGCTTGTCCTTGTACATGGGGAGCGCGGCCCGGTTGGGGTGGAGGAAGCCGTCGACCCGATCCTGCACGCCGCCTAGCACTCCGCCACCACCACCGCCGCCGCCGCCGCCACCGCCAATTCCTCGGACGCCCGCCGCGGGCCGCGCGGATACGCTGCCCGACGATGCCCACAGCCGGTCCTCTAGCTGTCGCTGTGGGTTGCTAAACGAGGGGACATTTTTCGGTATGGAAAACGTCGACATGTCGGTCTAGGACGCGCCTCCGACCGGGGGAGGGCGCGTTATGGGACGACAGCCGCGCCGGTTGGTTGGTTTGCCTTCGAGAGAGAGCGCCGGGGCGCTGGCTGGACTTGGGGCCTCTTTCAAGGCTTGGTTGGGATGTTGTCGGCTGGGCGCAGGATAAGGAGCAGGACGTGGAAGGGTTGAGATGGCGCGCTGGTTGTGGTTGAAGGCTCTAGTTGATTGTCAGGCTGGTTATGCCAGGGGCATTGCGTAGCGGCGACGGTAGGGTGTAATGTCGAGCTAGAGTTGGGGTCGAGGGTAAGGTGAGGTAGGTACACGAAAGGGCGAGGTGGCTTATACAACGGCTGGCCCCCAAAAACGTAGAGACGAACGAGTTGAGAGGCGGATCCAAAAGAAAATTGACGACAGAATGCGGATCGTATCTGAGACAGAAAGGGATAAGAATATTATACAGAGAATGCGTTTTCACTCGCAAGGCGGCCCTTTCTTGCTTTGCTCGCAAGGCTGTCCAGGATAACTTCCTGACAAAGGTGCACCGCGGGGCGAAAGGTTGAGGGAAGGCGTCAGCGAGTTATCTGAAGCTTTGTCAAGCACAATCCATTGGTTATAGGCTACTGTGGCATGTGTCGTGCCGCCTGTTACCTGTCTGCCGCGCAGCAGCCTTGGCACCTGAAAGGACAACTGTTGCCGCCGCCGCCTGCTCGCCTCCCTGACCGGCAACCTCATCCAACCCTAACCCCAGCCATTCACCAGTTAGGCGTGGATTGTGAGTTCTCCATCCCACAATCAAGCCCAAATCGCCTGCAACTGAAGGACAACCTCGTCTAGAAGTGACCAAGATTACTCAAACTTCTTTGGGAGCTGCACTCATTTTCATAACTGGCTATAGATTCACCCAATTTTCCCTTTAACAAACCAAGAAAAAATCTTACCAAGCCAGCCAGTCTCCTTCAACTAAGACCACCCCTGACCAGTCCCGATGGCCTCCTCAGCATTCAAAAATTACCCCAACCTCACCAGCGAGGAATTCGCCGAAGTATGCCACTATCTGGACCGGCGCTACTGTCAGGCGACCCTAGGCCCCGTTCGGCGACAATGGAAACTGCGGGTGTGCACCGCCTTCAACACGTCCTTTGGTCTAGGCTCTGAATACAACACCTACCTCCAGATCGTACGACCACTCGAGAATGAACTCGACGATGGAGACCTCTCGTCTTGCCTGGAAAAATTCTCCTTTGATCCACCGCCGCCCTCAGGCTCGATGGAGACCGAGGCAGATCAGGACATGATTGCCGCGGAGGAAGATGAGGTATGTAATGAAAGAAAACTCAGGTCGTGGGGTATCATTGTTTCTAGTCTCATATGGGGAAAGTATGCGTTGCCTAGGAAACCAAGGCCTGATAATCACGCTGGCTACGTCACGTATGAGATACACCTGCATCCAACCTACCAGGCGCCCTGTCTCTGGTTCAGTCTACATGATCTCGCCGTAGACGAGCTGGCCTTCAGCACCGACACCGTCTTTCGACGTCTGGTGCCAGACCAGTACAAGGACGGACTCCGTGCCGCCGGTGGAGTTGGCGGCATCTCAGCTGATGTACGTTTATGCCTTTTTTCTTTCTTCATTAAACTGTCAAGGAGTTAACTAGCGACTCTGCTGCACAGCCCAAACAGGTCTAGACTAACAAACCATTTTGTCTTCACTCTTTTTGGGGTTTCCAGTATCACCCAGTTACAGGCGTTCCCTCGTTTTTCATCCACCCGTGTCTCCTCGGCGAAGCCATGTCACGCTTCGACTGCTCTAAGGAGACATACCTGATGGTTTGGCTCGGCCTCGTTGGAGGCTGCGTCGGTCTGTGGGTACCGAAGGAAATGGCCCTCGAGTCTTAGAGATTTCAAGCCGGAAATCGGGGAGGGAAGGGGTAGTTGGCTGAACGCTCCCCCTCCCGTCGGCTTTCCACACAATCGCATGTGTGTGTATGCTGCCAGCCCCGGAAGAATGGCGCATTACTCGTCGTCACTATCCTCCTCCATGGCAACATCCGAGTCGCTCTCCTCGGACGAGTCGCCTGCCTCCCTTGGCCGCTTCGTTCCCCGGCTCTCGGGGGTTCCGGCGTCCGCCATGACGTGGTCGGTGCCGCCAGGCGGCTTGGTGGGAAGGCCGGGTGGTACCGCTGCCGATGTAGTTGCGCCGGGCACAGGGGCGTTGAAAATACTCTGCTGGAGGTCGGTGACCTCCACGGTGGCAGCAGAGGTGGGGATCTTGAAGGTACCGTCAAGCTTGGCGACGATGTTGGACTTGGACCTGGCATACGAGATTTTCTAGCATTCCAGTTAGAAGTAATTCGCGGCGCAAATATCTGGAATACTCAACGTACCATTGGACGCCCAAAGAATTCAAAGCCATCAAGCGATCGTAGTGCCTGTGTAGCGGTTTGGATGTCCCTGTAGACGATGTGTGCCTGACCGCGCATCTTGCTTGTCTTGAGAGCCACGACATCGAGGACAGGGCCGTGGCTGGAAAACAGCATGTAAAGGGCTGTGCGCAGGTCTTCCTTCTGTATCTTAGATGAGGGGAGATTGGTGATGTATAGCGTCTGGTTTGGCGGCACCGAGACTACCTTGGCTGGGAGACCCGCCGGCGGAGCACCGCGCGTGGCCATTGTGGCGTCACTTTGGGTATTCTGGCTCTACCCAGAAGAAGCGTGTGTGGTGATTCGACCGAGTTGGGCGCGTGCAGAGGTGTCGTCTGTGCAAGAGGTTGGACGGTGAGTGCCGCCTGAGAAAAAAAATTGGGGACTGATTGGAATGCGGCCCGCTAACAACAACCCCGGGCGTGGCGGCAGGACTATCGATAGCGGGCTTGGCTCTCTGTAACCCCTCCATGCGTCTCCGGGGTCCCACTCCATTTCCCTCCCCTGCTTCTTGCTCGCTCATCACCAAACGACAACTCCCCAAACAACACACAAGGCGGTAGTAGAGAGCTACTCCTATCGTGCTCAACTTCAAAATGGCTGCCCCCGAGGTCCACCACCTCTTCCACAACCCGATTGCGGATCACTCGTTCTCGGCCGATCGCAAGACGCTGGCAGTTGCGCGGGACACCACAGTTGAGCTCTACGCCAAGGTCGGCAGTGCCTTCAAGCTCAAGGACGAGCTCAAGGGCCACGACAAGACCGTGACCAGCGTCGATATTGCGCCCCACTCGGGCCGCATCGTCTCGTGCTCTCAGGGCAAGTCCCTGTCAATGGGAAATGAGCCAGGTGGCTTCTGAGCGAACGCTAACACCTCACCAGATCGCAATGCCCTTGTCTGGGAGCCTTCGCCCACGGGATACAAGCCCACCCTGGTTCTCCTGCGCATCAACCGCGCCGCCACCTTTGTGCGCTGGTCGCCGTCCGAGACCAAGTTCGCCGTCGGCTCCGGCGACAGGCTGATCGCCATCTGCTACTTTGAGGAGGAGAACGACTGGTGGGTCTCGAAGCACCTAAAGAAACCCATCCGCAGCACCATCACCACCGTCGCCTGGCACCCCAACTCGGTGCTCCTCGCCGCCGGATCGACGGATGCCCATGCCCGCGTCTTCTCGAGCTTCATCAAGGGCGTCGACGCCCGCCCCGAACCTGGCGTCTGGGGTGAGCGCCTCCCCTTCAACACCGTCTGCGGCGAGTACCTGAATAACTCGGCCGGCTGGGTCCACTCTGTCGCTTTCTCGCCCAGCGGCGATGCCCTGGCGTATGCCGCGCATGACAGCAGCATCACGGTTGTCTACCCGAACGGTCCCGACCAGCCGCCCAAGGCCATCGTCAGCATCAATACCCAGCTGCTGCCTTTCATGAGCCTGATCTGGAATGGCGAGGCTGAGATTATCGCCGCCGGATATGACTGCGAGGCGTTCAGGTTCAAGGGTGGAGTCAATGGATGGCAGCTCAGCGGAACATTAGAGGCCAAGGGACGGCCTGGCCTGGGTGACAACCGCGAAGAGTCAGCCTTGAATATGTTCAGACAGATGGACTTGCGCGGCAAGGCAAAGGACGACACCCAGCTCAAGACGGTCCACCAGAACACCATCACAACGCTCCGACCATACGAATCTTCTGGCGCTTTGGTGAAGAAGTTTAGTTGTGAGTTCCCTTCTGCTACGCCTTTTTTCCCGTTTCAGGCCCGCTAACCTAGATTTAAGCAACTGGTGTTGATGGAAGAATTGTCATTTGGAACACATAATTCTATCATAGCGAACGCTCAATCATATATCAATAAGATTCTGCTGAATTGTTCAAAGCCGTGAGACAACGGCTTTGAGCGCGGCTTTGACTCTGTTTCTAGAATTTGACCTGTCCCTTGACCTACCCCTGACCAACTCGACGCAGTGCATTCTAGCGCGGTCTCGATTGGATAGCGGAAAGACCTGTCTGGGTCCCGTCCGTTTCCATGTTCCTGATGATGTCTATAAATGTAGAGGATCGCCGAGTGTACATGACCCTGAACCCACTCAAGTCATACACCGATCTATCTTACGATCTCTACAGATGCCCGAGATGGAGGATAATTCGCCCAGTGCCTTCATCTACGCCCCGAGAAACGGTTATTCCGTATCTACGATGTCGAGACTAGTCCATAATCAAGTACATGCTAGCGAGTTGGGTATGTCAGTAGAGCGAGACCATTCGCCGACGCCAATCTCAAGCCCTTACCAGCATGATATGGGCACGCCGGGTTCACTATCAATGTCCCGACAACGCCGCAGCATGGCACCCACACCCCCGACTGTGCCTCACTTCAAACCTATCAGCTGGCAGCCGATCAACTGGCAGAGGACTCTTCCGGACTATGGAGCAGGCCCAGAAGCGCATTCTTCCTCAGTCCATGATGTGTACGACCCGACCACGCAGACTATGCCACGTGAGTTTTCACGTCATAGAGTGGCCCTGGAGGGGGAGGAGATAAGCCCGCGAGCGACACTACCTCCGCCTTCCCGGCCCGAGATGATAAACCCAGGGTTCAGGCCCGTCCGGAGCCTCCACGCTCCCGCCCCAATCCTCACCAACAGTCGCATGACCGACATAACCCCGGTTCCCGAGCAGCAGCAGACCATGCGCCCTTCCTCCTTCACTTACACGGCAAACCGGACCACAGCCACAACCAACCCCCTCACCCCCTCCCCAACCTCCACCGCAACCACAACCACAACGACCGACTGGACCCGCCGCCGCCTCGAACAAGTCTACCACATCTGCCTCGCCGCCACCGACCGCTTCATCGCCCGCCACACCCCCCCCCACGCCTACTCACGCCCGCGCCAGCTCCGCGCCCGCTTCGCGCCCTACCCTCCGCACTCCCCGCCCCCGCCCTACTCGCGCTACCCCGCGCCCGACGGCAGCGCGCTCGTGGGCAACGCCAACGCCGTCTGCGGGATCCTGTGGCCGCGGGGGGCGCTGCTGACGTCGACGCGGGCAAGGATGATGACGGATGTGCTGTTCTGGGCGGAGACGGTGGGGGAGGGGATCGGTGGGGAGGAAGACGAGGGAGAAGAGGATGAAGAGGGTGAAGAGGGTGAAGAGGATGAAGGGGATGAAGGGGATGAAGAAGAAGAAGAAGAGGATGATCAGGGGTGGGGGGTATTGGGGGCGGCGGAGGAGTTGTGTGCCTTTTTGGAGGACCGCGAGGCGATGCGGATGCTGGGGAGGATTACGGAGGAGTGGTATCGATCTTAGGGAATCCAGGTGAAGGTGGGGTGGGAGTGAGGGGCGGTTGGAGAAACTGGGACATCAGATGGGGTTCGGGATGTTGGTTTTGTTCGGGGAGTCTTCCGTGTTGGGGATATCAGAAGTTTCGTTTTACTCGGCCGGGTCTACGTACCAAACGGTTTTTAAGGTGACCCGGTGGCAGATGAGAAGGGACTTTGTTTTTTCTTGGCCAATTCGATTGGGAAAATGAGTCATTGAGGAGAATTGAGTCAAAGTACATAAGCTTTGGGGAAAATGACAACTCAATCTCAGCCTCACATTACCAAATTCAGCACGGGGCATGATGGAATTAGTGTTTTCGAAGGCCTAGGGTATAATAATTGAAAAAGAAAACCTTGCTGATGACAACCAAAGCACCGGGTACGTTGTTTTCAACAAACCTTTTTGGCCGTACAGTTTGATGCAGGTTTTTTATTTTATACTTTCAACATCAACATTAACATAAGCATTACAACAAAAAAGGAAACCATAACCTTCAAACCACAGGAGGGAGGTCTGGACCTGACCAGACTAGGAGAACTGGACCCCGACCCGACCACCTCCTGAGCCGCCGGACAGATCTTCCTCAGATCCTTCAGAGACAACCGGGATATCCTTACATTCCCCAACACAGCAAGATTTTGCACGCGAGCTGTTGAGATTCTCTTTCAAACTTTCCGGGAGCTCAGTCTCTGCAAATTATGTACCACAGTATCGCATAATTTTTCACAACCAAAGCTGCAAAACATGTCGTGCTTCCACAGGCGTATGCAGCAGATGAAAGTGCTGAACCAAAGAGTGCTTGGATTGGATGCCCAGAGCCACAATTCATGCCGCTGACAAAGCAAGCTTCTTGCCGCCTTTTGATGTCATTGCCATGCTGAGGGGCTCGCCCCCCCATGGAATCATGGAACACGCGGGGCTTCACCGCCTCAAGCCCAAAGCCTAGGAGTGCCAGAAAAAACCGCTTTCACAATGTCCAAGGGAAACGCGAATGTTTGGGACAGACAACAGAGACTAGAGTCTGTCCGGGGCGCTTGACTAGTATGCTTTCTACCTAAAACTGCTTTGCAGTAGGAATCAAATCTACCTCCCGCGCTTTGGTCAAGTTGATTCCGAATCCACCAGATGTCAAAATGAATATTGACCAGCAGCATCTGCGCAATATCTGAGGAGACGACTTCTCTTGCCTTGCTCCGAAAACCAGCCCAAGTCCCATCCCATTGCCATCCCATCTTTGCCACCCGAGGCTGTCTGCAAGATGCCACCATTCCTTCATAACGGGCATTACCATGCTACACCACCCCCTAACGCACCTAATCGAACCGTGCGGCCGCTCAAAGGTCATCATCATCATCATCACCGGGGAGGGGCTGTTGGGCGGCAGCATTCATCTCGGCCTCGTACTGCTTGAGAAGAGCCTCGTCGACAACGGCAGTTGGGGGGGCCAGAGCGGGGGCAGCAACAAACTCCTAAATGGCCAAGTCAGTCATCAATGAAACCTCGTCATTCAAAAAGGTAAAAGCCTACCAGTCCAGGGTTGCCAACAAGCTTGCGAGCGAGCCAGAGGAAGGGCTTCTCGAAGTTGTAATTGGACTTGGCCGAAATGTCGTAGTACTGGAGGTTCTTCTTGCGGTGGAATGTGATGGTCTTGGCCTTGACCTTGCGTTCCTTCACATCGACCTTGTTGCCGCAGAGAACAATGGGGATGTTCTCGCAAACGCGGGTGAGATCACCTGGAGAAGCTGTTAGCATTCGGCCCACAGCACCTAATGATTCTTCAGTTGTACGTACGATGCCAGTTGGGCACGTTCTTGTATGTGATGCGCGAGGTGACGTCAAACATGATGATGCCGCACTGGCCGTTGATGTAGTAGCCATCACGGAGACCACCGAACTTTTCCTGACCGGCGGTATCCCAGACGTCGAACTGAATTTGACCAAAGTTCTGTTGCACATTAGAGTCCGGTCGGCGTTATCGAGTCGTCGAGCTGGTCGAGCGCTGTGATCAACTTACCGTGCTGAAACCGAGGGGGTGGACCTCGACACCGAGTGTGGCCATATACTTCTTCTCGAACTCGCCAGTCAAATGGCGCTTGACAAAGGTGGTCTATACAAGACATCGTCATGTTAGCATGCTGCCCGAAGCCAAACAAAAAAAGCTTTGGCGCCTGCAGCCCCGCAGTTGGTGCGAGATGGGCGCTGGGCCGTCAACGATAAGGGAGATGGATTAACTTGCCTTGCCAGTGCCGCCATCGCCGACAAGGACCAGCTTGAAAGTAGGGGTCTGAGCAGAAGTAGCCATGATGTGTGCTTGATTGAGATGCGCGAAGAAGTGAGGGTAAACAAGCCTGCCTGGCACAGTCAATGTCAGTCGGTTGGCGCGAAGTGAGAGGAGGGGTCGTCTTTATAGGCGCAAAGGTTCAGGCGAAGGGAACCCAGGCCTGCGCTGCACAAAAAAAGGGAGTGGCTGACGTACCTTCGCTCTTTTGTGAGGGGGAAACGGTTGATGGTCGGGCAGCAAGGATGCAGTGGACCTCAGACAGCGTGCAAGATGATGTTGTTTTCCAGAGGCAACTGCTTTGGAAGCAGCAGCCTTGACGGAAAACTCGTTGGGCGGCGGGGTGATGATGGCACGTGATCTGTTTGGCCCGTGCGGCAATACAATTGGTGTGAGCTGTGGCAAGCCGGGTGGGGGGCCAGGGGCAAGAAGCTAAGCTCAAATTGGGTCTTTCTGCCTCCATCAACTTGTGTTGCTCTCAGAAATCAAAGAATCAGGCTCAAGCCCAGGAACACGAAGCTTTGGTGAGATATGCCATGCCGGGGGCATCCCGCGCAAGACAAAGGCGTTTTGGTCATCTTTACACAAATCCAGCACTTCCAGTGCTTGTAGACCTACCAGATTGCTCCCCGGATTCATTCGTTTGGGTGCCTGCCGTGCTCCTACACGTGTCACAACTATCCCTTGCTCATTTCCATTCACTCATCCGATCATTCACCTTACGGGCATGGGAGCCTGCTGCATCGCGGACTCATACGCCCAAATTGTTTTTACAAAGCAGCCCGAAAGCTGCCTCACTCGGCCATGGCCAATTTTTGCCTAATGACTGAGGCCCAATGCCCCAGCTATGCCATTCTAAATCATCGCTCTAGCTCTCCCAAACTTTGTTCCGAGGTTATGTCTACAGCGGCAGGATGTGGCAACCAAGCAGTCCCCTGCCGCCCCAGTCACGGCGAGGTATCAATGTCAGCCGGAGCTCTTGAACCTGCGGACTGCCGCTGCCTCGCGAAACTTTGACGAGTATATTTTGCTGCGTCTGGTCAGTATTGGATCATCAAGAGCTTTCTTTTCATTCCCGAAGCCACAAGCCGAGAAGGGTGGAGACGACTCACTCCCTCATTCCCTTGCACACACTGGGCCACTCTCCTCAGGTTGTCGTGGTTGGAATAGTTGACATAGCCAAAGTTGCGGATAACATCACCAGCCTTGAGCCCTGCTGTCTCTGCCGGGCTATTCTCCACGACTGTGTTCACCTTTGCGAAAGGCTGGTCCAGAGGTTCAGGCACCGCATCTCTGAGCGTAGACGAGTCGATGTTTGCTGCTGCCGCCGCAGCGACCGTCTCGTCGTCATCTTGCAGGCTGGCAAAGTGCTCGTGGAGATGCTTCTCGATCACGGCCATTAGGTCCTTGTAGTCATTTCGAAGATGGATGATGCGCGATCTCGTCGTCCGGACTGCTTCTGTCAGCTTCGCTTCTTCAGATCATCGGGCGGCACGGCCTCCATACTTTGGGCAACGTCAATGTCAGCCCGGGGGAAGCCATCTCGGGTGAGGAGGCTGGTGTTCATATCGACGCCATGCTGGACCTTCTCGTCAGCTGCGTTCTCACAAGGTCAGCGAAGACAGCGGCCACCAACCGAGTTAAGCACGCTCCCGAGGGCCTTCAGCTCTGCTTCGACATTATCCTTCTTGCGCTGGAGCTCGGCAAAGGTCAGATGCGCCACCCCGCCGTTTGCGACCGGCCGGGTAGTTGGCCCCGAGGGGACCGTGGGCGCGTGGAGATTGTTCATTCTGTTCATATTGTTCGTGGTTTCTGGAGCGCAACAATGGGCCGATTCATTGTCCGAGGAATGAAGTTCTCGCAATCAGCCTGCCAACCAATGACGCGTTCGGCGGCTGGCTGCTTGGAGGGGAGCTCTGGAATGCGATGGCGGGGTATGTTGGTCCTCCCCGCCCCAGCTCCCCTGTCCAATGAGGGGACTTCCTAGCCTGAGGCGACCCGTTCCGGCGGGAGGAGCTCCCCCACCACGAGAGTCCACCACAGGAAGCAGCTGCAGTGCCCCAATGCCCAAAAATCGATGCTCCCAAACATCGCTCCCGCCTCACCTCCATCCTGGATTGGATGCGGCTTTGCAGACACGGGGGACGGGGGTTTCTGCAACTGTCCGATGCCAGGGCCGCGACAGCTGTCTCAGCAGCTTCCGAAGTCGGGATATGTTCGATGGCTGGGATTGGGTCGCCGGCGCCTTTTCTTCTCGCCCGTCTTCCGACTTTCCGCGCTCGTCATCCTGAATGGTGCCCAATTGCCCTGTTTCTGGCGATGCATCCAATCGGTCAACGGGCGTCCCTGTCGGTGCCGTTGTGCAGTCGTGGCAGCCAGCATCACGTCTTGAGGCTTAGCCGCACCCGGCTGGGAGGGCTGCCTGCTGCCAACGTTGCTGCTTGATGCGTTAAGCAGGGAATGCAGCTTCCATAACTCTTCGACGGCCATGGATTTCTTGGGCAAGGACCCAAATCTGGTCTGCAAACTCCTCCTGAGCTATTGTTTATGGACATGGCCCATTCCTCTCAGACAAAATTGCATCATGGTCACCGGCTTCACTTCTTTGCTTCCACCACCGGTTTGCTTCTCTTTTTTGGGTCTTCTTGGTCTTCTTGGAATCAAATCGTCTCCTCAGCTTTGCATCGCTGGCCGCACTGTTGCTTCATCATCATGTTTTGAATTGGCCCGCACGCCTTGTCCACTACTGCGCCGGAGCCCTTGGGCTTGTGGGAACAGCCCCTTTACATCTTTGTTTCTTGGTCTCGTCGCTGCATAATGTCTCTCACAGCTCCTGATACATCACCACCTTCCTCGCTCGCCCACTCCAAATCCAAGCAGGGGCTGCGCCAGCTTAGTCGCGATGCCGCCACGCCTCCTCTCCCGGACGAACCCTCCCGCCGTGTCAATGGAGAAGACGATGCAGGAGTCGACATCAGCCCCGTTTCGATCATGGACGGCATCGAGGATTGGGCCAGTTTGGATAAGATACCCGCAACCTCATCTGAGGATACCGGTACACAGAAGCAAGTGTTAGAGAATACGGAATACTTCTCTCAGGATGCTAGCCAAGGAGATTCGGACTGCGATACGTCCGTAGCGAGATCGAACAAGCCGTTTTACAAATGGATGAGGACACTACACAAACGAGCAATTCGTCGCCAAGAATTGCTAGACGGCGTTAGGGATCCCATGCCATATGGCCTCGACGTGGATGGAGGAAGCTCGATCACAGGGTCTTTTCACCACAGGCAGTCATCTTCGGGATCATCCTTCGGGTTTGTGACGGCGGTGAAAAGCGCCAGCGTGTCACTCACCAGCGCCAGTGTATTGACTCGGTCGCGGAGGCACACACATCTATCATCTCGTGGCCACTCGAGGACCGATCGCAGCAGCAGAGCTTCTGTCTCCGGGGCACGACTTTCGGAGGATAGCTTTTGTCTGGACCGCCAAGTCACGCTGGACCCTGCCGTCATGGAGCGCTCCTTGCAGAGACGTCGAATTCTCGAAGAGTTGATCAGTACTGAGGAGAGCTACATTGGGGACGTGCGCTTCCTGATGAATGTTCGTACGCACCCACCGTGCCTCCCTATAAGCCCTAACACGCAGCAGGTTTATGTTACCATACTCGCCTCTCTTCCTACGCTACCGCCTGGTCTCCGATCTTCGATCAACCGGAATCTCACTGATATTGTGGAGCTGCATGAGGAGATGCTCGGCGACTTGCATCGCGCCGTTCCTGATTCTGAATACACCCAGCTTGAGCTTCCGCCACCAATCAGCCCAGTTGGTCCCGGGGGGCGTGGCCACCAGCGATGGAGAAGCTTGGACGCGGTCCCGGAAGACAAGGATGGCATTACTTGGCTACAAGAAATGCCCGGCATGATATCCGAGCCTCAGACGGCGGCCGAGGTTGCCAAGATATTTTCCAAAAAAGCAAGTAGCGCCTGAAATCACCGGGCCCGATCACAGTTTCTAACTACTTATTCAGATGAACCGGTTCTTCATCTACGAGGAATACGGAGCGAAGTACGAGTTAATGATTAAGGACGTAGCATCTGCCCACAGAACGATGCCCAAATGGCAGTCATATCAAAAGGGGCTAGAGGTCCTGGCCGCTTCACTGGAATCCGTGAACAGCCAGGATGACCGCTCGAAGAAGAGCCTCACAATTGGCGATCTTCTTGTTAAGGTGAACTTCATCAGGCCTCGTTAGGGAGATGCGCAGGCTGACGTATCCAAGCCAATTCAACGAGTGTGCAAATACCCCTTACTCTTCGCAGAGTTGCTGAAGCATACGCCCGTCGTCGATTGCCCCTACTCACATATGGAGATTGAGAATACACTCATTCGGCTCCGCGAGGCAACTGCTGAGATCAACCGTGCCACTGATGATGCTCGAATCAAATCAGTTCTGGAGAAAACTTGGATACTTCAGGACCGCCTTGTTTTTCCAAACCAAGTCAGTAGCATCGATGGACCATCTTTGACCTGACCACCACTAAAACCGAACATATAGCAACTCGATGCAGCCTCGAAAAACCGCGTCCGCTCGTTCGGCCACCTGCAGCTCTGTGGTGCCCTACACGTCTGTTGGCAGACCAAGGAAGGGGTCAGTGGGCAGTACATGGTTGCTCTACTCTACCGGGAGTGGCTGTGTCTTGCGACTGCCAGCAGAATCGACCAAATTTATACGATCCAAGCTTGTATTGCCTTGAACAATATCAAGCTAGAAGAGGTGGATAATGGCCGAGGTGTGTCATGGGTTTTCCGGCCTTTTTTTTTTCATGATGCTGATAATGAGACAGGACTCCAATGCCATACTGCGCCGTACTCTTGGAAGCTTGTGTTTATTTGTGACCACCAACTCTACGAAGTAATTTTGACGGCTTGTACCCCAAGGGAGGAGAATGAATGGCGGACGCGGCTCAGCTTCCACCAAACGGTCAATAGCCAGGAACAGATGCAGTCGGCCACCTTCAGCTCACTTTCACTCAATATCAAGACACTGGGGACTGTTTTTAGAAAACCAGGTACGCCGTCGTTTGTTATCAGATTGAGGCGAATAACGATTGCTGACCAGCTTATAGGAACCATTGCTAGGCGGATATCAATTCATCGGGCAACCACGGTCGGACCTAAATCTCCCCTGTGCCAGGTCATCTTGAAAAATACCAGCGTGATCAAAGATGCGCCAAGTTCAGGGTCGGGTACGGGCTCTCAAATCAACAGGTCACAATCCCTTTTAACTACAACGGCGCGGATACCGGTGATCGCTCCGTCGCGGGGCGAGAGGGCTCGGCTCGAGGCGCTCCTGTCGGATGTCTGGACCCGGGATATCCTCCCCTTCCCCGGGATAACGGCCCGATCCAGGAGCGAGCATCTTGTCAGGGCGTCGGCGTCGTCGGTGATGCGCAAACTCAGCGTCGTGAGCATTACGAGTAGCTTCTCGAAACGCTCGGCAAGTTTGGCGAGTCTACAGCAAAAGGCCAGCGCCGAAGATGAAGCCAGGGCTCACCAGGAGGTGGCACCATCGACAACGATTACAGCCGAGAAGTCAGAGGACGCGGGGAGGTCGCTACTGTCGGTGATTCCAGACGAAACAGAGCGTGGGACTCCGTCGCTACAGGGAACTTTCAGGGACCGCGGAGGGGAAGTCGCAGGGGCGGTGTGCCGCGGCGGTGCGACCACGACTTGGGAATCTACGGATAGCGAGGCGGTGTGTCCGATGACGCCGGCGCTACGGCATGCCTCGGGAAATAGCTCAATGTCACTAAGCCTCCAGGAGTCGAGCTTCAGTCGGCCGTCAACGAGGGGCTCGATTGAGAAGGAGAATGTGTACTCGCCGTCGCCGCAGGGATCGGCTAAGGGGAGGCCGCACAGGTTGTCGAGTCGGTTGGCGGCTAAGGTGGGGGTGCTGCATCGGGAGGCAGTTGTGCAGAGTATTCGGAACCTGTTTCGGTGAGGGAGTGTAAGACCACGATGGGAGGGAGTGTGTTTGATGGTTTTGGAACAGCATTCGATACCCCTTTTTCATTTATTGTCTTAATGGTGGTTTGGGGAGCATGGCTGGTTTCATTATGTGGAGTTGGAATATCACGGATACCGGGACCGGCACTTGTGCCTGTTGGAATTGCATATATATGGATACCCGGTGTGTGTTGTATCATACAGGAACGGGAAAACGGAACGGAGGACACCTATTTTTTTGGTTTGGGACAGTCAGTAATCAGCGAGCTATCGACCGCTTCGGTGGACTTCCATGCACTAGAGATACTTTGTGAGAGCCAGTGGAACATGTGAGTCCTAGGTGGATCCAGAGAAGCGTTGATGCCTAATATTGTCTTGAGTGTTCCAAGCCTTTCCTGCCATTGATGTCTCATGGTCACACGGCACTCGGGTCGCTTGGTGGTCGAAGTGACGTAAAGAGGCACGCCACAGCTGCAGGAACACTAAGCGGGGAGTATTGTGTGAACACAGGTTTTGGTCTGCGCCAATGCTTGGGCGATCATTGGCGGGGGGTTTTTTTTTTGGGAGGATTGGAGTTGACATTTTGGGAACGAAGAGAGAGGTCTTTTGGCTGGTAGTAAGTCTGCTTTTGGATATGGAATTATTTGTTGAGAGATGAAGTATTCTAGAGAGTAGCTGCCACTTCTTTGTGGTTCCTGGTGCTTAGGTGGTCTAATGTCCTAATTTACACAGTGCTAAGAGTCTAGACAAACAGCTCACTATTTGTGTGGTGGGGCATGGGATTCCCCGCGGTGGGGTGGTGGGAAGCTCAGCACATCCGTCACCTATGACGTAGTTGTCCAGGTCCCTCTCCTTTATATGGGACGTCCCAACGGCAAGAGGCAGGAAGAAGCTCCTGACAAACATCAAGTCAGCGACAACAACCAAACCGACCTCCCAACGAACAAGACAAATTCCTGTTATCCAATAAAGTTAGTCACCCCCGTTGTGGCCTTTTGCTTGTTGCCATCCAGGCCGATTCCTAACACCTTGCCGCAGCAACTTCCAACAACACCACCCGCTTCTCTACAAGCAATTACATTGAAGCCAAACGAACAACTATCCCCCAGCTACCCATCACCCATCAATCAACCACTTCCCCGAAATCGCACACCCATAAATCGCCATCATGGTTCGCGGCGAAGCTACCCAGGTCAAGGTCCACCTCAAGGGCAACGACGAGGACTTTGTCGTCTTCCTCGACAGCACCGACGACTACAAGAAATGGCTGGCCGACAAGTCAGTGCCGCTGGCCCAGGTTGTGTCATCCTTCCAGGTCTTTGTGACGCACAAGTAAGCCCCTCCCTCTTCTCCACGATTCAGAATCTCCGCCGCTCCTGCCGCTGGCCCATCCGCGACGGGGCGGGGCGACTGCTGTGACGCCCTCATCTCCAGACACCAATTTCTTAGGGCATGCATAATGGCCGGTGATTACCAAGGCACTGACAGTTTCCTCACAGGCACGGTGCCCAGGGCCCGTTCAACGCGGCGTCCAAGCAGGCGCTCGAGGCGGAGTTTGGTACGAGCAACGAGGACGAAGTGATCAAGAAGGTTTTGGAGAAGGGCAATCTCCAGGAGTCTCAGGTACGTGCCGGGATGTTTTCATTAGTTGCTGCTGCTGCTGGGGGAGAGGGTCGGCTGGCTGTGGCCGCTGTGGAGCCGCTGGATGCCTCTTGTTCTCTTGCGGGCAAACGGAGATGATCTGTGGTCTTGTCACCGGAGCTAGGAAACGGAGTTCTTGTGGTGTCCTCGTCACAGGAAAGGGTGCGGAATACTGCCCCTGGGGCTCTCCTGGTCTCGTCACTTGGCCGCCATGGCTGCCATGGCTGAGCCGTTCCTCTGAGCAGCAGTAGCGGTCAGCTTGATGTGTTTCTTAGAAACTGATGCTAATTATGACTCAACAGATGACTGATCGTCAAGGACCAAAGAACGATTCGCAGGGCGGCATGGTTGCCCACTAAAGAGACCTTCCTTCCTCTTCCTTACCGACTCGTTGCGCTTGCTTGCGGCAATGGGACCGTGTATGGTCGTGAGGAATGGAATTCTGCGACGGATAGGGCAGTGCTGACGGCCGGCCACTCCCAAAGCCGGACCGAATAGGACGGAACGAAAATACTTTTTGGCTGTGGCTACCTCTCAGCGCGGCAAACAACAAGAAAACGGTCGACACTCAATAGTCGCCCTCGAGGATTTGCCGAAAGGCATCCGGGCCTGGGCGGACGTCCCAATGTGGCGGCCAGCAATGAAGCTACTACCATTTCTTGGCGGTGCAGAGATAAAATAGCAACAGAAAGAAGAAAAAAAATCGTTCTCCCTTCATGAACCGCCGGTGTTCGTGTCTCAGGTGTACTCCAGATTCTGAGGCAGCGTGATGATTGGGTGTTTGTGCCCGCACGTGACCAGGCCACACCCAACGAGCCCCCTTTTGTAACCCCTTGACGTGGCTGGAGCGTGTTTGAGAGGCCTCAAGATTGCCTCCCGTATCAGGTGTCGTGAATATGTTGGCTAGGGCCGCGGTTTGGGCCGCCCCTCGCAACCGCCCAGCGGGCTGGAAAGCCCTCAATTCATTCCGTTTCTTATTTTCAAAAATAGTATGTATGGCCCTTACCATCTATCTATTAATGATCTGTCGGACCCTTCTGGAAGACCACACCATCCACTTTAAGTCAAAACACCTCATCTCTAAACCCAAAACCGGCGCCGACAACCCGATGGCTGTGTCGGTATGGAAATGACGATGGTCAAGTCAGTAGCAGTAGCCGCTGGGAGGTGAATAGACGAAAAAACAGAGCACGGTTTTGACAAATGAACGGTTTCGTTTCCAGCTTTGTTGATATTATGGATCATTCATCAGATCCCATGGATGCTATTCCCGTCCCACGACAGGGGACGGACCCTTGTGTTTTGGGACAAGTACACAAAATCCAATGGCATTTCGGGTCTCAGCTAATTCAGATCTCCATCGGCGTCCACCACAACGACACAGGCAGGTCCGCCGTGTGCGCGGCTCGGCCATGTCCTCCCCCCTCATTTCCCTCAGTTGCTGAGACCCAGCCCATAGATTCCCCCTCCCACAGCCCTTTGCGACCCTGAATGCAATCTCCCCTCCAGCCTCGGCCATCATGGAAAATCCGTCTGCCCTCCTCGCTGCCCTGCTGCCGCCACACTTGGAAAAAACAACGCCATGCTTTGCTTTCTCCTCCTCTTCGGGTGTCGTTCATTCGTTCGGGAACGATGCGTATTGTAGTCATGGGAAGAAAAAAAGAAAAAAAAAAGTTTGTAAAAAGGAAAACCAACCCTCCAAGTCGTACAAAAAATGAAAACCTGAAAACCGTGCTTTGCCGCCCTCGTAGAAACAACACAAGTGAGGGACTCCCGCCATCTCCCTCCTCTCTGATATACCACGCGCTCATGTGCCTCTCCTCGGCTCCGCCTGGGTAGTTTTCGGTTATCATCCATGTTGATGAGGTCGATGATATGCGTCGGCAAAAGATTTGTCGATGGTATCAACGAAGTAGAACCGAAAAGTCAGGTAGAGCAGGCACAGAGTCTTGTATAGTAATACCTATATTTCAAGCCCGCAAGAAAGATTTGTACATTTGGTGACTGTCTGTGAGTATGAGGGGGGGTATATAGGTATTGTGTTCGGGGGGCTTTTCTTCGTCACACACAGCACCGTGTCTCCGTCTTGGATTAAACACGTGCAGCTCGGCCACCCCGTTGCGGTAGAGTCCACGGCTTGGCGCATATGATCTGGGCATCAATGTTAGTCTCCTCGCCCAAGATCGGTGGCAATGCTTCAACATACCTCTCCCTCGCTGTAAGCCCAGAAATAAACACCAAGACCAATCAGCTGGTAGATGGCGGCATTAGTGCCTTGGTAGATGAGAGCGGCGGCCAGAGCCGTGAGCGGGATGAAGGCCAGGCGGGCCTCGAGGCTGCGGTGAATACCGCTCCCGGCGATGAAGCCGAGGGGCCACTCCCACGCGAGGAGAATGAGCCCGAAGAGCAAGTTTATCACTTGTAATATAGGCGCCGGCTTGACGGCTGGGTCGAGCGTCTTTGTGAGGAAGTCCCAAAATATCTTGGGCCAGAAGAAGCACGAGACGGCAGCAGCTACTTGGTCTGTTGCTTGTTAGCATTTCGCGTCCTACGCGAGAGATCTTGGGTTGGCACGTACAGACTGCCGAGGAAAGGATGATGAGCCTCGCCCAGTGGTTCTTGATAAGTCTACCCATGGCGACTGATTACACAACAACGAGATAAAGGTCGTCGGAATTACGAGTGGTTGGTTCGTGTGTGCGGATCGGTTTTCTGAGTCGGCCCGTCGTGTTCCCTTTCTCTGCCTTGTGAAGATTCCTGTCTCTCTTGCCGTGTTCCACAGAATACACGCTAAACGCTTTCCTATGCAGCTCGAATCCGGTTCCAAACAATCGCGGCGTATGAAGTGAAGGCGGTATGAACAAGTAATACAGGGCGTAGAAGGAACGAAGTAAAGTCCGGACCAGCGGTTGGGCAAACAAGCACGAGGCAAGAAGAAGAAAGCGTCGATATGAAAGAAGGCTATCGACGACCGAGTGCGCAGCGCTGGCCTAGGAGAGGAGAGGGGGAGACCAAGAGTTGGAGGGCTGGCGCGGATCGCGTCGACTAATATCGGATCCGGATATGTTAGACGGGGAATCCCTTTGTTGGTGCAGTGGCCCAGATGGGCTGCACCGAGGGGCCGGAAGCTCGTGTGTCAGGAGGCAGTGGGGGCGTGTGTCGGAAGTTTCTGGCTTGATGCTGGCTCGATAGTGGGCTGGCAGTGCCTCGATATCCAAGTTCTGCTGAGTTGGTCTATGGCGACAGCTGGCATCCGAGCGGCATCGAGGTTTCCAGGGACCTGAGGGAATCTGATGCTGGGCTGTTGTTCGGATCAGGCCCTACGCGGGCTGGGGTATGCAAGAGGTTCGAGGGCGGGCTTCGTGTGTGGTATGAGCTAAGCTCGAGGCATTGAATTCAGGGTGGAGATCAGACAGTGTGGTGTTTGACATGTGCGGAGCAGAGACGTCTGCTTGATCGACAGACATCTGGGACCATGCGAGTTTAAGAAGCGACAGGGCAGGTCCACGACAGGGTCGAGGCGGGCAGCGCAACGCAGGCGAGGCGGGTTAGGCGGGCAGCGAGGGCTAGGGACGAGAGAGCGCAAGGCCAAGACCGGTAGCGTACATCGTCCATATGCAGCTCGTCGATGGGGCTATGTGACGGGCATGGATGGGGGACATGGGGGAGCAGGGGACCTGGTTGGGCATGCAAGTGGTTGCGGAGGAAGCAGAGAAAATAGCAGTACACTACACTAGGGAAAACGGAGAGGAAAGCCCTTGAGACAGAGACTCGTGTGCCAGCCACGGCCGAGACCGCCCTTCTGCGTCGCTGGGCAGGCGACTGGCAGCCAGTCCTCGCCATCTCGCAACTGGGCCTTGGCACACGGCCAAACGACCACAGCACGGCACCCGGCCCGCGGCAATCTCTCCTCTCTGTGCTCGCCATTTCCTCTCCCATTACGAGAATCTCCCTCCGCCTCCATCAGAGACTGGGCAGGCCCAAAACCCGCGCGTTACTCGAGCGCTGCACCGGGCCCGATTGGGGCGGGGACTCGGGGAGGACTGGGCGCTGGCAGCAAAAGCGAAATGTGGTGAAATGGCAACTGCTCGAGAGCTTGGGAATGTCGAACTGCAAATGGCTGTTCCCGCGTGATTGGCGTAGCGTGGGCGGCTACAGCCAGGCGAGGGGCCAATCACGTCAGTACCCGCCTCGTCTCTCTCACTCTGCAACAGGCAGGTTCGCAAGCAGGAGCAGCCAGCGAAGCCCGCGGCAGGCCCCCCTGTCGCATCTGGGCATTGGATGCATTGGATGCGGGGGCCGGGGTCTCATGTATCCCTCCTGTAACCCCTCCGCGCTTCACCAGTGTCGAGTGACAAGCGAGGCCCCTCCACCCTCCCTCATCCCCTCCCCCCCAACCCGGCCACCACGTCCTAGTATGGGCCACGACGTCCGGAGAGAGTCGAACCCGTCACCCTCAACCGTCTGCGAAGCCCGACTCGCCGCCAATTGCGACTCAGAAGAACCGTTATTCTTTCAGAAGTTCCAGCCAGCGTCGTCACTAAATCTGACGGTCAGCTATCCCCCAGGAACACTCCGTATTCGATGCTGAGCGCTGTGAAACTTGATGGCTCGAGCAACCTTCCTTCATTATTCTGCCGTGCGCTTTTTGTTCTTTTCGCTCGTGTTGTGTAGTTAAAACACACTGCTCGTCGCAGCTTTCCGGCAAAACCACCCCCAGCTGTCCCGTCATCCCAGCTCTGCGACGGCGATCAGGCCGGCCCCTCGCCACTAGGGCTGGCGGGGGGGGTTTGCTGAGGCACAAGCGGTTTGAGGGAGACGGGGCGATAAGATTATCATGCTGAGCTCGGGCCATTCTACTCTCTTCTCCCTAGAGCTCGCTAGTCCGGGGTTAAAGTGCTGGGCCTCGCAAAGCGGCCGTGCACCCGTAGTGTATAAGTGACGCCCCCAAGGACTCGGCAGCTGCAGTTGCAGTACCAGACCGCTCCCATGTTCGGGAATATCCATACTATTGACAGCAATGTGATGAGGCGGCGCAGTTGCTCAATCTGTCCAGGTTTGTCTTTTGGGTGATCATTGGCAGCAGAACTAGGGTCGTGCTGTCGCCTTTGGCGCTGGATCTCTGTACGCCCCAAAACACCACACTCCACGGCACTAGTTGTCGATCACGGGTATAGCCAAGTGTAGTAACTAGCACCGTTGGCGTCGACTATCATACTGCGGCCGTAAACGGCTTTGCAGAGCGGCGTTATGGTGGTGGTGCTTCTATGGTGATCTTTGCCCGCCACCGCCATTAGTCGAGCAACCTCTCCCGAGAGGCGCGACGGCAGGATCGCGAGCCGCCGCAAGCGCGGTCCGCCGACATGCACCTAAACAAACTCAATCTGTTCCTGCTTTCCGGCTAGTGAGCTTACTCGTTATCCCCTTCACGATACGTTTCTCTCAGCGCATTGGGCAAGGCGGCGATCGGGTTGATCAGAGCATATCACCAATATGATCAGTCTCCTATGCTGACCCGCGCGTTACACCTACCTTAGTAGCCCGATGCCACGTTCTATCCAACGACTCCATTCGAAGAGCACCGAGATTCATGTTCCACAGCTTCGACTAGCGAGGCAGCCATATAGAATCCAAGCGCTGCCGCTGAGCGCTCCAATACTATCGGCTTGGCGAAGCGAGGCACGCGGTAATGGCGCCGATGCGATTTCCCGTTGTGGAATGTTCATGTGGAATGTCCACGCGCAGTCGTCAGTTCTAGCGTGGGCGGCAACGCGGGAAGGCTACTTCCTGTCATCAGAGTCCCTGAGCCGGAGTCGAACGCAATTCGTCGCCATCGTCCATTATCCGGCCCGCTCCCAGCCACCTTTTGCATATGCGCATCGAACTTTGCGGTCGAGAGAGCCAGTGTGTGTGGAGAGCTCGCGATGTAATATCGAAAATCCTTCCTTGTCTGTCACTCACCCGGCGGCTGGACCGTCAGAATAATTGGCCTCGCTTGCAGGTACCACGGTTCCCCAGCACGCCACCCAGCCAACCATGACCCGTCAATCGGCCCCCCGCGGTGGCAGCCAGTGAGCTACTGCAGCCACTGCAGCCACTGCAGCCCGTCGTCCGCGGAGTCGCGGCCCCGCGCCGGGTTTCTTCAATTGAAAGAAAGCCTTGACCTGGCCCTTCTATGCTCTTGATCGCCTTGCATAGTGATGGGCCTCTGCAAGGTCAGATAAATTACTGCTCAAGTGTACGGACGAGCGACACCGCAGCAGCATATTGTCCTGAGCAAGAAATCCTGGGATTATGATATGACTTTAGTATCATACTTTCCAGGACCCCACTTACAGCTCTCCTCTCAGAGCCTCCCGTTGATGACTGCCAGTATCGATCGACCCAGGGATGTTCGATAAGCTGAAAACCCTCGCCCACCCCCCCAGTCCAGTGAGCTTATGTATCACATCACGCGTATCCACGCTGAGGCCTTTCGCACCGGGCTTCAGGAATTTTGGGATTTCGATTTCGATGTGATGAACACAGCACCGTTTTGGACTTCCGTCAGCCGAGTGGTTTGCGAACTCATGGTCGCACTAAGATTGAGACACCGTTGGCTTACAAGACCGAGGCTGCTGATGAGGTCGTTCTGCTGGGCCCCAACGATGGTCCGCCGCCGCATAATGGTAGCTAACACCGATTGGTTTTCCGAGGCCGGACCTCGTTCCCATGTCGTTTTCTGGGGAACCACAGCAATTGCTCACCTGAGGCGAGCAAGGCGAGTTACCATGGGTCGGTCCGGCCCCCGGTTCACCGCCGCTCCGTTGCTTGCGCTGCTTGCCGTGAAGGAAGAGACATCCCACCTCGCAGTTTTCCCTTCGGGCCACTTAGCCTGGCCTAGTCCACTCCCAGGCCCCAACCCAAGTCGCCGCCGCCAATACCACACAGACGTGCAGCATCTCCCAGCGCCACCAACCGGCCCCCAACCATTCTTGTCAATGGTGTGATGTGATAGCAGTCAGCCAGCTGCCATTTCGTCACTGTGTTTTGGCTGCATTGTGTGAATGCTGCCTCGGACGAAGGCAATACGCCGCCCCTGGTGATATACTCGATCCTGCGCTGTGATTGATGATGTGCTTGAAATCATTTATCAAGCAGGGGCTTCTTGCTGGTGCTCGACTGCGCAGCATGCTTGCCTGCCTTGATCACTTTTAGAAACCATATACACACATCTTAGGGGAACTCATGATAACCAGGCATCTCAGCTAAGCTAGTTCCCTTCGTTGAATCATAGCATGCTCTTTGGTGGACTTAACGGCGGTCCTGCTGAGATCTTGCGTGCAGCAAGCGGATAGCAACTCCACGATGGCTATCTTTCGAAGCCAGGCCAACCCTAGATGGCCACCCATGCGCTGTTATCGCGACTGCCGCATACGCGGCGGCTGTAGTTTATCCAGTTCAGCCTCGATGTCGAGCAAGGGGATCAGTAATACTCGCAGCGTTGATCATTTCCCCTTACTGCCACGCAGAGGCAGCTGTCGAGAGATGCAAGCCACCTTCACGCTGCACCTCGCAGGCGCGCTTAATCGAGCCTATCTGCGTGGTGTGTTGCCCTGGCACGTGTTGCCAAACCACCTGCGCTTTCTTATTCGCAACTGCCCGAGCTGCCCTGCCCAAGTGGAGCGGAGACGGCATGCGGATCGGCACTGCAAGACCTTCAACGTTCGCTCTGCTAGGTCACCCACATTGTCGGTACTGATCATGCGAGGGGAGCCGCCGAGGCTTGATGTTGTTCCACTGGAGAATCTGCAGTTGGAAGGACCCTCAATCTTCCTATCCTGTGAAATGAGTCTGTAGACTATGCATCTCTCAGCCCCTTTCGCTGCCTTGCAGCTTTTGGGCAAACAAGAGTAAAGAACCCGACATAGGTCCACCGAGGCACCCACAGCACCCTATCGGGCCAAACATTCGAGAGCCAGACCCTCCAAGAGAGGAATCCTTCTGCGTCTCGTCCGGTTCGACATGCCCACGATGATAAGCTAGATGGCTGCGTTGCTGCATTGCTGCGGCGCGGAGACTTGCTGAGTGTTCAAGGAATGGCAAACTCATGGGTCCAGAAGGAGAACATGCGTGGTGCCTCTGCCTGCCCAATGATATCACTGATCCTGTTGCAGCCTTCATCCGTAGCTACTGCGACAAGCAAATCCCTGAAGCTAAGGCTGTTGTTGCTCAAGACGTCCAAACTCTGGCTGGACAATGATGCATTGACGATGCAGTAGGGCAGCAGATCTTGGGTGGCATCTGCCGGCCAGCTCCGTGCGACTCTGGAACTGACTAGAGAAGCCATAAAGCTCTGGAGAGTCGTGGTGAGCGCTTCGGGCGAGAAGAGTGGTACAACAGGAATCCTGGGTATGTCGCTGGCCATGATGCTGCACGTTATTGTGGGTTAGCATCAACACCCACTAACTAGTGAGTTACTGATGATTGGCCAACCTACTCCAACTGAAGCTTCATGAAGGATGCCGTGGCACCTTCTTTCCTGTTCTCATCAACTAGAAAGACCACCGCCATATCCACGTATCCGCCCAAATCGTAGAGCTGCTTGATTCGGGTCATGGCTCCATCGCGCTCTATGTCAACTGGAGAAAGCAGGAGGAACCGAAAGTGTCGACTGCATTCTTGGAATTCACGTGGTAGCAGCAGCGCGATGTCATAGCTTTCAAGGTTGGTCTCTGAGGAGTGTATGTCAGCTTTCTGGTAGTGTAAGCGTCGTGAAATTTTACGAGACGGAACATTACCCTTCCAAAGCTTCCCGCCAGACTGCAGGATCTGTGTAGCCACAGACCCCCATGGCTCATGTCGCCTGAGGCTTGAGCAGATCAAGTTTTCCTCACTTGACTCAACGTCAAAACGCTCCATTGCAGAAATTACTAGGCACACTAGCAAAGCGAGAGGAGGTCGGGAGGGATGGGTACTTCATGAAATTATAAGTACAGGGTATCGTCTACATCCAAGCTTTTGTTGAGGAGGGAGTCTGGTGTTCCCCCCTGCCATGTAAAGTGAGTAGCGCAGTGCTGTCGCTCCTTCCCACAATCCTTAGTACACGCCGGGTACGACTGGAGCTCTTTCCAATCCGGTCATCCAATTACCTAACGTAGGTATATTGGGGCTACTTACATCATCGTACATGGGGTGGGTGAGAGTTTTTGGATTGGTCAAATCAAAATATACAGCGACGGTTCAAAAGAACGCTGGGCTGTGGCCGAGTTTCCCAACCACTGGTAGTTCTGTCCCGGGTCGAGTCCTAACTCGGTTGAGGAATATCCCAGGTTGCAGCCTTCAGCCGTGACCTGCCTCAAGCTACTGCTGGAGTAGGCAAAAGTGGCTGCTTTGTTTTGGGGTCCTTGAAGGCTCTCAGCACCTTCTCAATCGTATGCAGCCGTGCTTGCTGAGCCATTTCAGTTTCCTCTAGCTGTTCCTCCCTCTTCTTCAGCTCGTCCAACTTTTCATCCAGCTCCTTAATTTTCTCCATGTGGTGGTCGGGCTTTGAAGACGACCGCTGGTATTCATATATGACAAGAGCACTTGCGATCAGTAGGATGAAGCCATCTCCGATGACGTCGGCGAAGAGATCAACAGCCTTCGCCTCGGGCAAAGCCCTAAACTTCCTCCTCCAAACGCTTGTTGGTATCTCTTTGATCGGATGGGATTCTTTGGGTGTAGCTCCGTATTTCGCACGCAGCTGCGCCTCGCGCTCGATCTGCTCTTTTGTTTTAACCGTTGGTGCTTCTGCTTTCTCCTTTGCTCGTAATTCGGCGTCGGGATTTCGTAGTAATGCGACCGACATCCGCATGTTCAACTGATGTATCATCTGGCCGTACTTGGCGGCAAACTGTCTGAAGCGCACATGTTCATGGGCTTGATGCTTGATTTGGTTCTGTTTGCACAAGCTGTATTAGTCCAGGTTACTACTGGGCGCATGAGGAATCGAGAAGTGCACTACTAACCGCGCCATATTTGGACACATGCCGGACAAAGAGCGCCGCAAGCTTAAAAAGGGGTAAGGGAACCATGCTGCTGGTGTGAGTCTCGGCCGACGAGGCGAGCAGGGAAGAAACACTACTTCGGGAGTTCTCAGCTGATCAAAATCCCCAGCATTTCTCGATTGTGGCCTTGAAAAACTCGCGACACACAATTTGCTGTGTAGTAGCTCGCCCTGCTTTCCGTATGGTCGTGTCGCGTCGGATCGCCCCCGTGTTGACGTGAACGAGGACTTGGAGTTGTGGATTTCGTCTCAAAGAGTCAATGTGGATGGTCCCTCGGCAGTGCCGGCGATAAGAATTTGATACGGGGCTTATCGAGGTGTGCAGCCAATGGTGTTATGCTGTACCTGGGCGGTCAGGAGAAGCTTATGTGGAGACCCCTGTCCAAGGCTGGTCAATCAAAGGCCAACGATTTTTAGTGGGTTCGTCCGATGGCTTCGAGCAACGGTTGCTCTGACAACCCGGGAAGCGACAAACAAGGCCGATTTGGCGTCCCGCGTAATCTCGGTCGGCCCCAGCTTTCAACACACACACATCCACACCCGACACCCCAAACCACAGCGACGTGCTATCACACCTTTGCGCCGCCACCGCTCCCTTGCTGGCTGTTTGTCCGCCGTCAGCCAGTTCCAATCCATTCATTGTTCATCGGCACCAATATATATTCATGCTAATTGCCGATTTGCATCGTCAGAGCTTGTCCGTGGTGAATGTCAGGGATCTCCTTGGCTGTAAGTTTCTGCAAACCTTGCGGCCACCGCTCTTCTCCATACCGATCCATTCACTGGCCACTGCCAACCACCGCACCTTTCTTTGCATCCTGCCACCACCACCACACAGGAGTTCCTAACATATTTATAGAACTACCAGATTACAGCTCAACCATCCGAGAAGCTGCAGGCTTTCATTTGAACCCCGCTGTATTCTTGCTCGGGCGCCCAGGGAGCAATGGTAGCTAAGGGCGTCGACATGGAGGCCCTGTCACCAAGGGATGCCAATGCCCAGCGACCTCGAGCGAACGAGCTGAAGACTAAGGCAGCAGCCCAGCTCAAGAGCGTCAAAGACAAGGAGCATCCGCTACCACCCCCCAATAATGTCACCGAGCCTCCAAGCGCAGACCGAAAAGAAGGTGCTGTTTACCAGGTCGGTAAACTTCTGGGAAAGGGCGGATTCGCTATCTGCTACGATGGCAAGCTCGCCGGGACTTCGAAGCGATATGCGCTCAAGATAGTCAAGAGCCAGATGGCCACCAAGATGGAGCAGAAGTTCCAGACTGAGCTTCAGATTCACTCCAAAATGCGACAGCAGAACATCGTCCACTTTCACCGCGCATTCACCTTCGAGAACTGCACCTATCTTGTCCTGGAGTTGTGCCCCAATGGCTCTCTTATGGACATGGTCAAGCGGCGCAAGGGTTTGACAGAACCCGAGGTTCGATTCTACGCTATCCAAATCTCGGGAGCGATCAAGTACATGCACGCCAAGGGTATCATTCACCGAGACCTCAAAATGGGCAACATCTTTCTCGACAAGTACATGAACGCCAAAATCGGAGACTTTGGCTTGGCTGCACTTCTCCTTACGGGCAAGGATATGCAGATCATGCGGCGAACGACTCTGTGTGGCACGCCCAACTATATCGCCCCAGAAATTCTTGAAAAGGGCAAGAAAGGTCACGATCACATGGTTGACATTTGGAGTTTGGGAATCATCCTGTAAGTCAATACTTGGCTATCATTCGAATGATTACGCAGCTAACCGTGGTTAGATATGCCATGCTCACCTCCAAGCCACCATTCCAATCATCGACCACGGATGAGATTTACCGCCGCGCACGAGACAGGGACTATGAATGGCCATCGCCCGAGACGTCCCAAAAATACATTAGTCCAGAGGCCAAAGACTTGGTTGCGACAATGCTTCAGGACGCAGATAACAGGCCAGAACCCGACGTCATCGTTTCGCATCCTTTCTTCACCTCGGGATACTTGCCGGTAGCTACCGATATCACATCAAAGCTTCGGGACACCGCACCGCAAAGTTCTGCTTTCTACGAGCCAATGGACTCCAAAATGGCAGCGCTCAATCTTCGCAACGTTCAGGAGATGTGCCGAGAGTGCAATGTTGGCCCTTGGGGTCAATCGAAACTCGTGTTCAAGAACATCTGGAGAGAGATGGCAGAAGAGGAGCATCACGGTCTAACCCCCGTTATTCCATTGGCCGAGGGCATCGTCTACCGGCCATTCGATGAGGTTCGCAACGAACAACGACTCCAGGCTCGCCTTGCAACACAGGCTCAACAGGCACAACAGGCCCAGCAACCACCGCATATTTTGGATATACCGACCGACTTGAGCACTCTTAGCCAAAGCAAAGCGACTCAGAGAGTCCCATCAAGCCTTCTACGCGCCCCCCCTCAAAGCTTCGCTGCTCAGCAGAGAGCGCAGAGTAGGCCAACCAACACTGCCAGTGTCTACCGAGCCCAGCCTGTTATGGAACCTGCCGTAACTTCAGAAAAGAGTCTACGCTCGCGATCCACTCGGGAGGCGCCAAGTACCGCTGAGCAGTCCCCAGATGAGTTGGCCCAGCCATACAAGGGAAAAACTCGAAGCCTTCGCAGCCAGCTCACGGCTGTCCCAAGAAGCAAAACTGAGCTCAATGCCATTCCGAGAAGTAGGACTGAACCAATCGTTGCTGCGGCTGAGCGGACAGTCCCACCTCCTCAACGACAGTCATCGAATTCATCTTCGAAACAAAAGCCACATGAGGAGAGACTGTCCCTCTTCAGCCCATCAGAGTATCAAGAAAGTGTCGTTGGTACTCAACCAGACGTCGTTTTAGACCGCCTGCACAAGTTGCAAGCTGAATTGGAAAGGGCGCTAAATTCGCGTTCGATGGCCCTTCTATCTTCCAAGGACAGAACACCATCTCCCCCTCACATCGTGGTTAAGTGGGTTGATTATACCAACAAATTTGGTTTGGGATATATTCTCAACGATGGAAGCGTCGGGTGCATTCTTCGAAGCATCCCAGCCCAGGACGGCGGGATTCAAGATGGTATCTTGCCCCCAGCTTGCATGCTAGTTCACGGAGCGGAGCGACACTGTCAGCGCAGAGAAGATCCGAACTACCCCGATAGGCATCAGATTGTGCCCATGACAAACAGCGTGCAATTCTACGAAAACAACGGCGAAGACGGTTTCTCGCGTGTGCGAGTTGCCCCGGAGAACTTCCACCTTATGGTATACCCAGACGGTTCGACAGGCAAGCTGTCGGCGGGCAAGGATATATATGAGCACCGCAAGAGAGAACGGATCGTGTTATGGAAGAAGTTCGCCAACTACATGATCGCCTACGGTCGAGAGATGGATAGCCCTGGACAGGCAGAAGAGGCGCCTATCCACGTTCCTACTATTACGGACCCAACCGCTGCACCAAGTGATATCGTCACATTTTACCAACGTTTTGGGGATGTCGGCTGCTGGATGTTCTGCGATGGACATATGCAGGTAAGCAGTTGTTCTCGTTATTATTTCTTCAGTGCAGCCTTGCTAATGTCTTTTGAAGTTCAACTTCCCTGATCATACCAAAATCGTCATTGACTCGGCAGGAACATGGTGCCACTTCTGGCATCTTCCCCAAGAAGCCGCGAAACGTCTCGAAGAGACGGGATCTCTCGCCGAGGCGGCATTGGATGGACGAACAGTCCTCTCATACCCCCTCCAGACGCTCTTGAACTTTTCCACTCCGGCAAAGCAACCGGCGCCTCGTGCAGGAACCCGTAGCACGAGCAACCCCACACGGCGCCGGCCCGAGATTAGCCCTGAGCTGCAAGGTATCCCAGCGGCAAACCACTTCCGCCGCAAGGTGGAGTTCATTCGCGATATCATCAAGGAGTGGAACACCAACGGAGGTATCGGCAACAGCGATATGAGCCGCGCGAAACGGTTGCGGTGGACGGGCATCCGCGAGACCAAAAACGTGCAGATTCCAGCGAAACACGTATGGGTGTCGATTGGCGCGCGCTGGGGTGACGAACGCCTGTCCGCGTACGTGGACCCGAGACGACCGGCCGAGCTAGGGGCCGATATCGATGAGTCGAGGAGGCAACAGCGCTAAGCTCGACGGATTTTTGGTATGATCGGTCTGGGGGAGCTTGAGTGGTGACGGGGGCGAGAGGGAATGAATTGATGATGTGGTGTAAGAGTGCGTCTGGTCGCATTGGACCGTTGGGCTGCAGCTGTTTATACATTGAAGCGGTGTTTTTTTATTACCCCCTCGACACTGGGGGTTTTAGGTTTGGAGTTTTGGCACAGCAATAGGGACACGGAAAGGGGGGTTAATGGGTCCTCTCGATGTGCTGTTGTCGGTTATACATTTCATTGTCGACATGGCATGGCGTATACATGTAGTCGATTGGTACATAGCCAACTAGGGTTTTGGGGTGCTCTTGCAATGTTTGTTTGTGAATGTGTCATATGCTTTTGGCAAGGGGTCAATGTGATGTGTAATGATCTTAAATAGGAGTGATGGCCCGAGGAGTACACCATGTGTGTCTTGCATGCCGAGCACATTGGTACATCTCTTGAGAGGCTGATGGGTCCCGGGAAGGAAGGTTGTGATGCATCACTTATGGTGGGGGTCTCCCATAAAGACCACTGGCAGTATTGCAGCAAGAACGTCACGGTGCCATTGCAGGCATGGAGTTCCACCAATGTTGAGATGTGCGGGAGCTAACGGCAATGGGCTGCGGCGGTTTAAAATGGATTGGAAATGCACCATGTTTTTTCTGAATTGCTGTCCCGGTGAGGCATCAATTTGCCATTGGCGAGTAAGAAGTAATGCTCTGGACCCACCTACCTCATTGAAATGATATCATGGAGGATCGCGGGATTATCGGACAGCGGAGCTTCGGTACTATGTTTGCTTGAAGTTCCACCGCTGAGGGAAGTTTCTTGTTTTCTGTCGTAGTAGAGGTAGCATTGTGCCAACTGAGTGGGTTGGCTGCGGGTACGGGCCTTTCACATCAATAGGGGCAGACACCGGAGTCTTGGCAGGGTCGGAGACGGCAGGTTGGGTCGAGATCTAAAGGCGATAATCTCGAAGCTATCGGGCCTGAATTTAGAGGTCCTGCTGCTGATTCTCGCCGGGTGGATGCTCCGTGAGTTAAGTGGATGGCTTTGTAGCTCCTGCAAAGAGGCTATTTGAAAGCTTCATATCTAGCTTCGGCGCGCCTGCACAGCCAACACAAGCGGCAGGACAGTGCAGGTGCGGGTTCAGGTGCGAAGCCAATGACCCGACGGACCTTATTCTTCGCCGCGGCACTATACACGCTCCGAGTTGCTGGGTTCTCTCCGTAAGATATCCGAGGAACTATGAAGACGGCGTCTTGGGTATGTGATACAGTGAATCAATGAATGCATTGCCAAAAATAGGAGCTGAACCAGAGTTTGGCCAGCCATCAAATCAGCCCATCCCTCCATCCTGCGGGGTGCTATCCATGTCGGGGGACGTCGGGCTTCTGGAAATTCGGGACGACGAGCAACGGTATGGAAGACTCCACGGGGAAGCAGCCTTGGCAACCTCCAGCTCCTTCGGTTACCGGCATGGTTGGGCAAGCCATGACTTGGCAAAGAGTCTGGTGAACATGCCAACATCTTTGGCATTAGTCACGTATTTAACGCCGAAAACAAGAGTCTGAGGCATCCGGGCTTCCGCAGTGTAACTGATACTCAACTCAGCTCTCTTTTCTCATTTAATGGCGGAGGTATGTGAAAAAGACTTGTCGTCAAGCCATGATGCCAATCGGAGCTATCTTAGGTTGAAAGAATATGACTGGGACACAAATGCCAGGAATGTGCCGGGTTGCAAGGCAAGAGCTACCTCAGCTAGGCTACCGCCCAAGCCTCGTGGGTTTAGCTGTCGTCTCGGACAAGTGCGAGCAAGGAAGGAGGGGCTGATTACCTAGCTAGAGAAAAAACGTTTAAGTCAGATCGAAGGATAGAAATAGGCACACCATTGGCTTCAATCCAAGACAGCTACAGGTGTGCCCGCCCCACTGTAAAATCGCCAGTGGCGTGTGAGGTGAGCGCCCGTCAGCACCTAATCAAAGAATCATAGATGTTAGCTCATGGACGACCAGGATCAAAAACACGCCACAACTACCGATTGACGACCGACCTACTAAAGAGAAACGTCAAGCCAACGCCAACTCAGAAACGGCGCCAGGCGCAGGCTGGGTCTTGTGAAAGAAATTACGAAAAGCACAGCTAGAAATCCGAGTCGGGCCAGCTGCTTCGGGTTCTCGTATCAAGGTTGCACAAGGATTCCAGCGACGGCAATTCACGAAGATGGATCGTTAAGATGGCATGGATGGATGCCCTCGCCCCTGCAGCAGGGACCGGTACGATGACCTACCTCAACAAGCACCTAAGCAGGGACTCTACCAGAGTTTCACTCTTGGCAGTTAATTTCCTCCACCTCCCATCAGCGCACCATCAATCGGCACTATGACTGCTGTCAGCCCAAAGACCACCTATTCCCTGCTGTTGACGGCGGCGCCGATGGGAGAAACTTCGACCAGAGAGTGAACAAGCACAATCCGTGGTTTTCCTCGTTCAAGCAGCTAGGCCATTGTTGCAATGCCTGCAAGGCCACCAATTGACCCATCCCCGCGATCAGCGGGCTAACGAGGTCCTGCGCTTCCCACCTCCCTCTTTCGAACGGCACTACCAACAGACCATGGTATTTTGCACTTCGCCATACGCTCTCTGGGCGGCTCTTCAATTATCCAATTCTACAACTAGAGTATCTCGGCAGGAATACTCGTGTGGCTGCTCCGATATACCCCCTGTCCCACACGACCATCCACGCCCCAATCTCGTCCACTGTGCTCGGATCGGAATTATGGCAGCCCCAGGGGTCCAGCCAAGCAGGCCCAGGTGGAGGGGCTGATTGAAGGGCCACTGGCCCCCTGTTACTTACTCCCAAGGAAGAGGCAGATACGTATCGCTACTACGCTCCACCCTCGGCGCCTTTGGTTCACTGGGTTCCCTGGACAGCCTTGAGGGGCCGCCACCCACGTTCCGGTAGCTTTCTCGTGGTCGATATATAGAATTCCCACTCCCCACACTATCGTCTGCCGCTTCTTTGTGTCTGTTTACCCCGACCTTGTCACTCGTCAAGACATCTCTGCTTGTCTCACGTCCGGCGTTGGACGTACAAGCACCCTCATCATGAGGTCCACTCTCGTTGCTTCGTTTCTTTTCTCCTCGGTAAGTGTTATTGCAACAAAACATATTGGCTGTGGCTGACATTGTTACAGTTCTCCCTTTCCTTGGCTCAGCTTACCGTTCCCGCCGATCTTCCGGGAACCTGGGAAGACCAAGGATGCTGGACCGATGTTGCCGGGAGGGCGATCGGTGCCGCGTCGTACGCGGACCCGGTTGCTATGACAAATCAGGCTTGTCTCGCTTTTTGCGAGACCCGTGGTTTCCTGTACGCCGGGACCGAGTACTCGGTCGAGTGCTTCTGCGGGTCTAGTGTTGCCGCCGCCGCCATCAAGGTTGACAGCACTCAGTGCAACATGGCCTGCTCGGGAGACACAACACAGCCTTGCGGAGCAGGCGGGAAACTCAACCTTTTCAAAAGCCTAGTTATTGCTGGACCACAAACTAATCCCGGGGTCAACGGCTTCGTGTACCAGGGCTGCTACTCCGAGGGGACTACCGGGCGTGCCTTGACCTTTGCTCCTCCCGGAATCGTCGGTTCCGAGTTGACTGTGGCCAAGTGCACTTCCGCCTGTAAGACAGCTGGTTATACTCTCGCGGGTGTTGAGTATGGAGGCGAATGCTTCTGCGGCCAAACCATCACCAACGGTGCTGTGCCCGCTACCGGCTGTGATATGCTTTGCAACGGCAACAGCAGCGAATACTGCGGCGCGGGTAATCGCCTCGATGTTTACAGCTCGGGGGGATTGTTGACTACCTCGGCGAGCAACGTGTAAGTGCTTCTCGATATAGCGTATAATCTTTCTCATATAGTAGTCATAGTACTAACGAAATACTAGTCTTACGACGCAAACACCCACCGCAGTCCCTACTGCAGTCTCCACCGCCACAATCTCACTTTCAGTTGGCCCTGCCCCAACCGGTCCGAGCCAGCCTGCCACCGTCGGCAACTACGATTTATATGGATGCCAGACCGAAGGTACAGGGGCCCGGGCCTTGGTTGCCGCTACTTACGCTTCCGACGAGATGACACTTGAGTCTTGCCGGGCTTTCTGCTCTGCTTACACCTATTTTGGCGTTGAATATGCCCGTGAATGTTACTGCGGAAACAGTTTCAGTCCAGGGTCTGTGCCCGCTCCCGCTACTGACTGTAGCCTCACTTGTGCTGGCGGCGCCTTCGAATACTGCGGTGCTGGAAACCGACTATCAGTCTACGCCAGGAACGGCACTCCGCCGCCCAGCTCGACCACGGCTGCCACAGCTGAACCCACCAATACAACCCCTGTCGTCACCGATCTCCCTGAGGGATGGACCTACCGGGGATGCTGGGTGGAGGGCAAAACTGGACGTTCCCTTCCCCACCAGCTTCCTGATAGCACGGCCAATACTCCTGGCTTGTGTGGTAGTCTTTGCAAGGCCGCCGGGTATTCTATTTCAGGGACCGAGTATGGTGTACAGTGCTTCTGTGGAAACGCGCTCTACAACGGAGCTGTCAAAACAACCGAGAGCCAGTGCAGTGTTTCCTGCCCCGGCGATACTACACAGAAATGCGGTGCCGGTGACAGGTTAAGCATCGTCTCGGACGGCGAGCCCCAGGAGTACACTCCTCCGGCCCCCCAGACCGGCGGACTCAACGGCACGTGGGCTTACCAGGGCTGCCTCACGAGCACCGTTGACGAGGCTCGCGTTTTCTGGTGGCAAAACTTCTTCCCTGGTACCATGACACCATCAAAGTGCCTCGGCCGGTGTGCCGAGTTTGGATATGCCGCAGCGGGCCTTGAATACGGCGAAGAGTGCTACTGCGGTGACCCGGTTAACGTTGCTGAGCGTGGTGCCACTTTCCGCCCAGAGTCAGAGTGCAACATTGTCTGCCCGGGTAACGCTTCTTCGATATGCGGTGGCGGCGGACGTCTGTCTACATACTTCTGGACTGGCGAGACGCCCCTTTATGAGTGGACCGTCCCGCAAGATCACCGTGCTGGTAAATACGAGTTCCTTATTAACGGTGTCACCATCCCTCTTATGACGATGGAGACCATCACCGGCAAGGTTTCATTCATCTCCAAGGCCGGAACGGGCCCCGGAAATGAGACCGGTGCGTACGAGCTTGACCTCTCCCTTACCGACGACTTCAATGCTGCTTGGCGCACACTTCACCTCAAAACCGACGTATTCTGTGCTGCTGGTGTGATCCTTCCCGACAAGGCCGGCAGACAGCTCATGGTTGGAGGATGGTCCGGCGATTCGACATACGGCACTCGCCTTTACTGGCCCGATGGTTCGCCCGGCGTGGAGGGTACTCGCGATTGGCAGGAGAATGTCGATGTGCTCAGGCTCCAAGCCGGCCGCTGGTACCCCAGCGTCATGGTGATGACCAATGGCTCCGTCATGGTCATCGGCGGCGAGGTTGGATCCAACGCCGCAGCTACCCCTTCGATCGAGGTTCTTCCTTACACTGGAACCAAGCCCCTTTACCGAGAGTGGTTAGATCGCACCGATCCTAACAACTTGTATCCTTTCGTCGCCATCTTGCCCAGCGGAGGCATCTTCGTTGCCTACTGGAACGAGGCCAGAATTATATCCCAGGACACCTTTGACGATATCAAGCTGCTCCCTAACGCCCCTGGTGCTGTCAATGACCCCAAGGCTGGCCGCACGTATCCCATGGAGGGCGCTTCCGTCCTTCTTCCCCAAAGATATCCATACACCGACCCCCTCGGTGTCTTGATCTGTGGCGGATCGACCATCGGCGTTGCTAATGCGCTGGATAACTGTGTATCGATCTACCCGGATGCCCCCAACCCCGAGTGGAAGCTTGAGCGCATGCCTTCATTCCGCGTCATGCCTGTCATGGCTGCGCTTCCTGATGGAACTTACTTCCTCGGTGGCGGTGCTCACCACGGCGTCGCTGGTTTCGGTCTCGCTACCGGCCCGAACCTGAACGCCCTGCTCTACGACCCAACGAAGCCTCTCCACCGCCGTTTCACCGTCGCCGACAACACGACCATTGCACGCCTGTACCACAGCGAGGCCATCACGCTTCTCGACGGCCGGGTGCTAGTCTCGGGCTCCAACCCCGAGGACGGCAAAAACATTGAAGAGTACCGCGTCGAGGTCTTCCTACCGCCCTACCTCCTTTCGGGCTTGCCGCGACCCACCTTTAGCATCACCAACAAGGACTGGGCCTGGGGCCAAACCAACATCCCCTTCTCGCTTGGCGCCGCCGCCCGCAACGGCGACATCACTGTTACCCTCCTCGGCGCCGTGTCTAGCACGCACGGCAACGCCATGGGAAGCCGCACCCTGATGCCCAAGGTTACCTGCACCGGCACTTCGTGCCAGGTCGACGCGCCGCCCGACGGCTTCGTCTGCCCTCCCGGCTGGTACCAATTCTTTGTTCTTGATGGCGGCATCCCCGCTGTCGGCATCTATGTCCGCATCGGCGGCGACCCGGGGGAGATTGGAAACTGGCCCCAAGGTCCGGATTTCACGGTGCCAGGGATCTGAAAAAGTGGAACTACTGGATCACAACGACCTCTTGCGCCTCCCTCGTGTTGGCGCGCCACAAGAAATTGCTTTAATATCTCTCTTTAATATGTAATCTTATATGGGATTTCACTGTTTATATAGACCTACATATATACTTCCTACGGCCTCTCACGACCCACATTTATACGAATTCAAAGATTGAGTGTAAATCGCGTACCAAATCGCACTTGACTATTCCCATTTATACAAGTCCCCGAATTGCAACTCTTCGCCAGACAGGCACCATGGAAACTTGCAATTCGGGGACTTTGTGTTTTATCCAATGTTGTCAATGTCTCTCTCGCGTACCCAAGCACGTGGTGTTTGTGATAAATCGCAGGAATTTTCCCGGAAACGCAAATGCCATTATTACGATACTAGGTGCGGCTCATTGTAACTTCTAAAATCTTCTCCTCCGGTCTAGAGGGTTATGACCGGTTTTGAAAAGGTTTTGTGATGGCTTGAAGGCATCGAGAGTTTTATCCGTAGGTGTTCTGGTAGCCCCACATCCATGTTGCTACGCGACCAATCATCGCGGGGCACAGACACTTTACCAGTTTTTTTTTAGGTTTTTTTTTGAGATGTCACTCCATCCAACACGTAAAAGACATTCAACGAACGAAAATATACCGCCTTCTTCTTTTCTCGTGCCCTTCTTTTCACCTTATAGAAGGAGAGAGACGGCATAAGAACAGAAAAGATGGCCAAAAAGAGGAAACACGAGACTGGCGGCAACGTCCTCAAAATCGGGAACAAGACCATTTCCCTCGAAGGCTACCTCACAAAAAAACCAAAGAAGGAATCAGAAAACCCGCCACCACCGCCGACTGAATCCCCCACGCCTGTGGAAGAGACATCGGCGGAAAACCAAAAGCTCTTGAAGAGGAACGACGAGACGCCCAGGAAAACACGGAAGCCCCCAGTCGGCGGCGATCCGCAATTACTCAAGATACGCCAAGCCCTGCCAATATGGGGCTACCAGGAAAAGATTAGGGGCATCCTCGAGGAAAAGGACGTCCTCCTCCTCGTCGGAGAGACGGGTTCGGGGAAGAGTACGCAGGTGCCGCAGTTTCTATTCCAGGAAAAATGGTGCCAGAAGCGAAAAGTCAAGGTGAAGCAGCCCGGGATGGGGAAGGAGGAGGAGGTCAATGTGGGGGGCATGATCGCGATCACGCAGCCGCGACGAGTTGCTGCGACGACGCTGGCTCATCGTGTCTCCAAGGAGGCCGGGACGCCGCTCACTGGGCAGAGCAGCGATGGCAAGAGCAAGGGAGGGTCTCCGCCGAAGGGCTTGGTCGGATACTCGGTCCGGTTCGACCACCGGGTGCCGCAGGGGACCAGGATCAAGTTTCTGACCGAGGGTATGCTGCTCCAGGAGCTTCTGCGCGACCCGCATCTTCGGCAGTACAGCGCGATTGTTGTTGACGAGATTCACGAGAGGAGTGTGGATGTGGATCTGTTGTCTGGATTTTTGAAGCAAATTATCACCGGGGACAAGGCGGGACGTGGGGGGATCCCGCTCAAGGTCGTCATCATGAGTGCCACGGCCAATATCGAAAAGATCAGAAAGTTCTTCTCGGTTGAGGGAGAGGAGCAGGCACAGACTGCCCCCTCGGGCCCAAAAGCGTCAAGCGAGTCATCTGTGGAATTCCTCCAGATTGAGGGGCGCCAATTTCCCGTCGAGATCTCACACACCCCAAAACCAGTACCCGACATCCAGGAAGAGCTTTTGAAGACCATCTTTAGGCTTCACACGGAAGAGCCGCTCCAGGACAAGCATGGCAAGAACGATATCTTGGCATTCCTCACGGGCCAGGAGGAGATTGAGGGAGCCCAGCGACTGATCGAAGAGTACGCAGGGACACTTGCGTCCAATGTGCCCAAGATCAAGGTGTTCCCGCTTTTTGGCCAGCTGTCCATAGAGGCCCAACATGACGCTTTCCAGCCGGCCAAGGCGCCCTTCACAAGAAAGATTGTTCTTGCCACAAACATTGCTGAAACGTCAGTCACTGTCCCTGGCGTGAGATACGTCGTTGATTGTGGCAAGAGCAAGGTCAAGCAATACAGAGCACGGCTTGGAATGGAATCGCTCCTCGCAAAGCCCATTTCAAAGTCGTCAGCAGTCCAACGTGCTGGCCGAGCCGGCCGAGAAGGTCCGGGGAAGTGCTTCAGACTCTACACCGAAGAAACCTACGATACCCTGCAACAAACAGACCCCCCCGAGATCCTGCGGACCGACGTGCTCGGCGCCATCCTAACCATGAAGGCGCGGGGCATCGAGGACGTCCTCGCCTTCCCGCTCATGGACCCCCCCGAAGTCGAATCGGTCGAGAAAGCGCTGATCCACCTGCACATGCTGGGCGCGCTCGACAACCACGGCAACATCACCGAGACGGGGCGCAAGATGGTGCTTTTCCCGGTGACGGCGCCCTACGCGCGCGTGATCCTCGCGGCGGCCGACCTGCGGTACAGCTGCCTGCTGGAAGCCATCGACATCATCGCGTGCATCACGGCGGGCGACGACATCTTTTTGCAGCTGCGGTCCGAGGAGGCGCGCGAGGAGGTCGAAGAGGCGCGCAAGGAGCTCTGGCGCCGCGAGGGCGACCTGCTGACGTACCTGACGGCGATGCAGCGGTACGCGGCCGAGAACGCGGACCGCGCGGCGTGGTGCCGCGCGCGCAAGATGAACACGCGCAACATGCGCCAGGCGCTCAACATCCGCAAGCAGCTGCGCGGGCTAGCGCTGCGCCACGGGCTGCTGGCCGAGGCACCGCCTGCGGACCCCCAGCCGTTTGCGCCCGCGCCGCCGGACCGGGCCGAGCTCGTGCTCAAGTGCTTCCTCAGGGGGTTCGCGCTCAAGACGGCCATGCTGATGCCCGATAGCAGCTATGTCACGGCCGTGGGCAAGCATGTCGTGGCTGTCCACCCGGCGAGTGTGCTCCATGGGCAGAAGAAGGAGGCGATTATGTTTCTGGAGCATGTATATACGCAGAAGAATTACGCGAAGAAGGTGAGCGCTGTCCAGGCCGAGTGGGTGGCGCAGGCGTTTGAGGGGGGGTTGTAGCGGATGAGAAATACCAGAGTGTCTTTCTGGGCTTGATTTGAGGCTGGAGTATGGTCTTGTGTGCAGTAAATCGCCATACTCATCACCGTCTGGTATCATATTAGGGGTACGTAAGACTACCAAAAAAAGACCGACGCCGCCGTCCTAACCTTCACCACTCCGAGCATCAAGCCACCAACCGCCCTCAAACAGAAGATACCCCCAAAGACAAACCCCCATCACCTCAAATACGAGTTCGAATCCTTGATTATTTTTGCAGTCGCCCGACGCGTTACCGAGCAAATCCAACGTCGCGCAGATCTTGTGCCCGCAGCCGCCGGTTGTGGCCGTGTCCCGCTCCCATGTGTGGTAGGCGCCGCATTTGCAGCACTTCCATTGGGTCTTGGCCATGCTGTATGTAGTTTTGAAAAGTTTGGTCGGTGTGGGTTCTAAGCGTGTTTCTTCCCTTGAGTTAGCTTGCTTGCTCTCGATGTGAGCGTGGTTAGCTTTGGAGTATGGTCAGGTTTCTGTGTTTGTGTGGGTGTTTTGGGCGGTGTTCGCTGGGTTGATGGTGTTGGATAGATATCCACCTAGGGAAGTTTGGGCGGGGAAAGGGGGTATGTATACCATTTTCTGGATAAGCATGTGCTCTTTCACCTGCCGTCCATACTCGGCTCAAGTGCCTACCTCAGGCAGGGAATGTATCTCCTGACCAACTTGTACTTTAGACGTCCTGCCTGAGGAGTATTCTTGTTGGTAGTCATGGGAAACATGCCCAAAAATAAACTCGCATGACTTCAAATATGGGTTTGCATCCTTGATTGTCTTACAGTCTTGATTCCTTTGGCCAGCCTGTAGTCGCCTGATGCGTTACCGTACAAATCCAACTTTAAGCAAATCTGGTGCCCACAGCTGCAAGTCGTAGACCAAGTTGAGACGGTGTCCCACGCGTTGTAAGCTCCGCACCTGCAACACTTCCATTAGCTTCCGGCCATGCTGTACGGAGATACGGTCTGTTTTCTCTTCTCCGGACAGTGTTGTGTTTCGGACGTGTAGACACCGGCTGTTGGGGTTCCCCTGAGTTCGACTTCTTGGCTTTATTCAAGTTGCTCTCGGTACGAGCGCAGCGAAAATGTTTTCAATATTGCAAAACTCGGGCCCAAGAGGTCGTGTGTTGGTCTAAGCCCGTAAAACGCACGCATTTTAAGGTTGGTGATAGAGGACTCTGGTCAGTTGGCTTTGGGTAACGAAAGGGGTACGTCCCCTGCCACACCCGCCACCCATCCATACTCAGTTCAAATAACTGAGGCACTAATATATCCTGCGACTAAATTATGCTTCAGACAGCATTCTCGATTTGGGCTTTTGGCGGAGCGCATGATGACCCAACCACCACAACGGTTGACCAGGCGGATGCATTTAATGGCCATCATCCACAGACGGTCTGCTAGGCTTTTAGGCCCCGGCACAGCAGGCATTGGACTTTGGGGAATTTGTGGACTTTATCGAGAAGGTCTCCATCAGCGCGATGATGTTTACTTTCTCACAGAAACCGAGGTGCTCGCATGGTATCTGCTCACCAACCCGAGTTATATGGCCGAGCTTGAACTCGATGACGCCAGCGGTGTTATTCGCTGGGATCATTCCCAAATAAAGCCTAGTGGTCTGCCGTGGGAGATGAAGTAATACCACTTTGGGATTCTGACTTGATTGATGATGAACTTCTTGTAATCACTTGACCTCGCCGGGTCGCTTTCATCATCGTCATCGGACCTGCTCACTGGGGATGATCCGATGGTTGATTTCAATGGGGGGTGCTGGCAGCATGGACTAGAACGCGTGCACGGTCTCGTTCGATTTCAGAAGGAAAGAATGACTGTGAGGGAGAGGCCCGATTGCTGCTAAATGGGAAGGCCGGTCGGGGCAAATATATAGTAAGTACATAAATACCCTAGAGAAACCTTTAGATGACTTCCTCGTAATTCGCGTTCCTAGTCTAATCCAAGTTACCGTGTAAGGGAGTTTCTTTCAATCGTTCTGTTTACCCTCAGGGGGGGAACAGTGCCCACCTCCCCCACACTGTGCAGGTGGATCCCACCACTCACCTCAACCGCGGCACCGGCCATCACTAATCCTCAATCACCACCACCACCCGCAATATCCCATCTTCACAACCGTCAACCACCAAACATGCGCCTCACCCCGCGCCTCCTCCTAGCCTCGGCCCTCCAGCCCCCCAAATCCTCCCCGCTGACCCGCCCCGCCGCCCTAGCCCTGCTCCCGCCGATCCCGCTCTACCGCCGCCTCCTCCGTGCCCACCGCAAGCACCTGCCGCACGAGCTGCGCCTGCTCGGCGACGAGTACGTCCGGGCCGAGTTCCGCGCCCACCGGGACGTGGAGAACCCGGCCCACCTGGTACGTCTTCACTCCCCATCTCACCTCACCCCTCCACCCCCCCCGCCCAATCTCATTGCTTCCCCAAACTTCAAGACTTACAGCGGGAGAGACAGATCGGATTCCTCACCGAGTGGCAATTATACGCCCAAAAGATTGAGGGGGATTCGTGGGTGGGGGAGAAGTTGGATCAGGGCAAGCTGGAGAAGATGAGTGGTATGTCGACCCTGTGAACCAGCGACCCCGAATTTGAGGACGGACTAACATGCAGGTGTAGATGAGCAGCTGGGCCAGCTGTATGAGCTTATGAGGGCGATCCAAAAACGCGGCGCGGGCGAGGAGCCGGGCTCATCGTGACCTTGATCGACGTTATGAGTTGACATGTTTGGATGTAGCTGTAGAATACATGTAGAAGTGTGTAGGAGATGACACTCGGCACCACAGCGATGGCTATTGGACAGCCCGAGAGCGTCTAGTATTGGCGACACGAAATAATGAACTTCATGTGCAAGATCACCCCGAACTTTTGGGAATTTATCGGTAGAATGCTATAATCTCCTAGTCCATGCCGCCGTCTGCCTAAGAACGAACAGTGCATCTTAATTAACTTGGTGCTTCCCGACGTGGGCATACGGGTTAAATCAGTTGAGGCCTTCCAGTCAAGACCGGCCTTCGTTGGCGCTCTCCCCATCGCCAGGTCTACCGCGGGGCTTACATACAGATATACCCAGTTACGCCAGTAAATGAAACCAAACGCCGGAGGCGCTTCTCTTTCTCACACCAGCGCCAAAGAATCTAGATACCACGTCGAGTCTACATAGGGATTCAGCTCCTTTATCGAGAACCCGTTACCCAGATACCCAAACCGATTCTGCTTGGCGCCATCATACACATACTCCCAATCCTCGCCCCGGAATCGCTCCAGCATGTGGAAGAAGTGTATTCGACTGCCCGGGTGCAGCGTTGTCACCGGCCCATCATCCTTGCCGCCCTTGAACCACGAGCGGCCCTCAGTAGCCCAAGCTGTTCGGGGCATGAAAGCCGAAATGTGCTCAAAGTAGTCATCAACCGCGCCCCGGGACGGCGCCACCGCCTTGATACCTTCAGTCTGGCACTTTTTGATGATGCCCGTAATGTACTTAGCGATATGTTCGCTTAGAGTGAAGACGCTGCCATGGCCGATGGGCGCATTGGGGCCGAAGAACGCTAGCGTAGGGGGTCAGTAAGGTATGCTGGCATCGGATACAAGGGAGACAAGAACCTACTGAAATAATTCGGTACCCCATCAACGGCGCAAGACATATAAGCCTTGGGCACTTCGTTTCGCCAGCGGTCCTGTAGATTCCCGTTTCGGCCAACAATAGGGAACCGTGGGGAGAATGATGTCTCAAAGCCTGTCGCGCAGATGATGGCGTCGACCTTTAGGATTTCTCCCGACTCGAGCTCAATGCCCTCGGGCATAAAGCGCCTCATTCCGCCCGTTTTCACCTCGACGTTGGGCTTCGTTATAGCTTGTAGGTATGCGTGTCCAGGTGTCATCCTCCGGCGGCCAAGGGGATAGTTCGGTATCAACGCCTCGCAAAGCTTCTCATCGCCTCCAAGGATTGCTGTCATGTATTCCGCTACCTTCTGGCGCGCAAAGGCTTGTATGGGGCTCTTCGTGAGAACCTTGTAATAGGCCTTCATTAGTTCCCCCTCGTAATGCCAAGAAGGGAAAATACTCACGATGGGGAATGTGCTGTTTACTTCCGCCTCAACCCTCTTTACAAAACCGCGGTAGAAGTCTGGGTCGGACTTGAACATTTCGATCGTCTCTTCGGAAAAGTTCTCGTCCTGGTCCAACCGTATTTTTTCCAGAATGCTGTCGGCCTGGCCCATAATCTTCCATGACTTTATCCGTGGTGGAGGTATCCAAGTAGGTGTCCTGATAATGTGGTAGAGCTTGCTGGTACCTACTATGATGTTAGCAGACGCTCACAGAGCATGATTCGGGATGCATACTAGGTTGAAGCTCGGGTAGCACCTGGATCCCTGTAGCGCCATTTCCAATGACGGCTATCGTTTTCCCTGAAGGATCAAAGTCCTTTGGCCATCGAGCAGTGTGTATCAGGGTGCCCTGGAAAGCGTGAATGTCTTGAACATCAGGCCACTTCCAATTGCTTTCCCGACAGACTTGTTAGCTCGCTTCCTCGGCCGGAAAATCACGTCAACTTTGACTTACTTTAGAATTCCTGTTCCGTCTACGAGGAAGTTGGCATAGTCGCCAAACTCATGCCCAGTCTTGAGATTCCGGACCGTCAACTGCCAAAGCCCCTCCTTCTCGCTCCAGCGCGCAGCTGTTATCCGGTGCAAGGTCTTGATCGACCCCCTCATGCCCTCCTCGTCACATACCCTGCAGAGATACTCCCCAATTTCCTCGGCCGGCGCGAAGAAGTTTGTCCAGTCATGCTTTGGCCTCCAGGAGAACTGGTAGTTGTGACTTGGAATGTCACACCGGCAGCCGGGGTACCGGTTCTCCAGCCAAGTCCCTCCAACATCTTCATTCTTTTCGTAGACAACCACCTCGTAGTCGACGAGGTTCAACCGCAGTGTAAGAATCAGGTTGAGGCCACTTGCGCCGGCTCCGATGCCGACGATGCGGATGTGCCGAACCGAGCCGAGCGGCTGTTCTCGGACCGTGTATGCCATGTCGGGTGACACAACGGGTCGTTCAGGTTGGTTTGCTGCAAAATCGTGATCATAACGATCTCGAGATATTTCGATGACCATCTTGGGCGTAAGAAGGGAGTGGAAGGGGAATTTATATCGATAAATCCGTTGGGAACAGGGGATAGACCGAGACCACACACACCAAACTTGGAGAATGGAAGGAGCTCAAGACGGGACCAACGTTAAGACGGGACAACCCAACCCTTTTATTCACTATGTGCGTGTAGAATATGGCATGTAGAATATGGCATGAGCCAGGGGGAACAAGCAGACAAGGCAGGTGCCCTAGGTATCCGAGCAAGAGCGATAGCGACACCCGACGGAAAAAAGGGCACTGGGCCCCTTGACATCCACATTGGTCAGACCAAGGGTTGGCTGGCAGCTGCCACTGAACGATGATCAAGCCCTTTCCCGAGCAAACCGCCAAGCAGAGACTGACACCCACGATAGCAAAACACCTAGCGTCCATGAGGCTCAAGCAAACAAGCAACACGATACGACCGAAGACCGCGGGACCGTGAGCCTGCAAAGACCCAAGGCCCAGCAAGTTCTGTGCACTATGCGCTGGTCCACTTTGGGTTGGCAGCAGCAGGCCCCCCCCTCCCTGTTCCCTGCTTGCCGTTGTTTGTCTTGCTCTGTGGAGCACTCGTTGGCTGGTTTACGGGTGAGAGCGACTGACTGCATTCATCAACGACGACAACGGCCCGCACCTTGAGGCACCGCGGGCCCAAGGGCGCTCACTGCTCAACAAGCCAAGCCATGCAAGTATCCCCGCTGCTGTAAAGGAGGTCAACAAAGGAGGTCCAAGGCCCGACCTTACTCGACGGGGTCGAAGAAGCCGGCGGCGCAATCCAATGAGAAGCTGCTCCGTCAACGGCGGACGGGGATATCGTGCCCCGTGGTTCGTCACTGGTCTGGCCAGATAGGAGAAGAGGCAAATTATATACTGGCGGTCGTATCCTGTCCAACCACAAAGAGAGCCGGTGAGCAGCGAATAGGAGACGAGCTGGCGGTTGCACGACGCCGAGCAAGAAGCCACTGGGAAAACAATCCGATGCGGCGCCATGCGCGGGACCCATGCTGAGCTAAGAGACCCACTTGCGCCTACCTGAAGCGGCTCGACGCTCACTGGAGCGCTGGCACGGAACTACCCCGCTGGCAGACAGGCGAGCAGGGCACAATTTCAAGTTGCAGTGACCACCACGTGACCACTCTGAGGCACACCCGCTTTCTTGATCAGCATCAGCTTGCCAGGGACCAAGCTGCCAGAACTGTCAGGCCCAAACCGTGACTAGATCCCGATCCGAGTCTGACTTGTCTCGCTGCCGAACTGATTCGCTTATTGGAATTCGACAGGAGTTAGTTAGACCCCGGACGCGGAATCCTCCGACCAGCTTCACACCAACACCCAGATCCTCCGACTGGACTGGACTCGGAAGCCAAGCACAGTGCCGTAAAAGGAAGTAGGGATGACGGGTCACTTCTTTTCCTTCGCGGGGGACGACATAGAGGACGATGGCAGCCAGCCAATCGCCGCTTCAGCAACACCACCACCAACGTTCCCGACAGCAGCAACAGCAACATCGGCAAGTGCTTTCCCAGTCCGGGGCAAGCCGCTGCTCCCACCCGTTCACCACAACATTGGTCACATGATCTCAACACTCCCGTCCCAGATCGCCTTCAGCACCCTGGCTGTGGTCCTTGATGACGGACAGACTATCCAAGTCCCTCGCCGCGAGCTATGGGACGTGCGCGCCCAGCTCATGGCTGAAGAGGAAGAGGGTGAGAACGCCGCCCAGTCAGCACCCGGCCTTGGCGAGCACGATGTCAAGACGGGCATCTATGAGGGCGGCTTCAAGAGCTGGGAAAGTAGCGTCGACATGGTCAAGGTCCTTGCATCCGAGAATACGGCGCAGGCATTGAGTCGTGATTCCTGCGTGTCAATAGAGGTACGAACACCTCACCGCATACCCACTACTCTCCCTACTTCCATAGTCATCCCGATTTACTCGGAGGGGGCGTCTTGAGCCGAGCTGGCTGACCTGTTTACAGCTTGGCTGTGGCACAGCACTGCCGTCTCTCGCCCTATTCCAATGGGCACTGGCCGAGAGACGAGAGTCGGCGGAAAGAAGCTCTCTGGTGCTTACCCTCGCCGACTACAATCCTAGCGTGCTCTTTCTTGTGACTCTGCCCAACTTCATTCTTGCGTGGGCACTCCAGGAGCGGGGGACGAACCCCGCCATCGAGGAGGCTTTCTCGGACGAAGAGTTGGACCTGACCCCCGAGCTATTGCATGCTTTCAAAGAATCCCTCTCCTCGAACAACATCTCGCTGTCTTTCCAGTCTGGGGCATGGTCCCCCGGGTTTGTCGAGCTCCTTTACAGCTTGAGCATCCCGAGTGGACTTCCAGGGAAAACCAAAATGCTGGTTATGGGAGCAGAGACCATCTATTCCCCTTTCGCGCTTGAGAGTTTCGCCAAAACGCTCCTTCTGATCCTGGAACGACAGCGCAGCGACCCGTCGAACGAGTATGCTGCCGCCATAGTTGGTGCAAAGAGACTGTACTTTGGCGTTGGCGGTTCGCTCGACGACTTTACTGACAAGATGAAGGGGCTCGGTGCTACTGTTGAGACGTTGCGAGAGGAGACCGAAGGGGTCCGACGAGGCGTTGTCAGGTGCCAATTCTCTTGAACCCCCCAGGGGGACGGAGCTTAGAGTTGAGAAATGCGGAAGGACGTCGGCTCATCTGAAGTCTAGCGCTTCTCCCTTGCAACATGAGCCGTCCCGGTGGTTGGGGATATCAGCAAGATATAAACGACGTTTCAGAGTTCCTCCCGCCCTGTTTGGGCTTCTCCCGGGAGCCCGATCCGTCTGGCGCGGCTTGTCTGCTGTTTATCCGCCGCCGACTGACCGACTGAAGTGTAGCGCGTCGCACGGCACGCGGCCGTTGAAACCTCGGTTTCTTGTTTCGACAGGAGACCTATTACCCGGAACAAGCAACATTCCCTACTCTGAGGCGTGCATCGTGCCATATTGACAGTATAGTGGTGGGAAGTTGGGGGCTAGATATCGTGTGACATCATTCCAGCGGTGCCCTTAGGGCTGATGATGGTTTCCGATGCGCTGGCTCATTATGACCTCTGAGCCACCACCAGCGCTTTTTCGCTCTTCATCTAGATTTTGCTTTACACCCTCTGGTGGTGGATCGACGTCGCATCTTGTGTTGTCACTTTGTGAATACGCGCAAGCGTGCAGGCGCATGCCTCGTATTCCCAAGCCAAACCATGTTATTTTCAGCCTCCAGCAGTTAGTTGATTTTGCTTGGTCTGGATGCGACCCCGAATTGAGCCCATCATGTCTTCCAGCTGTCCACACCATTCGCCCTAGACATGTTTCGAACTGATTCCGAATATAAACTCAACCTGCGTGAACACGATGCGCACCCGCGCTGGTGGTGTCCCGTGCAACGGCGCTGCATTTGCCCATTGAAATTAGGCCGACGGGAGGCGCTATTGGCTGATGGCGCGATCTTCGTACAACGGTGCGACATTGCATGATCTGTACTCAGGATTTCGCATCGCATCGCAGCGAGGCCAAAAACTGGCCTGCCAGATGCACCTTTCCGCTGCCTGTGCTCTTTGCGGCCTTGTCGTCTGTCTCTCACTGCCGGGCCCCACAAGTTCGTCGACCTCGGATAAAGAGGCGATGTTTTTCCCCCTGTTTGGGACTCAATGGGCTGGGAGAATGACGACGGTTTTGACACCTGAAATAGAGTTGACGAGACGCGGCAGGCAGCTGCAGGAACGACGTTGTGCAGCGGGAGCGACAGCTGCACCTCTGCTTGAGTTCTAGGCTCTGGGCACTGACAGCTTCGAGGAAAGCTCCAGAGCCACCTCACTCAGACGCGACAAAAGTTCCCATTGACGTGTGAAGATGCGAAAATGGAAACTTTGGGAACGATACGGGAATATCACTGCTGTTGCCGGGGAAAGGATCCGAGGCAACAGTGGCGCGATGGGCCAAGGGTTTGGTTGGGTGGCAACGGGGCAAACTGTCAACATCACACGTAACATCACACGTGCTCTTCGATGAAGCTCAAGCTCCTTTCGTCGAAATCCCAACATCGCCAAACAAACTGCAAACTGGAGAATAATTGCCCAGGACAAGACCCCTGATTTGAGATGCGTGACGATGCAGCTGTTCTTCCAGACGAACTTGAAGCCCGATGGATCTGAGGCTGGACTTGAGGCTGGCTTCCCCGGGTCGTCCGGGTCCCCTGCCCAGGGTGTTGCTCCGTTACCCCAGCGCAAAAAGCACAAATTTCTGATCGTCAATTCCCATTGGCGAAAAGGTCGATGGAGCGTCGCTACCCCCTGTCTCGTGTTGTGGCTCGCTGGGTCCATTATTTGCTGCATTATTTGGCTCCCCCTGCAGACAAGCACGGCTCGCCAACTTTCTCTCCTTCTCGTCTTTTCCTTCCTTCCTTTCCCATTCCTCAAACCACCACCCTCGTCTCCCCGCGTACGGCACTGCAGCTTCACATTGACTACATCTTATAATAATAATAAAACTTTCCGGTCGTTTCGCCAGCTTACGCCTTTCCATTACAACCACCCAATCGCAGTGCCAACCCGCCTCACCTCAGCAATAATAGCATTGCAGCCGCTAGGTATGTCACGCAAACTGAAGTCCTTCATGCGCGTTTCGACTCGAGTCGAAATCCACCTGCTGAACACACTTGGCTGACAGCTGTTTTCTGAATTCTAGTTGCTTCACCCTCCAAGCCCCCACCACTTGTCAAACTCGACTCCATCAGTTCACCATGAAGCTGTCTGCCATCCTCGCTGGTGCCTTTGCGGCTTTTGCCCTGGCTAAGCCTGCCATCACCAACACCATCTTCGACCTTCGCGAGGATAAGCCCTTCACCGTCACTTGGATCGGCGCCGTTGGCCCTGTCACCGTCACCCTCATGACTGGCCAGCCCCAGGACCTGAAAGTTGTTGAGGACCTCACCAGTAAGTGTACTCAATATAGTGATATCCTATTCAGTCTAACCAACAAAACCTGCAGCTTCTGGAACCGGTGGCTCTTTCACATTCACTCCTTCTGACTACCCCTCTGGAAACTATGCTTTCCGCATCTCTGACTCGTCCTCTGTCAACGACCCCAACTTCAGCCTGCTCTTCCCCTACGTCGGCACCGGTACCATCTCAACCAGCAAGTCAGCCTCTGTCTCCTCTACCGCCTCCGTGACCGCCTCCGTGTCCAGCTCCGGCAGCGTCGTCTCAAGCACTCCCGTCAGCTCCGAGACGTCCGTTGCCTCGTCGGGTGTGACCACTGCTACCACCTCGGCCAGCACCACAACCAGAGGTAAGCCAACTTCTGATCACTTTGCTCTGACTTCGTGCTCACATTCACATAGCTTCAATCACCACTACTCGTTCCACTGCTACTAGCAGTCCCACTAATGTCAACAGCGCGAGCCAGCGCTACTCGTCGCCCTTTGCGCTGGTGCTCATCGCCGCCGCCGCATTCGCCCTCTTTAACTAAGCGGAGTTATCCCGTGGAGAACACAATGCTGATTGTGCCAACCGCCTTTGCACCACCTCGAGCGAGCGCGTCGGCACTTTTGGTCTTTTCTCGTACATATTGTAACTGGTTATACGGAAGACGGATGATTGGTTGTAATTGGCAGTTATGGGACACCCACCACAAGTTCAAGCCATGTGACAACACAGACCTGTCTCTTGGCACTTTTGCATGGGGCACTACTGGGATCTGCATTGGCTAAGTCTTTTTTCTTTCTTTTTTTCATTGTGATGGTACGTGGAACTGAGGTACGATCATGAGAAGTCAACAAAATGGAGGGAGCACATTGCATTATGTGTGTTTTTACTATGCTTCTTTTGCATGAATGGTGGTATGGAACGGAGCGAAGCGACGGGGGAAATTGTCAATATGAGGTGCAACGTCTAAATCGATGCTGCCGTCATGGATTCGATTAGAATACGGGCTTGGAGCGGCTGCATGCGACGACGTGCGGGGTACCAGCATGGTTCTACTCGAGTAGGAGTTAATAAGAATATTATACTATCATGGTACAACTTGTGCGATTGCTTAGTATTTCCTTCGGAGGCGCATACCATATTACTGTGTCGCAAAGAATAGTTCGTGATGCATCATGTCGACTTTTGGAGACAGGTGTAAGCCGTTCGGGTAGCTGCAGGTACGCTGCACAGCAGGTCATGCAGGCCACTTAACGGATGGCGGGGAAGTGCGGGGGGAAATGCAATCTGACGCAATTCGACGGACTCAGCGTGAGTTGAGGCACCCCATGCTATATCACTTTTAATTTTCCTGGGTTCTGAACCCGGGCTTCGGATGTGTGTTGTCAGATTGTCAGATTTTTGTTTAACCCCTCTGAATGAGGTTGGATTTTGCATGGGAAACGTGGTGTTAGTAGGTAGGTAATTTAATGACTTGTTGTGCCGGTTATCTTCAAGCCATCTTGTCAGTAAATATAAAAAAACGGTCTCTAACGGTATGTATCATTGCTATGTCCGTACGCCCGTACGCAATGGGCTTCGAACCTAGCTCGTCCTCGTAGTCTATTTTTCTTCCCCCAAGCCATATCCATCTTGTTCGTACAACACCACCCCATGTGCTGGCGACAAAAACATGTCTTTTAACTAACCCAACTCTTCTAAAACTATCCTATGCGGTAGTATACGTAATCTTAATGATATTGGTGAGTACAGGACGCTCTTGTCCCCCCTCAAGTAACAGTTGCAAACCACCGCTGCCGCCCGCCACCTCGTAATACCAGTCAAAAACGCCCGGCAATGCCCCATATTAATAAAGTATAGCATATAAATGTGAGGGTCTATCCCACCGATAAGACCCCGTGACGAAAATCGCCTTTTACTCGTCTCCTCAGGGAAGATAGTTCACAGCTTCGCCTTCACCGGCCCCGGCTGCGCCGGCTCCTCGGCCACCAGCACCACGATGGCGCAAATGTCGTCCTCCTTGCCGCCGTGCCACCTCTCGTCCGGAAAATGCTTTTTGACCTCCTTGGCAAACGGCCCGTCCAGCTTCCCATTGAGACTGGCCGCCTTGGCAGCACCCACAATCTCCATGGCAATCAAGCTCTGCAGCGTGATGATCGACGATGGCGACGGTCGAGCCTTGCCCACCTGCGCCGCGCCCTCCTCATCGGCCGGCAGATCCCGCGGGTGCGTATAAGGCGACAAGTCCGAGACGACCTGGACCCCGGCGTCGGTGCTCGCCCAAGCACCGACCTTGGCCATGGTGCGGCTGACGATGCGCAGAATATCCTGGTTGAACAGGTTGTCCCACAGCCCGTCGCTCGCAAACACGACGACGTCGCCATGCCGCAGGGCGACCCGCGTTACCTCGGCGTCGCGCGGCTGGTCCATCAACTGGGCGCCGCCAAACTTCGCCGCGCGCATCAGCATCTTCGGCGGCACGACACTGAGCTGGAACGGCGTGTTGAAGGCGTGCGTCTGCGGCTCGCTGTGCGCATGCACCCCGTTAAGCCGCAACACAATGTATCCGCTGTCGCCTAGATTGGCGACCTCGAGGGTGCCGTCCTCGCCTAAGAGGCCCACCACAGCGGTACTCCCGCCCGCCTCGATGGCTGGGTCGTGGCAAACTGCCTCGTACCCATTTTTCATGAGCTCCCGCGCCGTCAGCTCCACCTTGCGGGTGCCAGCGGCTGCAGGTGCGGGTGCGCGATACCCGTGAGCCACCGCCGCCATGTAGTCGCAAAAGGCGTGCGAGAAGTCGGCCGGGTCCACGCCGCTGTCCATCCACCCGCCCACGCCGTCGGCCACGCCCAGCGCGATGGAGCCCGGCTGCGAGCCGAGCCGGCTGACGAAGAAGGCATCCTGCCCGGACTCGGGCCGCGCCGACTTGGCGCGCCCTGGCTTGGGGGGCTGTACCCGGTTGTACGGATTGAAGTGGAAGATGTGCGTCGACGGGTCGTACGGCAGGCCCTTGGCGATGTACGAGGCCGCGACGTTGTAGACGTACTTGTGGCCGGGTGGGGAGGAGGAGGAGGAGAGGCAGCGGGCGGGGGCGCTGTTGTTGTGTAGCCGGGACGGGGGCACCCGTCGGCAGGAGGGCTGGGGGCGCGAGCTGGTGGCCATGTAGGCTCGCGGGCCAGCGTTCGGCATCACAAGCCGAAATCGTGGACGACATGGCAGCCCGAGGAGCCGACTTGCGCTAGTGGCCATTTCGTGCTGGCTCCTGCTGGCTGGGGGGGCGGGGGACGTCAGGCAGTCAGGGGGAAGAAATGGAATTAGGTGCGCGAGCAGCACGCCGGGCCGAAGGCCGACGTCTTGAGGTTAGTGCGAAGCCCTGCTGGGCCCGCAATTGAAGATTCAGGTCAAAAGAGCGCTTGTGGCAGGCATCATCGGAAGGATAGGACAAGCGGTAAGAGAAAGGCCATCAATTCGCGATGCGAAGTTGGAACTTGGTCGCGATGTTGTTTCGTTATCGATATGCGCCGGCTAGACAAATTTGGGACGCTCAGAGGCTCAGCTCAACAGCAACCTTAATTGCATCATGTGTTGGCCACTGGTCAGCTGCTGTGCTGCATACTGAAAAGTGGGACGGTTCCCAGGCGATCGGGCGCAAACGGCGCTGTGATTCGCACGAGGTGAATTGGAATTCGCACGCATATCATTGGCCGCATCTACCGAGGTCTTCCGGGAAGCCGAGCGAATGTGAAGATCATCGACTGCGAGCCCACTTCAACTTGCTGAGCGCCACCAACACCACCCAAATCACCACCAAAGCTGTCGTCTCGACGTTCCGAGGCCTCGTCCTGTGTCTGCTCATTTGTCCTGTGGTTGAGACTGTGGTCCTCCCATTGATCTGGGAAAGCACCGTGTCTGCGCGACTTGCACCCGCGTTCAATTGCAACTGACGGTTGACTCAACCCCGTCGCCGCGATAATGGCAGCTCTCCGCTCTACCTCCGCCCGAATCCTCGGTGCCTCCCGACCAGTCTTCCGCGTCGCCGCTCCCGTCCGTGGCTTCGCCAACCTCGCCGATGCCGCTCAGGAGAGCCAGACGGCCTCGGGCTCCGAGTCTAAGCTCAAGACGTTCCAGATCTACCGCTGGAACCCCGACACCCCGACCGAGAAGCCGCGCATGCAGAAATACACGCTCGACCTCAACAAGACCGGCCCCATGGTCCTCGACGCCCTTATCCGCATCAAGAATGAGCTCGACCCGACCTTGACCTTCCGCCGGAGTTGCAGAGAGGGCATCTGCGGCAGCTGCGCCATGAACATTAATGGCACTAATACCCTCGCCTGCCTGTGTAAGCTCCGCTTTCTCCGGCTGCGACAGGACATGCCACCACCGTGATATCTGTCGGGCAGCGGGAAATTCATAACTTACATGTCCAAATAGGCCGCATCCCCGCCGAAGATAGCGCCGAACTCAAGATCTACCCCCTCCCGCACACCTACGTCGTCAAGGACCTCGTGCCCGACCTGACGCAGTTCTACAAGCAATACAAGTCGATCAAGCCGTACCTCCAGCGCGACACCCCGTCCCCCGACGTATGCCTCCCCCCTTCCCACCCCTCTACACTCCCCCAGACACTAACCCCCCCAACAGGGTAAGGAATACCGCCAGTCCAAGGTGGACCGCAAGAAGCTCGACGGCCTCTACGAGTGCATCCTCTGCGCCTGCTGCTCGACCTCGTGCCCGTCATACTGGTGGAACTCGGAGGAGTACCTCGGCCCCGCCATCCTGCTGCAGTCGTACCGCTGGCTGGCCGACTCGCGCGACGAGCGCACGGCCGAGCGCATGGACGCCCTCAACAACTCGATGAGCCTGTACCGCTGCCACACCATCCTCAACTGCACCCGCACGTGCCCCAAGGGCCTCAACCCCGGCCTCGCCATTGCCCAGATCAAGAAGGAGATGGCCTTTTAATTTTTTTGAATGAGTGAAGTTGAAAAAAAAAGGTGATGGCCTTTGTGCATTCTGGTCGGGTTGGCAGGGTGGGTGGTTGGTGGTAGATGATGGGCGGCGGCGGTATTTGTCTGAGTTGATGGGTGAGGGGAGTGAAAGCCAAGATGAATTTGGTGTGTAGCCAGTCCCCTAAACCATGGGACTGCTTTTGATAGATATGTAAACTTTGGTGCTCTGGTCTTGACGCATGGATGGAGTTTACTTTGTCGAGGCAGTAAACAGAATACGAGATGGCTTCTTGCTTGCCTGTCGTCCGCATGAGCTCTGGACCGAGCTGCTTGACACATGATGAACAACTATATTGACAAGCGAATTTACAGCAACAGCTTAAAGTTCTGAAAACATTCAAATCTCGTAATTCCATTCGCTTCTCAACGTGTTTTGTACACTGCAACTCGCTGATACATATCCAGTTCCCAATCCTTGGTCTGGCCGTCTTCAAACAAAACCATGAGGATAAAATATCAGCCTTTCATCATCCCCTCTGCTGTAACCACCCGGCAAACCCTCCCTCTAACCCTAACCCTAACCCGCTGTGTTTTTTGCAAGTGACTCGAGGATAAACAAAACCCCAAGTACGATTTCTCATTGTGGTAGTTAGTATATGTGAATCTCAAGAAAGGTTCAGGTTCCTGGCGTTTCCGACGTTTCTAATCATCATTCCACTCATCCCCACCCCTGACCCCGCTCGGCCCCGCCGTCAAGTCAACGGCGCCGTTCTTCCGTGGCACTGGCGGCAGCGTGTCATCGTCATCGTCGTCCTCATCCTGGAGCGCCCGCGCCAGCTCATCGGGGTCCTGCATCTTGGCATCTGGATCCACCCTGCCCGCGACTCCGTGCTCCCCGTCGTCGTCGTCGCTGTCGAGGTTGTTCTCCAGCAAGCCCTCGTCAGCGCTGACCGAGATGCCGCGCGAACCCCACTTGGCCCGGCCGGCGCCACCGCCGCGGCCAACCGCGTTATTAGTGCTACCCCTGTGGGTGCCGTCCCCGAGGTGCGGGGCGGCCTCCTCGTCGTCGGGCGCAAAGTGCTTGCTGCCGAAGATGCGGTTGAGGAGCCAGCCGCGACGCAGGTCGTCGGCGTCGACGACGCCGCCGTTGCGCAGCTTGACGCGCTGCCGTGTCCAGTACACCCAGGCGAAGTCGATGTAAAGGGCTGTCTGGATCAGGCCAAAGATGACCGAGACTGTGTTGGGTTTGCTCCCTCCGAGTTCGAGCTCCCGAATGAACCAGTTGACCACGTACAGGGCGCGGTAGGCGCCTAGGAAGACGATGTAGAAGGAGGTGATGACGGTCGGTACGGTGGTCTGTCGGAGGAGGAGAAGTTGGGGCAGGACGCAGACGGATTCGAGGATTTGGGAAAAGACCCAGAGCCACTGGGATGGTCAGTATTTACGATGGCAGTAGGGGGCGGGGGGGGGCATACCTCGGTGAAGGACCATCTGCTGGATTTGATAAAGATCAACATGACAAAGGGCGACAGCAGCAGGCTGCTAGCCAAGATAATGGCGCTCATCTTCCATGCCACCTCGCGCTCCCGCGTACGCGGGTAGACAAAACGCATTATGCCGAGCGTGTACATGGACGATAGGATGTAGAAGACCTTGAAGAAGTAGTTCCATTTTGACGTTTCGCTCGAGAAGTCTGTGTATCGGGTGAGGAAGACGAGTGCGTAAAAGGCCTGCGTGATGAGGGATACGCCTGGATGCGGTTGTCAGCAAGCTTCGGGAGAGAGTAACTAGGGACATAGCTAACCTTCAGCGCTCCTATTCCTATGGATAGAGAAGACGAGGATGCATTTCGCCGTCAGGTGCGACATATCAGCCGCTAACCTGATGAGCTGTATTGTGGTTTAGCCCCCTTTCAATGCCGTCCCCTAAAATCATGGCCAACCTACATTGAATGGCCCCATCTTGGGCGGTTTGGCATTAGTGCCACAGACTTTACGGTGTGAATCGATATGTCGAGATGGTGGGTGGGAGGCGCGAGGTACTACGCCGCGAGATGTTGAGTATCGGCGAGGCTGACCGATTACGTTGCAAGCTTGCGTGTCGATGTTGCTGAGGTGGTGACAAGGCCCCAGCAAGACGCCAGGTGATGCGACTGGCTGAAGCTCCAGTGGGCCTAATTGCAGGTGCACCCCATTCAGCCGCACCAGTTGGCAAGCTAGACACCTGGGGTTAGGGTTAGCTGTGACAAGCACAGCTAGAGCAAATTAGAGAAATAGGGAAGTAATGGGTTCGGAGACAACATGACTGTTTCGATATTTTCTTGCCTTGATGCACTTTCGCTTTCACTTTCCTCGAGGTATCTCCGAAATAGCAAGCTGTATTAGTTGTTAGTTATCACGAACAACTCGGCATGAACCCCGCTTCATAAACACTTCATAAACAAGGGAAAGTGAAACACTTCACACAGAGACTATGGAATCGCTTCACTTTTGCTACGTGAGCCTTCCAAAGATAGCGTGCGAGTAATAGCCTCCACTTCAAAGCTAGGCTTGAAACTTGCATCCCTTGGGCGTAAGCTGATGAGCTTCTTTAGGTATCTTCGCCTTCTAGTCTTGATCTTTCCAACGGCTTCAAGGCGGTGAAGAAAGAGCTTCGACGAGTCCATCTACTTATGCCGACAGGTTCAGAAAACTCTCGGAAATACAGCTGCATAGCAGGTCATTGTGTGGCAGCCATGACGCTGGCCAGGGGCACAGATCCCGCTTGCCTGGATGCCTCCATTTGCGGGGAAGCCAAGAACTCAACCGACCCCTGCAAATGAGCCAGCCCCCGTCGCGTCTCCCTCAAAGCGCGTTTGTCTGCACTCACACACCCCACCAAGAAATCGAGTCGAGCAACACCTGAAGCGTCAGGACCATTATGATTACTGTAGCAGAGTAATTTGTCCATATCACGGCCATGGCGACAAGTATGATATCCCCTCATAAGCTTTTGAATTTTCCGACGGCTGCTGACAATGACTTAGGACAGGAGCGCCTGCTCGAGCGCATGCGCGGAGCACGGTAAGCCGATGGATTCCATCTATCCCCCTCGAACCACCAATTGACACCGTCGCAATAGCATGCATGAGGTTGCGGACACGTCATTTGGTTTTGTTCTCCCTACTGAACCAGAAGAACCCGAGCTGGAACCAGAACCCGAGCTAGAGCCCGAGGCCGAAGAGCCCAGCGCACAACCAAGCCCTCCTCTGGCTGCAGCAGCCTCCAAACCATCGCCCACATCATCCGCCAAACGAACCCGGCCGCAGCGCAACGCCGCCCGGGCAAGTCCCACGCCCACACCACCAAAAATAGCGCCCGCGCCCGCACCCGCGCCCGACCCTGCAATATATGACATCCCCGACAGCAGCACCGAAGGCGGCACCTCGTCCATCCACCTCACGACCGCCATCCGACCCTTACGAAAAATATCGGGCCTCTCCTCCGGCCTGCGACGCGTCTCCCTCGCCGTCCGCGACGACGACGACGATGGATCCTCCCTCGCCCTTCCCACCATTAGCCCCGCCCCGCCGTCGCACTCCTCGTCCCCAGCGGCCACCAGGCCAACATCCGCCCCACCACGCCGGACCGCTAAGCGCGCTTCCTTCGCCCCCTCGCCCGGCGGCTCCGGCGTCCTCGAGGAAGTCACCGAAAGCCCCGGCGATGCGCCCGGCACCGGCCGCCGCCGCAAGCTGAACGTCAACGGCACGCCCGTCATCGGGTCGAGCACCCTGCTGCAGCGGGTGCTGGAGGACCTGGACGAGACGACAGTGGCACACGTGCCGTCTTCATCGCCGGTCCAGCGGGCGGTGGCAAAAAGGAGGAGTGGGAGCGGGGGGGGCGCGGAGCTGGCGAGGGCTGCCGCGGCGGCGGCGGCGGCGGCGCGGAGGAGTGCTCGGCTGTCCGGGAGTAGTGCGGCTGGGACCGCGGCGGAGGAGGCGGACGAGTTGACGCCGGATCGGCCAAGGGTGAAGGCCCTTGGGCGGAAAGGGAGGGTTGGGGGTAGCGACTCCGGCTCTGCGCAAAAGAAAACCCCAGCGGTGGAGGAAGAGGAGGAAGAAGAGGAGCAAGCCGAGGAAGAAGAGGAGCAAGCCGAGGAAGAAGAGGAGCAAGCCGAGGAAGAAGAGGAGCAAGCCGAGGAAGAAGAGGAGCAAGCCGAGGAAGAAGAGGAGCAAGCCGAGGAAATCGATGAGAATGAGGCCGCGCGGCGGCTGGCGACGAAAAAGCGACCCAGACGGAGTATGCTGGCCCCCCCATCCCCGGAACTGGGCTCTGAAGTTCCCGAGGAGCCCGAGCCTGAGCCTGCTGCAAAACGGCGTCGGAGAAAGGAGGTCGCCAGCCCGGCCCAGCAACAGCAACCGAAGCCCCCGAGGAGCAAAGCCGCAAAGAAACAGCAACCGCCAACATCAACGGCTCCCAAAAAGGCGACTAAAAAGGCCACTGCAGCGAAGGAAGCCGGCGAAGGCGACGAGCTCGACGGGTCCGTCCCCGTCACTGTGCAGCGATTCACTAGGAAGGCGCTGCTAGTGGGCGAGGACGAGCCGGGCGCCGAGATCCTCAACGCTGAGATTCCGTTTGCGAACCGCGGCGGCGTCAACGCCATCGACGTGCTATCTAAGCTGTCCGAGGAGCTGATCGACGCGTTTCTCGGCCGGCTCGAGAACAACGCGCAGGAGGCCGAGGATGCGGCCACGCGGCGGGAGCAGCGGACAATGCTGCGGTCGCTGGAGGCGTTTCAGGAGGAGCTGAGGACGAGGTTGTTGGAGCATGTGGGTGTACCTCTTGACCACCGAATCATGGGGATGTTTGAGGCTAACGGGCGGTGTAGACGATCGCCCTGGACACGCTGCACGCGCTGCGCAAAAGGGTGCGCGTGGCGCAAAAAGAGAAGCTCTCGCTACGCGACGATATCCTGCGGGTCCGCGCCGAGCGCGATCAAGTTGCGCTGCGCATGGATGCGATTCGGATCAGGCATGAGGCGGAGAGCAAGGAGGCTTTGGTATGTTTCATTTTCCCACTCGTTCCATTGTTGTGATGGCTAACAGTGAGACCCATAGCGCCACATATCCCTCTCGTCGGCCATGCATGACATTGATCTAGCTGTAGAGAAGGGGCAGGCAGCACCCGAGTTGTCGGCGGCAGAGCAGAAGGAAGCTGATCTAGCAAACCTAGAGCTGCTCATCAACAGGATAGCGGACCAAGCATGTTCCAAGAGTGGTGGCGGGGGCTCGCTGAAGCAAATCAAGGAGTTCAATGCCTTTTTAGAGCGGGCAGCTGGTGTACTGGAGCACAGGTGAGAGTTTATGACTGTCACATCATTGAATCTGACAGTGGACATTATTCGTCATGATAGCTATGTGTGTTCATCGATGTCCCCTCAAGCCATCCAATGTATGAATCCGGTATTCGCCCCCCCCATGCAGTAACATTTTGTACAGTGAATAAGTAAACCAATCCTACAACGTCCCTGATGCCTTCTTGCTTACTTTCCAACCACATTCTTGATCCTGTCAATAATCGTCTCCTTGCCCTCCGCCTTGCGCGCTTCCCTCTCCTTGGCCTGCCCCTGCCAGATGGTCTGAATCTTGACCGCCATCTCGGCCTTGGCCTGGTACTCGGCGCGGAGCGCCACCTCCTCGGCGGCGCGGTCCTGCTCGGGCAGCTCCTCGAGCTTCCTTCTCCACGCCGCCTCTGTGTTGGGGCCCGGCTCGGCGGGCGCGACGGCCGCGGGGATCGACGGGTCCGTGGGCACGGCGGCGGCCTTGGGGATCAGCGGCCCGAACTTGGGCAGCTCGAGGCCCTCGGCCTTGGCCTTGTCGGCGGCGGCCTCCTGGTCGAGCATTGTGTGGTACAGCTCGTCGGCGCGCATCTGGATCTGCTCGTCGACGGCGGGGGGGCGGTCGTAGCTGGAGAGGTAGCCGAGGGCTTTGAGGAGGCGCTGGGGGGGGCGCAGTTCAGTATTTCATTCTTGAGAGGGGGGGGATAGAGGGGGACGTACGGATTGTGTGTTGTAGCAGCGCTCGAACTTCTGCACCTCCTTGCGGCACATGGTCATGCGGGCGGTCCAGTCGCCCGACTTCATGCACGCGTTCCAGTCCATCTGCTCGTCGGCGCAGTTCTCGAGCGCGGCCTTGCCGATCTGCGCCTTGCGCTCCTTGTACCCCTCGAGCACGTCCATCAGCTTCTCGTGGTCGCTCTTGGTCTCGGCCTCGACCGACGCCAGCGGCTTGTAGTGCTTCCACAGGTGCGCATACCGGCCGTCTTGGTAGAGGCTCTGGGGCGGGACGGCGGGCGCATCGCTGTCCGTTTCGCGGGCGACGGGAGTGACGACCGGTTCCGGGGCGGGGGTTTCTGGTTGGGGGTGGGCTTGTTGGTACTGGTGCTCCTCGTCGCTGGCTGTCGCGTACTTGACGGGCGACTCCTTGGAGAGGAAGTCGCGGAGCTTGGGGTCGAGGCTTCGCAGCGGGTCGGAGGCGGCGTTGCTGCCGCCGAACCAACCGTCGAACCACCCCATGTTGCCGATGGAGATGTCAGTCCGGCTTGTTGAGTTCAATTGCCCCGTTCGCTACCTTGAGATTGTTGGAGTTGAGGGTGGCTTGTTCAAGAGCTTGGAATTTGGGCGGGGACGAGCGGCAGAAAGATGAACTCAACAGCTTCAGCCAGCTTGGAAGGGTTAGGGCTAACGGCGAGTGCTATCCAACCTTATCTACGGATGACCCTACCAAAAGAAAGGCTTCACCGCCTTTGCCAAGATTTAGCCGCTTCAGGGCTCACCCCTGTAATTACAGCAGCGCCTTCCAAGATCAAACTTCGTCTTCCTCAATCCAGATGTCCTCCTCTAACTCCGAATCTTCCACTGGATCGTCTGACTCGTTGCCTTCTGAACCCTCTCCTTCTTCCTCCAGAACCTCCACAATTGCGTTTATCTCACGGCTCTTCAGATAATTGGGCCGCCCCTCCTTGTATTCGTTGCCTCCTTCACAGCGAATAACTTCATTAACGTGGTGTTAGATTCGCTCGATCCATTTCTGGATCTTCTGCTGAGGCATCTCCCTCCACGCGTTTCGCCATGCATTTTCCGCCTGTTTCCGACTCTGTGGTGCGCCTTTCTTCGTAGTTTGCCTCTTCAGATAAAACCAAGCAGGCTCAATCATATTGAGGTCTGGCGAATTCGGAACCCAAAGAAGGCGTAAAACGTGTGCGATAGAGTATACCGTGCTTTGTGCGTGGTGAGCATGTGCCGGAGCGCGATCTTCCTGTACAAGGGCCTGAGGGCCATATCTTTGCGCAAATGGAATCAGCTTAGGGATCATGACTAGTTTTTGATAGCGATACCAATCGATGCCTTTCCCCTTGCCGCGTGTCAACTTCCCTGTTTTCTTTGTCCATCTCCACTGCAGAACCCGCCCTGGAGTGCGACGGTCAATTCTCAGACGTGACATTGGGTTAGTAAGCTCCCATTCCGCCCTCATAATCGGCTCCAATGCAGCATTCATCTGCCCCAAATCCTCATCAGCCAACTTCCTGTCTGCAGCAGTCTCCGCCTTCCAGATATGGTATGGCCCTTTCTGGTCATATGAAAAACAACCCCAGAACATAAATTCTGAATACCCTTTCCACCGCTCGCGAATACAAGTCCTTAAATGCCGCTCCTCTGACTTCCTCCAAATCTGATAACCGCCACGGCGAAAGCCTAATACAATAGAAGTCTCATCAGACCAAATTACAGACTTCCAATCCTCTAAAGTCCAGTCTTTATGGTCCATACACCATTCTAGACGCTCCTTCTTCATTTTTGCCGTAAGCCCTGGTTTACGCGTAGGCTTCGTTTTGCGCATGCCGGCTTTCCGAAGGATACGCCAGACCGTCATGGAGGAGATCCGGTTGCCTAAATCCAAGGCAATCTGAGCACAGGATAACTCACGCCCATAACGGTTTTGGCGTACCTTGGTAAGTACTTCATCTTTGAAGTCCTCTTGTTTCTGTGGCCGGCCGGATTTGGGTGCATTTACGACATATGAGTCTTTGATCTGAAGCTTGCTGGGCTCAAATCCACGTTCGATAGCACGGTCGCGTAGCCGGTTGAGAGCACTTGCTTTAATGCCAGTCACCTTCTCGATTTCCTCGTTTCTCCACCCGAGGGCTTGTAAAGTAAGAGCTTGAACACGAGATGCAGTATCGGAGTATGGCATTTTGTTTTGTTTTGCTTTGTTTTGCGATAGTTAAAGGGATGAAGCTGCAAGACAGGAACACTCTGAGCTTTTTGGGTTCTGTTTACATTACTGCCCAACGTGTTGCGACCTTCCTAATTGGGCCACAGGTGTGCCGGCCTGATTACATACGCTGTGGCCCCCTAAAATATATTCTGCCGGCAGAATTAACACTAGAGCGGTGAGGCCTTTCTTTTGGTAGGTCATCCGTATATCAACGCTTATTTCCACTGCTCACCTTTCTATCATTCCGGATATCTCCAGATTTCACACCTTACTCAGCAAATTGAAGTCATTTGCATCAATTGGGCATTTTGCAGTGCAAGAGGTAACCTCAGCAACCCCAGCCCCTATTCCCACTTGTGCCCCTTTGTCAGCTCTCCCCCAAATTAACAGGTTCGCAATCCTATCTAGATAACCATTGATAGCTCATCGACCTGTGTGCCATTCACCAAAGTAGGCCACTCTAGAGCAGCCCAAAAGCTTAGCATCTCAAAAGTCCCACGTGGACTAGCCACCCTCTCGATGGAAACACAGGGGGTTTCGGATCCGCGGAACGGCACATCACCCGTCTCTAGGATCAAGAGCATTGCCAACGCCACTTGAGGGGCACTCGAGGTTTTCTTCGCCCGAACTGCCAAGTATAGACTTTTTGCTATAGTGTCTAAATTAAGCACGCCCAAAACGTGGGTATGCTGATGCTGTTGATGTCAGGTAGCAGTGCTCATACCAGATGGAGGACTAAACCTTGACGTTGCACGGGCTTACCCTAGCACTAGGTTGATCATGCGGGGACAATTGTTGCAAGCACGAAGCCCTTCAACGTCGAGGTCTGATTTGTCAGATCTGCCCTGGATATACTGCTCCACGTGACACCCGCTGCTGGTAGATCTCAAGTGTCGTGCTAGAATATTGCCCTAGTCTAGTAGCGCGCAGGCATCTTGAAGATGCCACCAAGCCAGGAAGTGGCCCCTCAGTGCATCTTAGCCACATCCTACCTCCTTCCTATTAGGGGAGAGCAAGGTCCTGAAGGAACTGTCCAACATGACGGCCGGCTAATAAGTTGAGTCACAGCAAATCTTTAATTTTGCTATAAAGACAGATAAATAGATAGCTCCATCTCGGCTCCTGAGGCAAGAAGCCATCAATCGTATTTGCTCTTTCGAAACCTGGTTGAAAGTGCCACCCCCAAAATGACCGACCCCAACTTCTCCATCCCCACCCCGCGCCTGACCATAACCTACCTCCAACCGACCTCCGACACCCACTGCGACTTCCTGCTCGCCGTCTACACCTCGCCCGAATTCATCCGATTCTCGGGCCGCACGACCCTGCAGACGCGCGAGGACGTGCGGCAGCTCCTCGCGGGCCGCTTCCGCGCCGAGCACGCGCGCAACGGCTACGGCAGCTACCTCTTCTCCCTGACCAAAACCAACACGCCGATCGGCACCGTCTCGCTGATGCAGGGCGAGGAGCCCAACCGGTACGGCGCGCCGGACCTGGGCTTCGCCATCCTGCCCGCGTACATGCGCCGGGGCTACACCAAGGAGGCGTGCGCGGGCTTGCTGGCGTATTTTGACGACAAGGTCGGGGGCCGGTTTGAGGCGCTTGGGTTGTTTAACCCTGAGAATGTCGCGTCGGGCGCCGTGTTCAGAAGTCTTGGTTTCGAGGACCGCGGGATTCATGAGCTGAGGGTTTTTGGCGGGGTGAAGGGTGCGGTGTGGGCGCGTCCGGGGATGAGTGAGGATTTGAAGGGGGTTTATCAGTTTTAGATGGCGGGGGGGTGTAGATTTTGGGGATGAAGTACATATGGCTGGCGGCTGTTGGAGGTGTTGGTTTACACTGAACCTCGGCGCAAACTCTCATCTCCCCCGGCCCCTTCAGACTGTATCCAATCTTTCATTTCTACCGCGTCATACGAAAAAGAACTTATATACTGTATATACACACACATGCCAGTGTGTCTTTTTGCCATCAAGCCCAAATCACACATGGGTAGTAACCAAAAAAGCCAACGTCTCGTACACATAAACCAACCCTTCCTCCCAATTAGCCCCCCCTAAATCATCAACAAAGCCCCGACGCCCATCATGCCCACAACCACCGCCATCAACCCTCCACTGACGACACCCCGCACAGCCCCCGACGCAGCAGAAGCAGCCACAGTTGCCGCCGCGCCCGCCGGCCCGGTGACCTGCGCAACAGCCGTCACCTGCGTCGTGGTTTGGCCATTCAACACCGTGGTCAGCGTGCTCAGCGCAATCGACCCAGCCTGCGCAGCATCCGTGGGGAGCGGCGCCAGGGGCGCCACGCCGGCCGCCGTCGCACCGCCGCCGCTCGCCGCTGTTATCAGCGTGTTCGCTTCGGGGTCGTTGGGGAACGCGCCGCCAGGAAGCGCGCTGCCCGAGCCGGGGGCCACGGCGGTCGCGGTGCCGGGATCGACGCCGGCGACGCCGGTTCCAGTCGCGCCGGGGAGTTCTTGGAGGGAGGCCGAGGCACCTGACGCCTCGGGGTTGCCAGGGAGGGCCCGCAGAGTCTCGGAGGAGGAAGCAGCGGAGAAGCCACCCGGAGCGGAGGCGAAGTTGCTTGGTACCAGGGCATCGGTCGCGGCCGCGCTGATGGCTGTCGAGGCGGCGTCAACGGCTGTGGCGGAGGCGTCAACCGCGGTGGAAGCAGCGGAGAGGCCGGGGAGGGCACGTAGAGAGCCGGTAGCGGCTGCTACGCCGCTAGCCAGGGGCTGGAGAGAACCAGCGACGGCACCCACACTCGCAGCGGTGCCGTTGGTGAATGGTGCTGCCGCGACCGAGGCGGCCGCGACTCCCGTTCCGGCTGCGGGCGCAGCTACGATGGGGGTGAAGAAACCGACGGGGTTGGTGCCAGCCGCGACGGCCGGTGCTGTTGCGATGGCGACGTCACTGGCGACAGCCGCAACACTGGTGGCGGCCGCTACTGCGGTGCCGGCGGCAATGGGCGTGAACGAGCCGATAACCGCTGGTGCGGTGGCTACCGACGGTGCGGCAGCTACTGACGGTGCGGCAGCTACCGACGGTGCGGCAGCTACGGGAGCAACTGACGCAGCAACCGACGCAGCGGCGGAGGGCTCGGCTGCGATAACAGTGAAGGACTGAATCACAGCCGGTGCAGTGGCTACAGCAGCTGGTGGCGCGACGGCAGCTGGGGGAGCAACAGCGGCCGGGGGAGCAACAACAGCAGCAGCCTACAAAACAGTCAGAACAGACCCCGACAACCCCTATTTTGACACTGAACGTACCGATGTCGCGGCAGCAGCTGGAGGAGGCGCCAGTGATGCCGCTGCAGTGTTGAGACCGGGGAGGGGCTTTAAAGACCCAGCTGCGGCGTCAATGCCAGGAAGGGGAATAAGACCTCCTGCCGGAGCGGCCGCCGCAGGCGGAGGTGCTGCTACCGCCGCGGGTGGTGCTGGCGGTGCCGCTACTGCCGGGGGAGGCGCTGCAACGACTGCTGGAGGTGGGGGTGGTGCTGCCGCTGCTGCTGGCGGTGTGCCTACGGCAGCTGGCGGCGTGGCGGCAGCGAGTCCGGGGAGAGGTCTCAGCGACCCTTGGTCTGCGGTCGCAGCCAGGCCGGGGAGCGGCCTTAATCCTCCTGCTGCTGCTGCGGTAGCTGCGGCGGCAACGGCAGAGCCACGACCCTGGGCATCTGCCAAATTGCTGGCGATGACCTCGGGAGGGAGAGCAGAGAAGGCGTCCTGGGGGCGGGCGGTGACGTCCTGGGCCAGAGCCAGGAGGAGGGCGACGAGGGAACTCGCCGAGATGTGCATCTTGAATGTGGATTCGGGACCAAGTCGTGACTCGAAGAAAAGAATGTATCAACAGTCAGGCCAGGCCGGGGCTGGCGTGCTGGAGGACAGTTCGACGTTCAACGCGCAAAGAATGTCGAGAAACGAATTAGGCTGACCTGCAGTCACGAAGAGAAGGACGAAGAGAAAGGATTAGAAAGAGGAATGAAAGAAAGAAACCAAAGAGCAACACAGAAGAATCAGACCAGCATGATGGGGAGGGAGAGAGAGAGAGAGAACAGAAGGGAGAGGGGCCTAGACGAGAGCCGGGTATAGACCAGATGGATATATGGCGGGAGAAGATGTGCCACAGGATCCGCGACAGGACCAGTCTGAAGCATCGCGCTCAACGTCACTCTGGCAGTCTGTCGACTGTCACCCTACCAGGGTCCCTTGGCGTACCTTGGGGTACCTGGATGTGTGCTGGGGACTCAGGGGGGGGAGGCGGTATCCCGCCGAGCGAAGCATCGTCTCAGGGTGGCGCGAGGGACGAGGAAGCAGGAAATGGCCCGCAAGAGAAGAAACAAGCTCGAGGACGAGCCAGTGGGAGGCCAGCTCGAGGTCCCAGACGGGAGGTTCGCTGGTGGAAGCTGCAGTTGGCAGCAGCGCATCGCATCACGATGCCCTTGGCAGCCAGCAGAAAAGCCACAGAAAACATGGCGAGGCCAGAGATGCGGCGCGCATCTGGATTCATCCGGTTCATGCAAGGGCCCGAGCTGAGGCTCTGACGCGCAGCCCCTGGAGCAATGAAACCTGCCTGGCACTGAGTGGGTCTGGTCTGTTAGCGATCCTGCGCAGCACACACCCTGTACCTAACAAAGTTCAGTGCACGCGGGGTCCGGCAAAAAATAACGTCGGCGAGGCGACAAGCTTGGCATTTGGTTGAAACAACGTCCTGTTCTCGAGTCTTGAGTGGCCAGTGTCAGTTTGTTTCTTTTTCGAGCAGCTGTCCAGAACGCTTTGCTGTAGACACCTTGAATTTCCCTCCATCGATGCAATCGACCCGTTACTTGCCCTGATGTCCGTGGTTCCATTTGGGAAGACGAACCCAGTGACAGTTTGCCCAAACAATCGAGAGCAATTTCCAGGTATTTCCTGCTGTGCCCTGATGGAAATGTTTTGGAGCGCTAAGCCGCTCCGGGGACCCCTGCTGCTCTCCTGGACTGTGCTGTGCAAAGGCGATTCCTGTCCTTGCAGAACTCCTTGAAACTGCTCTCCACCCCAAATGGTTCACCATAACCACATAACCCGTCTCCATCAAGCCATCGCCGCCGCAATTGGCCAACAAGCACACAACGCTGGCGTCTCCCCTATTCTTGCAGTTTGCAAACATCATCCCCATCATCCAGGAGGTCAGCCAGGCCACCCTGGCCCATTTCCAAGCCCGGCCCGACCCACTTTCCCCCGGCCCCCCCCGGCCTTGACCCACACTAGAAACAACACCTCCCCCCCCCCCCCCCAAAAAAAAATGCTCCGCTTCCGCTTCCGCATCCCAACCTACCCCGCCGCCGGCTCCACCGCCCGGGACCACCTCGCCTCCGAGCGTACCTTCCTCGCCTGGATGCGCACCAGCCTCGGCTTCGTCGCGCTAGGCATCGCCATCGAGCGCTTCTCCCAGCTCGACCTCGAATCGCTCCTCGCACCACCACCACCACCGCAACACGCCGAAGCTGCGCAGCGGCGGCGCGATCACGACCGGACGCAGGCGCAACTCCTCGTCGGCGCGCTGATGGGGCTCGGGGCCGGCAGCATCGGGTACGGGACGTGGCGGTATTTTGGGAATCTGCGGCGGCTGGAGGGGGGCACGTTCCGGCCGGCGTACCACGGCGTTGCGGTGCTGGGGGCGGGGCTGGCGGGGCTGGCGGGGGGGGTTGGGGGTAGTTTGGTGAGGCGGAGGGGGGGGAGGGGGGAGATGGGGTGACGTGACGGGAGGTTTCCTTCGTCGTGAGGGCGGCGGCATGCATTCCCGGATTCCTTGGCCGTGGTGGCATGAGATTGTCTCATTTTTTGAGTGGGGACAGAAGGGGAGTGTCTGAGATGGGATCGGCTATTGTTTGTCCATACCTCGGTTGTCTTACCTGAACGTCACCCGAGAACGAACAGACATTTGATCTTGGACATGAAGCCCGGGATATCAGTTCGTGTAGCAATATGGCGAGAGATCTAATCCTGACAGCCCAAAAAAAACAAAATGCAGATGCCCAACATATCAACGCCAACAACCATGAAGATATGTAATTACAAAAAAAAAAAAAAAAAAAAAAAAACAGCAAACAACCACCTTCATGTAAGACCCGAGCACAGCCCAGGACAAGAATCGAACACCCACCACCCCTCATCATCACGGCATACCCGCCCGGATGTTGTCATACTGGCTCGCCGGGAAACTCAACAAGTTCTCCGTCGGATCCAACCGACCCATCTGGCCCGCAAGCGTTCCCACCAAACTGCTGCTGCCCGTCCTATCCCCGCTGGCCTCCCAAAACACCGCTCCCCCTAGCCCCCTCCCAACAAGATACCTCGCCTTGGCCACAGCGCTCGTCACGGTATCATACGAAATCAGCTCCTTGGTCGCAGGATCATAGCTGTAACTCGCCTGCGCAACATCGTCAAAGGCCTCCTGCGCGCCGGGGCGGGGCAGGTCGCGGTACAGCCAGACACCCGACTGGATGCTGCCCGCGCCGATGCCGTTGTACGGCTGGCCGATGCCCGTGGTGGCCTCGAACGAGCGGCCGTAGAGCGGCATGCCGAGGACAATCTTGGCGGCGGAAATGCCGCGCGCCAGGTAGTCGCGCACGGCCTGCTCGGTGCTGAACTTGGTGCTCTGGGGGTTGGCGCCGTTGGCGTACAGGTTGGCCTGGTGGCCCGACGTCGAGTCCCACGAGCCGGCGTAGTCGTAGGCCATGAGGTGCCAGGCATCAATATACGGGTCCATGCCTGCAAGGTCCATGACGTTGTAGTGGCTCGAGCCGGCGGGGGCCGCGATGGTGATCAGGAAGTGGTATCCTGGTGAGTGCTGTGCAGCGAGGGAGTCGAGGGCTTGCCGGCAGGCTTGGAGGAGCAGGACAAAGTGCTGCGCCTCGGCTGCGTTGGCTGGGTATTCCCAGTCGATGTCGATGCCATCGAATCCCCAGTCTGAAGGACACAGGGTCAGTTTCGGTTGCTCCTGTGGAGCGTAGGATGGAGTGACACGTACCTTGGACGAGCTTTACGGCCGACTGGGCAAACTTTTGCCGTCCGGCCTCGGTAGCGGCGACAGGGGGGAACTTGGGCGAGTACGTCCATCCGCCGATGGACAGGAGTACTTTCATTTGCCGATTCTTCTTCTTGAGAAGGAACAGTTGCTTGATGCAGCCGTACGCGTTGTTGCCCTGGTCGTTCCACGAATCTGTCTCGTAGCGTTTTTGGAAATCGGCATATGCGTCAGACGATTTTCTGCCGATTTGTTCAGTCAGGGTGATATCCTTGCCAAGCCACTTTCGCACTTACACTTCGCCGTCAGACGCAATGTCCGCAAACGCGTACAAGATATGGCTAACTTTTCCAGCAGGAATCTGCTGAGGCTGAAAGTTTGCGCCATAGATACCCCTGAGACCATCCCATTAGCATGTAACTGTGTTGCTGGCAGGAGTGCACATACCAGTTCGTAAAGTAGAGCGAGTTGCGATAGGTCGAGGGCGGGATCGTCCCGGCCGAAATATTGGCATTGGCAGCCGGAATAGGGGCGACTGGGACAGGGCCGGCCGGAACAAGGGCAGGCTGAGGTTGCGCAGCAGGAGAAGGCACATTGTCCAGCCCTACTGTAGGGTTTGCCTGGGCAGACTGGGGCGACGCTGGGTTGTACTTTTCAGTAAAGGCTAGCGGAGACACACCAGGGACATCGGGGGCAGGCGCCTGAGGGACCGCCGCCGGAGTCGGGGTCGGGTCTGCTGCCCAAACGGTTTCCGTCTTGGTCACCGTGACCACAGCGCACTGGGGCGCAACATCGTCTCTGACGAGCCTCGGGACCGCTGATGCCGGGGCTGCCAACAAGAAAGGAGTGAAGAGAAGAAAGGCCGTAGACAACATGTTGAACTGGAAACATAAAGTTCAAGGGTAAGGACCGAAGAGGCGACACCCCGCGGGGGTTAAGTGCCTAGCCAAGGGGACTTATAAAGAGTCCTTGCCACCAATGGCCCCACCAAGACGTCTGTGTAGGGAATGCGAAGAGGAGACTCTCTATTTGGTTTGATTTATGTGACGGCGGGCCAGCTCACCGACGTCAGACACTGTCGCAAAGCAGCGGAATGAGAGGTTGACTATCGCGAGACTATTCATCGGCTCGGCCGTCTCGCGTCGAGCTGGGGGTCCGAGTCTCTAAAGTAATGGAAGGGTGGGCGTCCGAGCCATGGGCTCACTGAGACCATGGCCCACTTCTGGGGCGAAGTTGAGCTATGAGAAACCAATATCGCCAGATTCACCCAGCTATGTTTAGCCTGAGAGGCGCAACACTTTGATTCTCTCATGGGCCGGGAAACAGCGGGGAGTGAGTTGACAGAAGCGCCGGGCGGGACGGGGGCGAGATCGAGCGTTTGACCTTGGCACAGGCGAAATCACAGGGGAGAAATCAGGGGAAAACCATATCACGGCTTTGATATAGACGGGAGAGACGCGGGAGAAGAGCGCGGGTGAAGTCGAGCGCGTTTGCGCCGGCACCCGGATATGCGAACAATCAAGGACTGAATGCGGGTATGACTTCGGCCAGCCACGTTGCGCTTGCAATGAGAGGCGGCATTTATCGCCGTGGGGTGCCCAAGGCCGAGAGAAGCCTCCCTTTCGCCGAGCTGCTCGTGTTGCTCGTCATGTTCGTGGGGTTGGAAGTGGATGTGGAAATGGGTTTTGGATAGGGATGCAACTGATCGCAACGGCATCAATACCCGACCGACACCCATGACCATGCTGGACTCTGTGATTCTCAGATCACCGTTCGTACTCCCCAGAAATCTCGTTTCGATCGTCATGGCGCTCGGCAGATTCGCGTGTCATTCATGCGCCAAGTCTGGATCTTGTTGCCTTGAGATGGAGGAGGGGAGACATCCTGTCGGTAGTGGTTGCATTTCCTAGCGGGGTGCGCTAGCGCCCGCGGTCAGTGCAACACTGTCAGCATGAGCTGGGATCACCTGTCTTTGGGAGTGGCATGTTCAAACCTCCTCGAAAAGTCGGCAATCTCGCCGCAACACCCACCTGCTACTACAGAAATGAAGATAATTATGTGACCATTTTTCGGAATTAGGATCAGGTGATATTGATATGCTTGGTATCATGGGACATAATTTAATCATGGAATACGCAGTATTCAACGCACAACTCCTTCCCCCCGGCGAGATGCCGAACCCATGAAACCCCAAACTCCAAGCAACCAACCCATCAATCCCGCTTTTTACATCTTCTCCTTCACCTCCCTACACCACCCACAAGTCAGCAAACACACCACGACAACACCTCACTCAGCACCAAACTCACCTCTCCTCCCCTCCCTTCCCAAACCCTTCCAGCACCATCTCCCCCACCGGCATCAACGCGCACGCACACAACAACCCCCCCAACACGGCCCCTCCAACCGGCTTCCCACCCCACCCCATCACCTCAACAACCTCCCCAACCAGCGCCACCACCGCCGCCGCCACAACCCCAATCGCAAGCCGAAACCCCCTAACCCTAGGAATCTCATGGTACACGACCAGACACCTAGCCCAGCCCGCGGACCCGAGCAGCAGCAGGACCAGCAGCGGGAGCTGGCCGCCTAGCAGCAAGGGCAGTTCGGTGGCTCCGAGTTTTGCCAGGGCGGGTTCTAGGATACGGGTGAGGTAGGGGGCGGCTGCCAGGGCGAGGGCGGCGGTGAGGAGGTTGAGGGCGGCGTAGACGAGGGCGATGCGGACGACGAAGACGGCGAGGGCGACGTCCCAGAGGACTTCGATGACGGACTCGGTAGTTTCGAAGAGGATCCAGCTCATCTTTGTAGTGTTTGATTGTGTGCGAGAGGACAAGGTAGGCAGTGTCTGATGTGATGTGGTGTGTTTTGTTGTTCAGTGATTTTAATCATGTGTAAACTTGTAAGTTATGAAGTTTGATGCAGTCAAGATACCAGCACGGAAGCGAAATGGTTATTTATGTTGCAACAGGAAAAGAAACAGGCCATCACGAGGTCAGGGCTGGTGAACAAGCAGCTGGCGAGGGATGCTAAAGAGTGGTGTGATGATGGGGCGACCCGGCCTCTAGCGACAAAAAGAGCTCTAACAAACACGAGGAGTTTCTAGAGTCTGTAGGCTGCGTACCGATACTCCAGCCATAAACGGCCAAGGCCAGGCACGCGAGAATGCACCACTGTATATCATAAGAGCTCAAATGCCGAACAGGTTATAAGCTACCTAGTCAATTGATGCGATGCTACCAAGTCTCCCATACAGACGCTCAATACTAACAACCATCATGCCCAGCCTACGTAACCCAACGCTTCATTTATCTAGTCAATCGTTTCTCTACTCGCGTCAAATAGTAATGTTCCTGGGTATCGTCTGTTCTTCCGCCAAACCCCCCCGCTGCTATCAATCAGTGTACCTATCCCGTTCCCTGTCTAAACCAGCCTCGGTGACTCTAGATCGAGGTCTTCTCCAACGCCTTCGCAAGCGCGTCTACCTCAGCATCCTTCACCTGGGCGACCGGCTCCTCCTGGGCCTCCTCGGCCTCCTTGATCAGCTTTTCAGCAAGCACTTCGACCTCGTCCTCTTCCTCCTCGTCGTCCTCTTTCTCCTCCTCGTCAGACTCCTCTTCCAGGTCGCTGAGGCTGTCCAGGCCCCAGTCATCCTCAATCGCAACATCACCGCCCAGGGCCTCTTTGCGCTCTTCGAGCAGCTCCTGGAGAGCAATAATTGACTCGTCGTCCTCTGAGAATCTGTTCCCGTTGAGCTCAATCTTCTTGAGCGCAGGAAGGGCATCCTTTGCGGCCGCAGCCAGACCCTTGAGGCCTGTCGCATTGATCTCGTTGAACTGCAAGCGCAGAGTCTCCAGCTTCTCATTCTTTCCCTTTGCGAGCGACTTTGACAGAAGCACACCGCCCCTGGGGCCGAGGAGCGAGTCACCAATACCAAGCTCCAGAATCTCAGTCCAGCCAGGGGCGACCTTGGCCAAAGCCTTGGCGCCCAGCAGCGTGAAGGTGTTGTCCTGGAGATCCAGGACCTTGATACCCGTAGCATGGCTGAGACCTTCGTTGATAAGGTGGGAAATGCCCTCCTGTCGGATGCCGTTCTGGACCATCTTGACCTCCTTGACCTTGTTGTGCAGGCTGAATGCCTTGGCCCACGCCGTCATACTGCCGTTCTCCAGGCGGTTGCGGCCGCAGATGACCGTCTCGAGGTAGGGAACATGCTGTCCCTGCTTCCGCGCCTCCTCCTTCTTGGCGTGCAGTTCAGAGAGGGCATCGGCGATGAGGATGCCGGCGTGAGGACCAAGGCCATTGTTGTTCAGGTACAGATGCTGGAGGGGGACGTGGGAGGCAAGGAACGCGACAAGGGGCGCCTGTGTGTTGAGGCCAAAGGCGTTGTCGTTAAGGTTGATGGTGCCCAAGTTTGGGAGGTTGAGAATCGAAGTGAGGAGAGACGAGAGGGCTTCGGGGATCTCGTTGAGCAAGCGGCCGGTAAAGATGTCGGCCAGGTTGGCAACCTAGTAAACAAAGGGCGCGGGTTAGCATAACATCACAACATGCGCGCGGCGAGCACCACATTCACGGGGCGCCCTGAGACTTACGCGCAAGTTCTTCTTTGCCGCAAGGACCTCGCCCAACAGCTTGCAGGCGCCGACACCCAACGTGTTACCAAGCAACCGCACCTCCTCAACATCGTTGGCGCGAAGCTCGGCAATGTGCGGCTCCAGGTCCTCAGCCGTGTCGAGCTTCAGGCCTTTCCCCTCGAGGGAGAAGATTTTGGTGGAGGAAGCCATATTTGTATACTTGGTGGAATTGGGAGAAACAGAGCCCGGCGATGTTCAGAAAGCAGGATGCAAGGCTGGGGGGTAGACGCGGATCGCTGCAGATTGGTGATGCGATGAGTAGGCAGACTTTTGGCGGGGGAGGGGTAATTTAATGAATGGCATAAACAGAAACGCTGTTGCTTGGGCTCGCCCACCAACGCCCACGCCCACCACGTGCTTTTGCTTCCTGGACGGCTGGTTGCACCTGGATAGGCCCCCTTGCTGCCAGCTGACAGGTCTTCCCTGAATGGCGCCGGCATCTGGTGAGACAACGCGAAGCGAGTTGCCATCCGCGATGCGGTCGCCGCTGCCGTTTGGTTCCCCCAAATTCACATTGAAGCTCGCGCAGTGAATCACTCCACACGCCGGTCTGATAATCGAGTGACGGCCCTATCTTCAATGTTCACCTCTTAATAAACCACACACCCCTGTTGCGCCAGTCCATCCCAAACCCTGATCTTTCAACGCGAGCCTTGCCCATCCAGCCCTGAAACTCAATTTATTACCAGCACCCTTTCTCACTTTTCCCGATACGATAAGCCGTCAATTGGCTGCCCGAATCAAGACTTAATCGCTTGGACCCTTCAACATTTTGTGCACGCCATATAAAATGGGCAGAGCAGACTCTCCCGCGGACGACTCGCCGCTCTCCTCAATGGACACCTCCGACGACGAGTACGACGCCCCTGAGCACGTCGAAGACGGCCCGCCCCCCAAGCGTCAAAAGCTCGTCGGCGGCTCAGCGACTCCGTCGGCTGTCGTCCCGGAGCCCGAGGCGGATACCGATGCTCTGGAGGGCATGTCAGATGTGTCGTCCGATACCGACGGCGACATCCCGAGCTCTCCCATCAATGCGCGCGCCGACGAGGACGACTTTCAGGAGCAGGTGACGGCCTGCGCCTGGGAGGGCTGCAAGGGCGGCGATATGAAAAATATGGACAAGCTTGTCGAGCACATTCACAGCGACCACATTGAGGGCCGCCAAAAGAAGTACACGTGCGAGTGGCAGGGCTGCCCGAGAAAGAGCATGCCACATGCGAGCGGCTATGCGCTCAAGGCCCACATGCGAAGTCATACAAGAGAGAAGCCATTCTACTGTTACCTACCAGGTATGTTCGCAAAACCAAGTTCCCCCCCGATGGACTCGCGAGCCCAGAGACTGACAGCGGTAAACAGAATGCGACCGCGCCTTCACGCGCTCCGATGCCCTCGCCAAGCACATGCGCACTGTGCACGAAACCGAAGCTCTGCGGCCGTCCGACCCTGTTCCCAAGAGCATGCAGGCGGCTGGCGGCCCAACGGGAAAATCAGGAAAGTTCAAGATCATCCTCAAGACGCAGCAATCCCACGCTGCCGGCCAAGACGACACGGTCGACGACGGCAGCGCAGGCGACGATTCGGCCGCCGACATGTTCACGCCCCTGACCGAAGACCAGGGCTTCTCGCCGAAGGAGCTTCACATGCCCCTTAGCCGCCTGACGCAGCTATGTCGCCTGCAGGTCAAGTGGGCTCAGGAGGAGGGCGAGCACTTGCAAAACGAGTGCAAGATGTGGGAGGAGCTGTACAAACAAGAGTGGCTCGAGAAGGAGGTGCTGCTCGACCAGATGGTGAAGAGCGAGCAGGCGTGGCATGAGCGACGTGGTCAGGTCCTCGCGGGCATCGCTAACGTCTATGTTCCCAATCCTGTGGTCCTCAATGGAGATGATAACGATGCGGATGCTTCTGCCCTCGACCCGGCTAACGACGATCAAATGGATATCGAGGTGGGCGACGACTAGCAGTCTTGCTTGACCAAGAAAGCTGTTTGTTTGCGTCGTGTCGACGCCGGCTCCCGCCCCAAGGTCGAGCCCAACTGGGAGTCCGGTTATTATATGGCCACTGGCGGAACCAAAGCCGGCCACAAGGCGAGCCATTATGGAAAGAAAAGCGTGCCCAAGCCATGGGCCACGTGTTTGTTTGGGGGAGCCCCTCAGGGTAGAGGCCTGAAGAGAACTTTTGACAAGGTTTGATGGGAGGGGCTCGTTTGTAGGGCATCATGATCTTGATGACGGAGAAATGGGGAAATGGATTGGGAGGGTACCGGAGCACTGGCCGTGTGAACGAGGAGGTTTTCTCGTGGGGTCTGGCTGTATTTTAGAGGCGGTGTTTTATGTCCAGACGTTTTGGGGTGGGGACGGTGCTCAGCAGCATGTAAGATCCATCCAGATAGATGGCTAGCAACAGCGGCATTGCCTTGTGCTCCTTTGAGTCCTTGGACGGGGTAGATGGGGGTGTAATATACCCCTTTACAAATAACCCGTGGGGGATATCCGGTAGTTCGGTGAAAGTGGTATGTTCCCTAGTGTTGGCTAAGTTATGGACTGACGTATGCTGCATATCTCATAGATCTGTTTCGAGCAGCTTGTCGTCAACTACATACAATTCTTGAAACCCATCAGCCCCTTCCCAAGCGACATGCACGCTGCTGGATGTATCCACGCCAAACAAACTCCCGCCGTCACTCGGCTACCTCCCATGGACTTGATAAAAAAACAATTAAAAAAAGAGGACTAAAAAAAATGGGGTTATGCCACCGAACCGAACTGAAGTCGAATGCCCCGCGGTACGCTGATCACCAGAGGCGCTATCGAAACCTTGAACACCCCCCGAGGCCTCAATTAGAAACGGAGCTTGGGATTGTGGTTGATATACGGGGAATGCCACTTCACCCCATCTTCCTCTCAGACTGAGCCGCCCACCGTTAAGTTTCTTGACAGCAGCAGAGCATGAAAACAGACACCCAGGTCCTTGTCCGCTTGGCGTGCCCCGACTTGGTCTTTTAGAATGGAAGTGCCTTTGGTAGGTTCAAAGGGGCCTCTGGCGTTGTAGTGGGCATCCCCGGCATTGCGGGTGTTTCCTGGTGTCCAAGGGCCAGGACAATGAAAAGGGGTGTTTTGTTTCTGCCAATGTCTTCTTTGACTCTCAAGTTACGTGCTAATGAACAAACTAGGGCCATAGGACAGTGCTCCAGCACGTCACTCAATGTCCAACATATGGAAGCGTTCGATGGACTGATATCTATCTGTCAGGTAGTCCCTGATGTCTGCAGACTCAACGTACTGCTGCTTTTTGGTATGGAAACAGGTGTTGGGCAGCTGAAGGGGCTTTTGGGGGGGGGGGGGGGGGGGGGGGGAAGGCCTTTGATGCGTCGGTTAAGGCCTGCCAGGGCTGGAGTGCATGAGGAAGATGAACTTGGTATTACTAGTGTTCAGCAGCAAGGTCCGCTTTGTGTCGTGGACTGGCACATCGGCAATTACCAAGGAGGTCTCTTACCAAGCCTTTCGGCTTTGGCATTTAACAACAAGGGTTGCTCAGAGTAGTAGGCTGGCTCGCAGGTGGTAAACAACGTGATATACAAGCTTCACAAGCCTGGACAGGAATGACTCTTGGAAAAAGATGGCTAGCGCATCATCGATGGTACTAGAAATAGGGATGCAAGTTGGCAGGTGACATTGCCGCTCAACACCAAGGATTGCACAGCGTGGCGTGCTGGTGAGCCGGCTTCAAAACCCCGAACGACAAAGGCTGCCCGGCGGAGTTGGCTGGAGGTTACTGGTGACAGACATGGCGATATGCCAGCTTCACGGGCCTGGCCAAGAAATGCTCGGCGGAGTTGGCAAGCACACTGGCCGTGGGAATTGGCAAGGGTACTGGACTCGCCATGGGCATACAAGCCAGCAGACGGTCCTACTGTTCAACAACAAGAACTGCGCGGCGTAGTTGGCTATTGTTTCGCTTTGCGATCTTAGCTAACTCTCTAAACAGGACACCCTCTTGGACACGTTTCTGGATGCTAGGGACGGTTTGGATACAGCTTGGACATTTCCCCATGTTTCAAAGTTGGATACTAACCCCCTGCTGACAGGAGCAGATCTCGCCTCAAGGCAAAACTTCCCGTTCTGCGGGATGGAGGATCTCACGGTGGTTCAGCAGGTATGTTAACATCTCCAGTTCGCTCCTGCGTCTAGCCAACTGCGCCGCTATTTTTTTGTCTTTTGTATTCTTCTAGCACATCATGTTGACACATGTTGTTTCTTCCCGGCATGCTTCCTTCTTGTTCCTCCTGCTGTTTTATCATTTTCGCCATTTCCTGCCAATCTTTTACATCCAACTTTTGCACTTAGACATGGAACTTGGCGAGCACCTATTTCCAGGTAAACCCCTCCCCTCCCAGTTGTTTGATCCAATCCATCCATCCTACTGAGCATACCCCTAGGTGTCAAGTCAGACCCTTATTAACTTAGCAGCCAGCAACTTAACTCACTTGATAAGGTCCCATGACACACCAACCAACCCTTTGTTCATAGCTGACACGGGGGTGCTTTTGTCACTGAACCCCTTTTTGAGGGGACCTATTCTTTTGCGTTTCCCACACAACTACTGGTAACCAGCATTGCCAACCCCAGTATCATTGCACAATATGGACAACCACCCTCTGCGTTTTGACTCCTCCTTGGAAGCCTCTCAACCAAAGGGCTTGTCGCGACGATGAGAAGGCCCACCACAGCATCCTCGGCCAGAAATCCTTCTTGCAACCAACTTCAAACGACATAGTTACAAGTCCAGGGTACCGGCCATAGCACACTTAGCTCTAGTCAACGACATCGCCAGACCTAGAACCAAAGACGGCACCACTCCCGGGACGTTATCTCCTGCGTTATTCCCTCAGCACCCCCCTACATAAGGCCCTACCGACGCCGTGCTGCTGCATGGGCCGCTCACAGACATCAACCAGGCAGGGGCACTCTACAACTGCATGAACACGTCCCACCTCCAACCTGCACACTCTATCCAACGCACAGAGATATCTCCACCACACTTACACACTCTTCAGAGGAAAAAAACAAGTCCCATCCCGCAAAACATACCACCCCCTGCCGCAGCCGTCTCACACGGCCACTGCAGCCAAGAGCCGAAAGCCGAGGAGAAAACCCACCGTTCCGATCCCAGGCCCAGCCGAGAACGCGCCACCATCACGACATTCCCCTTCCTCAGTCCTCACACCTCACCCCCCTGGCCAAGAGCATCCAGACACCATCAATTCAGCCCAACCCACCACCCCATCCATCCAGACCACCAACACGCAAACCACCCAGCTTAAACAAACCCCAAGTCTACCAAACCGCGACATTAACCCCTAATTAACCAAGCGAAGCCACCCACCTCCCATAGAATACCAAAAGCCCACATACCTACCCGGGACTGCACCCCCCCTGCATAGAAACATAGAACAAAGGAAACCCCCCTCCCCCCTGTCAGTCCCGAATCTCCCCCCCCCCCCCCCCCCAATCAACCTCTCCCGGGTCCTACCCGGGAGCCGCGCGTATAGGAAAGCCAATCTGCAGAGCAATCAACGTTATAACGGTGACACGAACTCCTACTCTATTCCCTCCCTAGATCCCCAGGGGGGTGGCCATATCCCCCGTACCTGACAGCAAAAACCGACATTCCAGTCCGGATCCCGGCGATCGTCCCGACGACGGGAGCGTACGCTCAGAGCCAGACAGCCCAACATGGGACGAACACACACCACATCTGCATACCAAGTCATGCACATAAATGGCGCGATGCGACGATCCAAGGTCAATATATTTTGTGGTCAGGGGTATTTCGATGATATATTGCCACATGAATTAATAGAGTGACGGCCTATGCAACCTGGTCCTCTCCCGCACACACAGCGAGAACCGCTGGCTTCCATGCCTTCCAAAGCAGGATCAAGCGCCTGGGAAGTGCGGGATGCATCCCAGCGGCCGGGTAATCGAAACCCGCCCTCGCCCGGATCCCGAGAGCGCAGGAGACGGGCATCGCTTCCATGGGTAAAAAGGGAGTACCGACATTAAATCATCCCCGACCAAACACGCAGCGCGGAAAAAAACACACAAGCCAGCCGTTCGTTCGCTACACAGACACACACACACACACAGGCAGCGCTTATGCCACCTTCTCCTCGTGGATCTGCGCCTCCTTCTCAATTTGGCGGATGTCGATATGCTCAATCTTGGCATTGTCGCCGTCGATGATCTTGACAAGCTCCTCCAGAGTGGGTCCCATGGTCTCCACATACATAAAGTAAACAAAGATGAGCTCGAGGAAGATCCAGCACTAGAAAGCAGATTAGCAGCCGCCCTTGCCCCAAAACCCCAGAGCAAGACTTACGGTGTAGATGAGGTAGAGCTTCCAGGTGTGGCCAACAAAGTGCTCAAAGGCGAGCGGGTTGGCGTAGATGTTGAGCGTGAGAGCGGCCTGGACCGAGATGTTCATGATCATGAGACCCTTGGCACGGAGCTTGTAGGGCAGGATCTCAATGGCGTAGCCGACAAGGAGACCAGACCACGCGAGAGAGTACATGATTCCGAACAGCCAGATGAAGAAGATCATGGCCTTGTCGGCGCCAACAGCACCCTTCTCCTCGTAGAGAGCAGAGGTGAGGGTCCAGAAGCAGAAGGTACCGAACATGCCACCAGTCGCAGCAAGGAACATGGGCCGGCGGCCGACCTTGTCGACCAGGAGAGCCATGGTGATGGAGACGATGAGGGCGAGAACGGTCTGGCCGGCCGAGAGGCCAAGCTTGGGGGTCGATCCCGTGACACCGGCGCTGTCGTAGAGCTTGCTGGCGTAGTTGGAGATGATGGCGTTACCGGACCACTGGGAGAAGATACCCAGCGAGAGGAGCACCCAGAGACGATAGCGGTTGCCCTTGGTCCGGAAGAAATCGAGATAGCTGCTGTTGCTCTTGCTCTCCATCTCGAGGCGGATAGTCTCCTTGATCTCGCGGTACTCGAACTGGACGGTGGGGTGGTCGGGATTGCCGTTGGCGTGGTACTTGGCGAGAATGGCGAGCGCCTCCTCGTGCCTGTCCTTGGCCATCAGGTAGCGGGGTGACTCGGGGACCCAGTAGATGAAGACGAGCTGGATGACCGAGGGGATGGCCTGCAAGAGAGCAGGAACACGCCACGACCACTCGTTGTCGACAAAGTTGGTGCCGAACGAGATCCAGGCAACAATGAGGGCACCAACGTTCCACAGGCAGTTGTAGACGGTCGTGAGACGTCCACGATGCTGGGGATGGCAAAGCTCAGTGAGAAGCATAGGCGATGCGATCTGGGCAAGCGAGTTGCCGAAACCCAGCATGACGCGGCCGCCCATGAAGATGTTGAGGTTTGTCGAGGCTCCCTGGAGAACGGCACCGACAATCATGATGACACAGCCGATGGCGATGGGGATCTTGCGACCAACATTGTCCGTCAGGATGGGACTTTGCGAGAGACTGTTAGCTTCCACTGCGGCGAGCTGGGGCTGGAGCCTCCAACTTACACGAAAGGAATGGAAACCAAGCTACCGATCTGGTAGAGGGCACCTAGGAGACCAAGATCGTTGCCCTTCGGGTCGCCAAAGTAATTCTTCCATGTGTCGAAATTTTGTACGCTGTTGAAGAACATGCTGCGCGCCGAGAAGACATACAAGTCAGCCACAACCATCGTGAAAACAAGGGCTGAGTGCGGGTTGCCTACCCATCGTAGCCAGTGGTTGCAGACGCAATGCAGAGAATGAGGGCGTAGAAGTAGAGCTTGCGAAGGCCGGGGTCCTTGGACCACTCGACGCGCTCGAACTGGGGCGCCTCCTCTTGGGCGACGGCTGTAGCCTCAGCATTCGGCTTCTTGACGAAGATCTCTTTGATACCCATTTTGGCGGTTTGTCGTCCGGCTTTGGGCTACGTGTCTTGGGATGTGGCAATCGGGCCAATGACTCCCCAGGTGTATGTTGGCGACGACAGCTGACCGGTCTCCTGGAACCCAGATAGGAGATCGCTGGTGAGGAGGTGAGGAATGACGAGCCAAAGTTCGAGACCAGCTCGAGGGGAGATAGGAGATTATAAAGATGTTTGGAGAGCTACCCAGGACCAGAATAGGGAGAGAGACACCAGGACGGGCGAGCGGACCGTGTAGGCGGTCCAGGGCCAGGTCGGGGAGTAGCACGCGTGATGGGGGCCCGGACGGGGAAGAGGTGGGCTAGCCAACTGCAGAGAAGCTTAAACCAATATGTGCACCTCCGGCCATGGCTCCACGGCGCTCGATGTGAGCCTCCACTTCTGTAAATAGGTCACCACACACTGGGTGCTGGTGCAGTGCAGTCCTGAGGCGGCAGCAGATTGTCACTCTGAGCTCCCGCCAGATCCCGTCAGTCTCACCGGGCTGGCCGGAGACGGATGGGCTGTCAATGAGGCTAATATCACCATCATGGAAACCTTCTTCGCGCCCGACGCGATTACTACCACTGCCAGGCGAATCTGGTGCGCAGAGGCACATGGGACTTCCGGCTGTCAAGCCAAGCTCGGCCCAGCGTCTCCAGAACCCATCGCCCACCTAGCTGGGGTTGAAACTGAAGACGATCAGACTAACACCGCGGCTGATCAACAGCGAACAGGGCTCCCCAAACTTCCCCAACTTTTGCTCGCTCGCTCCACTCAGCTGCTCTGGGGGAGGGGACCGCCACAGGAATTTTTCCTTCCTTGCCGAGCCTTGGCGGGGGTGCTGGGGCCAGGAGGGGTGCACCCCAGATGGGGTTCAGGTGGCTTGGAGATCGGACCGGTTCTCGCGTGGAGTCCCTGCCAGAAAGCGCAACTAGCGAGGTCGAGGCGAATGAGAACGTCGCGGTGCCGCCACATTTGGCGACCCATGCGCAGACGGTGGAAGCGGACCGACGTCGACACCTCACGTTTTGGTTGGCCTTCGCTGTGGCGCATCCCCTCGCCGTTGGGGCCCTTGGTGGCGTTGCTTGCGCTCCCGACAGCCCCTAGTGTCGGTCGCGCAATTGCTGCTGACTGAGAAGCTCTTGTTCCCAAGCTGGCTGTTCCTCATCGCCAATGGGAGTGGTGTGTGTGAGAGAACCGAAAATGGGTGCCTCGTACTTGTCGCGGCCCTGGCCTGGAGCGTCTCCTTGGAGCGCTCTCTCAATTAGGCAATAATCATACTTGGGACCAGTTCCTTGGCATTTCAAGGATGCGTGCCGTGCCAGGTATATGAATGCATAACATTTGCATTACCATGCCATGCAGAACCAATATGACCAGAGAACGGGCTGCTGGGCGGCAGGGAAGCACAAAGGGCCAGAGACTCCATGGGCAAAACGGGGTGTAACTCGACGGGCAATCAATATGCTGGGCAGGCACCCGAGGTTTGGAAACCCAGGGCTTCAGGTACCAATGGATCCCATAATGGTCCCAAGAGGGTGCCGCGATCGACTGGGAGAAACCACATGTTCCGCACAGCGAAACGAGAGACCCAGCCAGTAATTCTCCATGTTCCCCGCTCTCGTCAGCCTGTGTGTGGACGACTTGTGTGGAGGGCGGCGAGCTAGAGACGGATCCCCAAGCATCCCACACAGCGGGAATGCGGGTGATAACCCCAAGCGGAACAGCTCCATCACAGCTTCATCTCGGAGTCCTGGTTGGCTAAACAAGCCAGGGGGGGTGCCCGGACTGCCATCATCACGAGCCGGGTGGCGGCGGGGGGCCGAAGGACAGGTGAGGCCGGCCTTCGAGAAGGGGAGGCCAAGGGGGACTTGGGCCGCCCGTTCTCGCCGTTGCAGCCCTGGGGCAGCGCCCGCGGCGCAGGTGCAGGGCCAGCCCGGGCAGTCTGCCTGCTGCGTATCCAGTTAAGCCAGTGGCGGGTGCGCTTGCGGAAGGCTTGCGGAAAGGCCTGCGTAAAGGTAGACCAGTGCCGCAAGGGTGCCCGTTGCGGCTCCCTGACTTGCTGAGGCTTTGCCAGGCCTACATTAGCCGTCTTGGCTCCCATTTAGCCTGAAGAAGCCGGTTCCTGGGTGACGAGACCCCGGGTCTGGCTGTTGTCTCGTTTGGCTGCTGGCGTGCCTGACGTCCTCCACCGATAAGCTGACGGTGTGCAAAGGACCCGCCGGGCCTTCTTGGCTAGCCTGGACTGCATGTTTGCTGCACGGCTGGCAACAGCGCTTCGGGACAAGGCCCGACGTTGGCATAGGAAATTTGGTGAATGGCACTAGAGATTGGAGGGATGGTATTTGGGATCTTGGCCCCTCCAACGCAAAAGGACCTGCTACCTCTGCGTCGGCGAGGCAGAGTTCGGCGACGGTGCTGAGGACCTTGCCCAAAGGGCCCGTATAGGGAGCCGGGGCCGTATGGCTTTAGGATGTTGGTATCATCAGGTAAGGCGCTGCGTGCTGGCTGTCGGTGGTGCTCCGTTGCAGATCATGAGACGATAAAACATTTCAGAATCGGGTAATAGCTTGGTGCAGGACGGCTCCCGTCCTCGAGTCCCGGAGGAATCTAACAGCTGACGGGGCCTGCTGTATGGGGTCCCCAACATTTCCCGTTTGGTCGTCGGCTCCATTTCTCTAGATATGCCGAGGATGGAAGCTGTAAGCTGGGGACTGGAGCCAAAAAAAAAAAAAAAAAAAAAAAAAAAAAAAAAGGTTGCCCAGTGGGTGTCCAGTGGAGAAGCGCAAGCGCCACGGTAGGTGTTCAGACGTTGCACCAGTGTGACTTACAGGCGGAGTCAGAATGCACGAGCCGTCTGACAATCCACCTGTGATGGCAGGCACCGGCCGCCTAAGCATCTCATCGCCCAAAACAATTGGCAACAATTGGTAGCGGCCGACAGCAAACACACTTACACATTTACGTTCTGCGTCAAGTCGTAGCTCAAGGTAACCCACACCGTTTATCAAAGGACCTGACATCTGCAACAGCCCGGTTTAGCTCGAGGGCCGGGAACTCGAGGCCTATAGGTCAGCTTATCTTAGCGTATATTGCCCTGGGCCCTTGGTTCTCGTCCTGGGTGCCGGGCGATGGGAGGGTTCTTCCAAGTTGCATTCTCCTCCATCATCAAATTAAATCGACCCAGCAAAGCCAGGCCTGCATGGTGTTGCATGGCTGTGTAATTACTAATAAGTTAGCGATCCGCACGGAGGCAAAATAGTTGTAACCCTACTTATGCCAAGGCTTACCTAAAGCGGAATGCCTTCGCGCTTGTTTGACGAGGAGGTAAGCTTGGCAAGGTGGCCGCCGTGGCCGTGGTGCTCAGTGCCAAAGTCCGGCATCTGGCAAGCCCGCAATCTAATTATCGCCGTTCTGCGATCCCAAGCAATCTGAGACTACAATGCTTCGACGGGAGATTCCTCAACTGACTACCTGAGACTACAATGCTTCGACGGGAGATTCCTCAACTGACTACCGCAGCAGTAGCGAGTTGGGGAAATCCAAGACTACCTCCCGCTTCCGCTTGCCCGTTTAAGTGGAGGGCCGGCGGGAGCGAGAGGGCTCTCTCCGCATCGAATCGGGGAGCATCACTTACAAGAGATGAGATGCGATCATGAGAAGGCCGAAAGTTGCGCAGAAGTTTGGTTCCGAGACGAGGACAAGATAAGATAATTTTACGGCCGGGCTTCCGTCGCCCAGGCGGGGTCCCTTCTCCTCTGTGCGCTATGAATTACGAGGTGTTGAATCTGTGGCAAAGGCGATGCTGAGCGTGAAAAGGAAGGTAAAGAGCAATGTGGCGCACGGGCCATGTCATGTGAGTTCGCTGATGCACCCACTCAAACGTCGCGTCGGGGCCGCGTCTCCAAACCTGGCACAGAACGAAGCGCGTACCCGAGGGCCACTTTTGGGTGACATTACGCGAAACTAATTGCCCGTTCGACCGCATCCACCCCCAACAACCGCTCTGCCCACCATGGCGGGCCCCTCAAAGCCCCCGGCCAAGAAGCAGGCGTCGTTAACCAGTTTCTTCACCCAGAGGACGACCATCAACGGCCTGAGCCAGAACCCGCCGAGCTCCCCGGCGAGGCCCAGCGATGCCGTTCCAAGCCCCGAGCCATCCTCTAGAAAGCGACCCCTCCAGGAGAGTACCGAAAATGGGAACGACATCGCCATTCGGGCCACCAAACGCCCCAAGCCAAAGACCGAGCCCAAGGCAACGACATCGTCCAAGGCCGCCAAGGCATCACCACCCCCGAGCCCCGTCGCAGAGAGCTCTAGCGCAGCTGGTGCTCGGACGGAGCGATATGCCTATGATGCAGTTCACGTGAGCGGCAGCGCCCCCGAGGTCGACGACGAAAATGAGGATACCGTAGCCAAGCGGCGGAAGGAGGAGCTGCACAAGAAATTTGTCAAGAAGCTCGGCCACCCCGACAGCATGGCTATGATCAGGAGGCGCGGGTTCCAGGCTGATGCCGAAGCTGCCCCCGATGGCGAGGATGGGGACGGCGAAGACCCTGATGAAGAAGAGACGCCAGCCCCTTCCAAGGCTAAGAAAAAGGGCGCCAAGTCCGGGAAACTCACACCCATGGAGATCCAGTTCCTCGATATCAAGAGGAAGCACATGGATACCGTCTTGATTGTCGAAGTTGGCTATAAATTCAAGTTTTTTGGTGAAGATGCTCGGATAGCTGCCAAGGAGCTGAGTATCGTGTGTATTCCGGGCAAGTTCCGATATGACGAACGTAAGCTGAACCTCTGATCTACGTGTGTGCTGCGTCAATCTAACTCCCGAAAGACCCGTCAGAAGCCCACCTTGATCGGTTTGCCTCGGCAAGCATACCCGTCCACCGTCTCCCAGTCCATGCGAAACGGCTTGTTGCCGCTGGCCACAAAGTCGGCGTCGTGCGGCAGATCGAGACAGCAGCTCTCAAGAAAGCAGGCGATAACCGCAATGCGCCCTTCGTTCGAAAGCTCACCAATGTGTACACCAAAGGTACATATATTGATGAGCACGGTGACTTGGACCAATCCAGCGGCAATTCAGGGGCTCCGTCGGGGGGCTACTTGCTCTGCGTAACTGAATCTCCGGTCAAGGGTTCTGGAACTGACGAGAAAGTCAATATCGGTATTTTAGCTGTGCAGCCAGCGACAGGAGACATCATATATGATGATTTTGAAGACGGTTTCATGCGGCGAGAGATTGAGACCCGGCTACTCCACATCTCCCCGTGTGAGTTTCTCGTCGTTGGCGAGCTTTCTAAAGCTACCGACAAACTCCTCCAACATCTCTCTGGCAGCAGTACAAATGTGTTCGGCGACAGGAGTCGCGTCGAGAGAATTCCCAAGAGCAAAACGATGGCGGCCGAGGCCTATTCTCATGTCACACAGTTCTACGCTGGAAAACTCAAAGAGGAGGACGAAAACTCGGCCGCCCTGCTCGGAAAGGTCTTGGCGCTACCGGAAGCTGTGTCGATATGTCTGTCGGCCATGATCACCCACTTGACCGAGTATGGGCTAGAGCATATCTTCGACTTGACCAAGTACTTCCAGTCGTTTACCACGCGGCAACACATGTTAATCAACGGGACGACACTTGAGAGTCTTGAGGTGTACCGGAATGCCACTGACCAATCCGAGAAGGGGAGCTTGCTGTGGGCGCTGGACAAGACACATACCCGTTTTGGGCAGAGGCTGTTGAGAAAATGGATTGGTCGCCCCTTGCTTGATCAGCAACGTCTCGAAGAGCGTGTCTCGGCAGTCGAGGAGCTTCTCGACAACCAGTCAACGATGAAGACTGACAAGCTTGCTGGCATGCTCAAGTCAATCAGGGCGGATCTCGAACGGAGCCTTATCCGCATATATTACGGCAAGTGCACTCGACCGGAGCTACTGTCAACACTCCAGACGTTGCAGAAGATTGCGATGGAGTTTGTGAGAGTGAAATCCCCGGCAGATACAGGTTTCAAGTCGCCACTCATCAGCGAGTCCATCTGCTCACTACCGGCAATCAGCGATATCGTGACGTCGTATCTCGACAAGATCAACCCCGAGGCAGCCAGAAAGGATGACAAGTACAGCTTTTTCAGGGACGAGGAGGAGAGCGACGATATCACAACTCACAAGCTAGGGATTGCAGCGGTCGAGCAGGACCTGGACGCTCACCGCAAGGAAGCGGCCAAAAGGTTGTCCAAAAAGTCACCTGTCACATACGTCACTGTATCTGGCATTGAGTACCTGATTGAGGTCACCAACACGGATCTCAAGCACGTCCCGGCTTCGTGGGCCAAGATAAGCGGCACCAAGAAGCTCTCGCGCTTTCATACTCCTGAGGTGATGCGCCTCATTAATGAGCGCGACCAGCACAAGGAAGCCCTAGCCGCGGCCTGCGATGCTGCCTTCACGACGTTGCTCCAGTCCATCGCCGCCGACTACCAGCCCCTGCGCGATGCAGTCGCTTCCCTTGCCACCCTGGACTGCCTGCTTTCCTTTGCGCAGGTCGCCACCCTACCGGGCTACAGCAAACCAACGTTCCTCCCGGCCTCGACGCCGCCCACCATCAACATCACCGAGGGCCGCCACCCAATCGCTGAGCACACTCTCCCCAACGGCTACATCCCCTTCACCACATCCCTGTCCGCGCCGGCACCGCTCGCACACCTCATCACGGGCCCCAACATGGGCGGCAAGTCCAGCTACGTGCGCGCCGTGGCCCTCCTCGTCCTCCTCGCCCAAGTCGGCTCCTTCGTCCCTGCAACCGCGATGCAGCTGACCCTCGCGGACGCAATCCACACGCGCATGGGGGCGCGCGACAACCTCTTCGCAGGCGAGAGCACCTTCATGGTCGAGGTCTCCGAGACCGCCGCGATCCTGCGCGCCGCTTCGCCCCGCTCCCTCATCATCCTCGACGAGCTCGGCCGCGGCACCAGCACCCACGACGGCGCCGCCATCGCCCACGCCGTACTCGAGCACGTCGTCCGCGAGACCCGCTGCCTGACCCTCTTCATCACCCACTACCAGAGCCTCGCGCGCGTCGCCCAGGGGCTCGGCGACGGCCGCGTGCGCTGCGTCCACATGCGCTTCTCCACCAACCGTGCGACCGACGGCGGTCACGACGACGGCGGCCAGGATGACGAGATCACCTTCCTCTACGAGGTTGCCGACGGCGTCGCCCACCGCTCCTACGGCCTCAACGTCGCGCGCCTCGCCCGCATCCCCCGGAAGGTCCTCGATGTCGCGGCCGGCAAGTCGCGCGAGCTCGAGGACGAGGTCAAGATGCGGCGGCTGCGGGGCGCGGCGCGGCTGCTAGGCGACGTGGTGGGCGGCGGCGGGGTAGATCAATTGGATCACTTGATTTCAAGCATTGAGCAGTTGTGATATATTATTCAAGGAGTCGTGGATACCATGTACTGAGACATACATGTCTACTTGTATACTTTCAGTCGTCTCTTCATGTGGGATCAGGGTTGGCGTCCAACATACATGATGCACACGCGCCATGGGGATGAGTTAGAGTTTAGGGTCCATCGTATTAATTAACAGTTAGAGTCCGTCACCATCTTCCAATGATGCTTCCAGGTCTAAGTACATGCACCAACAAGATCACAAATATAACCACACGCACGAGCATAGGATTTGCGTGAGGAATCCAGCAGAATAGGCCGAAATGAAACCTATCTCAACTCCTATAGTAGTGAGCTATCGGCCAAACTTCCCCTAAAAACAAAAATGAAATAGGAATAGTTAGGTGGCCTTCTTTCGGATGCCCAACCAGCCGGGCCCCATCAATATCTAGAAATTGAGGGATAATGGATCAAAAAAGATCATGCCTCGGTACGCCGTATCTCATAGTCGTCAACCCGAAAATGCTCTCCACCGATCCAGGATTAAGTTGCCACTTTGCCAAGTAAAGACCACGGTCTAATCCGAGCCCTCGAGCGGAGGAGTGCCGAAAGTGCCTGGATCGCAGCTAAATGCAAAGCCACCCCATGTGGCCGCAATGTGAAAGACACGATAAAAATACAGTATGTACAACGAGAAGGTATTGGGCGAGGCCGCGCTTCCGCATATCAACCCCTCTCAAGCTTAGTGCCTTTGGGTAGTCGGAACCAGGACAATCAAGTGGGGTGTGAAATAAAGAGGCGAATCCGAGTCGCTTCTCTAAGACAACATTGTTGGTTTTGCGCCGAGAAGCTTCCTCCAGGATCAAATGTCGAAGTCTGTCGGGCCACGTTGGTGGGGCGAATTTGACGTGTAGGGGTTGCCGTACGAGTTGAAAGGAATGGTAAGCAAGCTCTGATTCATTGTATTGATCGGCTGGAAGCTTGTTGTGGGCGGCTTCGGCTCGTTGCCGTAGTTCGCATAGCCATAGTGGTGAAGGTAACCGTTTCTCTGAACATACAGCGGATTGAAGTTGCCGGCGTTGGCGTTCATATTGTGTTGCTGTTGCTGGAAATAACCATTACCGGGGACAGGATGGTGAGTTGGAAAGGAGGCATGGCCGCTGTCTCTAGGAGGGAAGTAATGGAGTGGCTTGACGGGCTTCGGGGCCGGCGACACGGTAGGAACGTTGGACTGCATAGGATGAAGAGCCGAGCGGCGGCGAAGTTCGAAACTGTGATAGGTGTTAGAGAGCAAGTTAATCAACATCAATTGCAATTGCTTACCCAGCTTCCTCCAGTGGACTACCCATGTGAACTGCAACTGTGTTAGTAAGTCATATAGTTTCCTCGTTTAGTCAGCTCCTCCTACCTGGGCTTGGGTGCGGGTGCTCGCTGAAAACATCATAGCTATCCATGGAAGCATGGCTGTGGCGAGACACCCGGCTAGGGTCATGCTCGTCTTGGTCGAATAAGTCATCGTCAATGGCGCCATTGTCCTTCGAGCCCACCTTGTTTTGGGCAAGTCTGGTCGAGTATCGGGTTTGACGTTGGCTACCCGTGTTCGTTGACGTGACAGTCGCGCGTCGGGTTCTCTTCTTCTTGTGGTTATCGGCTTCCTCGAACTTGCGGTCCTATGCGAAAATTCGCGTTAGGTACAACCAGGGAACACCGGGGACTAAAATGGTGTAAGTATGGATGCGCCAAACTTACCGGACTTCCCTCGATTGAAGGGCTGTCATAGATGTACCGGGTTCGCTGAACCTCGCCACCTTCCCACACAAACTCAGTTGGCACGATACCAGACGACGTCAATTCCATCAACTTTAGAACGGAATCGTCCTTTCTCTGGTTCCGCTTTCTCTTCTGCTGCTCATTCGCTGAATCGAAGAGGCCCATGCCAGGATACTTCACGCCCTTCAGCTTGCTAGCCTCGCCCTCGTCCTCGACAGACTCGGTAATCTCAGATGCCAGTGCGCTTTCCGTCTCGGAAGGGTCGCGCTGGTATCTCATCCGAGCTGTGTTGTCCGGGGTACCAGAAATGGAGTAATCGGATAGCGTGCGCTTCATGACTGGAGTCAGATAAGCACGGTCGGTGTAGCCTCTGCGCGAGCCGGCAGCCTGGACAGAAGGATGGGAGCCGGTAGCCCAGTGAGATACCATATGCTCGGAATTCATATCAGTGTATTCCTCGGGCTCGATCTTGATCACATCGTCTTGACTCGCATCGTGTCGAGGTCTGTTCTGCGGCTTGTTCTACGGCATGAGGTCAGCTTTGGCCGCTCTTCAATCCTTAGCCGGCCAAGCCTTGCACCCAGGAATGACTTACACCGGCAGCTTGGGAAGGCCGACCGCGCTTGGTAGTCTTTTTCTGCTCCTTCGCAGCCATACGCTCGGCTAGAAGTGCTCTGATACCATAGCCAGTATACCAGTCATCATACTGTCGGATTGCTTCTCTCGCGTCCCTCTCAGTATGCGATTTCAACTCAGTCCTGAAGCGGTGGGAAAGATGGCTCTTCGAAGAAATGTGAGTCAAAAGATGGGAGACGTCGGAAAAGTTAGGCTTCTTGGGGCAAAGAGTGCATTTCAGCGGGATGGAGGCAGGGTCGCTCTTCATGACCAGGTCCATGGGTGCAATGGCGGCCATTGTCTAGCAAGAGAGAGTCAGTGTGCCGCCGGCGGCATTTGGGAAGCACAATCATTACATCAGCCCCGCAGAGGTGGTAACTCACAGATGAAGGGGACTGGGACCCAATATGGGTCAGCTGCAGGATCAATCAATCTTCTGGGAGACTGGATTGGCCGCAACGGCTAGCTGTTCGTCCCAGGACCAGCGCGTCACTTTCGATATGGCAGGCGAGACTGGGGACCAGGCATGTAGCCGTCCGTCGAGTCCAGCTTCCGCAGGAGAGGGCGGATGACAGGGTCGATGGATGCTTGGCCTACTCAGACGACGCGACGGAAAGCTGGTTACTGGGGCTGAGGCAAGCTACACAGACCCAAGACAGAAGTTAGCATTTCCAGAAACAACAAAATCTCCAAGACTGGCATCATGGACAACATGCTTCAGATTCGTAGTGCCGGGGCAGTGGGATATCGAAGGACACAAGGGAACTGCGCTGCTGTAGATGCAAAGGCAAAGGCGTGGCCAGTCGAGGCAGACTGAAAGAGCGACTCACTCTGGATGGTGTGGGTGACGGGGGACGGGTGAGGAGGAGGGAAGAAAATCAAAGAAAGTTGGGAAAGAACGACCTACTTGCGTTCCCTGGTGTAAGGCGTGACCTGAAGTTTGGTGCCTGAGGGTTGGTGCAAAAGGTTGAGTAAAAAGAGAAAGAGCGAAGGACACCCACAAAAGGTGATGTGAGAGGGCTTTCCAAGTTCAGTTTGGAGAGCTGCCACCCTTCAGAAAAGCGTGATTACTTTCTTGGGGAAGGATGAGAAGAACACCAGCGATCGACCCCACCAGTGAAGGGTATCGAGACAAAACACACCCAGCCACGCGGCTCGTGAAGGCCCTCTAGCTCAGCCGCGAGGGGTCACACCTTGAAGTCATTTCCAGCCGCATGGCTCGTGGAGGCCCTCCAGGTGGCTCATAAATGCCTTCTAGCCCAACTTCAAGAGCCAAAATCTTGAGCCGCATACCCAGCCGCGCGGTTCGTGAAGGCATCTCAGGTGGCTCACGAATGTCTTCCAGTTCCGCGTCAAGACCTAACACGCTGAGGAGCATACTCAGCCGCGTGGCTCGAGACGGCCTTGCAATCTATTTTCAAGGGCTGCTACGTTGGAGACATACCTCGCCGTGTGGTTCGTGAAGGAATTCTAGGTGGCTCATAAATGCCTTCTAGTTCAGCTTCAGGAGGTAAAACCTTGAACAGCATACCGAGCTGCATAGCTCGTGAAGGCCATCTAGTTCGGCGTGTGAAGGCCTTACAGCCTGAACAGCATACCCAGCCGCGTGACTCGCGACGGCCTCCAGTTTAGCGTCAAGAGCTATTACCTCGAAGGCATACCTCGCCATGTGGTTCGTGAATGCCTTCCATTTCAGTTCCAAGAACTGGAACTTCGAGAGGCACACCTAGCCGCGTGGCTGATAAAGGCCTCCTAATTCGGCTTTAGGGGCTGATACTACCTCCCGAAAAGCCTGAATTGGGTTGTCAGGAGTCGGTTGATAGCCTTCTCAAGAGCAGTGAGAAAAATACTAGTCATCGATGTCTGAACGTAAATAAGAGGTTGTAACCGAATGGGAACCGTTACCACTGTGTAGAAGGCCCTTTTGCAACCGGCTGAAATTACTTTTCAGGTGTCAAGGATGTCCGTAACTGAACGGGGTGGGAGCCTTTCGTAGCCGAATCCTGGTCCTCCATGACTTCGCACAAGCCTTTCGCAGCCGACTAAGAGCCTTACATAACGGCGTAATGATCTTTTATAACCAGTCGGAAGCTTTACAAGTCTAGTCTATCGAGCTGTCGACTTTCGAAAGGTATGACTGAGTATTGTTAGCGTTGCATCAATAGCTGGCAGATGCCTTCTGACCATATGTCTAAAGGGTCGTGTGAACGCTGGCGATTGCCTTTGGGTGTGAGTAAAAGGGCAGTTTGATCGGCATGGGTTTTGGACGTGAAAGACTTCTCATCCTCATTGACTGACCGAACTAGATGGTGAGACTTGGGGATTGCCCCCTGAGTGTAAACAAGTCTTTAATTAGCGTAGGAAATGGGTAAAAACGTGATAAGCTCGGGGCGTGAACAATAAAGCTCTCAAACCCATGGAACAATAACCTCATCTTTCAGAACAATATAGAAAAATCTGGACTAAATTTACATGCTGAGCTAGAAGGTAAAACTTCGTGGGCGGGGGAAAGGTGCGGTAACTTTGGCCATGCATGGGGTGGTATAAGCACCACCAGATGGGGTGGACACACGAGTTGCTTCGAATAGAGACCAGCAACAGCAGGAGGGACAGAAGGTCTTGCATGAACCACGAACCAGTCCAAGTTGGCCCAGAGGGCAGGAGCGATCATAATGTACGATAATGTAGGTGGGATTTTGCATTGGAGACAGGACGGAATACTGCTTTTGGGAAGAAGTACGGCGGGAAGCTTGAACGGGGTGGAACGCCATAGATGGGCAAGTGCTCCAAGTGGATGGCTGAGCATGCCTCAAGGAAACTTGCTCAAAGAGCCCGACTCCCCTGAAGGATACACAAATCTAGCTATGAATACCGCTTAATGTAGGCTCATAAAGATGATACCAGGGGCTGGCCGTCTCCAGGGCGACGCTGAAGTATGCAAGAGTGCCCCCTACATTGATGCCTTCTAGCAGAGCTGAACTAGATGGTGTGGCCGAGAACTGTCCCAGGAACCAGAGGTTATGCTTGTGTAATATCCGTATCCATTCCAACTCAACCTGCCTTTGTACTGGCTGGTCGAAACAAAGAAAAGAATGCGCATCACTCTCCTCTTGCCTTATATCCTACCCAACATGGCGATGTTGATGGAGGTTATTAGATTGCAAGAGGCTTCGAACCTGAATGTTTATGTTGGGTTGTGCGTAAGGAAGGGGGAATCTGTACTTTGACTACTTATTTGCCGAGAATTCGCTCCGTGGTTGACTTGGGCAGACAATAGACCTCATCGACAGGCTCCAGTCCGGGGTACTCTAGCAAGCTTAAGCCAGTGAGGCCAAACAGAGTATGCCAGACATCGACCATGTCACCAGGTCTGTCCGAGATACCCCCATTCTCTGGATCTTGGCAGCGCAGAATGAAGGCTATGAGCTGGTCTCGGTCGATCCAGTGCGTCTTGCCAATCATCTCCAAGCTGCTTAGCACCCACCAGCTGTAGCATACGTCCTCCTTCTTCTCCGGTCGACCGTTAAGGCCGCCTCCGGCAATCTGTCGTTCGCTCAGCCACTTCCCCAACCGGTCTGCATCCACAAGATTCTTCCGGCCGGCGATTGTCAGCGCTGCAACGCAGGTGAATATTTGACCGGCGTGGGACTCTGCGCCAGGGCTAACTCCATATCCGCCGTCAAAGTTGGCGCAAGCCACTACGTGGTCCACTGCCTTGTCGACATCGACGAGATCAAGAAGGCCAAGAAGCGACAGCGCATTGAAGGCTCCGTAGAGAAAGCGCGTGTCTTCTTCCCCCCACTCATCGCCGGCGAATGTGCCCGTCTGCCGATTCTGGAGGTTGGCGATATCTAGCCCAGATCGTCAGTTTCAAGGCGGCCCCTTCCCAGCGGATTGGCGATGCAGTGACAACGCACACTTTCCCACCTGTGCCTTGCCCTTCCCTCGCGCCTCGAGGTCGTCAAAGGCATCGATCATGGCGAGGATCTGCACCGCACTGACGGTGGAGAGCATGTGGGCATCATGGCCAGGCGCAGCACCAAAGCCGCCATTCTCGTGCTGGCAGGAAAGCACAAAGTCGATGGTCTCGGTGCGCGGGAGGGCTTCTGGATGGCCCAGAAGATGGAGCGCTGTCAGGCCCCAGTAAAGGCCATTGAGCCGCAGGTGCTCTGTCAGCCAATATTCATATTCGTCCTTTCTGGTGTCTAGGCTCTGAATGTACTTGACGTGAGCGGATGCAACAAGCTGTAGCTCTTTGGGGAGCGTTTTCGACTTTTCAGACATGGTTGCGCTCGACGTTCAAGTTTCGCACGTCGTCGAGGCCGGGCTTGTTTGATGTGGGGTGACGTTGACGGGAAGTCGTCACGAATTACTGGCATTACGTAAGGCTGTCAACGGCAGAAGCCAGCCCAGCGAAACCGAGCCGTAAATCGGCAGCTGCCAGCAGACTGTCAAGACAAAGCCATCAAGCTGCCAAATGAACAAAGCAGCGTCTAGACTCAGTCGACTCGTCAACTTCAGTATTTTGATGGCTGAAGGTGATCAGTCAGCCTCATCACCGCAATCCAATGTTCTGGCGGCATTTCTGGTTAATTGGCGCTACCGGTATTCCCCACGATCCATATGACGCAAATGACTGGCCTTGCCCAAGTGACCAGCTTATGCTCATCGAGTTTGGCGCTTCGTTGCCGCTTTCCTGGAACGACGCGAATATGCACGACAACAACATACCGAACCGAGCTGGGTAAACACCACGAGAAGAATAAGCTGCTTGAGTGAATCGACTGGTTAGCAAGAGCGCGCGCAATCATTATCAAGTCGTGGCGCTGTGCATGCATATCGACTTCATGATATCCACAATTCAGGGCTGAACGGAGTCGAATATTTCCGCTGAAATACCATAAGATTCTGACTCGACAGCCTGGAATCCGTTCATACAAGTAAGCGAAGTGCAGGTGGGAGAATCAGGACTTGAAATCCTGAAGCGGCTCGGATCATCACGTTCCTGATGCCGCCCTGCGTTCCATCCCTCAAACCTGTGGCTGGTGGTGTCAGTCCGTCACTGTGAATGCAGAGATGCATAAGCCACTCCGATCTTCCAGGGGCCAAGGAGTGCCGAGTTTCAAGTTGGCTTGTGTTCCTGGGCTAGCCGTTTGCGGCATAGCGGGCTGACCCCTCACTTCGACTGACATTCATGAGCGCCGGGCGGACAAGCATCTGGCCAGCCAGATAGGAAAGTGCAAGGCGAATTGAATTCACAGATGCTGCTAGCTGCTTCTGCAATATTCTGCATCTAGGCGCTATTGCGTGTTAGGCTCGGACTGGCATGCCTTGAACTGGCGGCTCAAGCCTTGAACGGTGTACGTGTGGGGTGGGGTTCATAGAAATGGCCCTACATGCGTCGGTTGTTTCATGAGCTTTTGGTGCCTGGCGGAGGGATGCCCGGAAGTGCGCCGTGTGAGCTCATATTCTATATTGCTACCTTATCAGCCCTCCTAAGCTATTTACGAAGGTCAGCGTCTAATTCCCGTAAGAAAACCGCGGGTCTTACGGGCGCGCCGTTACGGCCCTGGAGAACAAAGAAGGCTTGCAAGGAGACTGGCCAAAGTGGGCGAGAGGAGTGGGGGAAGATAGACGCGATCGCGGTGGCTGACTCCCGCGTTATGTGAATGGCGACCGAGCCGAAGAAAGACAATCCCCACACATTTCTCCTTGCATTGCCAGCCGGCTCTCATCACTGGTCACGCGTCCTTCCATGATCCCACCTCGCATTTCTAAATCGACAACCAACTCACCTTTGCATCACGACACGGATGTCCATCTTGGAGAGTCGACGCCCAATCACAGCGCATCCCGTCCTTGGCCCCGACCAGTGCTACGCGGCCTCTGTTGGCGACAACTAAGCCCCCTCCCGCCCTTGAACCAGATTTCCCGACTGCAAAACCACCTCCATCCTGCACGCCCCGCAATGCATCTTCTCCGCTCCCTTGCTGAGTGCTGAGTGCTGATTGCTGAACGACCCGGCGTCTAGACGGCACCCCCCTGACGATACTTTGCGAATTCGTTTCAGAAGGCCCTTCTGGAACCTTGGGAGCCGTGCTAGCCAAAACTGCCAAAACTCGAGCCGCTACTCAACTGCAGGCGCAGGAGCACACACACATACCTACACACCTACTTGTACGCACGCATACGGGGGAGTCACGGGCGAGGGGATTGCGTGGAATTCAGCATTGTGTCAAGCTTCCGAGGCCACATGCCACAGGCGAGGGCGGTATCGTACCGCTCGACCTTGAATCTGCAGGAACAAGGCTCCAAACAGGCGCGAATACGCGCGACCCGCCTATCCACATCTCCCCGGGTGCTCCTGGGTGCTCCCTGGGACCTGGCTGCTGGTTGCGAGCCGACTCTCAGTCTGGAAACCAGTATTCCCTGGGAATTCGACTCGTGCACGAAACCCGCTGTATTCTGTCTGCCTGGCCTGAGGAAGGATTTTGGTTGGGATCAGATTTGAGATTGAAATCACTGGGTGTTGCGGGCGGAGTCGACTGCTCGATTTCTCGTTCCTCGAAATATTAGCGTCGCGAGGTCAGCGCCCACCGTCCATCGTCCTTCCCACCCGTCCACCGTCCCATCGTCCACCCATCTATCCGTTATCCATCTCCATAATCCATCCCACCAGGGTAGTCGAGTTGCAGTTGCAGTTGCAGTTCCTCACTTCCATTGCCAGCTCCATCCTCCATCTCCATCCTCCATATGCCCTTCTCCCACGCGGGCTCTTTTGCGCAACCTGGCCCACCCCTACCGTCTGCCCTCGCCGTACCCGCATCGACTTTTCCGCCCTCCGTGCCTCATTGGGGTGGTCGCTCATTTGTCGCAGACCGCAATCTGCCTATTTTGCCCTGTAAGCTCCGACACAGTGATACTGCTGCTTTGCGCACGAGACAGGCAGGCTTTCTGCGGCAGAGTGCAAAGCGTGCGAACCGGCAGGACGCCCGTTATATCCAGGCCCGTCATTATTAGCTGGCTCTGCGCCTGCTTAGGCCACCTGCACAGAGATGGGCCGCAAGCCTGTGCCGCAGCCGCTCGCGCTGGCCGACTCCATGCGCCCCGGCGAGGACCCTCGTGTTGGTGAAACTGTCCTAAATTCTGCTCCGCCAGACACAACGTCGCCCCGATCCCCACGCTCGCCCTTCCGGTTCGGCCAGAAAAAGTCTGAAAGCGCCGCCGGGCTACAAGCGCTGCAGGTTACCGAAGTCTTACAGCAGCAACAGCGCCAGATCCAGCAGAGAACGAACCCGCCCCCTGACAACTACCCCTACTCCCCCTCAATAACCTCGCCAGTCGAGCAGCCATTTCCCCCGCGAGACCACTCCCCCGCCACGTCGCAGCAGCGCGGCCGCAAGCACCAGCGATACGACGACGACAAAGCCTCCAAGTCGGGCTTCTTTTTCCAGTTTGGCAAGTCGAACAAGTCGACGGATCGCCTGAACACGTACCAGACCACAGACCCCAGAGGTGAAACTATGTCGAGGGACTCCGACCACCCGGCCCTCTCCAAGCAAAGCACAAAGCAATCAGGTACGCATACAACCCCCCCTTCACCGCATCCCATGATGTGATCTCCTCGGGCCAACCGAGGAAGCCATATGCGGGCGCCCGCCCCGTGCCAAGCGTCGTTGTTTGCTAACGCCTTGCGCGCCCGAATGCAGACTCGTCCTATCCCGACCAGTCGGGCCAGAAGAACCCAATCCCAACATTGCCCTCCAAATCCGATTTGTCGCTTGCCTCATCTACCGACTACGATAACGCCGCCACCTCCAAGAAAGGCAAGCCCAAGCCTTTTACCCTGCTCAGTCGCACTAGGTCAATCAAGGAGAGGGACAACAAGGACAGCCCGAGCCCAAAGGACTCGGCCCCGTCCACGGCCAGAATCGCTGAGCCCGAGAGGGAGAGAGCATACGCTGCGGCGCCCATGCCCTTGAGGACTGCGCCAATTCAAGCTCACGATCGGTCGTTCCGCGAAATGATGTCGTCGGCAGTGCGCAACCACTCTGCCGAGCGGTCCCAGGTCAGAGACATCTCGGGCAGCAACCGGAGAGACACCGACAGCAACAGCCGGTACCAGCCCTCGTCTTACAAAGAGAATAGCGGGTCGACATTCTTGAGCGGGTTGAAGAACAGCAAGGCGGCTGGGATCCTCAGCAAGGGTTTCTTTGGTGGCAGTGGGCGGGGCGACGCCGGGTCGCATAGAGAACCGGTAGTGGATGACGAGCACTACGTCCTCAAGGTCATCAACCTGCCTTTGGTCGAACAGACGCGCAAGACCAGGATATCAAAACGGCTGGAAGACTCACGAGACAAGACCGAGTTCTGGATGCCCGCTTTCCCCTGGAGGGCCATCGACTATCTGAACTACAAGGGTAGCGACGTGGAAGGTCTGTATCGAGTGCCCGGCAGTGGGCCGCAAATCAAGAGATGGCAGCGCAAGTTTGATGAAGGTGCGTGACACGCTGAAATGAACCCCCTGATACTGCAGCCGCTTACAAGATAATAGAGCTCGATGTCGACCTTTTTGAGCAGTCAGACCTTTACGACATCAACATCATTGGGTCTATGCTTAAGGCTTGGCTGCGCGAGCTCCCCGATGAGCTGTTCCCGAAGGCAGCCCAAGATAGAATTGCGAGGGAGTGCGCAGGTTCCGACACGGTCCCGCAGTTGCTCATCGACGAGCTTTCGAACCTGTCGCCATTCAACTACTACCTGCTTTTTGCCATCACATGCCATTTAAGTCTCTTGCTTGCACACTCGGACAAGAACAAGATGGACTTTCGAAATCTCTGCATTTGCTTCCAGCCATGCATGAAGATTGATGCCTTTTGCTTCAAGTTCCTCGTATGCGACTGGCGGGATTGCTGGAAGGGGTGCAAGAATGAGGCCAAGTTTATCGAGGAGGAGTATGCCCGCTTTGACCAGCCGCCACCATCAGGAGCTGTCATCCCACCGCGCCGAAACGGGACTGGTAACGGCAATGGAAACGGGAGCTCGAGCGGGAGCGGGAGTGGGAACGGCAATGGTGACCCGTCCAACGGCAACACAGCGCAGGAGGTGCAGGAGGAGCGTAACGTTTCCTCGTCAGACAGCAGCAAGAACTCGAACCGGAGCGAAAAGGGGCGACTACGGAAGAAGGCCGTACCTGAGCCCGAGAGCGCCGAAACGAGCTCGACGATCTCAACGACCCTCACTATCAGCAGCGAGACGGAAACGCCACCGAGGAGGTCGGGGGACCCTCTGCGCCCGCTCTCGCCGATCAAGCCGCTCTCTCCCCTGGGATTCTAGGCTCCCTTTCTCTTGATGCGCAATCTTCACGACTATCACCGAGGCGCTACGTCGCATGTATATGAGAGCATCATTGACCCTGACGACACTAACGCCATTCACGACTTTCATTTGTGCCTACCTGCCGATAGGCCATCCTATACGACTACCGCCCCTTCCCCATCTTCTCATTTATCTCTATCGGTCCGATATGCCTAGTACACGACGGGAAGGACCCGCAATATTTTCTACTTTTCTCTAGCTACCAATCGTCTCGAGCTGAGTACACAAGTGGGTGCTTTTGTTAGTTTGGAATACCCCTGTATTGCTTTTTGATTTTTATTTCTGGAGAGCTGCTGAAGGCTTCCCGCCCACGGAGGACAGGAGGAATTGGTCCTCTCCCGGCTTTTGATTCACTTGTGCCTTCTGGTTTTTGTTATGCGTTCCACGGCCACACCTGCGTTGATAATTAGGATGGACATATGCTGGCCTTAAGGGTACGCCAGCCACTGGTGCGGTCGAGTTGGTGTTTGAGCGGCTGGGACCTGGACTTGGAGCGACCTGTTGCTGCTTCTGGCTACTATCTGCTGGCGCCCGTTGTATCAGGGGAGGAAGAAAGCGGGTTAGGAGAGTTGCGATGGGGACAGGACCTAGGAGGGTTGAGTCAGGGGTTGGAAGTGCTGCTGTTTGGCGCGCGATCTGGACACATTCAATCACGCATAGATGACATGCCTGGTTTTCTTTTTTATGGAGCATTGAAAAGCACGAATCGAAGGAAACGGATTTGCCGCGTACTGTGTACACTATATAACTTTTTGGAGCAGAAAGGGTGATAATGGCCGTTTGGGCGGCGAGGACGTGAATGGGAAGCCAATGACCGTCACACTCATGAAAAGCAGTGACCTTGATGTGTTGAGTTTATGTATTTTGGTCCTTGTAAGGAGGTTTCTTGGATATAGGTAGCGGTAATCTGGACCGGGTTTGTTTTTCGAGGCAAGCCGAGTGCTATAGCTGCATACATCATGCTGACTCAAGGGTGAGGGTGACATTTGATATGTTGATGCATCTTTGGCTGAAATTCTATGTACTTTCCCCCCACCCATCACCGAACCATCAACGCCAACGAGGAAAGCCTCAATCGCCGGTTAACGCCATCCAAAACATGAATAATGCTCTCTGTAGCAGCCCATCCCGACGACACCGAAATCTTGGTGCAGCCATCCCAACTCAGGCTCGGGTAGCACCGCCCTCCCCATTTTCCTTTTCTCTTATGTCGGTGACAAGACACAGCTCATTTCTTGGCCGACTCGGCGTTGCGCTCGTTCTTGCGCATGCGGCGGTCGTTACGCCGGACCTTCTCGCGGATCTCGCGGCGCTTGTCGCCGCGCACCGTGGTGCCCTCCTTGCGGGCGGCCTCCTTGGCCGCGTTGAGCTCAATGATGGGCTCGTCCTGGCCGGCCTTGTTGGCGCCATTGTAGCCCCAGCGGCGCCCGAACTCGCCCGTCTTCTCGTCCAGCTCCAGGTTGCGCCGCTGCTCGCGCGTCTTGGGCGCAATGCCGCGCCGCTTGGCGAAGGCGCTCCACTTGGTCTCGGCCTTGGGCGCCGGGATCGGCTTCTCGCGCGGGAGCGCCGTCTGCGGCGGCGGCAGGGACAGGAGCACGCCGTGCGGGGTCGACGAGATCTGGCAGGTTGTGAGGAGCTGGTTGATGAGCGACTGGGCGCCGTCGCGGGCTACGGCCGCCAGGTCTGCCTCGCGCTGTAGCGGGTCGGAGCGGCTGATGTCGAGCGGGTTCGGGTCGTTGGCGAGGAGGAGGCCGAGGTCGAAGTGGTATGGTGTCGGCTTGTCGACTGTGACGGAGAGCTTGGGGGCTTTTACGGTGCTGGTACTGGTGCTGGTGCTGGCGGGGGCTGCGGCGGCTGCGGGAGCGGCCATGATGTAGGTGGTGTGGCTGTGATTTTCCGGTGGTTTTGTTCAGCCGATGTGTCTCGTGAGGTGTGCAGTGGTCCTAGACAGAGATGCAACTTGCCTTCGCAGAATGAGAACCTCCTTCCAAAAATTTGGGCGGTGGTTGCAGGCAGAATGCAGCTGATGGTGCGGGACCGCTGGCGATTGGCCTGAAAGACCCAATTCAGGACGCTGGGTGGGTATCTGGGAGAGGTGTGGCTTGGAGGCCCGTGCTTGAGAACTTTCACTCGCGTTTCTGATTTTTGGGATCCGTTCTTCGAAGAGAGACAAACTCGATCCAGCCCACGGCTCCGAAAGCAATTGGCGATCCGGACGGCGACCACGATGCGATAGGACACACTTATCCAACCCGGACTAATCAAACACACATCCACACGGCATACCATGTCGGTGCCCACCACGCTGAGGTGCCTCGTGCGGCCCTCGGTGTCTCGACATGTTCCTCGCCAGGTCGCTGCCGTCGTATGGGCCGCCCCCTTCTCCACCTCCTCCAGCCTCGCTGCGAACCCCCCGAAGAAGAAGGCCGGTACCCAAGTCGCCTCGATCCGAAGCGGCAAGAAGATGCAGCTTGGCAAGTTCAAGAAGAAGGCGCCGGGAGGTCGTACGGGCAAGGCACCGCTGCCGGGTGAGAGAAAGAGTGTCCGCAAGCGGATCCAGCTGAGCAACAGCAATGCTCTCCCCGTCCAAGGGCTAGCTGAGCTGACGCCCGAGTATATGGCGGACAAGAGGAATGCTGGGACGGTAGTGTCGCTTCCCGGCACGGTGCAGGACCAGTTGCGGGTGGTCGAGGCGTTCAAGCCAACACAGTATTGGGGCATGTTCCGGAACCCGTCGATGCTGGTACGGGCTGAGACGGTTGACCTGATGAGCCGGATGCAGCAGTCGGCAGAGAAGAAGCAGACGCTGAAGCTTGTCGTTTCTGGGGACAGGATAACGGGGAAAAGCATGTTGCTCCTCCAGGGTATGGCACACGGCCTGCTCAACGACTGGATCGTCATCAACATCCCTGAAGGTCAGTTCTGCGGCGTGCTGCCCCAGTGCGGGCTATGATTCTAACACATTTGCAGCACAGGAGTTGACCACAGCGAGCACGGAATATGCCCCTATTCCTGGAACCAACCCTGTGCAGTACATGCAAAACAACTACGCACTCAAGCTGGTGCAGGCTGTCCGCAAGGCCAACGAGAAGCTCCTGACGCGCCTCACCACCGCCTACTCACACCCTGAACTCCCGCAAAACATTCCCATCAACTCTACTCTGATGCAGCTGGCAAACAGTGCCAAGGAGGCTGACGGCGCGTGGTTCGTCTTCCATGCGTTGTGGCAGGAGCTCATGGCCAAAGGGCAAGGCCGCCCCCCTATTCTCTTCACGCTCGACGGCCTCCAGCACATCATGAAGGTTTCGGACTACCGCTCGGCCGCATTCAACCCTATCCACTCGCACGACCTGGCCCTCGTGCGCCTTTTCACCGACTGCCTGGCTGGCAGCTACCAATTCCCCGCCGGCGGTGCCGTGCTTGCCGCCACGAGCCGCGGCAACGCGCCACGCACACCGAGCATGGAGCTGGCGCTGTCTCAGCGCGAGGCCGAGCAGACGGGAGCCGAACCCCCCAAGCACGACCCGTTCTCCCGCGACTATGACACCCGCGTGGAGGCGTCACTGAAGAACGTGCAGGTGATGAAAGTGTCGGGTGTGAGCAAGCTGGAGGCGCGCGCGGTCATGGAGTACTGGGCCGCGAGCGGCCTCTTGCGGAAGACGGTCGATGAGGCGACCGTCACGGAGAAGTGGACGGTGGGTGGGCACGGAGTCTTGGGCGAGATGGAGCGTGCGTCGCTGTTGACTATGCGGCCGTAGAGCTATGATCTTTTGTGTATAAACATGTACTACTGTATGACGGGAAATGGTAGCGTTGTAGATTTATGGTACGTCAGGTACGATTCGGCAGCACTGCGTGGTTTAAAAAGGATTATGGACAGTGAACATGGTCATAATATATCAAGCATATGAAAGCACATCGAATACCAGTGTTCACGAGAATGAAAATGAACAGCAAACGTTTCTGAAAATTTGAATTTTCTATCTCGAACAGTAGCCCAGTGCCCAATTCGACCCCAGCGCCAGTGGCTCCTGCCTGCTGTGACCTGCACACATAGCTCTATGATAACCTAGTAAGTAGCTAAACAAACTTAAGCAGAGTTAGCAAATATGCTCCATGCTCGGTGTTGTGTTTGAAAAGGTGAAAATTTCCAGGTATTTCAGAAATTAAAACATTTAATGGGTTCATTGCTCGAAGCTTTGCAACGGCTACATTTGACTAGTTTCTCATCATATTGGGGGGGGGGGGGGGGAATGGAAGCATGGGAGAGATTGGTTTCTTACCTGGCTGGGCTTGGGGAGAACAACATCCCACTGCGATGCCGCTGGTGCTGGTGGCTTCACCATGGTCAGCGCGGGATGTTGTTGTGTAGAAAAGGAAGCAGGTCAAACTTTTGCGTCTGCAAACGACCGCCTTTTATCCTGCTGGGGACTGCGGAGCCCCACTTTCCACTAACCCGCTTTGAGCTGATAAGCAAAAAGTTTAAAAATGACGATAACACTGCTGCAGATGCCTCGGCATCGACACAAATCATTGGATGTGAACTTTTGCTCTACTTTTTCGCTGTCAAAATTGCTACCAGTTTCTTTGTCAACTCCCCAACCAAAAAACCCCTATTTGCAAACACCACACAACGCCGTCCACATCAGTGTCGACATGCCGTCATCAAAGACTACACATAACTCAGAGACTGAAAATACACCAGGCCAAAAAAAGCTGAAACATGAGAATGACAAACATGATCCCCCTCCGCAAAAATCCATTTGATACCAGCCCCAACAGACCCAGCCACTCAAAGCTCGGCGCTGTCTTCCCTCCCGCCCTCATTGGACGTGATAAACACCAGCCGGGTGCCATTGCCCGCCGTTTGCCAGACCTGCATCCCACCGTCAGATTAACAACCACTCTCACAAAATTCTCAAGGGGGCGTAAGAAACTCACATCTAACTCGGTATACTCGTCGAGCGCCGTCAGCCACTGGTCCTCGGTGAACCCCTTGGCGATAACCCGCTCCTTGACCTTGCGCAAGCTCAGCTCAATGCCGAGCCCCTCGTCCTCGTCCTCGTCCTCGGCAGCATCCTCGTCCGCGCGGCAGGCGCCCGAGTCGGCGAGGCCCTTGACGAGGTTGTAGATCCTGCTGCTGGCGTTGAGCGCGCGGCGGTTGCCGCTGCGGCTGTCGTCGCCGGCGAGCGACTCCTTGCTGGCCTCGATGAGGCGCAGGGCCTCGTCGCAGTCCTCCTGGGTGACGATGTTGCTGAAGCGCAAGCGCGCGAGGGCCTGCGCGAGGCGCACCACGCCGAGCAGCGTGCGCGGCGTCGTGTGGCCAAAGTTCTGGTTCTTCTTCTCCATCCGCTTGTGCTGCGACCGCAGCCGCACGTACGTCTTGACCATGTACTCGGACACCTGCTGCGGCACGACGGGGCGGTACGTGCGCGCCTGCGCGACGTAGGCGCGGACTTCCTGCGGCGTGAAGACGACGCCGTCGGCGGTGCCGAGGTCGGGATGCCGCGAGTGCATGTGCACGTAGGCGACGTGCTTGGCGAGCTGCGCGTCGGTCTCGCGCGTCGGGGTGTCAAGGAGGAGGAACATGACGTCGAAACGGGACAGCAGGGCGGCGGGCAGGTTGATGTTCTCGACGGCGGAGAGGCGCGTGTTATAACGCCCGTAGAGAGGATTGGCGGCGGCCAGGATCGAAGTGCGCGCGTTGAGCGTCGTGCTGATGCCTGCCTTGGAGATGCTGATGGTCTGCTGCTCCATGACTTCGTGGATGGCTGTGCGGTCGTTCTCGTCCATCTTGTCGAACTCATCGATACAGCAGATACCATTGTCAGCCAGGACAAGCGCGCCACCCTCGAGCACCATCTCGTCCGTCACGGGGTCGCGCATCACAGCGGCCGTGAGACCGACTCCACTGCTACCGCGGCCGGACGTGTAGACACCGCGCGGTGCTACCTTGGAGATGTACTTGAGCAGCTGCGACTTGGCCACACCGGGATCACCCATCAAGCACATGTTGATATCACCACGGATGCGCATGCCGTCGCCCACCTCCTTTGTGACACCACCGACAAGCAGAAGCAGAAGCGCCTTCTTGACATCGAGGTGGCCGAAAATTTCAGGGGCAATGGACTTGGCGAGGTACTCGTACTGGTTTCCCCCAGACTGGGTGAACTTTGCGATTCTCCGCATCACGAGCGGGTCGATATCCATGTCCTCGTAGGCTTTCTTGTGCTGGGTAATGTGGTGGGCCTCGAGGTAGGTATCGGTGAGGAGACCAGCGCGCATCGCCTTAAACCCAGTGTAGGGGGTGGGGAGAAAGATACCGGCGACATCAACAACATCACCGGGGTTAATGTGGCGTACCAGACTACCGTAGCACAAAATTGTCAGGGTCCTCGGAATCTGGCCGATGGGGACCTGCTCAGCAAGCTCCTGGACCTTGACCTCCTGGAAGGGCTGGAACTTGGAGGCTCTCGAAGAGGGGTGCAGCTGGCCCTTGGCCTGGTTGTCCTTGCAGTCCTGCGACGGGCACATGGTGAGAGGGCCGTACTGCTTGTCAGTGACAGGCTGGAAGATTTCGCAGCCGCAACGGTCGCAAGTGTATGCGCTGACTTGGACGACAGGCTTGACGTCCGAGACCCTCGTCGCAATGCCGCGGATGGTGATGAGATGACCCAGGTGGTCGCCACGGACTTGGCGGACCGACAGCGCCTTGGTGGGGTTCTCAGGGGTTGCCGCCCTTGGCTTGAAGACGAGGGTATAGCGCCGGGTGAGTTGTGCGGGAAATTGGTCGTTCAGTAGTGTCGGGTCCAAAGTCATCTCGGCGGCTTGTTCGAGTTCGCGGTTGCGTTGCTGGCGGTTGGACATGAGCACGTCGAGAACGTCGTCCTTGAAGGTGACGTTGTTGGTGGGTTGGGGCATCAGCTTGTCGACGGCCCGGGACAGGATCTCGACGTAGTGCTTGGTGTTGCTCTCGACATTCTCGACAAGCTTGAGGTTCTCGTCCATGTCCTGCTCGAACTGTAGGTTGGGCCGTCAATAGGGGATGCTCGAAAAGGGGTAAGGGGCTAGGGGCACCAAAACCTACCGAGTATAAATCATCCAGGTCGATGACAACCTCGTCGATCTTCCTGTCGGCAAGCTCTTGAAGCAAGTCCTTGTACTTGTGCCTCGGCGTCCGCTTCCGGGCCTTCTCCAACTGACGTCTCGCTTGAGCATCGTCGTCCTCGTCCATAAAGTCATACTCGTCGCTGAGATCATCCTCGTCGATGTTGATGTCGCCGAGGGCGGTGGTAATGGTCTCCTCGGGTGACGTCTTGAAGTCGTTGATAAAGCTCTCGAAGGCGGCTTGGCGGGAGTTAGCAAAGACTAGTTTTCAGCGTTCAGTGTTTCCTGGTAGCACTCACTCAGCTGGTCGCTGTAGTCGACCGGCGCCCGATAGGAGAGAAGCGCCATGGTGGGCAGAGTGCGATTGGCCCTTTTAAAAAAAAAAAAAAAGGGAAAAAGGGAAAAAGCGAAAAAGCGATCAGAGTTTCTGCGCTCGACGGTGAGGACGGTGCGAGCGCTGTGTGGTGTGGTGTAGTTGGGATTTAGAGGTTGCGTTGCGACTTGCGACTGACTGGTGGAATAGAGGGGCGCTTCGAGGTCAGAGGCTGGGGGCTGGAAAACGCGTCCAGGAACGCAGCGCGACTTTTTCGCGTTTGCGACTCGACTGGCCAGGGGCCATCTGGAATTACTGCACGGGGGCCCGAGCTTTCAGGTCGTGGAGCTCAGGAAGAAGCCGCTGTGGCCAGCCGCGAGCAGCTGCCAGCGTCACCAAGACACGACCCCAGACTCGAGCCAAGAGCAAGCAAGACCCCTGTCCGCAGCAGCTCTCTGCTTGCCTCGGCACATGTAAACTACCCCAAAAGCGTCCATCAGCGTCCAAGAGCGTCCAGACCATGAGGACGGCTTTCTTGAGGCCCTCTCTTATTATGTGCAGCTCTTTTCCATGACGCTGTTGTTTCCTGCGCTCTGCAGAAATCGACACGGGTAACCAGTAATCCGCAGTTCCCTCAGAATGGCGCCCAGGAAAAATGCGCAGTCGACGGCTGCTGAGGTGTCTCTCGTTCATCTCCAAAACTGTCTCGTGAACCTGCCCGCGTCGCTGGCCTCGCTTCTTGCGAATGTCAACACAGTGAGCAAGCCCAAAGTTTTCTTATTGCAGCCCGTTAGATATCAGCCATTGACAGAATCCACCCGTCTAGCCCGCGCAGAATGTCGTCGTCGAGCTCAACTACCGCGTGCCTGCGCCCCCCGGAAGCCCAACGACGTCGACGCCTAAGTCCATCTACGTCGGATGGACCGGAATGCCGAGCAAGCGCAGGGTCACCCCGATTGTCAGCAGAGATGGCATCAACGGGGTCCGGGGCAACTCGGCGCGCGACCAGGAGGTGCCCCTTGTCGAGATCGATGCCACTCTCGCCGCCACCGTCGGGCTCCAAGGCGGCCAAAAGGTCATGGCAATCATACACTTCGACCCGCCCCTGTCGCACACCGTCAACATCGAGCCCCTAACACCCGAAGACTGGGAGATGATTGAGCTACACGGTACCTTTCTTGAGGACAACTTGCTCTTCCAAATCCGCGCGATTCCCAACCCCGCCTACGCGCCAGGGGGGGTTGTGGCTGTTGCCCATCCGCTGACGCTACACTTGTCGCAAACATCAACTGCCAACATCAAAATCCTCTCGCTCGACCCCCCGTTGCCCGCGGATGCTCCGTTTGCCAAGATTGCACCCGACGCTGAGGTCATCGTAGCACCAAAGACCCGCGCCAAGCAACGGAGCAACAAGGACAACAAGAGCGTGGGCGGTGCGTCAAGAAAGAGTGGCAAGAGCTCTGCGAGCACAGTGAAGCGGAAAAGTGCGCGGGAAGACAAGAAGCCGGCCCTATTCCTCCGGGGCATTGACAGGAAACACTGCCAGGACTGGTTCGACGAGGAGGCGCCGATCGAAGACCTCAGCATTTGGATTGACTGCGATCTCTTTCTGAGGAGGGAATTGAAGGGGGCAAAGTTCGCCTCTGTTAGCATCGTGCGGCCCGCTGGTCTTCAACCGCCGCTTGATTCGCAAAACCAGCCGCAGGATGGAGATGCCACCACAAAACCATCGACAAAAATCATTGCCCGCCTACGGGCCTGGGGTGAGCCCCCAGATGGGCAGACAGGTGCCCTATCGTCGGCTCTCTGTGCTGCTCTTGACTGCCAAGGCATGGTCGGCGGCGTGGTCAAGATCGAAGCTGCCCCTGCCCCCATGCCGCGGAAAACTTTGTCAGAGGATGGGACGCTGCGCGATTCGGTACAAAAGCTGAAGATATACCCTTTTCAATCGACCAAGAATGCCTCATCGGCGGGGCTGAAATTCGGTGGGCAGTCCAAGGCCGAACGAGAAGAGGCCGCAACCCAAACCAAACACATGTATGGTTCCGGTGGAAACGGGCTCCTGCTTGGCCCTCTTACAGATGGCCAAGTTCTCGGGGTGCACGAAGGGTTCATCTGCCCAAGCAGCTGGGAGGGGGGCATTGTCAGATTTGAACCTCCGGCCACGTCCCAGAGCGCGAGTAAGAAACCGCTGAATTGGATAATCGGATCCGAGTGGAAGCTTCCTATTGCGGTTCAGCCTGCAATTCCTACGCCGTCATGGCTATCTGACCTAGATGCCGAGTTGGCCATGGAGCCATCCGACTCACTTCTCGTCGGCATTGACACACTCCTTGAGAAGCTTCAATCGCATCTATACCACATGTCCTCGGTCCTCCTGACGGGCGGCCAAGGCTCCGGCAAGACGTCTGTTGCGCAGTCGGTTGCGCGCACTCTGCGATCAAGCCATCTTTACCATACCACCTATTTTCCATGCACGAAGCTTGTCAACGACGAGAGCAGGATAGCTACGGTCAAGGAAACGCTCACCCGTCTATTCATGGCGGCGAGCTGGGGTGCCAGACTAGGGGGCAAGGCGGTGGTCATCCTAGATGATGTCGATCGCCTATGCCCGGCGGAGACAGAGTTGCAAGTGGGCAACGAAAACGGGCGGAGCCGGCAGATCAGCGAAGCAATATGCTCCATGGTTAGGCAATACTGCGGCAAGGACAGCAACGTGGTCCTGCTGGCCACTTGCCAGGGAAAGGACTCGCTGCACAATGTTCTGGTCGGTGGCCACGTTGTCCGGGAGATTGTCGACCTATCCGCCCCAGACAAGGAGACGAGGAGACGTATTCTAGAGGCGCTCACCAAACAAGGCTCGGTTCCTGTGGAGGAGGTGGAGGCTATGGAGAACGGCCACGGCAGTCGGCCAACCACTGCGGACGGAAGCGCCGCAGACGAGGACGGCGATGGATGGATGGACGGCGAGAGCCAATTCAGTCGGAGAGGGGCTACAAAAAAGACCAGCGGTTTTATTCTCGACCGCAATCTGGACTTTCTAGACATTGCTGGCCATACTGATGGCTACATGCCTGGCGACATGATCTTGCTCGTCTCACGAGCCCGGAACGAGGCGCTAAGCCGGTCGGTCGGGGAGTCGATAAGTGTCGACGTATCAACGATTCACCTAAGTCGTGTCGATTTCGACAAGGCTACGAAGGGGTTCACTCCGGCATCCCTGCGCAACGTCACCCTTCAAAGCTCGACTACCACATTCGCCTCGATCGGCGGCCTACAAGAGACACGCCGAATCCTGCTCGAGACGCTCCAGTATCCCACCAAATACGCACCCATTTTTGCGCAATGCCCGCTCCGGCTCCGCTCCGGCCTTTTGCTCTACGGCTACCCCGGCTGCGGCAAAACACTCCTCGCGAGCGCCGTGGCGGGCGAGTGCGGACTCAACTTTATCAGTGTCAAGGGTCCCGAGATCCTCAACAAGTACATTGGTGCGTCTGAGAAGAGCGTGCGTGATCTGTTCGCGCGCGCCCAGGCGGCGCGGCCCTGCGTCCTCTTCTTTGACGAGTTCGATTCCATTGCGCCCAAGCGCGGCCACGACTCGACGGGCGTGACGGATCGCGTCGTGAATCAGCTTCTCACGCAGATGGACGGTGCCGAGGGCCTTTCGGGGGTGTACGTCCTCGCCGCGACGTCCCGCCCGGACCTGATCGACCCCGCGCTGTTGCGGCCGGGGAGACTGGACAAGTCGCTGCTGTGCGATTTCCCAGGCCCGGAGGATCGGCTGGATATCATCAAGGCGCTGGCACACAAGGTCAAGGTCAGCGAGGAGGTGTGGAGTGCCGAGGATGATTTGAGGGAGCTCGGGCGCATGACTGAGGGCTTTTCCGGTGCTGATCTCCAGGCCCTCGTGTCAAATGCCCAGCTCGAGGCGATCCACGACGTCCTGAACGACCGCGAGCAGCAACCTACGGGCACGGGACAGGGCCGCCGCGCTGGCGAACGGAGGAGGGTTGCCTCGGCCGCGCCGGCGCGTAACTTTGTTCAGTTCCGCTACGGAGAGGGCGCGGAAAACGGGACGGATGGGAACGGGGTCCAGCCCAAGACTAGGTCGGCCGCGCTCGCGGAGCAGGCGGCCATCTCGGCCAAGCTGGAGGGCATCAAGCTGGCGCGCAAGAGGACCAAGCAGATTGGCGGCGGACGTGGTGGCGCCGCCGAGGTGGAGGTGGAGGCGGTGGCGGATAATAGGGAGGTGGTGATTGGGTGGAAGCATTTGCTGAAGGCGCTGGATGAGACAAGGGCGAGTATCAGTAGTGATGAGAGGAGGAGGTTGGAGAGGATCTACCACGAGTTTGTGGTGGGCAGGAGTGGGGAGATGAAGGATGGGCAGGGCAGCATGGACGTGGGGGGGAGGAGTAGCTTGATGTGATATTGTGTAAATTGGGGTGGTAATATATATATATATGGGTTTAAAATATAAGTGATGACGAGAGTGAGACGAGGTAGGTGAATGGTTTTATTTGCAGAGGAGGTGAAAAAGTAAACAATGCCCCTTTATTTATAGCTTCACACCCGCCGCCATACGATATACCGTCTAACAATGAAACACACCCCTTTACAACCTAATAACCCATCACTCCTTCTCCACAGCCTCCACCTTGGGAATCCCCCTCCTCTTCAATTCGACCACAACCTCCACCGCCGCCTGCACCGTATCAACCAGATCCTCAGCCTCCTCCAGCCCCACGGCAAGCCGCACCTGCTCCGGCCGCATGTTGTACCCGGCGTGGTAGCGCGCCGTCGCCGGCTCGGCGCCCCACACGGCGTCGTTGAAGTTCATAGCCAACGACAGGTGCGCGCCCAGGTGCGGGCCCTTGTAGAACTGCAGCGCCTCGTAGAAGGCCTGCGAGTATGCTATGTCCTCGAAGTCGACGCTCAGCAGGCAGCCGTACCCGGGGCCCGAGGGGAAGTCGGGCCCGGCGCCGCCGCCGCCGCGCCGCAGGAAGGGCACCATGTTGGCGTGGGTTGAGGTGAAGGGCGGGTAGAGGACCGCGGTGATGGGCGAGAGGGGGGAGGCGGCTGAGGCGGCGAGGGCGGTGGCGACGGCGAGGGCGTTACGGTTTAGGATGGCGGAGCGGGGCAGGTAGCTGGCGCTGTTGGAGAGGAGGACGGTGGCGTCGGGGAGGAAGAGGTCGTTGTGGAAGGTGGAGGTGAGGGCGGGGCGGAGGAGGGAGTGGAAGGGCGAGGAGGGGTTGAAGATGATGGCGCCGGCCATGACGTTGGCGTAGCCGCTGAAGGACTTGGTCAGGGAGGAGACGATGATGTCGGCGGCGGGCATGACGTCGATGTTGCAGAAGGAGCCGATGGTTTCGTCGATGACGAGGGGGACGGCGTACTTGTCGGCCTGGGTTTGTTAGGGTTGTGTGATTCAGGGATTGAGGGGTTAGGGGGGAGTAAACATACCAACTGTCTCAACCTCTCGAGATCCACGCTCACCAGGATGGGGTTGCTCGGAAACTCAACAAACACGAAGCTGACCGTCCTCCCGGCCGTCTTCTCCCCCTCCAACCACACCTCCAACTCATCCAGCGCCGTCCCATCATCACACCGCCCAAAGTGCTTGAACCCGCCCTCACTCTCATCAAACAAGTGCCACGACGAATGAAACACCCCCCCCAGCGCCACCACCGTCCCCGGCCTCACCCTCATCGCCATCTCCCACACCCGGAAAATGCTCGCCATCCCGGTCCCCGTCAGAAAAACATCCCCCCCCTCAACCCCGTGACCCCCCTCAACCCCCCTCCCCACCAACCCCCTCACCCGCTCCCGCAACTGCCCATGCGCAGCCCCCTCCGCCAGAAACCTCCCCTCGAGAACCTCCCCAGCCCCATCCCACACCACCGCCCCTTCCTCCGCCAACAGCGTCTCCGCCAGCCGCGAACTCACCCCGATCCCGGGGTCCTGCCACACGCCGATGATGCCGGGCGCCTTGGCCGCCGGGAACGCGACGACAAACAGCCGGACGGCATCAAAATCGACGGCGCGGAAGACGAGCTCGTCGGCAGCGAGGCGCGGCGCGTCGGGCTTGCGGTGCGGCGAGGCGGCGTGGCGGCGCGCGAGGGCGATGGAGGTTGGGTCGGTGAAGAGGAGGACGGTGTGGGTGGGCGGGAGGTCGAGGAGGGTTGTTATTTTTTTGCCGAGCTGGCGGAGCGGGTTAGTGAGGTGACGAGAAAAAAGGGGGGGGGAAGAATACCTGGGCGACTTCGTTGAAGGGGCTGAAGCGGGGGTACATGGACTTCATGGCGCCCAAGATGGCTGGGTCACCGCGGCGGAAGGCGGCGACGGCGTCCCAGCCGGGGACGTGAGCCGTGATGGTGTGTGGCCCCTCCGGGGGGAGGGAGTGGCCTAGGGGGGTGGTGATTGTTTGGGGGGGCATTTTGGGGTTGAAGGTGTGTGTGTGGAGGCGCGGGTATATGTTTGAGGCCAAGGTGAGTTGTGGTTTATACACTCCAGCCAACAAGGAACAGGATTCAGAATAGGATGCTTGGGATTCCGGCTAAGCCCCCGTCTCAATCAATATCCCACAGCACGCTAACACGAGGGAATTTAGGCCGAGGGGGGAACATGAGACATTAAACCACCTCGTCGCCCCAGGCAAGAACGGGGTTCTCCCTAGTTTATATCCAGCACAAACCCCCATTAACTCGGTCAAACGAGCATTAAATACCATGACAGCCGCGGCTGAGGAAAACAGATTCGTGGACATGGGTCGTTCAGATAGCTAGTGTTATTATGTAACACTTTTCGGTGTGGGACCCAGAGAGTTGGTAGTTGCAGCTTCAACCACAACCCCATTGCCCCCGGTGACTCAGCAGTATGACAGCATCAAAATTAGCTCTTACCACAGCTAGCAGCCTCCGGGTATAGATTCCACATCACCACCGCCAATGATATTGATAATATACACACCCCACCCCCTAACACAATCTTACGTCCCGTATCCAATGTCGTATACTTAAAAGCACACGTGCCATGATATCCCGATGCATGCAACGATTTCTGCTGTGGTATCTCCAACAACCCTATGCTTACAACCCCATATAGACCAAAAAATAACAGCAGAACATATCACCACACACCCCTACTATTCCCTTCAAACGCAAAGTTCAGCGCCACCGCAACAAACAGCGACCCGCACAGCACGCTGGGCCCCCATTTGTCATAGTAGCGCGCCACCCGCCGTGTGCGGATTGCCATGCTCCGGTAGAGATAGATGATGACTGCGTAGCATAAAGCCATAATCGCCAGCAACGTAAACGCACCCGCTGCGATGAACGACGGCCTGCCGCCATTCTTGGCGCTGAAGTTGAGCAGCGTTACCGCAATCGTGCCAATGTAAATCGAGAATTCGAGCTGCAGTCCGTTTAGCCAACCTGTACCAAACAAAGACACCAACAGTGCCACTCACCCATCCCAAAAAGGTCCGCTCGGCCGCAAAGTACACCTTGGGCTCGACCCTCACCGGCACGTAAATCTTCTTGCCCTTGGGCGCTTTGAACCGCTTGGACTGGATCTCGCCCGTCCCGAGGAGCGACTCGAGTCTTGCGTTGCGCGGCACCTCTGTTGCCCGGGGACGCGGCACGAGCGCCTTGAGAACACGCCACATACCGCGCGCTGCAACATCCGCACTCGTCGAGAGCAGGGTCTGGTAGTAGGTCCACCCCCCTACCCTCCTGGCCTCTTCCAGCCGATTGCTGTCCTCATCTTCATCGTCCGAGTCATACAAATACATATCATCCCCAACTACCCGCTCAACTGTCTGGTCCTCGATGTCAGCGGGAAGCGCTTGGTGGCTCCGTCCATTCCTGGCGGCTCCCTGAGCACTCGACTCCCCGGCGCTGCCCGCACTCCCAGCCAGCATCGGCTGCTCTTCGTCCGAATCGTAGTCGTCGTCTTCGTCGTCCGACGTCGAGGTAGTCGCCGAGTGCCCCGTTCTGTGAATGCCAAAATCGTGGCTTATCGGTTTCCGAATATCAACGTCCATCTGGGGCATCCAGTACGGCAGCAGGTTGATGCGGTCCGGGAACAAGCAGGCCACGCCGTGGATGAACTTGGAGAACTTGGGCACGGCCTCGACAAGATGGCTCGAGATCAGCTGTCGGACCCACTCTGGAGGCTCCTGGCCGAGCTGCGTCTGCAGCTTGACTTCCAGGATGGCATACGGAAATCTGACCACGTCTGTGGATGGGAGTTGCGAAAAGGGGAAATCAATGCCGATATCCATGCGCCTCCAATTATCCCCCGACCTCTTCACGCCGTCCAGGTTATCCTCGCGGACCATGGTAAGCTCCGTGTCAAGTGAGATTCGGACGCGCGCGTCGGCGGGAAGCTGGAAAGCGGTTCGGTGGTAGAAGGACCGGCAAACTGGCTTGTAGCCCTTCTTGAGAACAGACCACTGGACCTCGGCAGCTAACCTCTCGTCTTCGGCGATCGCCTTTTCTGATTTCTTGCCCTCCTTCCGGGCTTTCTCGAAAATGGCAGCAGGCAAAAGCTCGCCGTGCAAGTATGCATTGACATTCTTTTCCTTGAGCGCGAAGCGGGCCTTGACAGACTTCTCGCCAGTCCAGTCCTCCCGATGCGTCTTGCGCTCGACAAAAATCGTCTCGGTCTGCATTCCGCCATACCATCTTAGCCGGGTGGCCTCGGCGCCCTCGGTTTTCTTCAGCCGTCCTTCGTAAAGATCCCATATGTTTGGATTATCGTAGTAAATAGAGGTGATAGCTGTGTCTGCCTCGTCAAACTCCTTGCTCGCATTGAACACCAGCACCGGTAGATGCTTGAGAATAATCAATTTGAGTTCCGTCACATTGTCTGGATGTACCCAGTACTTGGTCGTGTGTCGGATGAAGCTAGCCTGGCTGCCTCCGGCGGCACTGTCGCCCTTGACTGGGTTGCCCCTTGTCCGAACGAGGTCATACAGCTTGGAGAGCTTGACAACCGAGGCGTCATAGTTTTCCTTGTAAAATGGCTTCGCCTTGAGGCGCGTGTCAAAGACGGGCTTGAGGTGCCAGCCTGTCAACTTGTCGTGCTTCTTGATGATCTTGTAGAATCCCGTGTAGTTGAGCTGGACAAACTTCGCAAGATCATGGACGTCGGCGATAATGTCGCTCAGGTCCTCCTCGAGCAGCATAAACTCCTCCTCGCTGGGGCCCTCCTCGCTCAGGCCGCGCTCGTTGAGGCGGTTGACGACGTCGCGGACCTCGCGCTCGCTGACGGCGATGCGGCGCGAGATCTCCATGGCCTTGACCTGCTGCTTGGTGTGGACCTTGTCGAGCTCGGTCTCGAGCTTGCCGACGAAGCGGCTCTCGTCGTCCTCGGTCCAGTCGCGGCGCTGCAGCTTGCTGGAGCGGGTGCTGTCTGTTTGGGCGCTTTGGGAGCCGCTGGGGCGCTTGAGGTTGGCCTTGAGGCCATCATAGTCAATGTAGTACCATTGGTATTCGCGGATGACGCTCGATCGGAGCTGCTCGCCAAACTTCATGACGACGAGGCCGGGACGGATGCGGGCTTTCCGGTCGGTGTCACGGATGCGGCGGGATTGCCAGGTTCGTTTGCGAGTCTTGAGGTCTTGAATTATCAGCATGAGGCAGCGGAGGGGGGGGGCCGGTGGCAAAACCGCGGCAGAAAACAGAGTAACAACACCAAGGATCAGAGAAGCGATAGAGAGGGGAGAAGGCCAAGAGGTCCAGAGTTCTTGTCTCACCTTCCTAGTCGTCGTCCACTGCGCGAGTCGGAGTCGGAGGCGAGGTTGGGAGGCACCGGCGGTTTTTGTAGCAGACAAGGCGCTGCAACAGTTGCAACGGTCAATTGAGAGGTATAACAGCAGTAGTATTCAGCAAGAAAACAGCCGGCGCAGAAGAGCGCGGCAGGGGAGAAAGATGCAGGTGCGCAGGTGGTGATCGGGCAGGAAAACCGCTCGAGCTCCAAGTAGCTGCAGCTAATAACGCAGCCTCTTAGTCGCTGAGCCGTCACAAGGAAGGCACGTTTCGTCAGCCGTCGATGCCATTGGCGAATTCCTCCTAGCTTACCCTGGTCGGCTGCCGAGTATACGACCAGGGGGCGACCTGAGGGGATTGTGGGCAAGGTGGGGTTGGGACACAGGTCCTCCAAGCCCTAGCAAAAGCAGCCGCGCGCGGATGACGTTGGGTTGACGCAGTGCTCTCACTAAGATCGCTCGATGGAAAGAGAGAGAGAGAGATGAAAAACCAGTCAGAGAGACGTCCCTCGGCTGCATGTAGACTGACTGTGCTGTTTTGCCTTTCTCCTTTTTGGCCTCGGCTTAGGATTATTGTTTTTCAACACGCTTGTTTCTCACCTCAGCTCCATTCTCGTTTTCCGGGTCCTAGAGACGGTGGCTTGCAGCGGGAGATGCGCCAAGCTTTCCCCATTGGACCCCCAGCGAGCTCTGGAGTCTAGATGGTCGGCGGAGTTGCCCCACTAAAAGTCGGTGCGCGGGTGCCCGAGCCGTTGATCACCGCGGTCGGGCACCGGCAGCCACAAAACACCGAAGATTGAAAAATTAGTTATTTGCTAAAACATACCGTGCCGAAGCTGAAACTCACCAACTGGCCAGTTGCTCGCTAACAAAACCTTGGGCCGTGACCAAGACTCCAATCCCAAACCACTCCGTCACTTCAACAGGAAAAGAAAAGAAAAAGAGAGAAAGAAAAAGATGGCAGATCAGGACTCCATCTCGGTCCGCATCTCGGCTAACTGCCCGCCCGAGACCCAGCGAGTTCTCACTGCCGCCTGGAGCCACGACGTCAAGGCCATCAAGAAGCTCTTGGACACCCCGGACAAGGCTCGGTGCCAAGACCCCCAGACCGGCGAGACGCCCCTGCACGCCGCCATTCGCTCGTGTGGTGCCCCTTCCGAGGACGACACCCCCGAAGATCTAGAGGCTGCCCACAAGACCGTCTATGAGCTGCTGCTCTGGGGCGCTATCTGGAATGATGTCGACGACCACAACGAGACTCCCGGATGTGCCGCTCAGCGCTTAAACCGTCCAGAGCTGTACAGCCTCTGCGTCGATGCCGGCGTAAGGGCGGAGATGATCTTTGGTCTGCTAGATGGCTATGAGAAACTCTCTAGCGACGGCGAGGACGAAGATGAGGACATGGCCGATGGAGAGGCCCAGGCTGAGGATGGTGACGAGGCACCAGAGCTTGTGTCTGTCGAGGATGGTCAAAATGGTACCACTGTAGTGGCCGAGCCAGTGGGAGAGGAACCCACGTTCCAGCCGCCAAAGAATGACCCCGACGTGGATGCAAAAAGCGAGGCATATCTGCGGTCCAAGCTGACGTACTCAGATGGAAAACTCGTGGATGACGCTGGCAACGGCATCATGATGGCTTGGGAGACCGATATCATGCGCAGGAGTGTCGATGCGCTGCTCCCGGGCAAGGAGCCAGGCAAGCGGATTCTAAATATCGGCTTCGGCATGGGTATCATCGACACCATGTTTGCCGAAACCAAGCCCGCACGGCACCACGTCATCGAGGCGCATCCCGAAGTTCTCGTACACATTTCTGCTCCCGACTCCCAATTTGGTAAGGCATGGGAAGAAAGCGGCCCGGAGCCTGGTGCCTTCAAGGTTCACCAAGGTAAATGGCAAGAGGTTGCCTTGGAGCTCCTCCACAGCGGCCAGGTGTACGACGCTATCTACTTTGACACTTTTGGCGAGGACTACTCGCAGCTGCGTATGTTCTTCACCGAGTTCATCCCCGGACTGCTAGACGCCCAGGGCATCTTCGGCTTCTTCAACGGCCTCGGCGCAGATCGGAATATCTGTTACGACGTCTACACAAAGGTCTCCGAAATGCACTTGTCAGAAGCTGGTCTTGATGTCGATTGGACCGAGATTCCCGTGGACATGAAAGAGCTGGCCGAGGCCGGCAAGGGCGAATGGGAGGGCGTCAAGAGGAGATATTGGACTCTCGACAGTAAGTTTCTTCCTCCCCTCCCAAATCTATCTCGCTTTCTGACACTGTGCAGCGTACCGACTCCCAACATGCACGTTTCTGGGATAGCAGAGAGGCACTTCGATACTCGACTCTCATTCGTGTAACCAACTGCAGCTGAGACCCGTCTCGCAGTGATGAGGCTGCCCCGCGGGCGGTTGTAGGCCTCGATGCAGGAAGCCCCGCAAATAGAAGATGGCCGCACATCACGGCCAACCGCAGCCTTCAAACATAGGATGCCCCTCGAGCATCTGGTCAAGTATCCAGTACCCTAAAAAGGTGTACATCGGCAACTTGTTGCTGTTCCCGATGGGACTGTCCTCTCTTCCGTCTCTCGTAATGCCATCGCAGCCTCACCTTGACTCCATGGTCTGAAAATGTCAGCAGTCGCCCTTGTTGAGAACATTGCTCTCTTGTCTTATCTCAACAAGACTCCAGCTCCTCCGAATGTCTACGGCCTCACCCCTGCTCAAACCCGCCAATACCCTGAACGCAGACTGTCACCGAAGCGCGAAGCTGACTTGGCGAAAACAATTGCTTTTCTTGCTGGTATATCCGACGACTCACAACATGTTGTGGCCACGTGCATCGAAGAGTTGCCCGCCGAAAAGGGCATTCGGGTACTCATTGCTATCAACAAGTCAGATCATTTATCAGGAGAAGTGACTCTGCGACAAATCCGAGCCGGACTTGAGAAAATATTTGGCTTGCTCTCCAAGGTCAACACGGGTGCGTCGTACAAAGCCATTTTGCTACCGTTAACTTACGATTGCGATGTCTAAGGTACCTTGGAAATGGACACACTGCTCGAAAGCAAGGTCCTGGATGCCATAGTTGAAATGTGCCAAAATCGCATTCTCTCGCGAATGGGATCTCGGCGAGCTGATGTTACACTTGCGAAGGACAGGAATCCCATCGGCTCTGTGTTCCAGAAGGTCATTGCTGCTGTTCGCGAACATTTTTCTGGTCAGAACTCGAGACCGAACATCAAGTCATTCATCAGCAACGCCAATGAGCTGCTTTCTTTTATCAACCAGAATGAACTTTGTAGAAAGGACACCCTGGGGTCCCATCTCAAACGCATTATAGTCACAACCTCTCGACTTACCGAGACTTTCGATATATCGAATATCATCTCGGGCATCCCGAGCCAGAAGCTACAACCGGACACTGGGAAAGGCATCGTCCGCCGCCTGGGGAAACTCGCCAGATACCGAGAGTATTCGCAATACCTCTTCAGGCTAGCTAAAAAAATGCACCTGTTCAAGAACGTGGAGGTAGTACCCGTCTCACTTGGTCCGGAATATTTCAAAAGCAGCAAAATACTTTCTACGAACTGTTGTCTCAAGAGTCGTTTGTCGGAATGTCAGCGGGTTGTAGCACAGCCGGTTGGTGCGAATACTGTGTGTCAGAAGCTTGGAGTAACGCCTGCGGAGGGCACAAAAGCTTTCAAGTCTGCCGCTAAGGTTGTTGTCAACGAGTCTAAGATCCACGCAGAGGTGCTCATCATGGCCTACTACGAGCTTCACCCCACTGCTAACAAACCCCGCGTCATATGCTCCAATAAGGATGCTTGCTACCTTTGCGATCTTTTGTTCCATTCTCATGGACAGTTCCACATCCCCAGCACCCATGGCCGGATTTACCCTGGATGGCGACTCCCCAATATTCCTGCACTCGAAAGGTTCCGATCCCAGCTCAACTCCATTCTAGAGGGGGACATCAGGGTCGCTATCAGCGAGACGATGTCTTCCTCTAAGCCAAGAGTAACACATTTTCCTTGTGAGAGCACCCTTTTCCCCATATTGGGTTCTACATCGACCCTGGCGAGTGTTGCACACGCAGCATCGGGAAGTCGGGCAGTAAAGGCAACGGGGATCAGCAGGTCTAACACGCCATTGCTGGAAGCAATAATCGCTTCCGAGAGCCCCAGGAAGCCCGAATCCCGCCTTGTAAGCCCCGAACCTCCTCAGGACCAGGCAGCCCCCCAGCAGACCGGAGAGGTTGAACTGCTGCTCAAGTCCGCCACCGAGGACGTCGCTCCTGGGTCCAACCAGCCGCCGATTCCTGAGCTCGTTCCCGCTTTCGATCTCGTGGAGTCCATCATCCAGGATTTGCTGGCGAAGCGACCCTTGGTTACAGAAACTGCTGTAGCTGAGGAAGCCAGTATCAATGAAGAGCCATTAGCTAAGGCGTCTTCCGTCAGGGAGCCGTCCGTTAAGGAGCCGTCCACTGGGGAGCCCTCCATTGGGGAGCTGTCATCTAGGGAGCCACCTGTCAAGGAGCTATTCGTTAGTGATCCAGCCATTAGGGAGCCATCTATCCCAGAGCCGCCCATCAGCGAACCTCCCACCCAGGAGCCTCCCATCGAGAAGCCATCCATCAGTGACCCACCCATCAGTGACGCGCCCATTCAAGAACCACCAGCCCAGACACCACCCATCAAAGCCCCAACCCCCCCCGCCCCCAGACCCTCAAAGCCAACAGCCATGGACCCACCCATATACAGACGTTCCGTCAAAGACATCCTATCCAAATCCCCCTTCGCCCGAAAGTCCTCCCTCACCCACCCATCAACAAGCTCCCTCTCTACGCGCCCGACCCCAAGGAGCAACAACAATAACAACAACAATAACAACAACAACAACAACAACAACAACAACAACAACCCAGCAAAACCCCCCCGCTCCCTCCCACCCACCACCGAACCCACCACCACCACCACAGTCCACCTCCTCCGCGGCCACCCCTCAACCCTCCGCCTCGACGTCCCCTCCTCAACCATACACATCTACACCACGGGGCAAATCACCATCCACCCCGAGTTCGTCCGGCACCGCCACGCCAAAAAGACCGGACCAGCACCAGTCGGAATGACGATCCACTGGCTGCTGCCCGAGGAAGAGAGGCGGCTCCTTGGCCGCGGTGGCGCACATGTCACCAAGATCCGGACGTTGCCCGAGTCAGAGGATTTTGATAGCGGGAGCGGTGGCCGAGTGTACCTGGCGCATGGGGGGCATGTTGTCATGGTTGAGAGAGTATGGGGTGACGGGGTGCGATTTTGACGGGTCAGGAGCTGTTTGGTTTATTGTGATGAATAATGTGTAATGAAAGTGTTTTAAAGCTGCATGGCGCAACGGATATGCAGGGTTCGTTTTATCACATGGTCGGGGCAATTTCATCTGGTCACTCAAGGGAGGCAATTAGTTCACTATTCCACAAGAACACAAATAAACGGAACTGTTCAATCTCTATCTCTGCGTCTAGGTCATGGCACTTGTTAGTTAACCAGCCCGCCAAAGTATTCGAAATACACAACTAGCCCCTATTTGCCCTGCTCGTCCCCATGTACCGAGGTCGTAAAGAAGCAAGACGAGGCAAAACAGAGTGAATCGCACCCCGAAGCTCCACACATATTTCTCACTTGAAGTTCTCGGGATGCAGAATACCGTGCATATTACCAGCCTGGACTCGCTGCAGAGTCAGAGCAGCAATGAGCGCAGCACCAACACCACTTCCATCCTCGGCAGCCAGAACCTCAATGGGATCATCCGCCTTAGGATCCTCCTTCTCAGGCCAGTCGAGGATTTCGCGCAGACCCTGGGCACCGCGGGCCTTGAAGTGTGGATATTTGTTGAAGACAGATCCATCCGCACCCACATGGCATGTCTCGTAGCCCTTCTTTATGCTGATGGCAGCAACTCCGCAGGCCGAGAGGCGGGCAGCGCGTGTTCCAATCAGCTCGGCCGCGCGACGAATAAGTTCAAGCTCTGGTCCGTTGGCGCGGATGTCCAGCTTGCTCTGGAAGAGCTCCGCGGTCTCTGACAGGTTCTCAAAGGGGTCCCTGCAGTAGGCTAATTAGTCAAGAACCTATGGGAGGAAATGGTGCATACTCTTCAATGGCAGAAAGGAAAGATGAATCAAGCGAATACGCCTTTCGGAGCTTGGAGATATCCTGGTTAGCAAAGATGTGCGTCTCGTGGTTGTCGTGAAGGTCGACCATGATCAAGCGGAAAATCTCTCCGAGATATAGGCCCGCAATCATCTTCTCAAAGGCTTGCTGGCCAGGGCGAGGTGAGTCCTTATCGATTATGATATCATAGGGAGTCTGAGGCAGAACCACATGTTCATTGTCGAAAGCTCCCCATTCACAGTTGATCGCCATTGGTGTCTCTGGCGGAAGGTTAAGGTGGGCGAGCTTGGGGATAGACCCGCAGTCCTCCATGTAGGCAGCATTGCACCCTGTGCCAAAGATGCATCCAATCTTCATCTTAGTGTCGGTATACGCCGAGGCGATAAGAGTGCCAGTTGTGTCGTTTATCAGGGCGGTCAGCTTGATGGGAACTCCCTACACAACATCAGCTTAGTATAGACGATCAGGGGTAGGTAGCCTTGGTCGTACCCTTCGCGCCAAGGCCTCCTCAAACATGGGGACAACATTGTGGCCCTCGACACCGGGAATATCAAAACCCTTGGTCCATCTTTGCAGAATGCCCTCGTCAATGTAGTTCTGTGTGGCGGGATACGAAAAAGTAAAACCCAGAGGTAGCTTATCCAACTTGGATGTGTCGCCGTGGTGAGTCTCGATAAATTGCATCAGGCAATCGGCGATGTACTCCCAAAGCTCATCGGCATCACCAGTCTTGAGCTCCTCGGGCAGCCGATACTTGGATTGGATAATGTCAAACTCCGACTTTTGCTCAGTTAGGGTGATCTGGCAGACACGAAGGTTCGTGCCGCCCATATCCAGAGCCAAAAACGTGCCCGTCTCATAGCCGTTGGGATACGACATGACCCATGTTGGGTTCATGGGCTGTGCGATTAGGTCAACAATGTGATCTTGTCGGTCGGGCAAAGACACAAAAACTCACAATGCTTCCCCCCTCATTAGTCAAGCCTGTATAGAGTTAGTCGGGGCACCTAACGTATTTTGGCGTGCTTATCAACCAACCTTTCTCAAGCTCTCCCACGAAGCGCTCGGTGATTTGCTTGAGCTTCGCGGTGTCGATAGTGAAGAGCTTCTCGAGGCGCTCAATCTCGCCGAGGAGGTCCTTGGGGACATCGACAAACGAGCCTGCCTCCATAGTCAGTAAGAATGGTTGGGGGTTAAAGGACACAAGTCTTGCCCTCTCGGCTTGACTGGTTACTGCGATGGTGATGGTGATAGGCACGGCTCTTGGTAAGGGGGGGCGGATGACGGTCTGAGTAGGACAGCAGGGTTCTAAGCTTGCCAAAGGCCGACATGGCTTGGCACCTTTGTTCCAGGCTAACGAGAGCTTGAAAGGATCCGAGCTGTGGCACAAGAGCTAGCAGCGGAGGAGTATATAAAGCTGACTACTGCGGCGGTGTGTACTAGAAATGAGATGCAACTTGAAGGGATTGAAGAAAGAAGTTCAGGTAAAAGCCAGCAGGAGAGAATGTTGAAGAGGGAGTGGTGGTGATGTCACGTCGGAGAGCTTCATTTGGCTGATGATTTGGGTTTTGTGCAATGGTCTCGAGTCCTCTCCTCCCGCTTGAATACTCGCTGGGACAAGGGCAAGCAGACTGGAAACACAGGCACACATGTGGGATGGAGGGAAGCAAGAACGGCTGTGAACCACTTGGTCCCTGCAGACGAGAGGGATCTGCCCCCCCTTTGCGCCTTCCCCTCCTCAGGGTGTATGTACACGCGTGGGAAGAGAGTGCGACGGGACGATCTCTGACGTGCTAAGGGCCGCCAAACCGCCAAACCGTCAAACTGCCGCTCCCGCCGTACGCGAAAGGCGGCAGAGAAGGTGTCGCGCGAGCAGATGCCTACCCTGATGGGTTGGGTGCGTTTTGGGTGTGCCGGTGTTGGCGGGATTCGGGAAGGAGGGGTCAAAGACGGGTCTTATCAATTGCAGACAAACGTACCGGTGCCCTTTCTGGAAGGGGGCTTTTTGGGACCAAGACCGACCATCGTGGGCGCTATTTGGGTAGTTCCGTCAGGTCGTCAAGCTGTCGGCTGGGAAAAGTTGAGGCTCTTTTGGCTCTCTTGTTTCTGGAAATCCCGCCAATCCGTTTTCTCGTGGCTTGTGGCGGTCCCGAGCTAATGGAGTGGTCTTTCTTCTGGTGACCCCTGCAAATGAAGCTGTGCGGCGCGAGCAATCAGGGCAGCGGCAGGTGATAGGTACTTGATGAGATCTAGGGGACCAAGGTTGGAACGAAGTATTTGAGTTCAGGTACGGCTGCGATACAGTTCAGAGTTTATGGCGCTTCAGTTTGGGTGAACGAGCTTAATGCCAAGCGGGAGGCAGCGGGACAGCGGGCGCTGAGCTAAGGTGCGAGAATTGGAAGTGGTGAAGTGGGAATCCAATCAAGTCACCTTGCCTCCCCAGTCCAATCCAGCGATGATCCATGGAGACCCGAAGCCATGACCAAGTCGGTTGTGCGACGGTGCGGTGCCTGACGCTCAACTCAACGGCCATAAAAGTCTCGATTCTCTTTAGTTTGTAAAACGGCAAGCCGGCTTGAAAAGCATTATAAATTCTATGTTGTACAACATTTTATCCGTGCCCTCAGTTAAACTGCGCGACGATTATTCAGCCCAAAAGTTGGTTGACTCTTGATCATGATAAGTGAAGAGCGAGGGGCAATCAAGTCTAAATCGACCAACCCAACGACTCAACAATGTCTTCAAGAGGCTTGGCATCGCGTAAATGGAGATGGCGAAAGCTCTATCAGTTTCACGTCGACGCCTAGTGGTCCATAGATAACAGTATTGGAAAATGTACGCGACACCACCCCATATTCCAAGTTTTTGTCTGATGTTGCAATGGAGCTTGTGAATGGTGGAGGCAGAAGGCGGGGGGGGGCAAGGTGAGTGCCGGGCGGCTGACGTCGGTTCCGCAATGGCGGGGCGTCCTTCGGAAGCACCCGTCCCCACTTGACGTCGGAAGAACGGCGTCAATTACTCCGACTGCCTTAGCGCAAGGGGGCTCGAGCCCAGGGCTGGGCGGACAGGGGTCTTTCAGCAACGTAAGCTTTTTGGAGACGGCGTCTGCCAGAGGCCACGGTGATGCTTGACGGGGCTGTTGACTGACGGCACGAATCCACCACCACCTCTCTCGACGCCCAACATTCCATTCTGTTGCGAGGGCTTCCCAATTGCCCAGCTCGGCGCATCAACAGTTGATGACCGTCGCTTTACTCCCTCTTTTTTTCAAGATGAAGACATCGGCAGTCTTCTCTGCCGCTCTCTCCCTCGTGGCCCTCGTTTCCCCCAGCGCAGCTAAAAGTACCACCGCCCTGCTCACGCCGCCGCAGGTCTTCAAGAACGCCAATCTCGTGCATGTCATATCGGTTGAGAAGAACTACGTTAAGGAGAATGTCAATGTCTTGATAGAAAACGTCAGCAAGGAGCCCCAAGATGAATACTACCTGCCCTTCACGGCCGATCAGGTATCGCGGCTGGGTGGTGTCGAGGTGAAGGACCGCAAGGATGCCAGCGCTGGGCCTTTTTCTACCCAGACAGTCGAGCTGGACCCAGAAAGGTTGGTTTGAGGGTCAATGGTAGTCGGCTGTAGTTCTGTCTAACACGAGGATAGTGACACCTTGTACCTCCGCATCCAGCTTCCCACCCCCCTGAAGGCTGGCGCGCAGCAAACACTGGGCATCACCTACTACTTCCTCGACGCCTACAAGCCTCTGCCAGCCTCCATCAAGCAGGATGATGTTCAGTTCCTCGCATACTCTTTCTCGGCATACCTCCCCTCGGCCTACACTACCTTGAAGCAGAAGACCGAAGTCAAGTTCCCGTCCTCTACCATTCCCGACTATACTAGACTTCCTGGAAGCGGAGATGTGAAGGAGTTCCCGCAGAAGCAGGGCACCAAGCTTACCTACGGCCCCTTCACCGAGCAGCCCGCCGCCGCGCTCGAGCCTGTCCAGGTCCGGTTCGAATTCAACAAGCCCGTCACGCACATCTCCGAGCTAGAGCGCGACATCGAGGTCAGCCACTGGGGTGGAAACGTTGCTTTTGAGGAGCGCTACACCCTGTACCACCATGGCGCCAACCTCTCGAGCCTTTTCAACCGGGTTAAGTGGACGCAGGCGAACTACTACAACCCGACCACGCATGCGCTCAAGGAACTCAAGTTCCCGCTGCGTGTCGGCAGCGCCGATCCGTACTACACGGATGTGATCGGCAACGTGTCGACATCGCGCTTCCGGAGCAACAAGCGCGAGGCACTGCTCGAGATCAAGCCCCGATACCCGATTTTTGGCGGCTGGAAGTACCCCTTCACCATCGGCTGGAACTCTGATGCGAAGAACTTTGTTCGCACGACCGCGAGCGGGGGCTATGTTTTGAACGTCCCCTTCCTTGAGGGCCCGAAGCAGGTCGAGGGCGTCGAGTATGAGAACGTTCGGGTTCGCGTAGTTTTGCCCGAGGGCGCCGAGTACGTTCAAGGACACCTTGATTTTGCAAGACGGAACATTTTGCTAATGCTGGTTTTTACAGGAATGTGAAATATCACACGACCATCCCTGAGCTATCTATTACGGACGCCAGGGTGGTGATTCACCAGACCTTCCTAGACACCATCGGGCGGACCGCTCTCATTATCAAGGCGCGCAACCTGGTTGATGACTTCCGGGAGCGTGAGCTCGTCGTCTCGTACGACCTTCCGCTTGCGGCACGCCTTCGCAAGCCCCTGCTTGTGTTTGGAAGCGCGCTGGTGGTATTTGTGAGCACGTGGGTGCTGGGTAGCCTGGATTTCAGCTTTTCTTCCAAGAGGAAATGACTAGATGGGGCATGTAACGCAAAAGGGTTGGAAGGATGGTCTTGATTTTTCGGTTTTCCTGTTTTTATATTGTACCTATGTATCACCACATTATGGTCCTGGGAACTGAAAAGCAATGCGATGATGGATTTGTAACGAAACGGACGAGTTCGGGCTATGGCCGGTTGGGTTTGCAGCCACGATGCACCTGGGCGATACATTGCCTGTTTTCAGAGCGAAGCAGCCGCATGTCTACCTAAATCTCCGACGTTATCGAGAGCCTGCCTGCGGAACCCGGTGTAAAGCGTCGGTCCTATTCACAGATCGGGCCGGAGCCTTCTGCAATGCCTATTACGACGCCTACTGGGCTGCGGGTCGACGTCGAGGCAGACGCAGCTGTGAGACTTTTAGACGGGCCGAAATGCCTTGGGCATGTATGCTCTTGACTTGATGTTGGATTGTGTTTGTAAAGGGCAAGGTGTGAGGTAGCGTCATTTTCTACTAGTACGGCGGCCAAGACGAAGGCTGCGCTAGCTTGAAGTGTCGTGCGCGCTGCACTCTAAGGAGCAAGTTTCTCTGCATTACCCTGCAGGACAGGATAAAAGCGTTTTTACTTACCTAAGTTACCTTGGTTTAGGCATTAAATCTCCGAATGCGCTTATTGTTTTCTTATCAACGACGACTTGCGATTTTACGACCGTGTATACGCCTTGGGCAGTGCAGGGTCTAGACCAGGCTCTTTGGGCCGAGACAGAAGCGTTTAGCATGACTTATGCACAGGGCTGGCTTGCCAAGACCAAAGACCGTCGTCATGGCTGCCGCGAAAACGAAATGCTGTCACCCTTCCAGCACCGTGTTACATCACCAAGCTGCCCTTGTACCACCAGCCGCGGCCAATCCCTTGCACTATACGGCGGGACCAAGGCGGGCAGCTATCGCCTGATCTTGGTTTTCTCGGGGAGTGAGGCTGCATACAGGGTCGTTTCGGGGTCTCCGCCAGGGTTTTTTTTTTTGGAGGGTTGGGGGTGTGATCCATGTCTCGAAGCAAGATGGAGTGCTGGTGGGCTTAGATCATCATCCCTACCTGTGCCCATGGAGATTTTTTGCGCTGATGCTGCTGGTCAGTCGGCCGCGCAATGACGGAGGTGTCTTGGAGGGGCTGGCCATTGCCCGGGGACTGTGGTAATGAATGATATATATCTCGCCACTGGCCCTTGGTGTTCGTTCACTCTTGGTTTCTTACCATTCTCCAGTATCAAGCCTTATATCTCTCCCCGGAACTTCAGCGCGAGCCTCGTTTTTCCGTCCAAAACAAAACCACATTGAGTGCACTTCGGCTCTCGTCACACATCCACCTCTTTAATATCACACAACCGCCAAAATGTGCTTCGGCGACAGCAGAAAAGACGAAAAGTACTACTACCACGAAGAAATCATCCCCGTGCGCCGCCATCCCCGCACCTCCGACCACCACCACCACAGCAGCAGCGGCCACCACCACCACCACCACTCGTCCGTGTCCCTGCCCCGGTCGAGCTACCACGCAACGCGGACCTACACGACGCACAGCCCGCGGGCGAGCGTGGCGAGCTACCGGAGCGAGAGGCCCGTGGTTTACGAGCGATCGAGCAAACGGATTGTTACCACCACTTCATGAGGGGATTGCATCGCATGGCGCCACGGCCTGTTTTTGAAAGCATGGTATAATGGAATGGGTTGTTGTTACCACTCCGTGAGAGGGCCGCATGGCGTCACCTGTTTTTGAAAGCATGGTATAATGGAATGGATTGGATATGGCGTTGGCATTGCATTGGGTATGGATATGGGCGATTGGCATTTAGCGACGGATTTATCTGGTGATATGGGAAGACAAATCATAATAGACCGAGAATGAGGGCATCACACGTCAACCTGTTCGTGGGAACCTACGGTGGAGTTCGCAGAGTGCAATCGTGAACTGGTGGCTGCCAAGGCTGGGCGGCAGGGGTGTAAGCGGCTTTCGCGCCATGACGTCACAGTGTTGCTTTGTTTGAGTGCGATGACGAGGTAACACAATATTCCCCGCCATCGATTCTGTCGAGATTTGATTTTTTTGGAATTGATTGAATTGAAGCGTCTTTGCGAAAATTATGGGCTGGATGGGAGAGAATAGTTATGCGTAAAGAACTGACGACCAGACAGTCCGGGATCGACACAGTTTGCGTCGGAGACATCGATGCATAGCACACAGGTTAGCGAAGCTAAGTGACGTCGGGGAGACTAAAGTCAGCAGCTACCACACTAGGATACCACGATGGTGTGTTGCCCTTGTTGGAACCATTGCCTTGTCCCGGAAACGATGAGCTACTGACCTGCCTACGTAGCAGCTAGACTACCTTAGTATCAACCCATTGTTACCTACTCAAGCCCAAAGTCCCATCCAGTCCCTACACTGTGTTCTCCCTGCAACACCCTACGAACCTATCAACCTCGAGATAGTTTCTAACCTGCCAGACGCACTTGCCACATATACCTCGAGCAGCCGCAGATATACACCACCAGATAGTTTTGTTTGATAAGTAGAAGGAGCAAGCCGACACCATTCCCAGCTCCCGCTCCCGACGCACCGCCATCCTAAAATCATCATGTAAGTCGAGTTCCACAGCATTGGCAAATCCATCCACCAGCCCGGACATCCCAGTCCCAGCGCCCTACCATGTCTCGCCGAAGCACTGAAGGCAGCCGCTTCTCCTTTTCGCAGTGGTAACCGCCGCACACACATACACGTCACCCCCTATCCCACCAGCCGGGCCATTTCCATAACCCTCCCAAACCACTAACACACAACCCCCTTTACCTAGGAACCGAGCCCTCTCAATCCGGTCGTCGAACCGCAGCAGCGGCACAGCCACGTCCTCGACACACTCGTCAACGGGCGGCTCGCACCATGGCTCGACGACGACGGGCGGCCGGCGCGGCTTCAGTCTGTCGTCGCTGCGGGGGACGATCCAGCCGGAGCTGTCCAAGCGGCTCTTCAAGCTGATCAAGTCCGAAAACAACCTAGTCGCGGCGCACGAGACGGCCGGGCGGGAGCGCGTGTCGATCGCGACGCAGCTCTCGGAGTGGGGCGAGCAGTCGGGCGACGACGGCATCAGCGATGTGTCGGACAAGGTGGGCGTGATCCTGTCCGAGATGGGCGAGCAGGAGGACAACTACGCGCACGCGCTCGACGACAGCCGCGGCATCCTCAAGACGATCCGCAACACGGAGAAGTCGGTGCAGCCGTCGCGCGACGGCCGCGCCAAGATCGCCGACGAGATCGCCCGCCTCAAGGCCAAGGAGCCGGAGTCGACCCGCCTGGTCGTCCTGGAACAAGAACTCGTCCGCGCCGAGGCAGAAAATATGGTGGCCGAGGCCCAACTCACCAACATTGTCCGTCCCCCCCCCCCCCTTTTTTTTTTTTTCTCTTACACCAAACTAACCGCTCGCCCGCCCCTAGACCCGCCAGAAACTAAAAGAAGCCTACACGGCCGAATTCCTCGCCACTATCGAGCGCGCCGACAAGCAGCTCATCCTCGCCCGCCACGGCCTCCGCCTCCTCACCCTCCTCGACGACACCCCCGTCGTCCCCGGCGATGCCCGCCCGCACTATCCGCACGCGGCGCAGGCGAGGCAGATCCTCAACGACGCCGAGGACGACCTGCGCGAGTGGCGCCTGACGCGGATTGATGGTGCGGACGACGGCACGCAGAAGCAGGGGCAGCAGCAGCCGCTGAGTCCCAGGTCGCCGCAGCAGCCGCTGAGCCCCAAGTCGGATCGGGGGAGTTTGTCGGAGGGAAAGAAGGTGGAATAAGCTTAGGGTCGAGGTTGGGGTTTGTTTTGTTCTGATAGGGGGTTGGAAATGTATTGTTAGTTGGGTTTATACCTAGGTACTTAATTTGCGTTGGTGTGGTAGTTGTTGGTACTCGTCGGCGTCTGAAGCAATGAAAGGTATCGTTACGATATCCCACTCATTGGTAGTTCTCTTCCAGTAACAACAACCGGATGGAAGTAAAACGCCTTTCGATTCATGATTCCATCTGTGAAAAATCTTTGCACGCGCGCCCTCGCCAGATATGTAAGCAAAAGAACCCGACGCAGTAAAAAAAAAAAACAACCGACATCAAACCTCATCCCATAATGACCAATTCCCCATACAAAGAGCTCATTTGCACGCCAGTTGAGTCCAATCCATCCCCTCATCCCAAAATTTATCATCACTCTTCAAACCGTCGCCGTCACCCTCCTGATATTCTTCCGTGCCCCATCGCCACTAATCGTCACCGCGCCCTCCATCTCCAACGTCCGCATCACCTCGGCAAACTCGGCCGGATCGATCGTCACCCCCGCTCCCTCGGCCAACTTCCTCGCCACCTCAGAGAAGCGCACGGCCTGCCCGCCAGCCGTCAGCTCGTCCAGCAGCCTCACGACGGCGTCCTTCATGTCGGCGCGGCGCTTGCGCTCCGCCGCGCTGGTGCCCTCGGTCAGCAGGCTCATGTCGATGCGGCCCTGGGCGTCGGTGGCGGCCGTCTTGAGCGCGGAGCGGATCAGGCGCACGGCCTCCTTGACGTCGTCGCGGGTCACGACGTGTGATAGGCGCATCTTGGCGTGGGCCTCGGCCAGGCGGATCATGCTCTCGAGCTGGCGCGTCGTGGCCGTGATGCGCTTCTCGGCGGCGCGCACGTCCTGGCCGAGCTTGCGCATCTCGACGTACGACTCGACGAGCTCGCGCCCGGCTTCGGGGCTGATGGTTGGATGGATGTGGGCGCGGGCGTACGAGATGTACTGCGTGAGGAATTCGATGGGCTGAACGGGGGTTAGTATGGATGGAAGAGGGTTTGGAGAGGGGGGGAGGGGCACTTACGAGAATGTCTACGCTGGAGTGGGCTGACTCGGGCTTGTCTTCGAGATACATGGAGAGCAGATGGCGGGCGAGACGCTGGTCGTTCTTCTCGTTGACGGTGTCGAGAATGAGGTAAACCAAGTCGAAACGCGACAGAAGAGTGGGGGGGAGGTCGATGTTCTGTGGCACCGAGAGGTCTGGGTTGTAACGACTGCCGATCGGGTTGGCAGACGCAAGGATACTTGTCCTGGCGTTGAGGGTCGTGATGATACCCGCCTTGGCAACCGAGACGGTCTGCTGCTCCATCACTTCATGCAGAACTGAACGTGTCGAGTCGTTCATCTTGTCAAACTCATCAATGCAGCAGACGCCACCGTCGGAGAGGACAAGAGCGCCCGACTCAAGAACGAGCTGCCGGGACTCGGGGTCGCGGGTTACGTAGGCAGTAAGACCGACGGCGGAGGAGCCTTTGCCGCTAGTATAGACACCTCTCGGGGCAATTCTGTGTACGTACGCTAGGATCTGCGACTTGGATGTAGACGGGTCGCCGCAGAGGAGGACGTTGATGTCACCGCGATACTTGGGGCTTCCGCCCTTCTCAAAGGTCTTGTTTGTGCCTCCGAAGAGTTGGAGCAAGATTCCCTTCTTCACGTCCTCCATCTCGTAGATTGATGGAGCCAGGGAGCGAGCGAGGAGCTCGTAGATATCAGAGCGCGCACCGGTCTGCTTGATCCTCTCCTCTTCCTCTGGCGTGACCCTCTTGATCTCGTCGAGGCTCTGGCCGCTGGAGTGGGCCTCCTCTTCCTCTGCGAGGTCAAGGGTTGACGGGTCGGCACCCATTCGCTTCCTGTCCACCTTTTGGACGTGGACAACGTCGACGTAGGTCTTGTGCACGCTCTTTACCGTCCTCAGGCGCGGATTGACGCGCACAGGGGTAACCTTGAAGATGCCGGTGAGCTCAACCCGGTCACCGGCCTTGCAGAAATCCACAAGCTCGTTGTAGACGCAGACAGAAACGGTATGCGGGGTCTGTCCAGCAGGCACAGCATCTGGCGTCTCTTGCAGCTTGATGATCTGCTTGTCCTCAAACGAGCAGCGGTTGTGGATGATCTGCATCGAGTTCTTAGACCCGCAGCGGGCTCGGGGGCACTCTGTGGGCTCGCGAATCTTTCCTCGGTCCAGCTGGACTGTCACCGAGTGCCCGCAAACATTGCACTTGAAGAATGCATCCTTCATGTCGGGAATCACAGGCGTTGTCCTGATGACAAGGCCCTTGATGCAAACCAGCTTGTCCATATCCGAGGGGTTCAGGTCTCGCAGATTCGTGATCTTGTCGATACCCCAAGGCCGAACGACAAAGTCTGTCCGCTCGACTTCCTCCTCCAGGGTCAGCTGTTGCGGCTGGGCCTGCGAGGGCCGCGGGGTCGAGGGCTCGTCAATCCGATCCGAACTCGGGAACGCCGGCTGGGAGCTCTGAGAAAGTTGCGCTCCGGCTCCAACAGTGCTCTGCGATTCCCTCTGGCTAGCCATCTCTGACCGCGCAAGCTCAATCATGCAATCATGAACACTCTGGTCCATGACGGGCACGATTTCGCTGGGGTAGGCCTGGGCCTGATGCCAAAGCTTCAAGGTGCGGGGGTAGGCCTTGAGGTCGCGGAGATCTAGATATAGCTTGTTGGTACCGAGCATCAACATGTTCTCGAGCGCTTCCCAGTACGGCTTGGACTCGGCATCAGGATTGTCTTGGGTGTCGGCCTCGGTGGCGCCGTTTGCCCACATGCGGTACTTCTTGGTAAAGTTCTTGAGGAAGTCCTTGAAGGCGACGAAGGAATCGTCAAGCGAGATGGTGGTACCCCAAATGAGGCCCTGGCTCGAGCCACCGAGGGCATCGGCCTCTGAGGTGCCGGGGTTGTTGTTTGAGAAGGAGGCAGCATCGGACCCATCTTGGACAACCCGGCCAGAGTCGTCGAGAACGATTCGGCGCGGGATCGCCCTTGGGGTCCGGTGGATGTCTGAATTGATATCTCCTCGGCGGTTCCTGATGGCGCCCGACCTCTGAGAATTCACAAAAAGGGCACTGCTATCACTCCTGAACTCTGACTGTTGGTGCAGCGCGCGGCCTGGGCTGGAGCTGGCTTCATAGCGAATTGGGGACGACTCTGCCGACCATTAGTCTCTTGCCAGACACTGATCAGCTCGGTAGATCTCACCTCCAATGAGGTGACCACTCGCGCGGGGCGTTCGGTCACCATCGGTCTGGGTTTCTGTTTGCTGGCGCAGCGGCGAGCTGGGCGCATCCGGGAACCGCGATGCAGTGCTCTGGGTGTTGCTCATCTGGCGCAGGGGCGAGGACACAACATTGTTGGCGCCATTGGCGGGCGGGGAGGACTGGTACAACAGCGGGCTGGAGGCCAGCTGCGATGCGCGGGTCTGTCGGGTCTGTCGCGGCGTCGCAACGGGATCCTCTGCGTTGGAGGGGCCAGCCGGGGCGGGGCTGCTTCGCGGCTGCGAGCTGCGAGAGCTGCGCGCCGATCTCTTTGCGGGGGAAGACATGGTGACTGCTTGACTTCTCGACTGCTGTGTTGCAGAAAAGAGAAGGAGCTTGTTAGAGTTGAGTATGTGGATTGAGGGGGTGAGTGAGTGAGTGGGTTGGAAATTAGTGCAAAAGAGGAGACGCGAAGTTTCGCGCGTCCCAACCGAAACCACTTTACACGACCGCGTCGACAGGGGTCGGCGGCGTTGGCATGGAATCCATTAAAGCCCCTGAAAGAAGGTACGTACCGATGCCCTCCGAAGTGGGGCTGATTTCAAGCCACATCACAGCTCCAGCTGTGCGGATACCGCCGCAACGCTGGCTTCACCCCACAACTCGAACCTTGAGAGCGAGACGGCCTATGCGCAGTGCCCAGCATCCCCCAGCGACTCACCACCTGTCTACCTGCCCACGAGGTTGAATCTCAAATCCGATATCCAAGACCAGGAGAGACGCCGCCAAGATGTCGCCGGGAATGTCGCTGTATAGCGTCAACGCTATAGGTGAGAGCAGGCGGGCAATTGCTTCGATAAATCACCACAGAGCCACCCGCTAACCAGTCGTTGCACCCCAGTAATTCTCTCGAGTGACGACGGGTCGCGCATATTTTCCAAATACTACACGCCGCCGCACCATGCCGTCCAGCCCGGCACCGGATCCAGTAGGGACGCCCCCTTTCGCAGCGATGCGGTGCGATGCTGACCCTGAACAGCCCCCGCGAGCACCTCCCAGAACCCCTACCCCGACAAGGCGTCGCAAACACGCTTCGAGAAGGGCCTCCTGGCCAAGACGGCCAAGCAGAATGGCGACATCCTCCTGTACGACAGCCGGATTGTGCTCTACAAGATGGAGTCGGACGTGGCCCTCTACGTGATCGGCGGTCTGGATGACAACGAGGTCCTGCTGTACAATGTGCTGCTCGCTCTTCGGGACAGCTTGCATCTTCTCTTCAAGCAAGCAACCTCTACGCCTTTCTGCTAGACGGGTAACTAACAAGACCTCGCAGGCAATCCGTCGACAAGCGGACAATAATTGAGAACTACGACCTGGTGGCCCTCCTTATCGACGAGCTTGTGGACGAGGGCATTATCCTCGAGACAGACCCGACTATCGTGGTGCAGAGATGCAGCAAGGCGCCGTCTCAGGACACAGTCAGCCTCAGCCGCATCGACCCCTTCAGCGAGCAGGGCGTCAACAACCTGGCGCAACTAGGCAAGACCAAGCTGGCGGACTGGCTGAGGCAAGGCCTGTAGCGGGCATGGGCACGTTAAAGGGGGGAGTTTGTTTGTATCGCGTTTTTGTTTTCGGGGCCAGGCAAGAGGAACCCAGCCGTCATGGGCTAGTAGCAAGACAAAAGTAACCTGGGCGGTTCAGCGCTTCTCTTTGGGAGCAATGTTACCCTCGCTTTCGTGGTGCCATCTATTCTATCCTCTAATTTCCGAAGCCGCCTTCCGTAGTCTATTCATGACCGCCGCAGCAATGTCCTCCTCGCCATTGACTCCTTCCACAAAGATGACGTCCGCCCCCAGCCTGTCCAGCTCCCGCAGGGCAGCAAACAATCCATGAGCCACCCCCTTTATGTCCCGTCCCAGATCAACATCCAGGAACGTCGCAACCGGCGTCCCCTCCGCACCCACCAATCTCCCCTCCCTCACATCCAAACCTACCCCCTCCTCCCTCCTCCTCCCCCCATCAAACTCAACCCCGAACCCCTCCACCCCGACCCCCCACCCGCCCGTCCGAATCACCGCAACCGTCTTCCCCGCCACCACATCCCCCTCCGCAACCGCGCCCGCCTCAAAGAGCACGACCCGCGCCCGGGGGCTGTAATGCTTATACTTCATCCCCGGCGCCCGCGGCGCCTCCTTCCCGACCTCCGCCGCATCCCGATACGCCCTCTCGACGCCCTCCCACCCCGCCACCCCGCGCAGCGCCTCCATGCTCACCCCGCCCGGCCGCAGCACCGCCGCCGGCGCGCACAGCCCGTCGACGACGGTGCTCTCGACGCCGACCGCGCACGCCCCGCCGTCGACGACCAGCTCGATGCGGCCGGCGAGGTCGTCGAGCACGTGGGCGGCCGTCGTCGGGCTGGGCCTGGTGCTCGCGTTGGCCGAGGGCGCGGCCAGGGGGGCGCCAGCCAGCTTGATCAGCGTGCGGGCGAGGGCGGAGGCGGGCATGCGCACGCCAAAGGTGGCGAGGCCGGCGGTCACCTCGGGCGCGAGGGGGGACGGGACTGGCAGGGGGAGGAGGATTGTCAGCGGGCCGGGCCAGAAGCGCGCGATCAGGGGGTGGTAGATGGCGGGGATGGGGTCGTCGGCGGAGGAGGGGGTGGTGCTCCCGTGGAGGAGGAGGGACCGCAGCATCTCGAGGTCGCAGATGTGGACTATGAGCGGGTTGTCGCTCGGGCGGCCCTTGGCCGCGTAGATGCCCCTGACGGCGGCGCTGCGCGTGGCGTCGGCGCCGAGGCCGTACACCGTCTCGGTAGGGAAGGCGACAGGGATCGCGCTGTTGCGCAGCTGGGCGGCGGCTTCGTGGAGGGGCGCCACCAGGGAGGCTGTTTCTGCGGAGGTGGAGGCGGGAAGCTCCCAGATGTTCAGGTCTGGTGTGCCATCGGCCGAGGTGGCGGCCCAGCGACCTAGCACTGTGGGGTCACCTTGTTGGTCCTCTAGCGGGACCTTGAGGATGCGCGTCTTCATTGCTGCGGCATGCCCGGGGGTGGCGGAAGGTGCGGTGGCCGTGGTGTAAGTCCCGCGACTCACCGTGCGACGAAAATGGCGAGATGCAGCAGACCAGCGCGCGGGAATCGAGGGCCGGATTATGGCCGCCAACTTGGCGTGTGGAGGACCGAATTTGAGGATATCTAAACCTTCCGTTAATGGGCGCGCTGCTTTTATGAAGTGTTGCAGTGGTCGTCGTCGATTATTGAGCTTCATGAATGTGAGCCAAGTTGAGTCATGGGAAGAATTTTACAGTTGGTTGCCCGTTTGCGCGTTAGCACCCGACTTTGGGGCCTGGCATAATCTGAGCCGTTGTTACCAGCCACAGCTGTCAATCTGATAATATTTCGGCTTTTCAAGCTTTCTCTCATAATTTGGCTCTTCTTCTTTGATTGAACTGGTCTTGTAAACTCTAAACGGCGGGCTTTACCTGAACTTGCACACCAAGGGTTGCACTCTAACAAATCGGCCCACACCACACAGCATACTCGGGGCGAGCCTGAAAAGCTATCACCCAAATCCCACTTAGACGCAGATCAACATCAGCATCAAAACACCGCAAATTTTGATCGCTACACAACTGTTGATTTTGTGTCGATTCCTACTTGTGCGGCTAGCTCTTCGACACATCTCCCGAGCATATTCCCGGATTTCCTCTGGTGGTTATCAACGAGGTGTCCCACCGAAGTCGACCTTGCAGACTTCGCGCATCTAGATTTTCGCTTACGGTGGAAACTTATTTCGTAAGAAGACAAACATATTTGCAAGCCTCAAAAGGTCACTTGGAGTATTTGAAACAACTCTGGGAGGCAACGAAACCAATGGAATAAAGCGGGGTTCTTTTCACCTAACTTCCAAGTACTTATCACATCGGTAAACATGCCTCGGTTTCCATCTCATCCCAGAGGGTTAATGTCATGCGCCAACGAATGAACCAGTCTTGGAGCACAATATCTCTATACATGCTAAAGACGGGGTTATTTCCCTCCCCATTGAACTAAAGTAAGAAGAAAAGCCGAATGATATTTTTTGTCTGTGTCCTGTGAGGCGGCTCAACACTACAAGTGGCAGCTTAAAGGGGAAAAGGGCCCCGTAACACAGGCGAGAAACGTTGGACTGCAAAGTTTATGGGTTCCGTGTTTGCAATGTCGCCCCTGAATTAAACAGGCCACCAGCTTGAGATTCGCCTGAAAGTCTCAATTTGCCCCTGAGACGACTTGACAACTTGAAAGTCTCCCAAGCAAAGCGAAAAGGAGAAGATGTAAATTCTGATTGATCAACAGACAACTGAAAGTGACGAATACCAAAAGATCAAGTTCAGCTGGGGACAGTTGAAGCCAGTTGAAGCAGCGGTCATCGGCTCCGGGCACGGGCCGGTCTGACTGGAACCCGGGGACTTCCACACGCTAAAATTGCCGCTTGACCAACCACGGCAGGCGAGCATGGGGAATGGAGATAAGGCAAACCCGTATCACCCTGGCCGATAAGGCATCCCAGGTGAGCCGACTGCCGAAGGGAGCAGCTGAGGTGCCAGTTCCACCGTTTTGTGCCACCGCAAGCCCCTCAGCTGTGAACTATAACTGCTCTACATAAGACAGAAACCGATCCATCGGCCCATCCGTCATTTGCAAAACTGCTGCGCGGTCCAAGAACGAAGCTCCAACTCGCGAGACACAGCGACGCAGTTTCGAGTGAGGAATCGACCTGCGAACTCACAACCCACCCGACGTTTCAGCTCGAGTAGTCACCACACCGTCCGAGAAAGTGACGAAAGCCTTGCACCTTTTTTCTGCGCAAGCCCTCTAGGCTGACAGCTCACCGCGCAGCCTTCTGTTCTAGCTAGAGTGTGTTTTCGCTCTCTTCTCTCTCTACTTCTTCCATCCGTTATATATCGTCGCCGATTTTCCCGTCTGCGGTCTCATTGTCCAACACACGACGAGGCCCCACCGCCACACGACCTCGACCCGCGTCTTCCGACCCACAAGACGGCCGGCTCCCAATGTGCAGCCATGGCGACCCCTAATGGTGGAGGCCAGGCCAGCCAGGCACATATCGATGTGCCCAGCGACTCCGAGTCTGGCAGCTCCTATGCTGGTAGCGGCAGCTCAGGCCCGCGCAGCGCAGTCTGTCGATTCCGAACCACGCAGTTTCACGACCAAGAGTGCTCGCGCTACTTCGACTGTCCCTCGCACGTTGTTGAGAGGGCACTATCGGACGACAGAGGTGATGGCGAGAGTGACGACATAGCCCACAGCGGAGATGAGAACGAGAGGCAGGAAGCCGTGGGAATACAAGATGTTGCACCTCACGCAGAGGCGGGCGCCCCATCCCCGCCAAGCGTAGACAGGGGCAATCAGGAACAGCAACCCTCACCTACCACAACTCCCTTGCCGGAATCTCCACTGGCCGGTGATGCCGAGCCGCCTCTTCTCGTTACAGGGAGCAGTAATACGGCGATAGACGGCAGCCCAGCCGCCACACCACCGGCGGAGGAGGAATCCAGCCCTATTCAGGAAGAATCGCCAGTCGGAAGCGCCGAGAACCCGATCATTGTTATTGATGACCCAGCGGAGCACGACCAAGGGCAAGAACCGCACAGCGCTAGTCAGAGCGAGCACGATAGTAGGAGCGTGAATAATGGAGCGCCGTCACTGCCCCCCTTGGATTTTGCATCGCCAATCACTCCCTTTGCAAGGGAACTCGAACCGGGACCAAGGGCTACTCAACGCATCCTTTCCGACCAAAACGCACTATATAGAGCGCAGTTGAGTCCCACGCAGGAAAATCAACACCCACCTTTACCAACACGCGGCGGTCCTGCGTCTGCGGACCTGGTGTTGCCCCGATGGCAGCCAGACGCAGAAATGACATATTGCCCCATTTGCCATGCTCAGTTCAATATTTTTGTTAGGAAGCATCACTGCAGGTATGTTTTCCGGCTTGTCTTGGAGCTGGTACGCTGTACTCACAATCACATAGAAAATGCGGGCGTGTCGTCTGTAACGCATGTTCGCCACATCGCATCACGATTCCATACCAGTACATTGTGCAACCGCCTGGTACTCCCCGGATCTTGGCCCCAAGGTATCCAAGTTCCATGTTGATCGGCGATGGAGGGTACTTGGACTTTGGGATCATTGGCGGCGGAGAGAGAGTTAGGCTCTGCAATCCTTGTGTCCCAGACCCAAACATCACTCCTCCACAGACCCAAGGAACGCACTCGAGATCCCACAGCAGTCTGCTTCAATCTGCTCAGCCCGAAACCACTACTCTGTTCACCAACAGATGGAGCTCCTATTTCGGTGCAGCGCCTGCTAGTGATGCTCATGTAAGGAGCAGGAGTGTCACAATGGTACGCACCTCCTTCACTCGCACATATGACATCAGATCTAATCAAACCTGGTATAGCAATCCGGCATTCCGCCGTCATCTCGGGCCCCTGGTAATCTTGCCCAGCACCCGCAGTCCACAGAAGACCGCATCCTCTCCGGTACACCCCCGGCCTACTACCGCCCAGGCGGATCTTCTCAGCGTCACCACCCGTACACAGGCACGGCGACTAGGTACCGCTCGTTGCTCGATACGGGCTCCTCGTCGTCTGCTGCGGGTTCTTCTTCGGGTGTCAACCGCCGACTACCACCTCTTCCTGCGCCTGCGCCGCAAATTGCCGAGGAGGACGAATGTCCCGTGTGCCACCGGGAGCTCCCTCCGCGGACCCTTCCTAACTTTGAGGCACTTCGCGAGGCGCATATCACTATCTGCATCACATCGCACAGCACGTACAGTGGGGGTGTCCCGTCGACGAGCACAGACCCGAACGCCGGCGGCACCGGTACTGGTCCGCCGCTGCCGCCCATGCCGCCGCGACGGACGGGCATGTTCCCGTATACGGCGACGGAGAAGGACTGTGTTGACTCGGCCGAGTGCACCATCTGCCTGGAGGAGTTTGAGGTGGGGGTGCCCATGGCTAGGCTCGAGTGCCTGTGCCGGTTCCACAGGATGTGCATCAGCGCTTGGTGGGAGAGGCATCCGGGGAGGTGTCCGATGCATCAGCATGACAGTTTTGGTTACTAGCCTGGTATGAAGTCGGCGGCACTTCACCTATCCCCAAGGATATGAGCGTTTGGCTTTCTGTAGCGTTGACTGGGTTGGGAGTTGAGTTTGGCATGCCACGTTAATCTTGATGCTGGGCATTGTTTGCATGGGTCTTGGTCAGCCAGTGGAGCTTATGCTTCTTTCATGTGTCACGGTGGGAATAATTGTAGTGTCGAAGACGAGCATAAGATACCAATTCCAATCAATCCAACAAGCGTATTACTATTTGATGCTTGCGCCAGATGCACACCTATCTTTGCCCCTGAAAAGTATGCCCAAAGTCGTGAGACTAGTTTTGTTGATTTGTCTCGGAAGAGACTAAACGCCTGCCATGCAATGTAGCTACTGAATGAAACTGTGCCTTTTCCTTTTTGAAAGTTCCAGGGGTATATCTGCTGTGTAAGTCGCGCGCGGCCGAATCAAGCCACTGACGGGACGCCCAGCGCCTCGGGGCCAAACGACATGGGGAGGAGCTGTCCCGCACGGGGGCATTAGCACCACGGCCCCCCTTCATCCGAAGCAACTATTTTGGGTGAGAGAGTAACTCACCTCCTCGAGCCTCATGACCGAGTACCCGCCGCTCCCGTCAAACATGACGACGGGCATGCTGAGCTCGCAGAACTCGCGGATGCACTGCCGGCACATGCCGCACGGACTCGCCGGCGGCGAGATGTCGGTCGCCACCGCCACCGCCTTGAAACCCCGGTGCCCCGACGTGATGGCCCGCCCGAACGCCACGCGCTCCGCGCACGTGGTTACCGGATACGACGCGTTCTCGACGTTGGCCCCCGGGATGTACTCGCCGCCGGCCGTCAGCAGCACGCAGCCGACGTGGAAGTGCGAGTACGGGCAGTAGGCCGTCGCCTTGGCGGCCACGGCGCGCGCGTGCAGCTGGGCGAACTCGGCGGGGGTTAGGTTGTAGAGGGCGCAGGTGGCGGCGATGGAGGTTGGGGAGGTGGTCGAGTGGATTTCGGGGGCGGGCATTTTGGAGGGTTTGTGGGTGTGGGGTTGTGGGGTTGTGGTTGTGGGGTTGTTGTTTGCTGGTGAGATGGGAGGGGAAGGAATGGTTTGTTTTCAAGGGGATGGGTCTTTTATGCACGGTCCAAAAGTTACACGGCTGGAAGTTCACTTAGGGAAGGTGAGGCCTACAAAGTCTCTTCGTTCCACGGCCGGGATGGGAGCGAGATGCGGAAGCTGTTTGCGGCCGCCCCGACTGAGGGAGCTTCCAGATTCATATAAAGCTGCGATTGAAAAGCTACCCCGCCACCCCGCAGTCCCGCCTTATCTTATCGACCCCTATCGCTAAGCTTATTGTCGGCACAGCAGCGATGAGGTCACTGCTCATCACCTGGTGGACGGTCATGGGAACATGGCTCTTGTTGCGGTCAGCTTGCGGGTCCAATGCGAGCGCATCCAATTGGCAAGGAAATACGACGGGGAAGGGGTGAGACTCACGACGACGACGCCCCGCCGTCCACGACCAAGTTCGCCCCATTCACATACGACGAGAAACCACTCGCCAAGAATCCCGCGACCCGGGCGATCTCCTGCGGGCTCCCCATCCCCATCCCCTCCCCAACCCCCCCCATCCCAATACAATTCACCCTCACCCCGGTGCCCCTCAACGCGCCGGTCCCAGCCCGGACCACGCCCAGCGCCGCGTGCGCCGCGACCGTCTGCGCCGGCCCGCCCCGCCCGGCCACCACCACCACGCTGCCGTACACCTGGCCCTTGGGCGCCGCGTTGGGGTAGTTGAGCTTGGCCGCCGTCAGCAGCTTGCCCATGGCGGGCGGGGCGTGCCGGAGCGCGAAGAAGGGCGCGAGCGCGTGCGCCTGCAGACACGCCGTCAGGTCGTCGGCGGTGGGGGACGGGACGGTGGAGGGGGGCGGGGCGCAAATCCACACGTCGAGGCGGCCAAAGGCGGCCAGGACCTCGTCGATGAGGGTCAGGGTTTCGTCCTCAGCGGTGACGTTGAAGGGGTAGGGGATTATGTTGGTGTTGGGGTGGCTGGTGGAGAGACTGGTTACTAGGGGGAGGTAGGTTGACGGTGTTGTTGCTGCGTCGCAGGCTGGCGGGGTGTTAGGTTGGGGGGAGTTGAGAGGAGGGGGGGGGGGGGGGGGGGGACGGACCATATATTGAGGCTGCGCCGTGGGCTGACGGTGATGTTAGTTTTGCCATTGACATGGTTTTCAGTGGTTGAGATCTCACCAGCAAGCTCCTTGATGATAGCCTGTCCGACTGGCTGCGAAGCTCCCGTCACGACACAGACGAACCCATACTGAATTCACTCGTCAGCTGATATATCGCAGCGGCTTACACAAGCATCACAGACCAGCTTGCCGTCCGAGCGGTACGGACTAAAGTCCTCGGTGGTATCCATGACTACAACCTTCCGTTTACCGATATATATACTGAGAGGGAAGTTGAGCGATATTCAATGACAGGACAAGAAGTGGTTTATCCTTATTTAACGCTGCAAACCATATGCCTACCTGCCAAAAAACCAAGTTTTTTTCCTTGCCTGTAATAGGGCGGGCACCCATAGGAACGATATTTGTTCTAGACCATGGCCGCCGATCTGCGCCGGAGATGCAGGAATCATACTCTGTCCAGCTCCAGCTGGCTCCAAACAGCCTTTTTCCGAGGCGTGCCGTGGTGAAAGCTGGTTGAGAGGGGGGGCTGCTGCGAGATAAGGAGATAAGAACCAAACCACTGCCAACTATATACTGCTCTGGACTAGTCTACTTGTAGTCAGGTAGTCGGTCCTACTGACCTAATCTGAATTTATATGGGGGTGATCGCCTAATACTACTGTGACCAAGTTGACGAACGGAATATGGAATGGCATCACTGGTTTAGTATCCATACCTGATCACTACCCATTTGATCTTTACACAGTAATTCCGTCAAAGTCACAACCGACGGAAAATACGATGAACCAATAAATTCCCTAACCACTATCGGCCCCATCTGCCTCCTCAAGACCAGTAGCCATGACGAACCCGGCCTCGAAATTATATACCGCATCCAACCCCCAACACCGAATTAAACGCCCCATCGCAGGGACAGACTATTCCCTCCTTGCCGCCCTAATAAATGCACATAAAACATTCCAAGGACAAATAAACCTCTAGCGCTCTTTTCCGCCTGGTATGCCCGACCAAAATGACGCCGGGAAAAGCAAAACAAAGCCAAAGCATGCTGCACCACCAACCATGACCACCTAGTCATAGTTGTTCTCGTCATCAGTGGCCGTATCCTCTTGGATACTCTGACCATCAGCCTCCTCGTCCTCATCGTCGTCCTCGTCATCTTCCTCCACCTCCTCACCCTTGTTGAGGATGGTCAGATGCTGCCACGAGATGTAGTTATTGGACAGATCGAGCCAGCGCTTGGCAACCGGCAGCTGGAAGGGATCGAACGGAAAGCAAGTCTCGAGATGCGTCCACTTCTCATTGTCAGACTCGAACCCCGTGTCCCGGAGAGCGCCGCCTGTGGCATAGCTGCCCGTGAAGAACTGAGACAGTTGGATGTTCTTGTTCTTTTCGATCTGCGGGTAGCTGTCTCCCTGTAAGCGATGGATCAGGCAAAACTTCCTGAGTCAGAGAAACATACATGTAAATCAGCCGAAGGTGGTGAGACAGTCTCGCAAATTCGTCCACGATAAATGGTGAGCAGCACTTTAGTGGATTGAGTTTGCTGCTGATGTTGGCTTGTAGTCGTGCCTTCAGTCCCGCCATCCAGGGAAGATCTTGACCGATAAAAGACGCCGGATCATCCCAATCCAGAGTAGGAGGGCATAGCTCGCGATCAATCAGGTCTCGCCATCGGAAGCAGAAGATCTTGATGTCACATGTTAGTATTTCATCCTGCGCACGCTGTGCTGTGGAGGGAGAGGGGGACTGCCGAGCCAACAGGCTCCTTGAAGGACATACATAAAGTAACCCTTGAAAGTATGCACTGCATATGGTTAGCAACCTCATATTTATGATCGATTTAGGATCATCGACCTACTAATACTGTCCGTATTTTCGCACATCTGGACCACGGCAGCTGGTGTGAGTGGCCCGGAAGTGGTCGATATAGTCCAAAAATGTTTGTGCAATCTTTTGCACCTGCTCACTCTCAACTTTTGCTCCTCTTGCAGTAAAGCTCGCCTGTGCTACGTGTTAAAAAAGAGGCCTAAACGAAGAGCGAGAGTCTACTAACCAAGTAAGAAACTGCTGCCTGTTTGACAACGGGTGGCCTCGTAGACTCAAATCTGTAGTGAGTTAGCACTAGTCCAACAAAGAAACACTATGGTTTGGCTTACGCAATGTTGAACAGTGTGCCAATAAAGAGCTCCACGAGCTGCGGAGACTTCAGAGCGAAGTTGAAAACTAAATACTGGGTATGGCGGGATTTGAGATGCTGCATCCCAAGTCAGCATTCACACCTCAATCACCCCAAAAGCTGAGATACATACCGGTAGAATGACATTCGAGAAGTCGCTCAGCAGATCCTGGAACGCCTCAACCGCCTCCGGGCTGTCAGGGTCCTCGAAGATGGGGTCATAAATGGAGAAAAGCAAGTCGAGAATTGCATCCATCGTCTCCAGCTTGCTCTTGAACAGGAGGACGCGCCTCGTTTTCTCATCGCTGTCCTCCTCGTCGCTCATCACCGAGTCGTTGTCGCTATCGTCATCGTCGTCTTCGCCCTTAGCGTCCGAAGCTTCGAGAAGGCGCATAACGGCGGCCGTCGTCTCGTCGTCATCATTCTCCAGGTCAAGCGTCATCTCCACATCGAGCTTGACGAGCCGTGAGAGAATCAGCTCCATGATGTCGCGGTCGAGCTCAGGCCTCTCCGCTTTGAGTCGTAAGAGGTGGTCGATGTACTGCATATGCGCCGCCTTGGAGTCCTGGGAGTAGGGGAACTTGGCGTCGACCAGCTTCAGAATAATCTGCTTTCCGGCTGGGAATAGCTCGAGGAGATACCTCAGCCCAAGATGCAGCCGCTGCTTCCTCTGCTCAGCCGTAACCGGCTCAAACCCCGACACACTCGACGCAGACCCTCGGATCTCGCCAAACTTGTCCACCATCATCGAAAGCACCTGCGCAAAGTAACTCCCCTGCACCGACGAAAGCGCGGCCAGCAGCTGGATATACGCGCGAGAAGTTCTCGTCACGCTCCAGCCACGCGCACTTTAGCACGCTCCTGATCAATCCCGAGCACGACTTGCCTAGCAGCGGGGCCTGGCTGGTCAGCGCCATGACATAAATCAACAGGTCCTGCGGCCTCGAATCATTCTGCTGCTCCTCCTCCTCATTCCCAAGTGAGCGCCTGCGCCGCGGGGCGGGCGCAAAGATATCCTTCAGGCTATCGTAGTCCTCATCGTCGCCGCGGCTGTGGCTCTCGAGGGCCTGCTTCACCTCGCGCTTGGCGTCCTCGAGCGTCTTGCTGCCGACCTCCTTGACGATGTTGAGGTTCTCACTGAACATGACCGTCTTGCGCTTCTTGGTCGGGCTGCTGGGCAGGAGCTGCGACAAGTCCGTGATGTCGTTCTTGTTGTTGTCGTCATCGTCGGTGCGGCGCTTGCCCAGGACCGAGGAGGGCGGCTTTCGCAGGATCGGCCGGATGGTCGAGGGCGGCGGCAGCTTGGGCTGCTTCTGCGAGAGAGGCGTGACGGCCGCCATTGTAGGCACGTAGGGGGGCGGCGCCGAGGCTGGGTCGGTCAATCTAGAGTTTACAGCCTGTTCGGTCGTTCGGTCGGTTGGGCGGAGATGGGATCGCCAGACTGAAGTCGCCGGGGAGCAAGGTCAGGCACAGGTGGGGTGTATTTTGTGGCGAGGCAGATTTGCGGAGGCTATTCGGCCGGACATAATTGTCGCCCTTGTTAAGTGCCGTCGACGGAAGACAATCGAGGGTTCTGGGGGTCGGCAGCCTCTGAACACTCGCTTCCTGGTCCTTCTAACACCTTATCAGAGCGAAAAAAAAAAGTTGACCTGAATTTCGTTGAGAAAATCGAGGGTCGTTTCTCCACTGGTGGCCCGTGCACATAGATAGGCACTGCTGAATTGGGAAGGCGGTCAGACACTGGCGGAGACTGTTTTGAAGCGCGTCTGTCTCAGTGAGTTTGACTGAGTGCTGATTGGTTCTGGATCTCTGGAAGCCCAACACTTGAATGTGACTCCATCTAAACAGCTAGATTATAGGGGAATCATAAATACGAATCTCGAGTTGTGGCAGAAGTGTTTGGCAAGTTGTGTTTCATTGCGGGCCGTATGAATAAGCTTACAATTTTTCGGCTCCCCAGCGATCTCTTATCCCAGCAGGGGAGGTCTTGAAGAGCAGGAACCCTTGACCATCAACAAACCATAACCCCACTAAAATAACCATACCTAAGGTATGCAGGTTACAAACTCAAGATACCTGCAAATCACCGAAATAGACACATGTATCGCACGATTGCATTTTCACCACCTAATATACCGCCGCACTGCACCGCCACCTCAGCCATCCAGCCAGCAAACAAAACCCAGTGCTGGTTGCCGAACCTATCGGACGCCGCCCAGGACCGCTCCCGGGCTGGACATCGAAAAAGGGGGTGATAGAACGCCGGGGGGAATGGGGAATCTACTACACAATAAACCAGAAAAAAACCACAATGACAGCCCATCCGTCCATACATCCCAACCAAGTATTGCTCAGGGCTTTCTTTTTCCCTACCCAGTTTCCCTCAATACCGTAAACCCGCATATACTCTTCGCCCGGCGGGCAAGAACTCCAGTCCTATAAATGAACCCGAGCCTCCCACAAAGCCTGAGCCCGTACTTATACACACTCGAAGAATAAAACGCTAGTCCAAGTTTGCAGAAAGCCAAGCAAAATAAAGCACACCAGCGACGGGACTAGTAGTCACCCGCCGCCCCATTGTGCCCGCCTTGGGCGCCATAGAGGGAGTACCCTCCTTGGCCATCCGCACCCTCTTGCTGGCCCCCAAGTTCACCCCCGGCAAAGGCCCCAGGGCCAGCGTTCGAGCCGCCAGGGGCATAGCCTCCTTGGCTACTGGGCCGGTTGCCTTGGTTCTCGCCCCTGTTAGACTGGGACTGCTGCTGTTTCTGTTAGTCAACTGTCTAGTAGAGACCGAGGCAATATATTAAAGAAACAAACACAGCGGAGGGAGGGCGCGAGATCGTGCCGGGTTCAAGATGAACTTACTTCTCGGTACTTGGAGAGATAGATTTTGAGTGCTTCGGCGTAGTTCTCAAACCCAAGGGACGTCATGGCAAAGAGTATATCCTCGCCATTGACTGTTTTCCGCTTCTCTTGATGGCACTTTTCCGAAGCTGGGTGTGATAGGTTAGTGCTTGTTGGCCACAAGAGCCACAAAGGATGCTTACCCTCACTAGTGATGAACGAGATAAACTCGCTCACGCACTCTTGCATGCATTCCTTCGCCTCCTTGGCGATCTTTGCATTTTCAGGGAGAGCATTCTTCATAATGCGGGCGACTGGTGCAAAGTTTCGTATGTTAGCATCAAAGGCATCGCAACGGTCGGCCTTGGAGGAGGAGACGCGAGGCGCTTCCGGGGATTTGGAGGGCGAATCGTGAGACATGGACTCGATGCGATGCGCGGCTGTCTTAGAGGCAGAACAGAAGCGACACCAGCCAAACAGGGTCTCGCCGCCATGCAAGCGCAGGCCTCAATGACAGAACACCATGACAAGCGCTCACGAATCATGGCGAGGAAGCAAAGAGAGACATGACATACCATTGGCTATGGGCAACCACCGGTCCTGCTCTTTTACCTCGAACTCATAGGCGAGCCCGCTCGAGTGTGGGTCCTGGGGATCGTTCATTTGTGCGTCGTCGTCGGGTGACGGTGCACCTTGTTCGACATCCTTTGGATTGGATTGGGGGGAGTCGGACATATTTGGCTACCTGCAGCGGCTGCTGGCTTCTTGTAAATTCCTTGGACTGTGCCAGCTCGCACAGCTGGGGGACAGAGTGGATGATGTGTCGTTGGACACGTTGCAGGGTGGTAGGGCTTGAGACTTTTTTCTTCTTTGGCGCCTTGGGAGCTGCAGAGAGCTGCGTCAAGCGTCAAGTGTACCTTTTTTGCGTGTCCCAGGATTATTCCCGAGCTTCTTACTGGCTTCCGTGCCCGACCTTCAGGCTGTAACGGGATGCCTGGGGCTGGCGCAACGTCAACGGGGGGTAAGGGGTGGCGATGGGCGAGACGGGAGGAGCCCGAGTCTGGGTCTGGCAGTGGGCAGCGCGGAGCCCGAAGGGAACCCTGATTTCTGACTGCGGCGGGAGGAGGGGGTTGGATGCGCAACTGCGGGTCCTACCAGGAGTGGGCTCTAGCGCTCTGTACTCTTTGCGTAGCTCTCCTGCGACTGCTTGCTGCTACGGCTTGCCGCTACTGCTTGCCGCTACGGCTGCCGCTGGTGCTTCTGCTTGCTGGATCGCCCTGCTGCTGCAGCATGTACTGTCGTCGTATACAGGCGGGGCCAGTGCTGGTCGAGTGCTGGTCCAGTCAGGGTGCGGGGATGCGATCTGGCTGCCAGCTGTGGGTAGTCCTGTAGGTATTCCGTGTCCCCGGGTTTCAACGACAGCTCCCCGTCGCCGTGCGTGTCTCTTGTCTCTGTGCGCGTTCGGGTCGCGGTTACACCAAACGGCGGTGCGATGGCAGTGGTTGGCTCAGGTTGGCTGGGTCGAGGCCGGCAGAGGACAAGTCGGCGCTGCGTCGCGATGCGATGGCAGTGGGGGAGCAGAGGGCCAGCAGATTGGCTGTGCTGTCTGTGTTGCCACGGCCGTGATTGCGTGCCTCGTAGGATGTGTCTATCTGCAGAGTCGCGTCAGAACGGGAAGCTCAGCGAGTGCGTTCCCTTGGCCGAGCAGGAGCCGTGGGAGGGGACATGGGAGCATGGCAGCATGGAGGCATGGGAGCCCAGACTGCGCGACGCGTGACGACGGCGCCCAGGGCATTCGCAGGCATTCGCGGAGCGCAAAGAGCAGAACGCAGAGCTGCGTCGTGCAGTCTCGCAGTCGGCTGCGGCCCAGGACAGGACCACCAAGACCAGCACCAGGACCATGCAATGAGGATGCAATGCGCGTGGCTACGTACCTACCGAGCTGCCAGTGACCGTCACTGACTGTAACAAACGGGACGGCTTCGTCGACTCCACGTTGGCCTAGCCGTCTGGAGCTGTCTGCCGTTTCTGGGTTTCCTAGTGGGTGTCTGAGTTGGCGAACCTAGTGGCAGGGCAGATGGATTGGCAGTCTGTCGTCTTGGGTCTGTGATGCATGGAAAACGCAAGAGGGCTGCAGGCGTGGGGTTGAGTGCTGTGTGGAAGAACTCGGGTGAAAAGAGATGCGGGAGAAGCGGGTCTTGTCCAAGCGCGCCCCGGTCAGCCTAGCACCATGACAACAAGCTCTATCGCCAAGAGGTAGCGAGCTGTTATCGATAAGTCGGGCGTTTGCCATCCCAGGTACTGTTTACACCGCCCTTGCAGCGCCTCACTATAATTTGCCCGCGCTCCCCTCTGCTCCAGCGTACTGTGTACCTAGATTGCCATCACCTCCAGCTGTTGCTCGTTTCCCTCTCGTCACGATCTTGAAACGCCATCTCGCGATGGACACTTTCTTTTGCCGAGCCGCAAGACGACGTCGCCTTCTCCCCAGCACACCCCGGTCTCCCCTTTCAGGATGTGACGGTGTGTGCTGTACCCTTCCGCAGTGCAGCCGACACACACAAAAAGCAGACGGGACGGCCTCACCCCCATCCCATGCCCACACAGGCAAGTATGGTGTGTATGTATGCACGCACGACAAGCTGCTGGAACCTGCCGTCCATGGCGGGGGAACTACATTAGAGAATCGGAACACCCGCCCTCCCCCATCTTCCCTTCCAAGAGACTACTGTGTATTCCTTGCTGTATTCCATGTACGCATCACCTCACGGAGCAGGGTCAGGTAGGCCAACTAAGTAGTGTGCGACCTTGCATACTCCCGGCCCGGGTCTTGCTGCTGCAACACAAACTGCCTCCCCGACTTACACTGCCTCCCCCCTCTTCCCTGCTTTTCCGTCAAGAGCGGTGAAAGAAAGTTGAACCGAGCCTGTCGACATTCTTCGGCACTTGCTCAATTATCCCTCGCTTGCGGATTTACTACGACCTACTACATTGCTGGCAAACAATATGTGACGGGAGTCTGGCCGGCCGCGGCGTGATGACCCACTCGGCAGCCTGTCACATAAAAAAAAATTGGTGGTGGTGGTTGTCGATCCAGTGCAACGGAACCAGTTGGGTGCAGTGTGGGTGGGTGAGGCGGCAGGTGATTCGACAATGGCTCGTTGCGAATAAACAACGCAGGCAGGAACAAGAAGGCTGACGGGAGCCTGATGGAGCCGTTTGGGCCCAAAGAGAGGCTGGGCTTTGTGAGGCCGGGACGAGACTCGTGATGACTGGCTGGCGCATCTCCGTCACGGCCCTGAGCATCAATTAAAGCACACCCCAGACACGAGGCTGCAGACCTGCAAGACCTGAACGACGGGTTGTGAGTAGTGGCCCGGCCTGGCTTTTTCTGTCCAATCGCAGAATTCACAGCCCTCTCCGCTCTTCAATTGGGGGGAAACGCGCACCAAGGCCGTGTCCCCGTTGGCTCCCCGCTGGATTCACCATTTTGCGGCGGAAGACGATCGGGCGCCATATCGGCCACTGGCTTGTCATCTGCCATCAGTCATCTTCCAACCCCTCACCTTGCGGCTCCTCCAACGAGAATTATCAGATCACAAAATCACCATGGTTGGCACATTCGGCCCGCAGTATACTTCACACATACTTCGTACTGGGATCAGGATCAGTACTTGGAATCGGCGGAATTATCTGATGCACCGGCTGAGTAGACATCGCCGTCCTTGCAGCACGCCCGGAGGGCCAAGCCAGCAGCCCCGCGTTCACACCTTTTCGTGCAAGCGGATGCCAGTCCAATCGAAGCCCAACCGGCTTTCCGACCTTCGGACTGCCGGTTGGGCACCGTGACGCCCTTTGCCGCTAGGCTGCAGCCTGGACAACATGACTTTGTACAACTCATCAACACACCCACTCTCGGATCCAAGTGTGTGGGTTTTGGTTTTTTTTTGGGCGTCATTAATCCCCTTGACAAAGCAGATCTGCCATTTCTCGTATCAGATGCTTGCTGTAGACACGGACTGGGGTCTCGGTGAACTCGACAAACCCCCCGTGTGTCGTCGCATCCCTCCTCGAGACCGTAGCCAGCAAACGTCATCACCACCAGTGGGCATGTCTATCGCTGTTCCCGCATCTCGTGATCCGCATACCTACGTCGACCACACCCACGGCGCAGACTGGGTGCGCACTGATGACATGGCACCCGCCCGGGCTTGGCCCCAAAGCCCTGTGGTGTGGGGGAATGTCCAAGGTGTGTGTGTTCATGACTGAACAACCTGGACATTGTTCTTCTTCTACGGAGGGGGTCAACTCGTGGAACTAGACAGAAGATAGAAGATGGAGAGGGGAGAGGGGAGAGGAAAGAGGGGGGAGGGAGGCTCTTTCGGCTTACCTTCCACTTCTCAAGGTCCTCTTGTTTGGTCTTGTACTGCTTGACCAGGTCGTCGAGGACCTTCTTCAGGCCCTCGGCATTGGTCTGCAGGGCGGGGACGATGTCCTTGACAGTCCTCTCCACCAAGACGCCGTTAATCATGCGGAAGCACTTACGGTCCTCCGGAAGGGGCCCCAAGGTTTCGAGCACGAGTCTGTTTGAGATGATCGTGATGAGCGGTGAGTCCCAGCAGCATGGAGTGAGTGGATGAAGCGGTGTGATGATAGCAGAGCCAAGCGCGCAGAAAGGGATCGCGCGGTCTGCTTAAAAAAGAATGACGCTTGCCGTCATGAAATCCCGAAATGCTGGTGCTTACTTGTGTTCCTCGGCCTCTTGTTCGACATCACCGATTTTCTGGGCAATCTGCTGTAGCGTGTTCTTGTAAGTGGTGTATTGCAGCTGGAGATCTATGGAAAAGTCAGATGTCCGCGGCCCTGCGACGCTGTCGGCGGCGGCTCACCTTGCTGTCTCTTCGCTGGCACTGCTTGCGAGGCCATGATGACCGGGTTCTAGACGAGTCCTGAGCTTGTCCTTGTCTGTGGCAGCGAGCAATATCAGATGAGATATGCTAGAATGAGAGATGGTAAAACGAGAGACCAGTCAGTGCCTTGAAATCGGGTCGTGCGCCCTTTGGCGGCCTAGAAGTGGTCATAGCTCCTAGTGCTGGGAAGCCAAACTTTGATGGGGTCAGGTCGGGCCTGAAAGTTCGTCGCGACGGATTTTGCCATTCGCCTCAGATTTGGAAACCTCGAACTTCCGCCCGGAGCAGAACCAGCACTCGCGAGCCCCTTAGCCGCCGTCAACAGCCAAGTGTGTTATCACAATGCATCCGCATTTGCACACCAAAGACAATGTCGGTAAGTCGGCCCTGTTTGGCCCCGGCCCTGCAGTGCGCATTCGCAGTGCGCATCGCATCTCCGTCATCCATCGGGCTGACAATCATTGCTCCCAGCATGCGAGGACGTGATGAACGCGCTCGAGGAGTGCCACGCTAGGGGGTTCATGTGGAAGGCTATCGGCATGTGCAACAATGCGAAGAAGGACCTCGTCCACTGCCTCCGACAAGAGCGCGTGAAGAGCCAGAGCTTCAACCGGAACAACGTCCAGGATAAGAAGGATGCCATACGGCAGAAGTGGAAGGAAATCGACGAGAACTCCTGAGCTCACCTCAGCGCTCTTCGCTACGGCTATGTGGCTACCACCCTTCACTCTACTCGAACCACAAATGCGCTTTACTCGCGAGAATAGCACTATCAGCTATGATCACACAATTACGCATCAGACACGAGGAGACATGAGGCATCATACGATACCCCCGGCGGCACTGTACGACAATTGTGTAGGTTAAAAACAAGGTGACTAGAAAAGAAGCAGGTCTGCAGCATTTTATCAACACGGCGTTTGGCGTGGGACATTGTAACATCTCCGTTTCGAGCACTTTTTTTTCTTGATATAGGCGTTCCACGTTCTCCCCCTCTACAGTGTGCGACGGAAGGCATCTCCAAAAGTGAGCAGGCCGAAGCTAGCGAGCAGCGAGAGGAAAATAGGCACGGGCTTCTTGAGCCGGATCGCTCGCGGAATCGACGAGCCGCCGAGCACGGCCGACGCAACGAGGGCTAGCTCGACACCGTACGGCTCGCCGCCCTGGATGCGGTAGGCTCCGAAGCCGTCTAGTTCCCAATTGGTAGTTAGCATCACGCTGTCTTTTTCCCCCCAAGTTGCAGAGGCCAGGACGGGCGACTCACAAAGGACACCAACGGCGACGCCAGCAATGATGCTCGGCTTGCTACCGGTCCGCAGGTAGCCAGCGATACCGCCCGATGCCGTCAAGGCGCCGAGGATGTATGCAGGAAGTTCTAGACCCTGTTCGGCTGTTAGCGGGAAGCTTCCAGCAGCTGCTCTCGAGATTACATACCATTTTGGCGTGGAATCGGTGTTTGGAGAGGTGTTGATGTTGTTCTTCTGACGTGCTGACCAGACAGCTCTCGGACCTCTTGGTGAAGGGGACCCAGAAGGCCAGCAAATGAGGAACCCCGAGCTCTAAGGTGAAGCACGGCATCAACCGAAGTGTGGGGTTGGCCAATCAGAGGGCTTCGTTAAGAGGTACACTTCTGTCTTGCCAAGGTTTGGAGCTTTTCGTGGTAACCTCTAACATTTCCAATATAATTCTCAGCACTGCACAATTTAGGGGCACCCCGATCTTGTGCGTTCTGAGTGGCATGAATCCCAGCCAGGATATTCGGACGATTATCCAGGTGGCTCTTTTGGAGTTTATGGAGTGCTCTTGGGAAAAGCTGTCCCCTTACCTACCTTACCTCCCACCTTGGTAGAGTTATTTGACTTGGCTCTGAAAGGCAGAGTCTTCGACAAAGCTCTCACCTGACAGGTCAACGGCGATTACAAGTCTACCATTTGTTTGGTGGGGATATGGCTCCCGATTCTGCCATCAAGATGATGGAATGTACCCCATTACCCAAATTCTCTCAGTCTGTTGTTTTTAATCAAGTAGCTACATCACCCAAGTGGGCAAATACGAAACCCAAACTGGCCTTCGGGCAACCTCACCTTAGGTGAACTGCTCTAGATCAACCTCATTTCCGTCAGAGAACGCATGCTTCGTGGATGAAGTCAACTTGAACCCTTCTTGAGGTCCGAGTCCGAGTTGTTTGTTTGATCCACATCGACAAAAGACTATTGAGGGAGTCGATCGTTTGGGATGTGTCACTGCCAGCTAGAAGTCCGTCGATGCTATAGCAGTGGTACGCCGGGTATAGCGTTGCCACGGGGGGGGTTTTTTCTCATTTGGTCATATCCTATGATGAAGGAGTACTTGACCCACACCCAGCTTCACCAACTTCCCGAAAAGAATGCTAGATTTCCGGGTCGACACCCGAGACTCGAGATGTGGATTATTTGTTGACGGAGGCAGAGCTGCCGTCACAGGTGCGAATAGATAGCGGTGGTAGGCGTCTTCTTTGGAGTAGAGACGGCCTCTCTGTTTCGAGTCTTGACAGAGTCTCCTTGAGCTCTCGTATGCAGTCCGTATTATTCCTATGTGCCTGGAGAGCCTCGGCTGCTTTGTCGGGGACGAAGTATATTTCCCGAAGTAGGTCACTGTACAAAGTGTTGGTTTGGCTCCCATGCGAGGTACGGGAGAACTCACTTGCTCAAGCAGAAGGTGTTGGCGTCCCCGTGAGGGAATACTTTGTCTCACACTCTGCAGATCTCCGAGGCGACATCGTCCGTGTATGGGTCCATCTCTGGGTGGTTTCTTGAGGAGTTTTCCATGATGACCAATGGTAGGGTGTACGTTGCTGGCGGTTGTCTGGGCAGATCTGGGTATCTTGGGAGACTATGGCATGAGAACTGTCAACAAGATCTGTAGTTCCCCAGAGGGCAGCATGATATATGTACTCCAAGGGGAGTGGTGGCAGAGCAGGATGTGAGTCTCAGCAAGCGGGAGGCAATGTAAACGATCTAGGGCAGACCAAGAGAGAAGCAACTTGAAACAGATGGATAACACGGAAATGGGAAGTTTCTCTCTTTGCAAGACTGTGGAACAGCACAGCTTTAGATATTTTGAGTGGAAACTTATTCCATCGCTTGGTTGCAAGACAAATACACAGAGGTTACTTGCTCATGGATGAGGCCCCGAGTTGGAAAGCAGGCACACACCGTGACAGCAAAACCAATCCAAGTCATGAGTAATCCGAGAAGCATCACCGGGCAGTCGTGTTTAGACTATGTAACTAAAAGTTAAAAAGAACTTTGCTTTTCAACGCCACACCCGACATTGTTGAGATTCTTGATGGGTAGAGTCAGACCGACATGCCAGTAGAAGGTTTGTCAACAAGTTAATTCTGATCAACATAAACGGGCTTGTAGAATTATAAAAGGAAGGAAGAGCGCAGCTCTAATACATCACAACCTTCCCATTGCTCTGTCTTGCCCACACATTTTCCCTCAGGCAAAACTCGATCACTACACAATAGAGCGACAGTGCCGTGAAGATTTATCAAGACCAGGGCTAGAAACTCCATCCTGAACTGTGAGTCAAAAAGCCTCTTAAATACCCTTACCATCCTACCGAACCCCAAGATGGTGTTGGCAGGTGCCGCCAGGTAAGGTAGCCAGGTCCCACTGCCAGAGGCAGTCCCGCTGCGTGCCCTGTGCAGGAGCTACACAGCCCACCATCTTGTGCCACCGGTTTCTAGAGATCCTTCTTTTTCTCCTCCATCGCGCAATACACTGCACTTTTGCCACATCTTGTTTGCTTGTGACGCGCAACGGATTAACTTTTACCCTTGACCAAAGGTTGCCCAGGATGCCGCTACCAACCCACCGACGGGTTATTTCAGCGTCCCTGGATTACTTCCCAACCCGTCCTACTCATTGCCATCGCAGACGCCCTAGCGACGAACTCACAAGCATGCTACGTGCCATCAAAATGCCTGTATCACCTCCTGCCACTCTGCTTCCTACCATTTCTCTTCCCGCTACTCCTCCTGCCTTATCGCCCTCCCGAGTAACATACATTGGCGGGTTTGCCGATGCACTCGAGCCCCTCGGGCTAGCTTCAGGCTATTTCGACGAGGATGGTGACATGGGCAAAATCAAAATGTCGGTCGAAAACCACCAAGCCGCAACTCGCTACCTAAGAGACAGGTTCGGCGTAGACGAGTTCTACATCTGCGGAATATTTGCCGTTCTGCTATGTAACAACGATACCGCCATCAGGGAGGGACGCCTCCCAATCCTTATCGGTGGATTATCCGCACTATGGCGGGAGGAGCAGGATGGAGATTTTCCTCCAATATTAGGGGATCCTGCATATGGCGGTAGAATCACGGTCGACGAGTCACTGGTAACCATACCTGAGCGACTTAAGCCACCGAAAGACCAGACGATCGAGCAATTGGCAACATATATCTTCACAGACTGCGAGGCTATGACGTGGATCAATAGCTGCCTTATTGTCGAGCTGCCGAAGACAGATAGAGACGAATACTTAGACCGTCTCAACGACCTCCCAGGCCGTTTTACCAACGTACCATGGGCAATTCAATATCACAACGGCCAGCTAGCCCAACACGAGCAACGGAAGCGCGTGATCATACCGACGCCTCAACGCACAGAGGACGACAGAAACGCGGACGAAACCGACTACGTCAACCTAGACGGCAAGTTCTACCCAGGATCTATGCTCTATTCTATCGACGACTCGGATGATAGGGCCGTGTCCGAGGTTACCGCAGGTGTTCTTGTCCGCAAGGGGACCGAACGGCGACTCACTTGTGCATGGCATGCCTGGGCGCATATTTACGAGAAGAATAAGAACTTGCTCGGCGAGGACACAGATGAGGCAAAGCACGTTTTTAGAGTCATCCAGGGCACAAATCCCGGCACAAACGTCGGATATGTCAAGGAGAGGATCGGCAAGACAGACATCGCGCTGATCCAACTTCATGACGGAGTACGCTTTGAGAACACGTTTCTTGGCGGCAGTGTTTCTGCAAAGCGTTTTATTCACAGCGACAATGTCAATGATAATGACATTTTTTTGATCGACGGATTCACCACTGGAAAACAAGAGATTGCCACAGCCGGGACTCGATTCCCACTGTCAAGGCCCGACAGACTCGCCATCCTCCAAGGCAAGGGCAAAGACGACTCGGAGGACAACCTAAATCTCCTCCCCGAACCGAATGTCGCTTATATCACCAGAAGACAAGGAGTCAGCGCGACTCAAATGCCGAAGCTACGAAGAAAGCCTTTCATCCGCGATGGTGTCTGCGGAGCCGTTTGGCTAAGAATTTCGGTAGCCAAGTCGGGGGGGGGGAAGCAGGGCGATGACTCGATGATGGAAAAGGGGGAAGTGTTTGCAATGTGCCACTATGCAGACCTCACATCAAAGTATTCGCCAGACTCTGGATTGTATCTGATGCATGCAGATACATTTGATCCACTGATCAAAGAAAACTGGACCATCGTTCCTGTGGAAGGGGTGGCCGAAGAGCTAAATACACCACCTAACCCTCGTCCAACAACGGAGGAGTCACCATCGAAGAGGCTCCGGCCACGGTAGTAAAGTCTCGTCAGGCGCAACAGAGGAAGGGAAAATGACGTCAATGTCAAATGCTCTCGTCGGTGTGGCATAGGCCGGCAGCGGTACGCTTCATCATCGAGTTCATGGGGATGCCATCACCTTGGCTGCGATACACGCACGACCTTGAACAACAGCTCGGGGGGGCGTCTGTGTTTTCGTTTATGGCTGGCTGCTCGGGGGCGTCTGTGTTTTCATATATTTGGTTGCTGTGGACGGAGTTGAGAGCGTTGGTCGCAAAGAAGGGGAGACGTGCCGAATCCAGTCCGACCACACAATAGCACAGTACAGTTTCAGACAACGTGGTCGAGTGTCGTGTTTGCTGACCTGTAGTTGACTTTATGCATTGCCAGGTTCGGCCTCATGCAGGTGCGGCTGCACCCGTTGTGTCCGTTGGTGTGTGTGTGGAGCTGCAGACAGAAGTCGTTGGGGCTGTCGCGCTTGTCCGCTTGCCTGTGAGTGTGCATGTCCGTGGCTGCGTCTGCATGATTTGCCGCCCGTCGTTGAGAACCTTCTTCCTCATGACCTTCTCAACTCCGTCCATACTACGCGCGCGACTCGACGCGCCGATGAAAACGAGGAGAACTTGGGCTAGGCTGAAGGTATTCTGGATCGACCGACTCAATGGACCTCAAGTGGAGGTGCCGTGGCGGCGTTCCACATGACGGGCGGCACGTGGCCGCGACACCACAAGGGCGAAAGTGCGAGAGCTTGACGGAGCAGGTGAGGGACAGTGAACTCCCCGACAGCGAGCACTTGGGAGAGCGTGGCTGGGGGGAGGCATATAGGTGGGTGGAAGAAAGAGGGTCACTTGAGAAAGAAGAATCTGGGATGGGGGGATACGGGTGAATGGAGGGATGGATGGGAGAGGGAGAGGGAAAACTTGGCAGGGTGATTTTGGAGAGTGGGTGTTTTTGGAGAGTGGATGTTGGTGGACGTTGGTGGACGGAGTTGAGGAGGACCTGGGAGGATGGGTTGGGTCCGTCAAAAATGACACAGACATGAAAACGCCAACCCTGCCCCCAGCAAATGCGTCGCTTTAGAGGCAGGCCAGATCTTCGTCTTGTGTGCGCGAGAAGGAAATCCTACGGCCAGCTAGCAGCAGGGTTCAATCCCTTTGACAGGAAGTTGACTTTGTAAGACAGTTCACAGGGCGACTTCGTCTTTTCTGACTTGCATCGTCTTCGGGGGCACCCACTCCTACAACGCCACCCCTATAAAGGTTCACGATATCCACACATCACTTCGTTCAGCGCTAATACCGTCGTTATAGATCAAATCTAGGCCCTCAAAAACGTCAAATCCGATCCTTTTAAGCGATAATACGGCTGCGCGCCCGCAAGAGAGCCTGCAAGATCCCGATGCCAGAACGCAACCCCCGCGCGAGTGCCCGCGCCGCCTGCGAAGAGAGATATTGATGCTTCGATCCAAAGATGGCAGTGAGACGAACCTTGTCGCAGAGCCAGCCATAGGCGAGCGTGCATCTGCCACACCACAACAGCGGCTGTCGCGCAAAAGGGTGCTGCCTCTGGGGCATTGTTGGCCAGGGGTTTGGCAATCCAAATCATCACCACCGGAATCGGCATCGAGGCTGGGCTCCCGTTTGGTGGCCCGCCGTAGGATTGAGCGCCGAGGAGGGCTGATGTCGGACGGGTCCTGGCATCCTGCAGGGGTATTGCCTTCTTCCGCGGACTGTCCATCAGCCCCCGTAAGGTTATGTCTATCTTACAGAACGTCGTCGTCATCGGCAAGACGCGGATATCACCGCCGAGATCGACTGTGCGATCATAGGCGATACTCCTTGCAACGTATTTCCGGCGGCCACCCAGATAAGGAGAATCCCAATGTCGATAGGTCCGCCTACCGCCAGAAGTTCGACTCTGGCATTAACGATCAATTTCTTTGGGAGTACCGCGCCAAAGAAGGTACCGACTCGCTTTTCCCCTACGAGTGCCATATCATCGTCCTCGTCGCCATAATGATATATATCGGTGCCCAGATCAAATAAGACTACATTCAGTATCTCTCGCCTTTGAGCCTGCGAGAGCTTACGCTCATGAGGACACAAGGTCTCAGACCACCACACCCTCGAGGTCACATACCCCGGCGCCGCTAAACATTCGAGGGTTCCCAAGGGATCGACACATCCCTTGGAGCTTTAGCAGGAGACATAGATATAGGTCCTCGGCGTGCTTGAGCTTGGCTCCGTGTCAATATTATCATTTTGACATGGAGATGTAGCTCATCCCATCCGCCACCTAAGCCTCGAGCTCTTCGGCTCAGAAACGCTCTTCAGAGCTCAGGTCGCTTTCACACACGTCGAACCAGAAGCCAATTGTCCTATGAAAGCCACTCTGGTAGCTTCTTTACCTATCGCTCCCTCGTCGACATCAACGCTTAGGCGTTGGTTACGTTCGTCATCTCGCACCATCAAACCTACAACACATAGTCGTGGGTACGATTCATCATGCCGCCGAAGAAAGGCAAGGAAGCCGCCGTACCCGCAGCTCCGGCCCTACCTATGCTCGAAAGCTGCAACACAGCCCGCAGCTCCCGCACGTCACACATACCCGTACATATCCCGTCTTGTTATCGTTTTCTCGGGCTGTTCACTATTGGCTGCCGACGTACGTTGCTTTGATGGCCCTGCTGACCTTCGTCCAAGATACCAAAAAAAACCCCTTTTTTAAAAAGAAAAAGAGATGACGCGGTAAGTTCTTTATCCCTCCCGCTGCCATCTATTCCTACTAACCAGTCATCATAGTAACGGTACCACAAGTATGTTGACCTCGATTTACCAAACGCGCCAGCATGCTAATAACACACGATGAAGTTTACAACATCACCATCGGTGTGGGGGCCGGCGACGTGGCCTGGAATCACCAATTGCGTCACCAAAGGCCAGAACTGGTATGAGGAGCCGGAGTTTGCATGGCTCCAGTACTTCAATGATAATCCTCCGGCTATATGACCCTAGGGATAGCAGTGCCGCCCGGCTTCGCTTCCGCGGACCCCGAAGGGATGGTGGGTGTTGGCCATGTGTCGGCACCACGTGGCTGAGCGTCGTTCCCACCCCGAGCGCGGACCAGAGATCTGAAGATGTAGTCTGCCTTGAGCCTGGCAGATGGCCGGTTTCTGTAAGGCACAGCGTCCCAGGCACCGATATATCACCTTGCGGTCCGATCCTCCGATCCTCCGAGATACCCGATCGTCTGACCGTTACCGTGTCTTAGACGGGATGGCTGTAGGAAGCCACCCGCGCGGGTTCTTTACCTTGGTCGAGTGACCGAGGCTCTCGGGGTGGACATCCACTAGTAAGTGGCAGTAGCAAGAGCGAGATATGACCAGCTGTGCTACTCTGTGGGTGCGGTGCAGATCCGCACTACTAGGGATAGAGAGACGCGAGACTAGTCGGGGGTGGTTAAGGATTCGGGATAGGCGAGACGGGGTCGCTTCAAGCCTGGGAGCACGTCAACGAGGCGAAGGTGCTTCGATTGAACCGTGAAGGGCACTACGCAATCAGCCAAAAACTAAAGGAAAAGGTGGAATTTCACTCGGGCTTCTAGGTAGCTTCGCCCGAGTCAGGTCGGCGATGTGGTGGCACGACCGCCGATGTTCTCAGTGCGCGGGTGCTGGCATTGACGGGGACAAGAGACGGCGTGGCTTGCTGCCACCACCCCATCTCCTAGGTCCTGGGTCGAATGAGTCAAGTGGATCGAAGAAGCCGCGCTCAATCCTTTTTGCCCATGTAGACGGCCAGGCCTGAGGAAACGGGCCGGCTGCAGGCCCAGGGCCGTCCGAGAGAGGCACAGGTCCTTCTGTTGGTCTTTGAAACCAACAGCTCTCCAGCCTTCGTGCTGGGAAACCTGAGCGACCTCTGGCAATCGAGATCTAGAGATGCATTAATCATGACCCTTGACAGCCCTTTTACCACGTACCTCGCCCCGGCATGAAAGTCATCAGGCTTGGTGGGAATGTCACTTGACACCATGATGGGCGATTTTGGACAAGGGACGACATTTGGAATGGCACCTGGGGAAGGAGAAACAGCCCCCAAATTGTGCACAGACAATTTCTGGAAGCTTGAGCTGCCGCGATTTTGCACACTAACAAGCCACCACACTTAGCTCCCGCTCTCCTGTTATCTTTTTCAATGTCCAACGTGATACCGGCCATTTAGAAATATTGGACATCATATGAGCGAACGCTTTTGCCGCACACAAGTTCCCAGCAGCGGATATTCGTAAGGGCGAATTTCGATTGAACATCGATTGACCGAGCGGCCCATATCCACAGCCCCGAGATGGTGAAGGCTGTCGGCCTCAAGCACCGGCTGCCGTGTGCCGACCAGACGAAGGAGGCGGGCCAAATGGACGAGATGGATCTCAACCTGGGACTTCCCAGCTCGCGGCATTTTGAATCCTTCCGGTTGATCGAGAAGGGAATGAAGAGTGGCAGATGAGGAGGCACAGCACGCTGGCCGAAACACTTGACCAACAGCGTTAGACCAAACTGCGCGGCATGAAACTCAAGTGTCGCTGCTGGTGTACACCGCTTTTGTCATCAGACGATGTACGGACAGACACGATACAACTCACCTCACCATGGGGAGCGTGATGGAGCGTCATCGCCCGAAAACGCCTCGTTCTCATAGCACAATTGGCGATGCCATTGGATGCCAAGCAACATCGCGGGGGCTGTGGTAGTGCGCCTTACAGGGTCGAGAGTGCCTTGTGGACACCGGGGCTCTTTGGGGAACATGGATAAGGCATGGTCGCCAGAATGAGCCGCAGGTGTGCCCGCTCAACCGCTGCATGGGTATTTACTTGGACGAATCGACGCTGCTCCTGGTGCCTCCACCGCAGCATACAGCACTTGGAGCACATTTGGAGTCTGCCCAATGCTCAGGCGGGGGACAACTGGAATGCACCGCCTCACCTCAGAGTGCCACTGCGACACGCTCGCCAATCATGCACCGCGAAATTTGACGATACTGGCAAGACAGATAATGTTTTTCACTTCCCTGCCTCGAGCTCAGGGCTCCTAGGTAGACCCCTTTTGGATGCTGTGAACTTCCACGATGCCCACAATGTTAGGCATGGCCCCAAGCCCGTTAGGGTACGGCACAGCGATTATGCGATTACCCAAGCGGGTTGTGCCCTCGCCCTAGCAAACCGTACTTTCTGCTAAATTTCCATCTCGACAAGTGCGGGGAATTCCCATCGCGCTGGCCGGAACCCAGACAGGTGCGGTGTGGCTTCCTACCTGTGGAGAATACGCGCCCAGAGATTTTGTCGTTTTTCTGGCACCCCCAGGAAAGGCACTGGGACGAACTTGAGCGTCCTGAAGTTTCCCCAATGACGAAGGGCACGTTGCTGCAGGCGGTGGTTACCCCCACCATTCATCGATCAGTGACTGGAGAAAGGAAAAGGTGTGTGCTCTGGGCTGCCTCGCCTGCCTTCGCCTCGAAGTCCACCTTGTGTCCTGCTGCGGGGACGGGAGCTGCTTAGCGATCGGTCGCTGTGTGACACAATGCTCTCCAACTCCTAGCTCCCAGGTTCCTACAATTGCTCTATTTGCTCGAGCTTTTGCGCTCGCATTGCTGCTCCACCAGTGTACCTAAAGGCCGTTGGCTACGGTAGAAAACTACGCCTCCAACAACCTCATTCCACCTGCTACCTTATACCCGACCCGCGGTTGCTTCCATCCAAGCGTCCAGGCCAGGCTCGGAACCGCAGCCACCTCTGCGCCTCGCCCCCAATTTCCCGCGACATCCCCAGGCCCAGCTTCCTCGACTTGGCCGCACGAGTTAAAGATAATCCAGCCTTTTCACCCACAATTCCTCGATTCCAGCCGGCTCTTCTTGGGTCGTATTCCCACCGAAACTCACCCCTTGCGCGAGACGTATTGAACAGTAGTGATCGCAACGGGCGCCGATCTGTCGTCACCAAAAGCACCTGTCAAGCCGCGAACCGAGAGCTCTGAGTGGACACGCCGAGCTCGCCAACAAGTCGAGACGCACCTAGAGACCCCGCCACGCAGCCGCACCGTACCGCACCGTCTTTTCCCATCCCAGAACAGAAGACCATGACTGCCTGCCCACTCACACGCTGAGCCATCCGGGGAGTCGTGCGCGCACCTACTCCTCCTACCATATCCATGGGGCGCCCCCCCCTTGACTTAAAAGTCCTTTACACACACACGGAGCCACCTGGTTCCTTTGCGATCATGTCTTCGACTTACACGCTCTACCCGTCGTCCGTCGCCGACCCTACAGCCCGGCGAGACCGGATGAACGAACCCCGCAGCCTTCCGCCGCACGACAGCCAGCACGACATCCATCCCACCACACCCGGTGCCGGCACTCACCTGTCGGCCTTCTCTCCCCAGCTTCGCCTTCGGAGCAGCTCATCGTCACCCGCCCTCAACACACATACGCCTGCCGACTCCTCCACCCTCAGCATCAACTACCAATCTAGCGAGTTCAGCGAGTCCGAGGACCCGTTCTTTGGCGTCAACTTTGGTGCGCTCGACGGCGGGTCTCCTGCTTTCCTCGATGACCAGTATTCTCAGCTCACAGACGATGCGCAACTGATTGATCCCCTTAATACCATCGATTTTATTAACTCTGTTGAGCCGCCAGCACTGCAGAGGACATTTGACAGCACATCTCAGCTGCCTCAGGATGCCGGGTACCTTCCGCTAAGCCCCGATAAGACACCATCATTACATACCACCTCGCCCGGCGGCGAGAGGAAGGCAGACCGCGCCAGGTTCCCCCGACTATCTCACAACCCTGTTGCTGCTCAGCTCCCCAGTCTCACCACGCAGCCTTCCTTAGACAGCGAGCAGTCCGGATACCAGTTCACTCCAGAAACCAGCGACGACGGCCTCGCGCCCGCGGCAGCTATCATGTCTGCTCAAAGCCCCCGACTCACTATCTCGATGTGGGGAAGAGACGGCGCCTCAGTTCCGTACCCGCTGGACACGGATCACCACCAAGGGACATTCATTGACACCACGCAGAACGCCTCTGACTATCGGCGCCAGAGTCGTGATATTCCGGCTTCCTCCCGGCTTCGCGACGGCACGGGTCGCTGGATTCCGGATCAGACCACGGGTCAGAGTGGCTTGGATCCAGAAAACCGCCCTCCTACCGAAGTTCCAAGCGTGAACGAGCTTGCAGCTAAGCGGACGGTAGATGAGCGGAACCAAGAAGTTGACGATTGGGTTGCCAGACATGGAGCCCCATCTGCCGTGCTCGTACCCCCGGCTCAGTCCGGTTTCCCTATTCGAGAACAGCCTGCTCCGAAGCCCAGCGACATTGATGAAAACCTCCCCCATCGGGATATTGAAACTGGTGCGGAAACCGAAAACTACATGGTACCTGGTCAATTGTACTACACTGGGACTGGGGGCGAGTTCACGGAAGAGGATGTGGAGCTTATCAGGCAAAATCGGAACTGGGGCGATGCGCCCCTGTTCCCTAATATCTTGTTTTTCGACGACCCTTCAAAACACCACCAGCCAGTGAGCTCTCAAGCTGCCATCGAGAGGTTCAACAATATGTGCAAAGACAATGATTCGATCGTGTCAAGAGCAGCAACTTGGGGGACACGACGCCGCAGCTTGCCCAGCATTGCCGACGTTGAAGGGGTCATCAGTGGGAACTTTCTGAAGAAGCTCTCATTGAGCCGGGGAGACACTCGACGACCAAGCATCCTACAGGAACTTCGCACTCTCGTCAATAAGAAACCGAGCACTCCGGCCAACAAACGAGTCCGTGCTGACAATGATGAGGTGGGCTCTATTGGCACGAATTCCTCAGGAGACCAGAATCGCAGAGAGCCTAATCTTGCTCCGCCTACCCGCACGTCAAGTTGGAACAAGAAACAAGGTGTGCCGAGCATCAACACGGCGCTGTTTGCCATGGGGAACGGCATGGCCTCTATCGGCACAACCCATGCCCGTAGCGGTTCTGTCAGCGCCTCGGCGACACCCAAGAGCCCAAGCGGATTCTCGCTCAGCGTGAAAAAGCCCCTGAACCGGATCCGCAGCAAGTCAGACCTCACTAAAACTCAGACCTCCAGCCTCGCCGATATGTGGAGAAAAAATGGCGGCCCTCCGGTTGCATCTTTAGCCAATCACGCCTCGAGCGTTGCTGACGCTGACGATGACGACGATGACGACGACGAACTGTATGAAGACGCGGAAATGAAGACTGAAGCTAACAAAATATTCGACGATATCACGCCAAACTTTGAGGGCTTCAAGCAGCACATCCTGAAGCTGAACCCCATGCTCGTCACCACAAACACCTATCTAGTCGACCGTATAGCGCATCAGCAAAGTGTTCGTTACAAGAGTCTCCTCAACGCGAGGGTAAAGCATCTGCAGTGCACCGCGGCCAAGAACTGCTCGTGTGGCACCTTGTGTATCGCTCTTGGAGGCAGCGCAAATATCCTCGACTCGAAGAATGACCGTGGCATCGACCCCCTGTCTGCAAGATATGATGGCTCTGACGGAGACATTACGCCGCTAGAAGGTCCCGGGGTGATCAGTCAGGAGAGCTTCCCTCCGGATATTCCCATGCCCCCGGCAACCATTTTACCCGCGGAATTTGAATGCCAGCTGTGTTTCCAAGCCAAGAAGTTCCAGAAGCCGTCAGACTGGACCAAGCACGTACATGAGGACGTTCAACCCTTCACATGCACGTGGGATCGTTGCAGAGACCCGAAAATTTTCAAGAGAAAAGCGGATTGGGTGCGTCACGAAAACGAAGGTCATCGCCATCTCGAATGGTGGGACTGCGATGTCGAGGACTGTCGCCATGTGTGTTATCGTCGGGATAACTTCCTACAGCATCTCGTTCGTGAGCACAAGTACCTCGAGCCAAAGGTGAAGACCAAGGCCGCCATTAAGCGCGCTGGTGGAATGGACCCGACTTGGCAGAAGGTGGAACAGTGCCACCAAGAGACGGGCACCATGCCTCACGCCGAGTCCTGCCGGTTTTGCGGAAGGTCGTTCCCGACATGGAAGAAACTGACTGTCCATCTGGCAAAACACATGGAACAGATCAGCTTACCAGTCCTCAAGCTGGTAGCGCGAAAGGACCTCGAGGCCGACACTATCGTCAGCCCTGTTCAGGAACCCCCCCCTCGGACCTTCCCAGCCAGCTTCCCGAAATCTGAGCCTCAGTACGACCCGTCCCCGACTGTTGCCCAACCACCCATGAGTCGAGGCGGCAGCCACATCATGTACCCGACCACACCTCAGCAGCAGCAGCAGCAGCAGCAGCAGCAGCAGCAGCCGCAGCATGCGTTTATGTATCCCATCGTACATCCCAGCTACCAAGCATCCCTCTATGGCAACAATTTTGGCGACATGTCTCCAAGTATGGGTCAAAGCATAGGCCAAAACATTGTCCACAATATGGGACAAAACATGGGCCAGAACATGAGACAGAACATGGGGCAGGCACCGTTAAATATCCAGACACCTAACCATGCTGTCAGTCATGGGTTTACCAGTCTCAATATCCCAGCGTTTACTGGCGGCATGCCAGTGACGACGAGCAGCTACATGACAACGCCTCAATATATCTCGGTGACGCCGGACGTTGATCAGCAGTTTACCATGAACGCACTCGGGCTTCAGGACACCAACGTCAACGTGTATAGCAACAACATGATGGATCCGCATAGCGCCGGAGGCGATCAATATACGCCGCAGGGCTCCGTGTCGCCATATGCGCACTCACCGCATCAGCCACAGGGGCAGTTTTACGGCCAGCAGCCTGGGGCGGGCGGTTGATTCGGTGGTGATGTAGTCCTGAGTATTTCTTCTTCGCAGTTGAGAGGCGTTTGATACCCGATTTTCTAATCCAAAACTTGGTGGTTTGGTCGTTCAGTCGATCTGGTGGCAAAATTTGGCTTCCCGGAGACATTTATACCCACGTATTATACACTTACATTTTTTTTCTTCATATTTTCCCTTGCTTGGAGCTTCAATCGGTCGTTGATTTGGGATGGAATTGACCGGGCCGAGGGGTGCAAATAAACTCCCGCGGCGTTTTACGACTGTTCTTTCTTCCCTTTTTTTCGTTTTCTGACTGTTGCGCATGGGACTAAGATTTCACCTCCTCGTTTTCCTTCGTTCAGGCGTCGCGGAATTTTAGGAGGCTGTGAACTTGCTTTTTTCTGGGATGAGACGAATATATGAACTGAATATGGGGCAGCTGGAGTAGGAATGGGCGCTTGGGTTCACCATGGTTTCGAGATGGGGCTACCTACCTAACGAGGGGAAAGCTACACGACAAAGTAGGGGCTGAATAGAAATGATTGATTTTTTGTTTATTTGCTTGTTTCTGTGATGCCATCTAGTTTGATGGGTTATGGAGTATGGTTTTCTCCCCACCCAGCGGAGCAGAAAGCCGCCTCGTCTTGAGCTGGACTCCGCGCAGGTATCTCCATCAACAAACTCAACAAGCGTCAGTGGTTTAGTGGTAAAATCCATCGTTGCAGTTCGGTTCCCGATCTGTCTCGATGGGCCCCGCGTTCGATTCGCGGCCGACGCAAAGTATTGGTCTTTTGGAGGGGTTGTTGTTTGCTTTTTGCTTGTTTTGTGTTCCCTTGAAAATGACAAGGGGTATGAGCCGCCGCCTGAATGCATGACGATGTTGGGACGGCGACCCGGCTTGCCGGTTGTCGGTGTGGTTGGCAGGAATAGGCAGGGTTGGCGGGGCAGGGCTGGCGGGGCAGGGCTGGCGGGGCAGGGTTGGGCCTTGTTGAGAGTTCATGTTGTGATGGGGGGAGGTGGTGCGGTGATATGGTACACAGACTGATGTTGTGGAATTGTGAGACTGTGATGGGAGATCTTGAGGGGGTTACGGCAGCTTCGCTTGGGTGGGTTGGCATTTGTCAATTGTGAGGATGGGGAGGGGGGGATCTCTCGCTACGGATTTCTACATTGTTCATCTTGGGTAATTCGTGATGCTATCACGGCGAGCGGGACCCCGCCGGGTAGGAAAAGTCATGATAGCCAGGAATGAATGTGGAATGCACCTGGGCAGGCTATTGCGGGACGGACAGCCTGGTGTGTGTGTGTGTGTGTGTGTGTGAGGGGTTGGACAGAAGCTATATAGCCGATGTTTTTAATGTTAATGAAGGACTGCTATGAGAGGAGAGGGTTTGTTGGTAGCGGAGGCGAATCAGTCACTCGTGGTGGGAAGAGTGGGTTTTTGTGCATAACGCATGGCGGCCAGGCACGGGGCAATGGAGATCTCTTGACCCTTCGAACGGGATGGCAGGTATTGGGGAGGCGAGCAGTAAAGAATGAGAATTGGGCTGGTTGCGAGGTGATAGGGAGGGTTTGACGTGGTTGTTTTGGTGGTGAGATGGGAAATGAGTTGTGTAAGTGACGATGTGTATAAGTGGTTGACAAAAAGTTGACGTTGTCAGCAAGAGCAAAGGGATGGGAATTTTCGATGGCGGTTCGAGAAACAGCTTCGATAGATTGAGGGGAGGACGACTTCAGGGCGGGAGCCGAAAAAAGCACACGCTCCCGTGTAAGGTCCCGCCCTGCGACTGGGTCTTTGGCTCGCGCATGAACCTGACGCACTTTGTGCCTCGCGATCTCGACCGGGGGTCACATCCACTGGCCTGGTCCGAGATGTGTGCATGTGTGAACGCAGGGGAGGGGAGGTTTCCAAAACAAGAGCACAGAGCTAACGTGGTGTAAGTCGTAGGCTGGGCCCGTCATACTCTTCGCTGTCGCTAGTTGGTCATCGTGTTGATCTCGGAATCGGGATCGGAAATATGTGGGAAAGTGACACAGCAGATGCAAGTTGGAGGTTGGTTTTTTGGCCAGAGGTTGGTGTGCACGCAGAAATGACAGCTGTCTGATGTGCAAGAACCCCCACCTGTACGTTCGTCAGAGGAAAAGAAAACAAGACCAAGACATCGTGTCTTTGGCTTTTTTGCTGTTCTTCGAGTTTCATGTGGCAATGGACCGCCCAAGACTGATGTCCCCCGGTGGCGCCTTCGCTACGAGCTCTCTGAAAAGACGGCAGGGAGCCAATGAGAAGCCGCCAAGAGGAAATGGACCAGTGACAGAGCCGCCCAACCAGGCGGCCCCTCCCCCCCCCTTTTCCCACTACCGTTTCAGATGGCCTCTGTCGGGAGGGCTTTCCTTGGCCGACATGCAACCCCTCGTGGCCCGCTCAAGGCCCTTTTGCTGTGCTCGCTCTGGCTCGTCGCCGCGGTCGCCTCCCTCCCCTTGCATACCAGTGACCGACTGGCTTTGGAAGATCGCTGCAGCCCCTGCTTCTCGCGGGTTGCGCCACCGGCCGCCGTAGCACGCTGTCGTCGGTTCGCCAATTGGAGCGGGACACACTCGAATGCGGCCGCGAGTCGATTCGATGAGGCGCTGCGCGGCGAGGACTGCGAGGGAGCTGAGAGAGACTCTCTGGTGGCCCTTGGAATATTTCCTCGCCAGGGGAACCCCTCCCCGCGCACCCCCTCCGCCACGCGCTGCCACCGACTGACCGACTGGCATCGCCGTCACTGGCACTCTGGAACCCCATCGAGCCCCGTTTCAGATACCCGCTTGGGGGGTACCATTTTACCTTGTCGTGCCCTCTCTTTCTGCCCATCCTCTGCCTTTTCTAGTCACCCTTCTTTCGTTTCTCTTCGGGTGCCCTTTTCCTCAACAGCTCATCCTCGGAGTCGATCTCGAGATTCGTTGGTTGGGTGCTTTGAGTGAACGGCAACTTGTTGCCTTCTTTTCCGTTCGTTCCAGGTTGATCCTCGGCCGTGTTCTTTTTTCTTCATGATTTGATTATATTGACATTCGGCGCTTTGCCCCTCGTTCACGTTACCGACCGGTTTCGAAGACTATTTTCCATGTCTTGAAGACCAACTTACATATCGACGACTTTAAACAAAAACCAAACTCACAGGACCCATAAGGCAGTGATATCAGAAAGAGATAGGATAAACGCAGGTTTGGGACACGGGCCAAGTTAGCCCGGGGGAGGTCGATATTCACATCACTCTCCATCGACGGTTCCGGAACGACACACATTCGAGGGTGGGACGATATGGCGATACGAGGTTTTAAGGCTCGTCTTTTGGGCGCGTCGTTGGCCGGGTTAGTTTTGGTCGAGGGTGTTGTCAGCACGGACATCCTCCAAACCGATGGCTTCAGCACTTGCACCACAAACGGTACTCGGGCTGCCGTCTCGGTGCAGAGAGTTAAAATCAGCTACAACAACGACAACAAGACAGTCACATTCGATGTGGCAGGGACGAGTACTCAGGTACAAAATGTGACGGCGATGTTGAACGTCACGGCATACGGCCAGCAAATCTACTCCAACACATTCGATCCCTGCTCACTAGGGACCTTTGTGAAGCAGCTCTGTCCCGGTATGTTCTTGTTATGCTGCCCTTCAAGTCACCTACTTACACTCGGTAGTTCCCGTCGGGACATTTGCTGCCAAGGGGACACAAGCCATTCCTGCCCAGTTCGCAGATTTGGTTCCCGCAATAGCATTCCAGATCCCCGATATTGCAGCTATGGCTACTCTGCAGCTTATCTCTAAAGACACAGGCGTCAAGGTTGCATGCATTCAGTCTGCCGTGAACAACGGCAAAACAGCAAGTGTACCTGCAGTATCATATGTAGCTGCCGGCGTGGCCGGCGCGGCTTTGGTATTGACGGGTGTATCGGCAGCGGGTGCGGCCTTTGCCGGAGGCAGTGCTGCCATCGGCGGAAGCACCACAGCCGGTGGTATGGGAACCATCAGTCCAAGCTTTACCGAGGTCTTTGGGTGGTTTCAGGGCATGGCTATGAACGGTATGATGTCGGTCAACTACCCTCCCGTCTATCGGAGTTTCGCCAAGAACTTTGGCTTCTCGACGGGCCTGGTTCCTTGGAACCAGCTGCAAACGTCTATCGATAGCTTCCGCGCTGCTACCGGAGGCAATCTCACCCACATGAACGTGAGCTTTCTCAGAAATGCGACCCTAGTCTACGCGGATGGGTCGACAAGCACCATCAAGGTTCGGAGAGCCGTTGACGACTTTCTGGTCCTTGCTTCGCGACAAATCGAGACCAGCGTAAACGCCACGGCAGAACCTGGCGGCATGCAGTCTCCGGAGAGCATCCGCGTGGCTGTCTCGGGTATCCAGGCGTATGTGCAAGAGCTCAGCATCCCATCAGCGAACACATTCATGACGGTACTCCTGGTCGTCGCCATTGCTATTGCCGCTATCGCGGTTGGCATCCTGCTTGTCAAGGTTATTTTGGAGTTCTGGGCTCTGTTCGGCAGCTTTCCGAAGGCGTTGTCCGGCTTCCGCAAGCACTACTGGGGCTCCATCGGACGCGCGATTACTGCCCTGATTCTGCTGCTCTACGGCGTTTGGGTACTTTACTGCGTTTTCCAGTTCACCCAGGGCGATTCTTATGTTGCCAAGACCCTGGCTGGCGTCACACTCGCTCTGTTCACGGGCATCTTGGCTTTCTTCTCTTGGAAGATCTGGAGCACGGCGAACAGGCTGAAAAAGATGGAGGGCGATATCACCGGTCTCTACGAGGATAAGAGCATCTGGGTCAAGTACAGCCTGTTCTACGAGTCTTATCGCAAGGACTACTGGTGGATCTTTGTACCCACCATCGTCTACATGTTTGCCAAGGGCAGCTGTCTCGCCGCTGCTGATGGGCACGGTATGCTCCAAACCATCATCCAGCTGATCATTGAGGCCATCATGATGATCCTCCTCATCTGGAGCCGACCATACGAACGCAAGTCGAGCAACGTCATCAACATCGTCATCCAGGTCGTCCGTGTGCTGTCGGTGGTTTGCATCCTGGTCTTTGTCGAGCAGTTTGGCATTGCTCAAACCACCCAGACCGTAACGGGTGTGGTCCTCATCGCCGTGCAGTCGGCTCTGACGGGCATCTTGGCCATCCTCATTGCTTGGAACGCCATCTCGGCATGCTGCAAGGAGAACCCGCACCGCAAGCGCCGCAAGGAAATGGGTATGTTGTCTTCCATCGCTCACCACTCAGTTCATGATACTGATACCCTGACAGAGAAAACCCAACAACGGGATACACTTACCTCCCTCGGCGCGCGCAACTCGCTCCTCATCGACCGCACTCAGACGAGCTCGTCGACCGAGACAGCCGACTCCTTCTCGATCGGCAAGACGGGCTACGGCATCGATACCAAGTCGCCCGTGCCGCCTCTCCCGTCGACCTCGCCCGACCGCTACTCGGGAGGCAGCGACCCGGAGAAGGGGGCGGCAAACTTGAACCCCATGTTTGCAGCCCGCGCGGCCAACGCGAACGGAGCCGCGTACCGGCCCATCACGCCCGGGACACCGCTGGGGATGATGAGTGATAACTTGAGCAGGGAGAACTTGTTGTCCCGGCCGCCGACGGGGGATATGAGGCAGCCGACGTTGCCCGTTCTCGGCATGGGTGGTGGTGGGTTTGCGAATAGCGGAAGCTATGGTGGAGGGTATGGCGGAGGGTATGGCGCGGCACCACCGAGGCCGGCACCGCCGCAGTACGGCCAGGTTCGGGGCACTGGGTACGGAGGCGGACCCGGGTATGCGTTCCGGGGGCCATATCCTGGGCCTCCCCCGTCGTCGAGGGGGGGTTACTAAGTGATGGATGTGTATTTCTATTCTTCTTTCCGGGGCGGTTTTTGCACCTGCATATGCGCATGGGGCGATGCGATTCCCTATATATATATATCCAATTGTATGATGAAGGGGAGGGTTGGCACATAACAGGAGTTGTTGATTCGGGGTTTGGGTGGGGGGACTATCAGGGTTGTATTACGGGCATGGAGAGGAATCTGTGGGCAACCAAAAGGAGATGGGGGGATAGTTGGTGGGCGGATGTGTACCCAGTACATTAACTACATCGGTAATCCAGAACATACCTTATCAGTACAAATGATAACATATAAGCATTCAAGATCAATGTGGACTTTGTCTCCGGTTTCTGTAGTGCTCAGAGGACAGTGTGGGATTATGGATGTATACGGTGCACCTACTATCTCTGAGGCGTGAAAGAGAGGAAGGCACAGTGCGAGGGTGCTGGACAGCACGACCCAGTGACCCACTTCACCTCGCCCGATCAACCACACATCTCTTGTCCTTGTCCTTCATGGCAAGAACAACCACTTTATGCAGTCTACAACTTATTCAAGCACCGGGCGCTGTTACTATACCTCTATTCAATCTAAGCTGGGATTTTTACTTTTGTTGCTGTGACGTACCCGCACAAAACAGTGAATCTCTTCCTGAGGCCTGAGAAGAAAGAAAGCGTCGGGAATGGGCAGACTCGCTCGGTTTACATAAAGATTGGAATCCTTCCTCCCAACGGCCCGGTGTGCGACGGCGGGACTTACCCACTCGGGATCACACACCCTAAACCAGCTATGAGCGATCTCCAAAAACGGTGGGCCAAGGCAAAAATCAACGCCATGGCCGAGTTCAACGAGGTCGACGAGGAGGAAGAGAACCACCCCGCCCCAGCCCCCAGCCCCGGCCCCACCACCCTACCCGGCGGCTTCGCCGGCCACGGCACCTTCGCCTTCATGCCCGAGCTGCCCGAGAACCCACACCACGACGACGACTCGTCCTCAGCCTCCTCGTCCTCCGTCTCCTCCACCGGCACCGTGATCCCGTCCCCTGGCCGCGCCCTCTTCGCGCGCCCGCAGGGCGTCCCCGGCGGCAGCGGCCCCGGCGGCGGGCGCTCCCTGGACCCGATCCCGTGGACGACGTACTTTGAGCGCGACCTCTTCCTGCCCAGCGCGGCCGACCCAGGCGTCACGCACCACGCATACCTGACCTCCCCCGTCGACAACGGCCCCCTCTTCGTCATGCACCACGGCGCCGGCTCGTCGGGGCTCTCGTTCGCGCTCCTCTCGGCCGAGATCCGCAAGCGCCTGCCCAGCGCGGGGATCCTCTCCCCCGACGCGCGCGGCCACGGGGCGACGGAGACCGCCGCCGAGGACGCCGTCGACCTCAGCCTGCCGACGCTCGCGGCCGATCTCGCGGCCGTCGTTCGGCTCGCTGCGCGCGAGATGGGCTGGGACGGGCTGCCGCCTGTCATCCTGGTCGGGCACTCCCTCGGCGGCGCGGTGGTGACGGACGTGGCGATGAGCGGGGTGTTGGGGCCCGCGGTGCTGGGGTATGCGGTGCTGGACGTGGTCGAGGGGAGCGCCATGGACGCGCTGCAGAGCATGCAGACGTACCTGTCGACGAGGCCCGTCGGGTTCGCCACGTTGCGGGACGGGATTGATTGGCATGTCCGGTCGAGGACGGTCCGGAGCTCGGTGTCGGCGCGGACGAGTGTGCCGGGACTGTTGGTGGAGAGGGGGGGGGGGCCCAGGCCTTGGAGGTGGCGGACGGACTTGGAGGCGACGCAGCCGTTTTGGGAGGGCTGGTTTGTGGGGCTGAGTAAGAAGTTTCTCGGGGCCAAGGGCGGGAAGTTGTTGTTGCTAGCTGGGACGGATCGGTTGGATACCGAGTTGACGATTGGGCAGATGCAAGGTTGGTGGTTCATTTTTTTCGTGAGGCTGTCGCGGTAGCTTGAGTTTGTGCTTGCTGACACTATCACAGGGAAATATGCGCTGCAGGTCTTCCCTGAGGCTGGGCACTTTATTCACGAAGATCTGCCTGAGAAAACGGCCATTGCCCTCGTTGACTTCTACCGGAGGAATGACAGGAGCGCCTTGGTGTTGCCGCCCAAGGTGTCGGAGTTGTTGGCACAGGGGAAGAAGGTCTAGGGCGAAAAGGGGTTGGTTGTTTTGGTGTGGCGCTTTACGATGCAAAAAAGATACCAGCTTGTTATACAACAGGACCCGAGAAGTGAGGAGGGGTCCCGGCAGCTTGTTCCACGATGACTGCGTGTTTATCATCTACCCGCCCAGCGCCTCCATCTGCATGTTTATTGTACAATGCCCGTGGCTCTAACCCACCGACTCGTGGATATCATCGTGTAAAAGCCAGAACTACCTGTAATATGCCCATTTTCCCAGCGCAACGCCCATTTTTACCTCCATTTATATGCTGGCCGCCAGGGGTATTGGCGAGGGGAGGTATGTCTCCTTGATGCCTCTCAACCCTGCATCGCCATCCCGATCTCTTCGATGAGCTTGGGGTTGATCGGGTGTTCGTCGTATGGGATCGTCTTGCTGAGACCTAACGTCTTCTTGGCCATCTTCTTCTTGGTGGGAGACACCTCCTCCCCGCTCATCTTCCTCTTCTTCTCCGGCGCCTTCTTTTCTTGCGCCTTGCTCTCTAGCTGGTCAAGGCCCATCAGCGCGTCAACGGCCCTGGCCCTCCCCAGCAGCTCCTCGCCCAGCCCCAGCTTCTCAACCAGCTTCCCAATCAGCGGCGCGTAGCTCTTGCACGCCATGAGCTCCTGGAAGCCGGGCGTCTTGCCGGGGATCATCTGCTGGATCATGAACTTGGTGTTCCCCCACTTGTTCTCCACCTCGATCGCAAAGCGCAGGTACAGCGCGACCACCTCCTCCCACGGGGCGAGCTTCCCCCCGGCGGCGGCGAAACAGCTCGGGTTCTTCTCCGCTGCCGTCGCAATCATGGCCCCGTCCACCCCGTGCTCGGCCATCAACGCCTGCGCCTGCGTCCGCCCCGCCACATCCCCGTTCATGACGCACGCGACTCCGGCCTCGCGGCAAACGCCTGCCACCATGGCCAGCTGCCCGCGGATCGCCGGCTCGCGCGGCCTCATGGGCGTCGTGCGGCAGTGCACCGTCAGCCCGGTGATGCCGGTGCGGACCAGCCGGCGCACGAGGACCTCGGTCTGCTCCCTCGTCTCGAGCAGCCGGATCTTGACCGAGATGCCGATCCCCAGCTCGGCCGCCACCAGCGCCTCGAGGATCGCCACCAGCCTGTCAGGCGTCTGCAGCAGCGCCGCGCCCATCCCGCCGCTCGTCGAGAACGGCTTGGGACACCCCGCGTTCACGTCAATGCCCGCCACGTCCCCCGCCACCAGCCGCGCCGCCGCCACCGCCCGCGCCGGGTCTGCCGTCCCTAGCTGGAACACCAGCCGCCCCGCCTCGCGCGCCGGGTCTAGGCGGTAGATGACGTTCTCGGCCAGCGACGACGCTGGCTTGTTGTGGTTGTGGGAGGGCGCGCGCGTCCACTCGAGCATGCCCGTGCGCGGGTTCGTGCGCCGCGTAGTACCGATCAGCGCGCGGTCGACGGTTTCGGGGCCTAGCGGGGCGGAGGGGGGTTAGTGATGGTGGTGGGGGTGGAATGGATTGGGGGGGGGGGATAGTACCCCAGACGAGGTCGGCACCGTAGTGCAGGGCTAGCAACCGCGATGGGAGCTCGCCGGAGCGGACCATGGGTGCGAGGACCACTTTGCCGCGGTAGTCGACGCCGCGGGGTGGGATGAGGACGGTTGCGGATGCTGCGGTGGGCATTGTCGAGGTTGCCATTTTGGCGGCGGCGAGCTGATCAGAAGGTGTTGTCATGATGGCTCGTTGCACCAGGCGGTTGAACCATTGCATTTGTTTTGGTGGTGGGGGAGGAGTTGGAGGAAAGGGAAGTAGAGAGCGGGGAAAAAGAAAAAAAAAAGAGTGTATCCAATGTTTGGTCGCGGTCAAATGCTAAAGTGCCCAAAATGCCGTGCAGGCGACTAAAATTTGGTGTTGGGGCACGCGGGGCCGCAGTGGGGCCGCATCTGGCCGGGACAACCCTAACCCTGCTCACGGCATTTGACACCAGTATCATTGATAGAGAATATCACGAGGCACAGGGACGACTGATACAGACAAATACCACGGACTATCATCCAACAGCTTCCAATACATTATCGAGGCTAAATTCGCAAATTACCAAACACCTCCCAGGGGATCTCGTCTGGTTTCCGTGTTGTACACTAGCACGGTACCGGAGTTGATATCGCGAAGCCAACTGCTGACGTCTTCTGGCAGCGAGGGCGCGGCGTGGCCACCGCCGTCGAGTTTCAATAAAAATGCCCCTAGCATTCCTCTCTCCTCGACCAGCTTGTCCACTAGTCATCGAAGGGCACGCTTGCAGTTGTTGTCCTCCCCATTCGTGCCAAGGTTGAGACCGTGGATTAGGAGAGCCTGGAGACTGCGTGGGATAACATCGTGAAGGCGAAGGTTGCCCCGGATTTATCGACGTCGCTGGGGAAATTATTATCTGCGTGGACCCTCAGTATCGTGGGCTGCGTGAACCTCGCCCAAGCAAAGCTCCCGAGGTGTTTATGGTGGAATTTGAGGTGCTCAAGACTTGAGAAAATCTGACGGAATACCCTTTCCGTTATTTCGTCAGTGGTCGCTGGGTTTAAGTCCTGGCTAAATCCCTTCGTGATCGGCTGTGTGTATTTGATACAAAGGCGCCGCATACGGATCAAATGTTGGAGCGCAGGGCTTAGCGATGAAATGCCTATGCCCTTGACCGAGAGGTGCCCTAGATTGGTTGAGCCATCCGCTAGGCCCGAGTTCCACGAAGTCCAGCCATCGGCCAAGCCATCAGTCTCGTTGACTATTTTCAAGTATTCCAAACGGCGGTGGTTGAAGATCCCCCGATATCGGTTATACCATCCCGAAAAACTGTGGGCACTGCCCTTGAAGCGCAATATGCCTGTCGAGGTCAGAAACCATAGAAGACCCACCAATAGCTCAGGCCAAGTACTCACAAGATAGTAGTCGCGGGAGGTCGTTTCCCGACACATCACGGAAGTCGTCGAAGAGCCACCAACCCGAATACAGTTCCAATAATTCCAATTCTGGAAGATTGCGCAGAGGACTGGGGCCCATAAACGTGATGGAATCGTATTTTGCATCGAAATTGGCACGCTATATCCGAACTCCCAATGGACGGTATCTGACAGCCTCAGCTGACAGTACATCAAAATCGCTTTGTGTTCTGATTAAGCCGAATATAAGATCGGAATAGAGAACGCGGTACTTCGGATAAACTCCAACTGTCAGTCTCTTTGTTGGCGTATAGATTTGAAGCTCTGGGGCTGAAAACCGAAAGATGTCGTAGGTGAAGCTGCTGGTTGAGCTCCAGCTGAACACCAAAGTTACACATCATGGGAGTTGGGGTCGATGCCATACCCAGATTTGTGATTCGCATGAACTCAACAGGAAGCCTCACTTGTCTAGAAAAGACACATCAACCCCCAAGAGCCGCAAAACAAACCGAAAGCAACAGAGAAAAAAGGCAGAGAGGACTTCCTCAGGGACCAAACCGAAGCAAACAACCAAGAACACTTCCTAGAGCAACCCACGAGATAGGAAAACACACAACTCACAAGTCACACTCCCCTATCCGTAAATCCGTCCTCGCACAGCCCATCGCCCCTTCCTTGCCGTTTGTCGGCACTAGCCGCTGCCTCGTCCGGGCCGCCTCTCTTACCGACTTGCTCGGCTCCGGCTCCGGTCGGTCAGGTGCCTGGCCCCCGACCGTCAATCCCAGCCCAGCAACAAGGCACCCCTAAACCCCGGCGCTTGCCGGGGAAAGGGGGAGGACCACATCAACACGCCACCTAGTAGTAGTGTCCCGCCGGACTCAAGGGAAGGGGTGGTTACTAATAATTACTTCCTGGCTGACTAGGGTCACGTCTAAATATCACCACCGTACATGCAGTTACACCGTGTCCCGCGGGCAGAGAGGGGGAGAGTGTCAACACGCACCCCGGATCACTGTACCTTAACACCGATCAGGCGAACCACATCGTTCCGTCTCGACCTCACCTCATGGCAGCCGGCGGTTTCACAACGCGAGTCAACATCTGGCGGCCCACGCGAGAAGAGCCTGCTCCGGGGTGTTTCCAAGAGATGGGGGGCTCCTGTAGGTTCCCGGCTCGTACCACCAGCACCTTGGGAGGTAGGGGATGGAGTGGAGGGCAAGAGGCCTGTGGGGCAGCATCCGAGCCCGCCCCTCTAGCAGTGCTAGCAGGCTAGGGAATAGGGGGCATGGATGTTCCCGTGGACGGCAGCGGGAAGGGGGGGAGGGGGAGCCAGAGAAAGTGATAACCGTTGCAGCTCCTGGCCCTTCTCCCCTTCAATCAATCGACCCTCCAACGGCAGAACCAGGAAAACCTGGAAGCCGATCCGGCGTTTCGAGACGCTCGTTAGGCCTGCAGCGAGATCGCCGTGCCCACCGCGCCCACCGCGCCCACCTGACCGACTTTTTTAAGGGTCCTGCGTTTGGTGATTGGCTTGCCGGCTGCAGCGCCAGTGCCGGTGTTTCTGTCCAATGTTCTGTCCGCCTGAGCAGTGTTAAGGCCAGACCCTAACCCCCACCTCACCTGCTGCGTCAAGCTAGCGGCGCGGCAGAAAATTCCAGGCTTGAGCATGGGATCGACATTCTCCTCGAAACCCGAAACCTATCCTTGGAGAGCTGTGATAGGGGATCCCTGATTCTGCGCAATCAACCCGTCCGAACGTATCTGGCAGTCGGTTCCCAGCACGGCGGTTTTTTCTGCTGCGGTGGCACGGGTGGGTTTGGTTTCTCGCCAGCTCGCCTTCGCTGCTGAATGATGAGTGCCTGAATGCCCGAGTGCCGCGATAGTGGCTCGTAATTACGTAGCCCGTATTCTGTTAATTTCCAAGGCCCCTTCGCTCTTGCGGCTCCCTGCCCTCGCTGCCACCCACCGGGCGCCAAGAGGTGGGAATCCTGCAAGTCTGCAGGCTCCGTGCCTTGGTCGCCCGCCATCACCATCCCGAATGCCATCATTTGGATCATATGAGTGCCTGCTGCGTCGCCGTGTGGACGAGGGTGTGTGTTGGGCCGTATTGTCCTATGTTAGCATCCTGTATGCCGTCGTCATTGCCGCCGTTGTTGAGCGTATCCAGTTCATGCATTTCGACTGTTGACCTTTCGAGTTTCCGGCCCGCCAAGCGACAGGTCGAAAGCTGCAGCATTGCAGCACACGGCGGCGCCTGGCCGTGGGTGGCGTCGGCAAACCGGTGTCGAAATGGTCGCCGTGGCTCAGGTGCACAGAGCAGGGGGTTTGCGCCCTGCTTGGCCTGTGGGTTGGCCTGTGAGTCTGTGGGTGCTGAGGCGGTGGGGACGGACGGATTCGCTGTGGCTCCTGTGGGTGCTCTGTGGGTGCCGCCTTCTCTACCCCAGCCTGTGACGTAAGTGGCTTGTACACACCCGGCAAGTGGCAGAGCCACCGACGACGTGGAGTGGACAATGCAATGGGCAACAGAGAATTGGAACCTGCGAACGCTTCGATTTCATCGGTTTCTCCTGAAGAGGGGCAAATCGCAAAATCCAGAACACGGCACGGCGCCGGCGGGCGACAAAGAATTCGGGCGGTGCAAGGGACCATATAGGCGATAAAAACCCAGAATTCAAATGCAGTCCCCGATTGACCCTGTCGATCTGCCCAGAAGCTCAAGCCATCACCTGAGAGACTTCTGGGGCTCATGGGGCTGCTGGGGCTGGGGCTGGGGGTTGAAGAGGGAAAAAGAGGGCAGACGCGGACTGGGGCCGGCCGGCGGGAAACGGTGCGCCATGTACTGTGCAGCGAAGCAGGCTGCCGGTGTGCCGCACACCCACCTCCTCGCTCGCAGCCTACCAGCTTGCAAGCTTACCAGCTGCCTTCCAAACGCTCAAGGACGGTGCCCAGTCGGGAGGGAGCAATGCTGCGGGGAATGGAACCCAGGCAGACCAGGCCTCGAGCGTTAGGTTTGTCGAACCTTGCTTTTGCGCCCGCCGCCGCCTGCCATCTGCCCTCGAGCCGTCTTGTCTTTTGTTTCGCTGCCGCCAACTATACTAGCGCGCTACGCATGTCAACTGGTCGGTTTGGTTATTTGATGTCGCTGTTAGGTCGCAAGCGGCATCCTGAGTTTTGCCTCCCTTAAGGCTTTCGTTGGTGATGACAGGCCGATCTGGTGTGTCGTCGAGAAATGCGGTGCGCTCGTGGGACGGCAATGTGTACGGCGGGGGATAATATCCATGTCTTTGCCGTCTGCTTGGCCGAGTCTCATCTCTAAAACCTGGATTGGGCGCACCCAGACAGTGCCAATTCCGGCGCAGCACGCAGCGACGCTGTCCGCGTTCCTTGCGAAATACCCCTCCTCGCGGGATGCGAAAGTGAGAAAACCGTCCGCCACCCTGGCCCGCCTGCTCGCCTGGACCTCCAGTGTGGACTGCCATGGGCCACCATGGGCCTCCACGGCCTGCGGAAAGCGAGCAAATAATCGGCGAGTAATAGTTGCTATCTCGTCCGGGCTAGCTGCATGCTGCATATGTGCGCGAAACCGACGAGGAGGGAGACATGCCGCGCCGCCCAAGCCGCCCCGCAGCGCAAGACACAACAGGATGGAGAAGCTCTCGGGCTGTCTCGTTCTGGCTCTGGCGTCTGTTGTCGGCTAGACTCTGGCTATGGCTATGGCTATGGCTATGGCAGCAGCAACAGGACAGTAGGGCAGCATGGCATGCGAGCGGCAATCGCACCTGTACTGGAGTAGTGCACGCGTAGATAAATACCAGTCGGTTGTTCGCTCATGGTCTAGCTACCGTTGGTCCGTCTCTGGTTGGCGACTCTACACAGTAGAACCGGGATGCATGATCTCAGATAATCCCGACAATACCAGATACTTGGCCACACTAGCCGGTGCTCGCAACCGATCTCTGCTAGGCGGCCTTGATGGGACGGCGAGTCAGGACGAGCCACAGTGGCAGCGGTTCCCTCATGTTTTTACCTTTTTTGGCACTGCGGAAGGTGCGGTTGACAGCCGACTAGAACAGTCAGAACGAGATCGAAGCCGACTCGAAGTCGAAGAATCCCGTTGGTCCTCACAGCGCACAATCAGCTGTTCGCCGCCGCAGCTGCTCCCAGCAGGCGTCCCATGTCTGTCTGGTGCGGTCTCTAGTGTCTCTGTAACGTACAGCCCCATAAAGTCTCTGTTGCTGGCCATGAGTTCAGATGCCACTAAGCACTAAAAGGGTTGTGGTGCAGGGCAGGGAAAGGGAGTGTCGATCCCTCCCTGGCTCGGCTGCTTGACCGACCCCCCATCTCCCCGTCTGTCACTCAAAGGACACTGACCTTGCAACCTCGACCGATCCCGTCCTCCGTCTTCCTCCTGCTCCTCCTCCGCCTCTCTCCCCAACCCGGAATACAGGTCCCCCAAGAGGCCCCCCAAACCAAGGACCAGAACCAAGGCAGATAAGCCACCGTGAACCCGAGCACGCCGTCTTTCGCATCCTACCGCCCGCAAATCCACCAAGTCTCGTAGGGCGGGACTGTGGGACCTTTGCTATCTTATTTTATTTTCGGTCGGCTTTCATCTTGTTTTTTCCCTCCAAACGTTTTGCTGGGCCACTTTCCTCCCCCCTTCTGCCGCACTTTGCAGCTTGGCGTGGCCTAAGGTGACAAACGAAACGACAGGCCACCTGCCCGCCTGCCTACCTTCCTGACAACGCACACCCACCGGTGACATACCACATACCGCATCGTCCTCAACGCAGACTGCAGAGCGACTGGTTTGCGAGATTGAGAGTTTGCCGTCCGCTCTATCCGCCCGTCGCCCCCCCTGGCCGAGCCGTCTCAATTGAAGGCTCCTTTTCTTCGGCCGCGTTGCGTCCCTCGATGAAGGCGCAGCTGCACCTCAACCCCTAGCAGCATCCACAGCATCTCGAGTTCGGGTCCTGACCGAACTGCCCCACGCAACGCTCAGCGCTGTCGCCGTCCAGGCCACAGCTCCGTCAGCTTCGCCGGCTCTTCACCGCCTAGCCGCAGCCATGAGCGACGAAAACTCGCCCCTGGTAGCCATCTCGGTGCTCGTCAGGTCCCTTGCCATCGATCCGACCACGCCCCCCGTAATCAACACCCGCGTGAGCCCCAAGATCAAGATCCCAGGCCCCGACACCCAAGACAAGGCAGATCTTGAGCGTGAGCTTGCGGCCCTGGTACTCCGCGTGCACGACCTCGAGAACCGGGTCATCTCCTCGAACCCCGCCATCTACCCCAACACGCCAAACGAGGTCTCCGACTCTCTCTTTGCCGACGACAGGAACGCCTCGCCTAGCTTAGGCAAGCCGCCCAGTTACAATTCCCTGAACCGCAATGGCTTCATTGACGAGGCCCTCGAGGGGCTCCGCGAACACGTCGACGATCAGTCTAAGCTCCTGGATAGTCAGCGTCAGGAGCTCGCCGGCGTCAACGCCCAGCTGATTGAGCAGAAGCAGCTACAGGAGAAGGCCCTCGCTATTATCGAGCAGGAGCGGGTCGCTACTCTGGAGCGCGAGCTATGGAAACATCAAAAGGCAAACGAGGCTTTCCAAAAGGCCCTTCGCGAGATTGGTGAGATCGTTACTGCTGTCGCCCGCGGTGACCTCTCCAAGAAGGTCCGGATGAACACGGTTGAGATGGACCCTGAAATCACGACATTCAAACGCACAATCAATACCATGATGGACCAGCTGCAGGTTTTCTCCAGCGAAGTCTCCCGTGTCGCCCGCGAGGTCGGAACTGAGGGTATCCTCGGTGGCCAGGCCCAGATTGAAGGCGTCGATGGCACTTGGAAAGAATTGACAGACAATGGTATGGTTTCCATGCAGGCCGACCGCTACGATAAAACCGTGCTAACTTTTTTGGCTAGTGAATGTTATGGCACAGAACCTCACGGATCAAGGTATGATGATATCCCCGCTGATTGGCCTTGACTGGCGCATAGCGACCGTGACCTAACCGTTTCCAACAGTGCGCGAGATCGCCTCAGTAACAACAGCTGTGGCGCATGGCGACTTGACCAAGAAGATTGAACGCCCTGCCAAGGGCGAGATCCTCCAACTCCAGCAGACTATCAACACTATGGTCGACCAACTACGGACATTCGCCTCTGAGGTTACACGTGTGGCCAGAGACGTCGGAACCGAGGGTATACTTGGTGGTCAAGCCGATGTCGAAGGGGTGCAGGGCATGTGGAATGAACTGACGGTCAATGTGAACGCAATGGCCAACAACTTAACCACCCAAGTCCGAGACATCATCAAAGTTACAACCGCTGTCGCCAAGGGCGATCTCACACAAAAGGTACAGGCTGAGTGCAGAGGAGAAATCTTCGAGCTCAAGAAGACAATCAACTCTATGGTCGACCAGCTCCAGCAGTTCGCACGCGAAGTCACCAAGATCGCTAGGGAAGTCGGAACAGAGGGTCGACTAGGTGGCCAGGCCACGGTCCACGACGTCCAGGGTACTTGGCGAGATCTAACGGAAAATGTCAACGGCATGGCAATGAATTTAACAACGCAAGTGCGAGAAATAGCAAAAGTCACAACCGCTGTCGCGCGAGGCGACCTTACCAAGAAGATCGGCGTCGAGGTTCAAGGAGAAATTTTGGACTTGAAGAATACCATCAACACCATGGTTGACCGTCTTGGGACCTTTGCCTTTGAGGTCAGCAAGGTCGCGAGGGAGGTTGGAACTGACGGAACTCTTGGCGGCCAGGCCCAAGTCGACAACGTCGAGGGCAAGTGGAAGGACCTCACAGAGAACGTGAACACCATGGCTAGCAACCTCACGTCTCAGGTATGTCAATCACGCCGGTTTTACACAGACCCCTGAGCAATGAGCAATGTGTGCTGACTTCTTTCTTCAGGTGCGCGGCATATCGACCGTCACGCAAGCCATTGCCAACGGCGACATGAGTCGCAAGATTGACGTTGAAGCTAAGGGTGAAATTCTCATTTTGAAGGAGACCATTAATAACATGGTCGACCGACTGTCTATCTTCTGCAACGAAGTCCAAAGAGTAGCCAAGGACGTAGGAGTCGACGGTATCATGGGTGGACAAGCCGATGTTGCCGGCCTCAAAGGAAGATGGAAGGAGATTACCACTGACGTAAATACCATGGCAAACAACTTGGTAGGTTTTCCCCTGGTGTTTTTGGTTTGTGAGCTTGACTAACCAAACTGCCTGCTAGACTGCTCAAGTGCGAGCGTTCGGCGATATCACAAACGCGGCAACCGACGGAGACTTTACCAAGCTCGTTGAGGTCGAAGCCTCTGGCGAAATGGACGAGCTCAAGAAAAAGATCAACCAAATGGTGTATAATTTACGAGACAGTATTCAAAGGAACACGCTAGCCAGGGAAGCGGCCGAACTGGCCAACAAAACGAAATCAGAATTCCTCGCAAATATGTCGCACGAGATACGGACGCCTATGAACGGTATCATAGGAATGACTCAACTCACCCTCGACACAGACTTGACACAGTATCAACGAGAGATGCTGAATATTGTCAATTCGCTGGCTAATAGTCTATTGACTATTATTGACGACATCCTAGACTTGTCCAAGATTGAAGCAAGACGCATGGTCATCGAAGAGATCCCGTATACGCTGCGTGGAACAGTGTTCAACGCCCTCAAAACGCTAGCGGTCAAGGCCAATGAGAAATTCCTCGACTTAACATACCGTGTCGATAGCTCCGTTCCCGATCATGTTGTAGGTGATTCGTTCAGGCTGCGTCAGATCATCTTGAACCTGGTGGGCAACGCCATCAAGTTCACCGAGCATGGCGAGGTCAGCCTCACCATTCAGAAGGCGGCTCAGGTTCAGTGCGGGCGGGATGAGTACGCGATTGAGTTTGTTGTGTCCGATACGGGAATAGGAATACCGTCGGATAAACTTGACTTGATCTTCGACACATTCCAGCAGGCTGATGGCTCGATGACGCGGAAGTTTGGTGGTACAGGTCTCGGTCTATCTATCTCAAAGCGGCTTGTCAACCTCATGGGCGGCGACGTTTGGGTCAAGAGCACATACGGAAAGGGCAGCAGCTTCTTCTTCACCTGCGTTGTCCGGCTGGCCGACGGCGACATCTCGTTGATCGCGAAACAGCTTAACCCATACAAGGGCCACCAGGTCTTGTTCCTCGACAAGGGCAGGACAGGCCACGGTCCCGAAATCGCTCAGATGCTCAAGGGGCTCGGCTTGGTTCCATTCGTCGTGGACTCTGAGAAGAGTTCTGCTCTGGAAAAGGCACGGTCCCAGACCAACTCGCCCTATGATGTTATTGTTGTCGACTCCATCGAGGATGCCCGGAGACTACGTTCAGTGGACGACTTCAAGTATCTGCCCATCGTACTCTTGGCGCCCGTAGTTCATGTGTCGCTCAAGTCTTGTCTGGACTTGGGTATCACTTCCTACATGACGACCCCTTGTCAGCTTATCGATCTCGGGAACGGAATGGTGCCTGCTCTGGAGAATAGGGCGACGCCTTCGTTGGCGGATAACACTCGCTCCTTCGAGATCCTATTGGCCGAAGACAACTTTGTCAACCAGAGACTCGCTGTGAAGATTCTCGAAAAGTATCATCACGTCGTGACAGTTGTTGGAAACGGTGAAGAGGCTGTCGATGCAGTCAAGCGGAAGAAGTTTGACGTCATTCTGATGGATGTGCAAATGCCCATCATGGTAAGCGCGATACACTGTCCTTGTGGCTATTTCTTTTTTGCTAACACGTAAAACAGGGTGGTTTCGAAGCCACAGCCAAGATCCGCGAGTACGAGCGCAGCCTAGGCAGCCAGCGAACACCAATCATCGCCCTCACGGCACACGCCATGATGGGAGACCGCGAGAGGTGTATCCAGGCCCAGATGGACGAATACCTCTCCAAGCCGCTGCAGCAGAACCACCTCATTCAGACAATCCTCAAGTGCGCGACACTTGGCGGACAGTTACTCGAGAAGAACCGGGAGCGTGAGCTCACGAGGGTAGCCGATGCTGCCACGGGAAGCCGGCGTAACAACGCGGCCGGTACCTCGCTGGTGTCGTTTACGAATCAAACCAACACAAGCCTCCGCCCATCGCTTTCGACGCGCGCCATTACCACGGCCGAATCTTTGCTTGTGGGAGCGGATACCCCCGCCCTTGTTGCGGGGGACCAAGACGACCCTCTGAATAGGGCACGTACGAGTCTCTCCGAACCAAACATCCATGCTACTAGCTGACCACTTGGCCTGCCTTTTTGCTCGATACAGCTTCTCTTAAGGGCTCATACTAGTTCCTAAGGACTGCGTTTGTCTGCCGTTATTTCGTGCTTGAGTCGAGTTGCTGCCGATGGATGAGGGTTTAGGGTTTTCGATCTTTTGGGGGGGGGTTTGTTTCTTTTTTCTTGGTTGCATGTGATACCTCTACGCTTAGTCTAGAAGAAACAATTGGGCCACATTGGATTTAAGGGTTCGATTTCTTTGTTCAAGGTCTTTTGCTCATGAGATTTTTGTCCCTAACGTACTGGAGACGAGGTAGGGAAGTCATGAGTGTGTTGGGCCTGGGTGGGAGGGTGGGAGAAGGAGGGTTTAGGCGCTTGGGTTGAATTGGTTTGAATCGGGAGTGATGGGATTCAGTTAGGGCAGTTTGAAAGGTTTATAGTTGCAAGTTCATAATCTGCCTGTCCTCTGGCGAGTGAGTTTTGAGTTGGGCTGGTGGGACACATGAAGAGGTATACGCGCGAAGCAAATGCATGGTGGGAGTGGAGTTGAGGTTTGAAGTTGTCGATGTTGCTGTTGAGTAGTTGAATGGTTTGGGTAACGATGCGCAAACTTGATGGTTATCTGTGTGTGATGAAAAGTGAGGGTGATTTTGAGGTGTCGGGGTAAGTGAGTGGTGTTGTGATACCTCCGCTCCTATGCAATCCGTGTCTTGTCTTAGGTTTTTGCTCATCACATCTGGGTATGTGCTGCTGATAAGGATGTGGGAGTAGAAGGGCTCTGTAAAGAGTCAATCAAGGTTCGGATGAGAAACGTGGGACCAAAGTGTTTGCTACAGTTGGTGGTGGAACTGTCGCTATTTGATAATTTGATACGCATGTAGTGGCAAATATCGTGCGATACCTAGACAAGTTGGGTAAGTGCTTGTAGCGATTGCAGAGTTTATTACGGGGGGCCATAACTCTATACCTGGCATTATGACTTTCCCGTTCGGTTTCCTATAGTTGAGCATATGAACAGGAACACAACCAAGAAGGACCTCATGGCGGCCGCGGTTTTGTTTGTATCATCCACAGCAAGGGTGACACAACCTTGAAAGACCGGACGGACGCTTATGTTTACACAACCTCTCCCAGTGTCATGAGACGGTACACAGCATCATGTATAGTGCCAACTGCCAATATGCTTTATGTGAATACCATCTGTAGTATACCGGGGGTATATAAATTGGTGTGTTGTGTGCCCCCGCGAAAACCTTCCTATCCGCCCCCGTGTATCACGGGAATCGTTTCGACGTCGTCCCAAGTGGTGCGTACTTGTTGTAGATTGCCTGCCGGCCCCTTGCTATTCATCCGAGACAACTTCCTATCCCTCCATCTCTCAAGCGAGTAAGCCCATTGGGTGTGTCCATAACTCCAGACGTGCAGCTCTCAGTCTCCGCTTAACCTTTCAACATCAAATGACTTACTGCTGCCTCAGTCAACAACTAGATGCCCAATGCGCCCCGCAGCGACCAAATTAGGGAGTTATATCCCTCTCCGACGATCGAAAAATAGATATGTACATACGTTTCAGCCCGCCGATGAGAAACACGAGGACAAATGACATTGTTGCTTCTGTTTGCCCTGGTGTGCTCGACGACCGCATGCCCTCTTTTCGATCCCTATTTCCTAGGATACGCCTTCCTTTTTTTCCTCGAACGTTTTAGCGCGTTGACTTCGCCTCCAGGTATAAGTTCGATTCGAGGTGCTTGCCCGGTGCAAACCGCGTATTCCCAGCCAAGGGTGAAAGGTCTCAAAGCCAGATTCAAGCCAGATGCATAATAGCCGAGGGTATCCAATGCAACCGATGTATGAGATGCCAAAAAAAGAACCAGTTTCGTGAACCAATGTCCAAACAGACTCGGATGCGTGTACGACAAGTAGTACCCGCGAACCTTCGTTGACGAGCAACACCGTGTCAACACGTCATGCACAACTGGAACTATCATCCATCACTGCGCTCGCCGGTCAACGATTTCGCCAGCTTTGAGTAGGGCGCTCATTCCGTCCAGGTTGGGATCCGGTTTTCCTCGCTGGGGTACACTTGCGGGAGGTGCTGGTACCCCATATCCTGGATTACCGTGATGGGACATCATAGAAGGGTGGGTAATACCCTGCCCGTTGTGATACCCTATTTACGACGGTTAGATTGCTTATCAACAAAAGTCCAGTGCGGGTGATAGGCAAACCATTTGTTGGAGGACCGACGCCATTGGAGCCTTGATGCACAAATGGCTGCTTGGGTTCTACAGGAAGTTTGACTCCTTGGAAATACGACTGCTGCGGGTTGTCGAAGGGGTGGCTTGGTTTCGAGCTGCTCAACAAGGCGTGAATCGGCAGCGGCCCCTCGGTTGGCGTCCGAGGATAGCCAAACGACGAGCCAGACGATGCGCTCCCTGTCGACGATTGCTCCTTTCTTGCCATTGGCGGCCTCGTGTCGTTGCCAAGAAGGCCAGGCGCGGGCCCCGGACTATTGGATGCGTGCTCCCGAGGAAACCCATAGCCATTGAGTTCGTTAGGGCGCCCGGCACCCATCATCCTTGGGCTGTCAAAAACATCGGACAGAGAGGGAAGATGTCTCTGTATAGCCGACTGCTCCATACGCTGGTCATCCATCCAATTTGGGTTACGGTGGTGTGGCATCGGCGGCAAATCTCTCGGACTCGTACTGAAGGTTGGAGACCGTTCTACTGAGTGCCGGTCTGCATTGCTCAAGATGGGCGAGTTAAGCGATTCTTCCGGGGAGGCGTGATACGATGCCGGCGTCGCGGAGGCCGAATGGGGTGAACCGTTTACGGAGACGTTGGAATCATGCCTCTGCTCCCGACTGGGTGGCGGCTCGCTTCCCAAATGGCCCTCATTGTCGCTACCGCTTCTGCTCGTCCTGTTGGTTGTCGGGTTTGGGCTATCACGGCCAACACCACTATACTCAGAAAGCTTCATACGCTTCGATACCTCCTTGTCTATAATCACAACAATGCGTTAATTGAGGCCCAGGAGAGGGGAAGGTAGTGCCCAGGAGGTGAAGCAAGGTGAAAATAAAGAATGGGGATAGTGGGTACTGCAGCCAACTACACACCTTGAGATGGAATTGTGTGTTTGGCCTTGAATTCCTGCAAGTAAGTCGTGTACTTTTTGTACTCGGCTGTCTTTTTGTACTCGGCGAGGTCGCTGTGATACCGGTCCTTGATTGCCTGTGCCTGCGACTCAAATGGTTCCTTTTCAGCCTGTGAGAGGCTCTGCCAGTTCTCCCCGACAAGCTTGGCAATCTCAGTGAAGGTCAAGTTACGACCTTTGAGCTCCTCTCGCATTTCTGGTTCACAGTCAGCTGTCTGGCCGGCGGCAAGGCGAAGTCTCATGACTTACTGTTGGAAAAGAGAACATAGGCCGAAGGGGGGCGTTCTGGGGCATTCTCGTCCGGCTAGTCACCCCATCACAGTCAGTCTCGGTTGGCGGCGCAAAAACACGTCGGAACACACAACTGACCTTGGGATGTCGACGGTACTTCCGCTTCGTGATAACAATAGTTCCAGCCTCGCGAATTTCGACCCTCGGAGCATCGGGTCTTTGCGAATCTGACAGCCTCGCGTCCTCAACACTTGGTTGCGCCGAGGCAGCCAGCGACGCTTCTGGCGCGACTCCGCGTGAATTGGCGATGCGCCTTTGGAGCTTCTGTGAACCTGTGTCAATACTACGCATTCTTCATAGACCAAAGTTGTGAGTGAAATTGTGAGCTTACGCGTCTATGCCCGAGCTTCACCCCAAGCGCATCGAGGTCAGACTCTGTGATATCCAAAATGGTGTCCCACGAGTCAAAGCCCTGATCTATGAAGGCATTGAGATACTGGGCGATTCCTAGCTCCCCAAATATCGTTTCCAGTCGTTGCGTCATCCAGCCCATTGACTAGTCGGCGTGGGTTTGGTGGGGTACTGGGCAGGGCACTGGTCATCAAGAGACCACAGACACAGTCTAGAAGCTGCACAGCGTGGAGAGTTCCTGGTGCTTGAGAATATCGGTCTTCTAATGCACTCGGATTTTTAGCGACGTTGTGGCTAATTCGATTGTGCTGGCCGTGTTCGTTCCAAGACGAGAACTAAATACAAATGGCTACCCGTAGACAGCTACAGTATGCGTACCGTGGGCTCTCGAATCAGAGCAGACCGGCAGTCGCAACCGAGCGGCCTGGGTTAGTCTTTGACAAAGTGCTTTTGCAGTGCGAACACAGCAACGGTCACTGTTGGAGATGGTAAGTGCCAGTGGGTGGTGGTGGTGGTGGTGGTGGTGACTGTGTTGCGATGAATATCGGGTAGCGGTTGGTGATAATGGTTGGCAATGTTGACAATAATGGTGGTGATGGTGTGTAGGTGAACGGTTGAGAAGCTCAGGTCATCTCAGAGGCCCGGACGTGTGGTTTTGTGGACAAGAGAGCAGGGGAGCGGACCTGGGGTGGAGTCAATGGCAAAGTAGAGACGGGATTCAATTGTGACATGGGATTCTTGGAACTTGGCCCCTACGGCTGGTGGGGTGATGGTCAAGATCTCGATGACATGCCGCTTGGGGGGTTGCAGGAAGGGTAGCCCTTGAGCGTGTGGTACGAAATTGTGGTCTGGACCAAAGGGTAGAAAGGAGGGGGCAAGGGGTCCAGCGCAGGCCGCTTCGGTGCTTACTTTGCTATAGAAACGGTACTTACAGGAGCAGAGACGACGTCAAGAGCGGGCGGCAGCCATGAGGGAGTACCTGGGTGGCCGGCGTAACGGTAAGTGCTTTCTGTATGGATGTATGGGGAACGTATGGGGTTCGTGTGCGTGCGGACGGGGTGAAATTAAAACAGATTCAAATATCTGCGCCCGGGTCTAGACTTGTGGGACAAACAGAGGAATGGTGCCAGTGTTTCTTCCTGGAGGCCTATCAGCGCATGTATCCAACACGGACGGGCTCAGCCAGAACACGCAGTGGTAGTTGGCCGACAAAAGAGTGGCAGATGAGACCAGACGAGACGATGAGACGAGAAGCGCAAGTCCACGGGTGCGCAGGCGGGAGACTAAAGAAGATCGGAACAACTACTTTACCTGTCGGGGCGGCGGTGGAGGTTCTCTTCAACAGGCCTGCTGATCTTATTGCAAGGTTGCGCGTTCCAGCGAATGCTTGACAGTCTCAACCAATACACATGGGGCAAAGGTGGCGATGGGTTGCCGGACGGTGCCAAAGGGTGTCGAAGGGTGCCAAAGCTGCTAGCGAACGTCGCTGGATACCGGAGCGAGGTCAACGGTTCCTGATCAGCCTAGGGCTCGTCTTGTCTAGAACTGCAAGCCCCGGGGGGTGACGGTGGTTCAGTGCTCCAAGACAGCGCAGCTTGCGTGTTTGGTGTGTGTCTTGCGCTGTGTTAGGCGCCCGGCAAACACATGCAAAATGAGCAGCCGATTAAACCAGTCCACGAGCATGGAATTTTGGTATTGGGGATTTGGAAATGGCAAGTTGCCAAGAGAGAGACAGTCACTGCTCACCAAGTCACAAAACCAACCGAGTACCGAGGGGCAGGGTCAGCATGGTTCGAGGCTCAGGGCCCGACCCAAGGCCAACGCAGGGGGAGCATCTGGGATTTTGTAGAATGCATGCAGTCAGATGGAGGGGGGGCTGGAGGCGGGGGGATGGCCACTCCAAGTACTCCCAAGTACCTTCTACTTTCATGCGGGCGTACACTACTCAGCATGGGGGCGACTTGGGGTAAGTGCGTCGAGCAGATCAACGGATAATCGAGAAAAAAAGAAGGACCGCACCGCAATAAAACGACCGCCTACCTTCTCCACAGCCAGTTGGATCTGGCGTCAGACACCTCTAACACCCATCGAGACATCGACGGCCATCGAGCATCGATCGTTTGGGGAAGTGGAAGAAAAGCCAGGCAGTGCCTTTTCGTGGGACCGCACCTAGTCGACCACTTGGGCCATGACGTGACTTCCTTTTGCGCAGGAAAACGACACTAGTAGTAGTAAGGATAGTTCCTCCGAGGCAGGTGCGGCTCTCGCTGTGCAGGGTGCTGGGGATCTTTGTGATGTCTGCCTTGCCCTGCCCTTGCTCGCGAGCACCACATGGGCCTTCAGAACGCTGGCGGAAGCGACAAGCAAGAGCAGAGAAGGAGCAGAGCAGGCGCATAATATTGTGTGCGCAAATTCTAGCTCCTTTTGAGGCACATGGGCTTTCGACGGCGAGAATGGGAATGGTGAATGGCCCTGCTCAGACAATTGGGTGCGTCAGATCTCAGATTACTACTCCGTTCTCGCGTCTTAGACCAAGCAAAACGCCAAAACGTCAAGCCAACCAAGCCGATAGGACCAGGGAGGCTTGCGACGCCAGCCAGCCAGGCGAGCTAGCTTGTCCTGAGGGTGCAGAAAGGGCCAAAATGCCATCATGGCAAAACTCGGATGGCGGGCGCGCGGGCAGCGGAAAGGCGGAAAGGTGGGAAAGAGAGGGATCTCGATCTCAATCGATGCCACAGGGCACATGAAAAACGTACGATTATGATGAACTCGATGGGGCACGCTAGCCAATCAACGGCACGGCACCCACCACTTTCCCATGCTGGCGCGAGCTCAGAGCAGCTGGCCACCAAGAACCAACATCCAGCACCACTGCAAACAGCCATATTCCCACTTTGCACAGCGCTTTGTGCATGGCTGGTAGGATTGACTGTCAGGGTTGATCTGCCACACACACGCCTGCTTAGGAGTCTTGGAACTCTGCGTACATACACTCTTGCCTCATCCCACTCATCGATCGGTCCAAGGACTGTTTAAGGCCAGTAGACACCAGTCGAGGCAGTTTGATCGGGCTGGCTGTGGGCGCTCTTGGTGCTAGGTCCCGCCTTCCCGCCTGGTGTTGTGTTGTGCGGGGAGTCGGGTCCTCGCTGGCAGCTTGCTGCGGACGAGCTTGGGCCATACCGTGTATTGACAGGGGCGATTTTGAAAAGTGAGCATCGACGATTTGCCCTGGGATCGAGTCTTGCCCATACACCCCTGTCATGGTCTCAAATGTTCATGATGCTTACGTCTCTGGCCGACAATGCTCCTGTCTCACCCCAATCGTGTCGTCTCCGTTGTCGAAAGCCTCTCATGCGGTTAGATTTCTTTTTTCTGCAATTGTCGTCTTGAGTCTTCGGATGTTCGACGTTGACTCTTTTGAGCTCGAGAGTCCAATAAGACTTGATTGGCTCGGAGAGATTTGTCCCAGTCGTGCAATTCGTCCTTTCTGCAGCACCGAGCACCGCCGTGGTGTTCAAACGACACTCTGCCCCACGTACCGCTCCAACAACTCCAAAGCATGGACTTTTGAAGCATCACAGGCTTCCTAGCTTTGCCGTTAAGATAACCAGGATAGCTGGGGATTACTCATGGTAATTCGCTAGCGGTGGTAATCAGACCGAGCTAAATAAGATCCGCCCTTCAGCTGGGAGAGTGCTGCCAGCAGAGACAGCACAAAACTGAGGCATCTGCCGTTTTGCAAGGCCCGTTTATACATAGCGTTGTGTTACTACTATACGTACCGTTGCGAGAGCCCTAGAGGCATCACTTGCCCTACCACAAGATGGAAGAGTTCCCGCCAGAAGGGACCTAGACAAGCCAGAGTCTCAAACCTAATCGTGCCAATCGAAAACTGCACGGATTTGTAGCGTAAATGTATATACTACCTAGTAATTGTTCCATCGAGATTCTTCTGCGAGCGCCAAGTGCAGAAGGATGTGTGCAATCTGATATGGCGCGGCACCCTTTCCGACTGCCAGGATCGTCATTTGGCGTTTCTGGCGTCTCGGGCAGTGGGTCGGGGGCCATCGAGATGGCCTGCGCGCGTCTCCATTGGCCTAGGACACCCCTGGTCCACGTTCCTGGATGTTGGACAAGCTAGGGCCTAGGTTCACAGAAGGCGGCGTTGCGGAGTCCCCATGAGGAAAAGTCGGTGCCTCTGAAGGGTTCTTGGCGACGAGGTGGCTCCCCAGGCACCGCATGGACTGCGAGGTCGCTGCTAGTTAGCTGTGGCTGCGTGGACACGACGGCATCCGGATTGGAAGCACTGAGCATTCCCAAGGCAGTCACATCCAGAACGACAGACTCCTCAGGTTCTCGAGCAGATCGGCGCAAACACAAGACCAGACTGACTGCCAGTCGACACTGCCTCGCTGCCCAGGTGCTGGCCAAGCAGTGTTCAACCCAGTTAAAACAAACCTGCCACGCGAGCGCTTCGCGCTCACCCAAACCACTGTAGCCTCGCTGCAGAAATCATACGATAGGATATGGGGGGAATGGTCCGTGACCCGACCATCTCTTACAGTAAGGGGATCGCTATCGCCGGCAAGCATCACAACAAGTCCCGCCCCGTCTCAGCGCCGGGGCGCCCGACGCTGAACTCAAGGAACTCGGCACCGTGCCAAGAGCCCCCGTCGCTGCACCTCTCAGCTTTGCACACAGCGTCAATTGCCAATTATCGCACAAAACGCTAGCGGCCTGCTTCGTGCTCCGTGATCACACACGCTCAGCACGTTTTGCCGCCACTGACAGGACAACCCACCCAGCATAGCAGCTCGCAGCGGGTCGCGTACTTTGTCCATACAGCAACCAATATCCCACCTAATATTTCGCACCGCCTAACAGCCTCGACAAGACGCACAAGACGCACGCTCATGGCGCCAACAAGTCCCCCAAGCGCAGGCGGCTCAGACGGCCGAGCACAGAGCGCTTCCATCAATGGCAATGGAAGTGCCTCAGCGCCTTTCCTGAGCAGCAATCTGACCCAGGTAAGAGCGAAAGCATGTTCTGAAATTTGAAAACACCCCGTTTCTGCCAGGCGCATACGCCCATCGCTTCGCACTCTGCACCAACTCTGCACCGCTGCTCTGCACTTTCGCTCTGCACTTCGTCATAGGGGTTGGGCAATTGCCCCTCTCACCTCCCCCATCTACCACCCTCGTCGCCGAAGAATCTCCCATCCCAGCCCTACCCCACCCCTCGACAATGCCCATCAACCACGTTTCTTGGCTGACATGCCCTCCTTGTCGGGGACTGGTCTAGGCCCTGAAAGACCTTGCTAGGTATGGCACGATTTTATCATTTCCTTCGTCTCGGTTCCAAAATGCCATGGCAGAGTATCGACTTCCTGGCCCGAAAACAGAGGCCTGTTGATGTATCGCGAATCCGCATGCCACTTTGAAAATTTCAGGGCCCCTATTTCCCATGGATCCGACGATGCCGCTCTTGCGCTCGTGGTTTGCTGCTGCTGGGCCTCCTGCTGAGCTTCTGATGGGCTCCTACTGTCGCCAGGACGCCATGCCTGTGTCTCTGGTGGCTGCAGATCGCATTTCCCCTCGTCTTTCCCATGCACCTCGAACGGTAACTTTCGCGAAACGAGGTTCTGTTGAGAAGACGCAGGCCGACCACTCACTATTGTCAGCCTGCGTTTTCGCTGCAAATTGCTGCCACCTTTTTGCTCCTCCCCCTTTCACCGCTCCCAATATCTATCCACATGCGGACGAGGACAGAGGCTCCTCCGTACCCATTCGTCATTTTTCCCTTGCAAGGTCTGAGGGCAGGCCCGAATCAGCAGATTTTTGCATCTGCGTTTGCCCCGTTTTGGCCATCATCTGCGCCGACTTGGGCATAGGCCATAGGCTAGAAAAAGACAGCGCTTGGGACTGTAGCCGCGTCTCTCTTTGATCAGGGAACCTGGAACAGCAGGACCCTGAAGATCAAATGGCTCGGCACAGGTAAGCCGGCGGATTCTGCAGGGTCCTCTCGAGCGATGATCAGGCACCCCATCCCCCTATCCCTTGGAGCATTGCGTGCCTCTGGAGGCCGGAGACCGACACAATCCTCATCGGTTTCGTTCCACCCTCGCATGCGCGTGACGTGGTGCGTTGTCCACTGAGCGCTGTGGTTTGCGGTGTGCAGCTATCGCCTTCGGCACATTGGGTCCACCCCCTTTTCCCACATTTCAAGGTCCGAAAAGTCTCGGCTCGGGAGAGTCTCCCTAGTGGGCAAGCAGCAATAGACTGCCGGAGTCAGAAGAAAGCTATTCAGATTTCTCCATATGGCAGATCCGGCGTCAAGCCCACTCAAGTAGAACGACATCAGACAGCTTTTAGCTCGCTTTACATGAGTACAAATGAATATGAATGCTAACTTCGTTTGTCCGTCAACAATAGGGGTGAACAAACCGCCGCTGCTCTTGAGCAGAACTTGACCAGTCTGGAAAGTAAGTTGGATGAGCTACTGGCTTCGTTAGATGTGCCGCCTGAGGAAGAGGAGGGCGGCGAGGGCGCTTCTCCGGTAACTAGGCACACAGATGCACCAAAGGATGAGAGTAGGGAGAAGAAGGCTGGGTGAGTTGTGTGATGGCTCTGGGTTGTTGTTCGGTAAAGAGGAATAGGAGGTTATTATTTTGTATCGGCATAGAAAGCACTTGTAGATACCACACTTGCAACTGACGTTAGGTCCCTTAAACCTTAAACCTATCAGATTCCGTATCTTGTTCTCAATGATGATCAAAACATATGACAACACAACCTTGAATCATGGCAGGGTATAGGTATAGGAGGGGATATCTCATTATCGTGAACCCATCAAAATACACCACGCGGCCAGCAGTTTCCCTCCGCACCCCAGACGCTTGCTCGTTTGCTTTCCCGAACCAGGAGAGAGGAGGACAGAAAACAAAAACAATATGTGAAACCCATTTCCCTCTCATGCACCAGAATCCCTCACCATCCATCCTATCCACAGCCACACCGCCAAACCAACAACAACCCGCCGCCCACATGCACCCACAAGATCCCATGTTCATTACTTTACACTTTTCATCGCTAGAACGAGGAGACATTAATCGCCGCCCTCGGTGATCTCGGCCGTCCAGTCCTTGCGGATCGTGAGATCCATCAGGTCAGCCGTGTTCTCGACCACGAGGCCCTTCTCGTTGGCGAGGTGCAGCACGCAGATGAAGCCGTAGCTGGTCGAGATGTCGTCCATGACGGGCTTGGGGTAGACACGTTTGAGGTCGTTCATGACGTCGGTGAACTTGAGGGTTGTTTGGTCGCCGCCGACAACGTCTGATGATGGGGGGGAGGGGAGGCGGGAGGTGTTTTGGTTTTCCTGTTGACGTGTTAATTTTGTCTTGAAAGAAAAGGGAAGGGGGGGGGGGGGAATACTTTTTCGAGTGCCTCGAAGTTCATCCCCTTCCAAATCTCCTCCTTCAACCTCCTCACATCCACCTTCTTAGCTACGCGCGCATACTGCACGTACTCTGGCCGCACCCGCCGGCTCTGTGTCACCAGCATCGTGCCAAATGCCAGATCCGCCGGGTTCGTCACCGTCAACCCGTTGAACGCCCCCGTCATGCCCACCTCAGTCATGCCTCCGCCGCCGCCGCCGCCGATGCCTCCACCGAGGCCGCCGGGGCCTGGAGAGAAGTGCTCGCGCGCGTCGGCGAACTCGTCAATGTCGTCATCGTCATCACCTCCAGCGAATGGCAGCCCGTCGTCTTGGAAGAAGTTGGCGTCGTAGTCCCCCTGCGGCAGCGCCGTATCGCCGTCGCCGTTGGCTCCTCCGCCGCCTGCTTCGGGGCTTTGAATCGGCGCCTTCTGCGACGCCCAGAACGCCTCGTCCATCTGGCCCTCGGGGACGTTGTCTGGCGCGGCGTCGGCCGCGGCGCCAAAAGCACCAAAGCCGCTGCGGTTGTTGCCCTGGCCGCGGCGGCGGGCGCCCATGCGCGCTTTGGGCTTGAGGAAGAGGCTGAGGAGTTGGCGGGAGCTGAAATGCTTGTCATCGGGCAACAAGTTGCGCGACTTGGACTTCCAGTCCTTCTTGGCGAGCGTAATGGCCGTGTTGGTGGAGGCCTGGGTGTAGAGGGTCTCGGCGATAGCAGGGTCAAGAGGTGATGCGAAGTCAATCTCAAAGGGTGTTTTCTCCTTACGCGTGCGCGCCGGCTCGACCGACTTGTTGACGTCCTTGATCTTGCGGATGCGCCAGTGCTCGGCGTTGGTCCAGTTCTTTTGGAGGGCCTGGTCAAAGTAGCTCAGGATGTCCTCGTGCGCCCTATCGGCCTTTTGTGTGTGCGTCATGGACACACCGAAGTCACCGTTCTGACCGTCCATCATCAGGTCGACCCCGTCGACCCCATCTCCCTCGGCGCCTGCGCCATCTACACCGAGGCCTAGTCCGGCGTCAAAGACGCGTAGCATCTGAGGCTCGAGGGCCGCCTCGCGCGCCCAGGCCTCACCGCCCTCACCAAAATCGACGTCGGCGCCCAAATCAAAGGCGCCGAGGCCGTCGTCGTCGTCGTCGAAGCCGAGCGGGTTCTCCTCATCAATAAACATGCCCGACTTGTCACCGATGCCGGGCGTCTTCTCCTTATCCTCACGCCAGTCCTCGGGCGCGCGCAAGAATGGAATATCTAGGGAGCCTGAGGGGTCACCGAGATCGAATGTCTTGAGTGAGGGGCAGACATCCATTTGGTCTAGGTGGCTCAGGTCTGGGAAGAAGCGAGCACCGAGTGAAAAGACGTCAATTTCAATGTCTTGGTCGTCCTCGGCCTCCTGCTCCCTCGCCTGTTCGAGCATCGACATCTCGACATCAGATTCTTCGTCCTCATCATCCGGGTTCCTTTGGCGGGAGTCCTTTGCTGAGGTTTTTGATATATCGTTAGAGTCATCACTACTATCAAACACAATACGGCCTTGCGAGTCAATCATCAGGTGGTTGAGAAGGAGGCCCTTTGCCCCGCCCTCGTCAAAGTCTGCCGAGGCCTTCTTGAAAAGGGGGTCGACTGTAAACTCTAGCTCGAACTTCTTGAGCTGCAGCGATGCGAATGAAGGCGCCAGGGTACTCTCAGACGACCTTTGGGTCTGTAGGCACGATTAACATTACGGCCAGTAGCACGGGCATACGGGCAGACGTACCTTTTTTCTGGGCTTCTTCTTCACATTGCCGTTCTCGTCAACTTCCTCCTCCTCATCATCTTCGCCGTCACCCCTATCCTTCTTCTCGCTGTCGCGGCTGTTGGCCAAGCCGCTGAGCAGCTTGCCCGTCTCTGTGGCCACACTGTCGACTCTGCTCGTGTAGATCTTGACACATCCGTCGAGGGTGCAGCTGGCCTTCTGGAAGTTGACGCCGTCGCCCTCCTTGAGCAAAGACATGTCGTGGAAGTAGTCAATCAGCGCAAAGTTCCAGGAATTGGCGGCGTTAATCTTGTTGTCGGTCGCCATCTTCATCCACTCCTCAAAGTTGGCCAAGATAGGGACACGCTTCATAGGGGTGACGGCGGAGCCGCCGACGACGAAGCGGTCTTCATCGTCAACCAGCATGGCATTCTCCTTGCCGCTAAGCCGGGGTCGTGGAGTGCGCGGGTTGGAGGAGGGCGACTCGCCGGCGTTCTCGTAGTCGTTGAGGGCAATGCTCTTGCGCGCGGGGGTGCCTGTCGCCGCAGCCTTTAGCTGGTTGATCTGTGCCTCATGCAGCGCCTTGCGGCCGTGCGACCGGCGGGCCTTCTCCTGCGCGTCGTCATTGAGCGGGATCCTGTGGGGAAACAGTGGTTAGAGAGCTGTGATGAGTTGCGATATCAAGCCAAAACGGCAAACGCGACGCGAAAATACGCACTTAACCGGCGACTTGAACGGCGATGCGGAGAGGGAGCCAGAGGCGACCCTACTCGCGCTTTTGCGCGGCGGTTGAGCTACTCGGGGCATGATGTGGTGTGGTGTGGTGGTGGTTTGGGACAATTGCGCTCTCGTCTCGTCGCATCTGGATTTTTGCCAGTCTTGGTGTTTGTTTACTTCGACCCCCAGTCCAATGCGCTGGCCCGCTTCCCAAGCCTGGACACCTGGGGTCGCGCCTATCAGATGCGCTCACGTGATGATAAGGCATAAATCCAGTCGCGCCTGATGACCTAAGCAGATCGTGGGATCTTCCTCTCGTTATCTTATCAGGGAGTCGACCGCGTCAACCTGCTCCAGCAAGTGGCGTCATAGGCTCCCCTTCCATCTAATCACGACTTGACAACTTCCAAGGTGCGCCGTAAACTCAGCTGCTCTCGCACGGCACTGCCACTAATATACGACGGCAAGGAGGCAATTCTGCTTTGTGCTTACCTCAGTTTTGGTGTGCTCCTGCCCTCAAGACCGCTTCAATCGAGGTCTCGTGCTGGTGTGCCAACGAAGTACCTGGGATAGGAAGGTGCTACCTACAGTGTGCCTCGGCTCTCTGGCGCAACTCAATTGTAGCAATTCCTAGGGCAGCAATACGCTAGACAGACATCCCCCCATCTCAAGGTGGAGGCCTCACCACAATATAACATCTCAAACTCTATCTAGACTCTTTTTCTCTCCGTCCAACGACAGGTGCTAGCGCCACTAGGCGGCTGTCCAATGTGACAGACAGGTCATGCCAGACGTCAGAAGTCAGAACCCAAGCCAGACGCCATTGGAAACCTACAGTTGGAATGCTGGCAGGCAGTCAAACATGGCGTTGCTTTCTTCAAAGTGTCAGTGTGGTGCCAGAGTTCCAAAGCTCGGTTTCAAAAGGACCTTGCTTGAATGTGCCCCTGCCGAGAAAGAGGGAGGGGCAACAAGCTGATGCACTTTCTGGATTCTGGTTCTGGTTCTGGACTGGTCTACGCGGCCCTTGCCATCCGCCAAGACAGCACGCCAGCAAGCCAGCAAAGCCAGCGCCAATCCGACCTTGGACCTGGCGACGTTTACCAGCTGCAGCTTGCAGGGTCCGTGAGATAAGACGTGTGTGGTCACGTCGGCGGGATGATCTCATAACAACAAGCAACACCTCAAAACCATCCATCGCTTTTGAGTCAAATCCTGTAATCTCATCGCCAGACCTCGCGACTGCCCCTCCTACAAGCCCGCTACCTCGCGCAGCTTAATTGATTATTAAGAGCCGTCTATCTGCGCCTGCCTCACACCCTCCCCCTCGCCGTTCCGCATTATGTCCTGATACCCAGCATGCCCGTCTCTCGCTCAAAGCGGAGCCAATACAGCTCCCGCCCGTTCGTTGTCTTGATCCTCCTCCTCAGCATCCTCACCACCTACGCCTTCTTTTTCCAAGGTCTGGGTACCGCCAGCCGCCACAACAGCCATGGAACGCGACTTGCTCCAAGAGGCGTGCACGAGGAGGACGTCGATTGCCGTGCTGTCCACCGCGCTGCCGATCAGTGCGCCTTCATCTTGGCCAACTGCGAGGACGACGAGGCCGGTCTCGTGCACTACCTGAGCTTCTACTACTGTACCCTAGGAAATGCGAAACCCCTCGCCTTCGTGCTCATGGCCATTTGGCTAGGCTTGTTATTCACCACCATCGGCATCGCCGCCAGCGATTTCTTCAGTATCAACCTCAGCACCATTGCTAAGATCCTCGGCCTGAGTGAAAGCTTAGCCGGCGTTACATTTTTGGCCTTTGGAAATGGCTCCCCGGATGTTTTCAGTACCTTTGCTGCCATGGGATCAAACAGTGGAAGTATGGCAGTCGGCGAGCTCATCGGTGCCGCAGGCTTCATCACCGCTGTCGTTGCAGGCTCGATGGCCTTGGTCCGCGAGTTCAAGGTCAGCAAGCGAACATTTGTGCGAGACATTGTCTTCTTCATTGCTGCCATCAGCTTCACCATGGTTTTCTTGGCCGACGGCGAGCTGCATCTCTGGGAGTGCTTTACCATGGTTGGCTTCTACCTCTTCTACGTCGTTGTCGTCGTGGGCTGGCACTGGTTCACGGTTAGGAGGCGACGCATGCGCCTCAGAGATAGTGCTTCTCGTACGCACTTCCACGGCGCTGCAGGGCCGGCTTCCGACGAGCTCGAGCCCTATCGGGATGTGCCAGATGAGGACGACGCAGCTCCCGTTGGCGGCCGATCGATCAGTGCCCCGGAGCCTGCCGATATCAGCGCCCTCGAACGCGCTCCTAGAATCGAGGTTGACGGGAGAGGCGTGGTATCTGGTTCGCCCGACGAAACTGACGAGGAACGTGACAACCACATAGCCGCCGAAGTGACTAGCAGCATGCGCGTGAACCGCCCTCGCTGGGGACGCAGCAACACGACTATCACTCCAATCAGGCCCAGCTTGGTGGGCGCTCTGGAATTCAGGTCGGTTTTATCGTCCTTGAGCAAGGCGAGAAATATGCACCTCGGCCCCCTGCCAGAGAGGCAATACTCGGACCATGCCAGCCAGCTATCTGGTGCCCTCGCGCATACCGTTTCTCTATATGATGCACGAGGCCGTCCGCGCACCAGCACCTCGCCAGCACATATCCCAACCTCGGCGAGGGAAAGAGCTCTGTCATATGGGAATTCCCCGTTGAATTTGGACCGTAACGGATTTACTCGACCCGAGCTCATATCCGAAAGCTCTCCCCTCGGATCCGAGACGCGGACCAGTTCAGTAGCCCGAACCGTTGACGGTAGGCTCGCGCCGCCGTCTGGCTCTGTTTCGGCGGTCGAACACACGTCGCCCCAACAACAGTCGTCAAAGCAGGCTCATAAGTCCCAGGGTCTTCAACTCCAAATCCCCTCCCCTCCCGGCGGTTCAAGCGGCCGCTCCTCGCCGTCGCTCTCGCCATTTCCCGGCTTCACCGAGTCGCCTAGCATCTTGACACCAATAGGAAATCACCCAGAGCCAAGCCCGTACGGCTTCCCAACCCCCTTGGAGAGACGGATGCCTACGATTCATGGACTTGAAGACGAGACAGGAGCACCAAAGCCGATCAAGTGGTGGCCATATCAGCTTCTGCCGCCGCCACACATCCTCCTGAGCACAATTTTCCCCACGCTTCAAGGATGGAAAGAGAAGAGCTGGTGGGACAAAGCAATGAGTTTAATCTCGGTGCCAAGCATATTCGTCTTGGTGACGACTTTGCCGGTGGTGGAGACTGAGCATGAGGAAGACGACTCGGAAATCGACCTAGCAGGAGTTTTAGAAGCCAGCCAATCTGGCAATGCGGGATTGCCCGTCTCGGTACAGGACAGCGGTACCATACGGCCCGAGACTGAGTGGCAGGAATTTCGCCGGCGAACCCGGTCCATCTCATCCAAATCGCCTCGCCCCATGTCACCCCCACTCCTAGCTCTCGACTCTGCGCATGTCGATGGTGACGGCCCATCGGCGGAAGCTGGCCATCGGCCGTCCATAGACATACTTCCACATTTGGCGAGGGCCAACCCCCCATTCGAAGCCGATCGCGCCACCGCTTCCACAGAGGAAGTGGTAGGCTGGAATAGGTGGCTTGTGGCCTTGCAATTGTTTACGGGGCCCTTTTTCGTCGTTCTCATTGGTTGGGCCAACACGTACGACGATATGGAAAATCCAAGGAGAATGCTGCTGCGGTTGGTGCTGTATTCGCTGGTCTTTTCGCTCTGCTTGCTGGCCGCCCTACTTTTGTTGACGAGCCCGGACCAAAAGCCAAAGTACCACTTTGTGCTGTGCTTTCTTGGTTTCGTAATCAGCGTCGCATGGATATCAACCATTGCGGGGGAGGTGGTTGGAGTTCTCAAGGCATTTGGTGTGATACTAGGCATCTCAGAGGCCATTCTCGGTCTCACCATTTTTGCGGTCGGGAATTCGTTGGGCGACTTGGTGGCCGATGTGACCGTTGCTCGCCTCGGATACCCCGTCATGGCGCTGTAAGTCACACTGGCTGTATTGGCTGGCTGGCGCGAGTACAAAATGCTAACGAAGTAACACAGTGCTGCATGTTTTGGGGGGCCGATGCTCAACATCCTTCTCGGCGTGGGGATTGGCGGTGCCTGGATGGGCATCTCGTCGGCCAACAAGAGACACCTGAAGCATCCAGAGAGGCCAATCTACTATAAGCCATACAAGATCCAGGTCGGGGGGACGCTGATGATATCTGCCATCAGCGTGCTGCTAACTTTGATCATCTTGTTGATCGCGGTGCCGTCCAACAGGTGGGTGATGAGTCGCAAGATAGGATGGGGCCTGATCGGGCTGTGGACCGTCGGCACGGTCGTTAACCTAGTGATCGAGCTCGCCGGGTACTGGTCGGATGTGTCGTGAAAGGCCAAAGAAGAAAAAAAACGACTGTACCGTTTGCGTAAAGGAAGCCTCGGCTTGCCCACCGTTAGCTTTGACTGCTAGTGACGGGGTAACCGCAAGGGCAACCCCGCCAACACAAATATGAAGCGGCCTCCCGACCCCACGATGTCGATACTAGCCAGCTCCGCTTCTGGATGGAGGCCCTCCTAGATGAAGGATTACGCAAGCCAGATAATCCTTTGACCAGGATCCCTCAGCTAGGGACGCCCACCCTTCAGCAGCCGGCGTTCTCCGCAGATGCTAGCTCGCCGATTCAAGACACGGCGCTTGCGAAAGTCCCTCAAACCGCCACACCTTATGGACAAAACCTCAGGCGGCCTGTTGGCCCGCACCACACCAGAGAGTCAAGTCGTGCGCCGAGTCGCCGACCTAAGTGGACAAGATAGCTACGATGTCGCAATGACTGAAACATGGCCAATCGCAGCTCCACCGTGAAAGTGCCCTTGTGTCCGCTCTCCTGTTGTGGCGCAGACCCTTCTCTCAGCTCGTCTGGGGTTCCAAAGAGGGGTTGTTTATTAGCATGTCGCAATAGCGCCATGGGGTGTACTATGTATAAAGCTTGTTCTGTCTTCTGGGGTTTGGAGTGGTATCACCTTTTCCCATCCATCATTCCCATCCTCTGCCAATCACATTGCAACTACTACCATCTTCACTCTCGTCATACCCTATCCCCGCTTAACCATCAACACCCGTTGCCCATCATGAACTTTAGCAGTCTCGGAAACCTAGCCAAGGAGGCAGCTACCAAGTATGGCAGCAACGACAACCAGAACCAGAACCAGAACCAGAACCAGAACCAGAACACGGACAACGAGTCGTCTGGGAATCAGTGGGCCGGCGTCGGCTCGGAGGCCAAGAAGGCATTCGACGGCTACCAGTCCGGCGACAACAAGGTCGACTATGCTGAGGTTGGCAATGTAGCCAAGAAGGCCGCCTCGGCTTACCAGTCTAGCGGTGACAAGTTTGATGCCACGGCCGTCGGCAAGGACATCTACTCTGGCTTCTCGGGCAAGGGTGGCCGCGAGGAGAAGAAGGAGGAGAGGTATGGCAGCAGCAGTAACACCAACACCAACACCAACAACAACAACAACAACAACAACAACAACAACAACGACAACAATGATGACGATAATGAGAGCTCGTCGGTATGTTGAATCTGCTGTGTAAAACGTGGCAAGATGCTGATCGTGTTTAGTTTGGCGACAACGGCCGCAAGTCCCCGAGGCCATCGGAGGACAACAAGAATGAGCGCTATGGCAGCAGCAACACCAACAACAAGAGAGATGACGATGAGGACAAGCCCTCTTATGGCGCTGGCCGCAACGATGATGACGAGGATAAGCCTTCGTATGGCGCCGGCCGCAAGACCGGCGGCTACGGCCAGGACAGCGAAGTCAACAAGCCCTCGTACGATGCCGGCCGCAATGACGACGACGCGGACAAGCCATCTTATGGCGCTGGCCGTAACGATGATGACGAGGATAAGCCGTCCTATGGTGCCGGCCGCAAGACCGGTGGCGACGGCCAAGACAGCGAGGACAGTAAGCCCTCGTACGGCCAGGAGAGCAGCCTTCCTGGCCAGGAATTCGGCGCCGGCCGCAACGACGATGATGAGGACAAGCTGGCGTATGGTGCCGGCCGCAAGACTGGTGGCTACGGTCAGGACAGCGAGGATAGCACGCCGTCCTACGGCCAGGGCAACAACAGCAACCGCCGTAGCGAGGACGACGAGAACAAGCCCCGCCGCGATGGCCAGGGTGAGGAGCGCACCACGGGGTATGGTCGCCAAAACAATGAGGAGGAGCGGGATTATTAGAGAAATGGAGGGAGTGATACCATGGTGTTGAACAATTGAGTGTTTCGTTTGGGATTACAAGTCGGGTGGTGCAGTGGTGTCAACTGAGTGATCTCCTGCTGCTTGCGAGTCTGTCAGGGGCTGCAGTAAATTCCGCCATGGTTACCGCTTCGTCAGTCCGTTCTGCGTACGCATGAACCCCCCCGAGAATTCTCGACCCGTGCCTCAAGCCTGTGTCCGTTGCAGGGCGGAACTCGGGCCGGAAACTTGGTTGTCTTCTGTCTTCGTTTGTTGGGCGGCGTAGGCGTGGGCGTGGGCAACTCGCCTCGTTTCTTCGATGCCAAGACGAAGATTATATAGCGACTATGGGGAAAGTCTGAGCGACTCGGCAAAGAAATCGGCCACGAGTGAAAGGGATTCAGCAGTCAAGAACGAAGCATGGATCTCACGGATTTATGCCATATCTTACGAACAAGAACACCGCGTCGCATAGCCACCCGGCATCCCGCCAGAAGGTCGCCTGGCACTTTCCTGGGTATTTCTTTTGGTTTTTGTGTTTTTTTTGTGGAAGATCTGGCGGGCTCGTGTAATCCTGTGATAATTCTCTGAAGAAATGCGATCGCTAGTTGTTGTGATGCACAGTTGTCGTTGCAACAAGATCTCCGGCACGAGCCGGGCGAGCTTCGGTCTTCTATTATTTAGCCACTACCAACCTTAGCTGATGATCCCGTTCCGTGGAAATACATACCTAGTTCCGTCTCTGCTGGCCCGCTCGCGAAACTCAATTCATCTTGACATGCCACTTTCAACTCAGGAAAGGGCGGGAACTGAGTAAGGAGGCCGGACGACAGAACAGGGCGTGTGTAAGTGGCAGACTGAGCGCGCCACCCAATCATCAACCAATGACAGGGCGTGTGGTTTAGGGGCATAATATTCGCTTCGCAACTTCCAAAGTTCGCGCTTGTGAAAGGCCAATTCCCAGCTCGTCCATTATCATCGAGCCAACACATATCCATCTGGTGGCTTGTTTTTTGCACTTTTGATGTCGTTTGTGTATGGGGTTGGTGGGAGTGGTGGTGGGTTGTTCCATGGCGAGATTGGGGGACCCCTGGCAGATCTCGGCCAGCCAAGCACGAGGCTTGCTTGGCACTTGGCGGTGGTGGGGCAATTGAGGGGCACCGGGGCAGCTGTCAGTTGAGGCATTGTGAATCAGCGACCCCTCCTTGTCCTCCCCTCCAAAACGTGGGGCACAAACAAGCACCAGACTGGCCCTCACCGTAACTTCGTCACTTCGAGTCTCAACCGCCGTTGCTCGTGTCCTGGCCCAACGAGCTTTTCTTTTATCCCATCTTGTCTCTAAGCGTCTGCTGCTCTGTTTGGTGACTTTTTCCTTTCCCCGTTCCCTTGGCGAGTAGGCATTGGGTCCACCCCTGTCCCGGTTATTTAAATTCGGCCCATTCCCGTCGGCGACCCAAGCAAAGCGCAAACCACAGACCAGCCGCACGAACCAAGCCTATAATCGCCACAATGGCCCAGTACCCTCCCCTCGCCGAGCGCGAGCTCAAGAACACCATCGCCCTGTTCGATGTTGACGGCACTCTCACACCTGCCCGCGGAGTAGGTCTTTTTCTTTCCCCCTAAGACCGATGCAATGCATCCCTTGTCCCCGCACTGACACTCCCCCCCTCCCCGCCAGGATGTGACGCCCGAGATGCTCGACCTGCTCGCGCGGCTCCGCCAAAAGTGCGCTATCGGCTTCGTGGGCGGCAGCAACTTCGTCAAGCAGCAAGAGCAGCTCGGGCTCGGCGGCGTCGATGTGACGACGCTCTTCGACTTCTGCTTCTCGGAGAACGGCCTGACGGCCTACAAGCTCGGCGCCCCGCTCCCCTCGACCAGCTTCATCAACTACATTGGCGAGGACCAGTACAAGGAGATCGTCCGCTTCGTGCTGCACTACATCGCCGACCTGGACCTGCCCATCAAGCGCGGCACTTTCGTCGAGTACCGCAACGGCATGGTCAACATCTCGCCCATTGGCCGCAACGCGAGCAACGCCGAGCGCGGCGAGTACGAAAAGTACGACCTAGCCCACGGCATCCGCACCACCTTCATCTCCAAGCTCAAGGAGAAGTTCGGTCACCTAGGCCTCACGTCCGTCCCCCCCCCCCCCCCCCCCTCCCCCACCCCAACCTCCTCCCTGTTCTCCCAACTAACCCCCCACAGGTACTCCATCGGCGGGCAAATCTCCTTCGACGTCTTTCCCACCGGCTGGGACAAGACGTACTGCCTGCGCCACCTCGAGGACGAGGCCAAGAAGCCCGACGGCATCGCCTACACGACGGCGCACTTCTTCGGCGACAAGACGGCGCCCGGCGGTAACGATTTTGAGCTGTACGAGGACCCGCGAACCGTCGGCCACTCGGTGCTCAACCCCGACGACACGGCGCGCCAGGTCAAGAAGCTGTTCGGGCTCTAGTAGGAGACGAGGGGAGTGGGGAAATAAAAGACTAAAATCTACTGGGAGCCAGTAGAAGGCGTTTTGAAAAGGTGGAGGCTAGCTGAAGTCGAGAATGTCGTGTCGTACACCACCAGCTGCAAAATCTAATAATGGCCAGTTCCGAATGTCTTACTTGCTCCCGTTCTGAAAACCACATCTGTCAAGGACGTTCACTCACCATCCACACTCATGCCCCCTTTATGTAAAACGTTTCATTTAACGGATTGATCCATCCTCGTTAAAGTAGGCAGTGTAAGTTTCTTAAACCAAATACCCGAAAGAAGAAAAAGCAAGGAACAGACATCGCTCAGAGTCTTCGTTTCATCCAAAAACATCTCGTCATCTAGACCCCCTCCACACGGAGGACCACATCCAAGGAAGCAAGTTGCACAAGTATACAAAACCTTGCACTTCAAATAGACAGACACCTCCTTGACCTTGTCCTCATACGCAGCCAAGCTCTTGCTCCCACCGCTTAGTGGCCAAACTCCAAGTGCGGCACAATCACCGGCCCATATTTCGTCGTCGCCGTGAACGCCCCATCTCCCTGCACCACAAAGTCGACCGCCAGACTCAGCTTGCTCAGCCCGCCCGAGTGACCGCTCGCGACGCTAGCCGCGTAGTGCTGCTGGCCGCCGCCGGCAATGTTGTCCGGGTCGTACGCGACAATGGCCACGTAGTTGCGGCGGGCCATGAGCTTCTTGTGCTCACGGGCGGCGCCCGAGGCGTCCGTGTGGAAGATCTCCATCATGTCCTCCTTGGTGTCGCTCACCTCGTGCGTCGACTTGTTTCCGTTGAGCGGCACATACAGCAGCTTGTTGTTGTGCAGCATCTTGAGCAGGTAGTTGCTGGCCGGGGCCGCCACGACGGGGCTGGCGATGACCTGGTACATAGTCTTGTGGTCGCTCGGGTGTGAGGGGTCATGAACTAGGCCCGCACCACTGCAGTTGACGTCTAAATAACATGTTAGTCTCAATCCAACAGCATCCGAGGACATAGGGGCCGAAAGCTCACCTCCCGACAAGAACGTCATCCGGATGCCCTTCTGCTTAGCAATCCCTTGCAGTGTCCGAATCAAATACGTCCGCTCCAGGTCTTTCGAATCGTGTGTCCAGAGGTCCTTTAGCTCTTCGGCAATGTCAAACTCGCCAAACTGGTTAAGCACGTTGCCCATGAGCCCGGACTTTCCGACCGCCTTCTTCACTTCTTTGAATCCATGTTGCACCATCTCCTTGCCGCCGACTACACCAGCCACCGAACTTGTTACCTTGCCGAGGATGTTGTAAGTTGTGTTGACGGCCTTCTTGCCCGTCGCGAACGTGTTAGCCAGCGTCTCTACCGTCTCAAGACGAGGATATACGACGGGCACAGATAGCATCCAAATACAGTGCTGCACGCTTGGCGGTAATGTGGCAACCTTGGGGAAAATCCCCTGGTATGTTGGCCCAGCCATGACACGCGTTTGAGTTCTCTCGGATCGACAATCAGGACCGACAACCACCACCGCAGGCCCAAGATACTTGACGAAATGCCATCCGGATCCCGTTATGGTGAACAGGTCAATATCTGAGCTGACGTTTCGCAGGATTTCAACGGTTGTGTGGTGTTGAAAGAGCAGATACATCTCAATGGCAATACGGCCGATGTTCTTAAAGATTGCCGAAGACTGCATGTAGTCTGGGTAGGAGCCGAAGCCATCAAAACTGCGGAGAAGCGGTTAGTATAGGACAACTCGGAAGAAAAAAAAAGAAGAAGAAAAAACAAGTGAGCTTCTCAAAAACTTACATGTCGTGGTCGTCGATTTGCAAGACATGAGGAATCTGAGCAAAGGCTTCCCGCATAAACGGCTGGTCAAAGTGACTTGTGTAGTAGTGGAAATAGGCATGTGAAACGTCCTCCTCGTGCCTTGCCGTCCACGGCGCACTCTTGCGGTTTTCCCTGCCCGGCATTGCAAGCCATTGTCTCAGCAACGGCACTTCCTTCCATAGCCGGTCACCATAAATCTGGTCGCCAAGTCCAAGTTGGACATGGAAACCGCCGCACTCGACGTTCTTCTGCAGGATATCTTTCCACATGAAGCCAACACCGCCAAGCTTGGCTCTCTCATTCTGGTTGGTTCCAGGCGCAAAGTCGTTGCCCGAGTGGGCAATCATGCGCCAACCTGTTTCGTAACGCCCAGCCACGACGAACTCGTACCGCGTACATCCAAGATGAGATGTCACGGCATATGTCCACCGTTCACTGCCTTGCTCGTTCATCTGAAGATCCAGGTCATACTTGTAGAATGACCACCTTTGATGTGTATAGATGTTGTTGGGGATGAGCTGGCGGGGGTTCGGAGACAGATCCATGCTGAGGTGGATGTGGATCGTCGGCGGCTGCGGTGCGTCGGTGACGATCAGGATGCTTCCGTGCCAGATGCCCTTTTCCAAATCCATGTTCACATAGCGCAGATAGGGGCCGAAGTATACGCCGTTTGTTGGCATGACCTTGTAAACATCAACGCCTGCGCTAGGAGGCGGGCCTGTGAATCCTGCAGTTGAAGGGGCTGCGGATGCCGCCACGCTCATAATGCTCTCGGCATAGCCAGGGGTTTGCGGATGGAACATTGGGGAGTTGAGCCCAGCCTTGCCGCCACCGAGAAGCGGGGAGGCGAGAGGGTTACCATACGTCGACGCCGTCGGTGACAAAGGCGCAGATTCGTGGTGGATCGGATTTGGCCCCTTGGGGAACTCCCACTGCGTAGCCTGGGTAGCAAGGTGGATGTAATAATACTGACCAGAGTTCTGGTCCAAGTGGGCGATCCATCCCTCCGGCAGTGGCGGGGGCGACGTCGCAGCAGCAAGAAGCGACGGGGTGTGCGTCAGCCCCGGCCCGGCTTGCCCGCTTTGCGCAGCTTGTGGAATATCCTGCTTGGACTCATTGGCGAATGCCGGGTGCCCAGAATGTTGCGACTGCACCGGAGACAGAACAGTAGCCGCCACAGCCGGCTTTGGCTTTTGTGCTTGTGCCGGCGATGAGTTGGCCAGAGCAGGATGTTGACCCAGCTGGGGAGTTGAGGAGGGGGTAGCAGCTGGTTTTTGGGCCGCATTGGCATTGGCATTAGAGCTCGAGTTTTGCTGAGCTGGGCGCTGCTTCTCGGCTGGATAGGCCGAACCGGAGCTGGGGTTGACGCTGGTATAGGCAGGAGGGGGCGTGGAAGCTTGCATGCGCTGGAAGTCCTGCTCCAGGACACTCACCTGCAAGCTGCTCCCCGCGGGTGCTGGACTGGCTGGGTTGGCGTTCGGGGGAAGGCTGAACGACTGCTGCTGTGACGGCGTTGGGCTCGTCACCACATCTGATCCCTGATACACAGTTGGAGGGCCGAAGGGATGCTGGTCCGGGGATTCAGTTGGTGTCCACGGCCGGGCGGGCTGAGGCTGAGCAGCAGGATGTTGCCCGCCATACTGGGCCAGTCGCGATTGAGCCGCGGCACTCGTGGCTTGGAGGCTGGTGAGGGTTGCGGTCCCAGAGATGCCTGCAGCAGCATATCGTGCCTCGATGCCTCCCCCAGGCAGTACGCCTGGCTCGGCTATAGGGGTCTCTGGAGGCGGCGGCGACCCACGGCTGGCTCTGGTTGTCGAGGTGGACGCAGTTGATGAAAAGCGGCCCAGGTCTGAGTTATTGCGAGTGCTGGCCCCTGGCGGCGGATAGTATGGTTTCTGTTGGTATGCATTGGATATCTTGGGCGCGGGAGCAGAGTAAGACGCCTGAGTGGACTGCGCAGGCTGTGTCGGGGGTCTTATCGGCTTCGCGAATAGCTCTTCCTTGTCCAAGGTCGGGCTATCGGGACTCTGCAGGGGCTTGGGAGCAGTCCCGCGCCTCTCTGCCAGGCCACCCTTCTTCTCGACAGGGCTCATGTTTAGGCGCAAAGCGTCATTCTGAGAGGGGGAGCCCGAAGAGCCAGAAGGAGAACTCGTGTAGGTTCTGTTCGCAGGCGAGGATGTTGCCTTCCTGGCGTCATCAGGATATGGGAGGCGCGGGGGCTTTGATGACTGTGAGGACCCGCGGCCGTCCTCGGGGTATGGCAGTGGTGCTGCGGAGCTTGAAGCACCAAACGGGAGCGGGAAGTCCGGCAGCGGTGGAAGTGAGGCGACGGCGGGTTTGGAGGTAGACGATGCTGATGCCGACGATGGAGGTGCAGGGTACTTGAACCGATCTGCTGGCTTGGGGCTCTGTGGCTTGAATATTCTCAGGGGCTCGACTGTTGGACTATCGCAGTCCTCAGTAGAGGGGCCGGGCCTGCTCATGAAGAGCTCGTCGTCAGGGACGTTGCGCGATCGGGTCGCCATCTCGAGAGCGCCTGTGTATGGTTGCGATCAAGCGATGGAGGTGATCCAGCGATCTACCGATCAGCCGAAGCAAGCAGCAGGCGTCAGAGATAGACGCGCAGGAGGGCGTACAGCAGCAGGTACTTGTCCGCGTCTTCGATCGGAAGTTTCAAGTGTTGGTGGAGGTGAGATGACTTGGGTCACTCAGGAGCTGATCGGGCGCGGGGTTGTGGGCGACCTCTTGCCAAGGCCTCGACGGGTGCGAACCCCTCTTCGGTTGCGACTCGTCGCGGTTTTGGCGGGGACAGGAGATAGACAAGCAGAGTACACGAGGCTCTAGCCGTGGCAGTATGGCACAAGCAAAACAATCGCAGGACGACAGTCTGAGGCGGGAAGCAGGTGAGAAAGATGAAACAGAATTGTCGAGTAGCCAAATAGTACCATTCAAAGAGTTGAGGTCGGGACGGAGGAGGTCAATATGCGGCCAGATGCGCAGGCCACCGGACCCCAAAAAAGAAGACAGGCAGACCACCTCAGCACTGCAACGAGTGCAGCCCGGGGTGGGGCGGTGCCAGGGGAGTGGACGGAAAGGAGCCGGGAGCTGGTGGCAGCCCATGGGATGCCCTGACCGGGGGCGACCGTGGTGATTGGCTTCGTGCGCCGGGCGCTTAGGAGGCTTGGGCGGCGTGATGGACCATTGAACGCGTCCAGCAAGCGCCTTCACAGTAGAATTGGACAGTCTCGACATTCTTCTTTGCAGACAGGGCGGCTACTGCCCAGAGCCATGCACACCATTCATTGATTTCGGCGTCGCATCGTGTCTGCCGAGGGGCGGTCAACGGCATAAGAGTCGGAGCCGTGTCTACGTCGAGCATGTGTGTGTCGATATTCGGAAAATTGGAGAGCTTGGGGGCGAAAAAAGATGCTGTCTCGGGAGGCAGCTCAAGGAGCTCGAAGGCAAGTCCCTACCGCCCATCCCCCGCACCACACACCACCGCACAGGGGCTGCCAGGGTTGCCTTTGCAACGATCGATATCGATGGCGGGGCATCCCTCCACTCGCTGCTGCCGCTCTGACCATGGCATCGAACTTGCCTTCCCGCTGTTATTTTTGGGGACGGATTGCGTAAGGCACAGCGGTACCTGCACTGAGTCTGCCGAACCGAGATGACCGATGGCTGAAATACAAAAGACTGGCCTTGCAAAAATTGAAAAATTAGACATTCCGAGGATGCAGGTGTGGGCAAGATGGCAAAAAGGAAAGGGAAAGGGAAAAAATCCATTGAGTGCGAGCAACAAATCAGCCGGCGATTTCCATGCGTCAAGAGTCAAGCGCCCAGGTTAGCGAAGTGTGGAGCCAACGACAGGATCGCCAGCCAACAGCTTCCAAGGACTGCCCTTCAACTGCCCCAGGACGTCTCCACCATGTGCCTCGAACTTATCAGACTCGAGGCCCAATCTTTTCGAGTCCGTGTGGTTTCAACCTCAACTCGATGGTCCCGTGTCAAGAAAACTTCCCAGAACCATGGCAAACCCAGTCTGACAGGAAACGTAGGGGCGTTACTATCGGGGGCTTCTGGTTAAACGGCTTAGTGTAACCACCGGAGCAGTGCAAGCACAAAACCCTTTTAGGCGTTTAAGCCATCGTGTGGTCTCCTGTTCCCCTGCGCACTGCGTGTGCCGGAGTTGTACTGCTGCCAGGTTGGGCTACAGAAGCCACAGCATTAGCCACAGCACACAGCATGGCCGACCTTGAGACATGGCGTCGACATGGAGTGCTGGAGTGCATAAAGCACGGGCCCCATCTGGGCGAGAGATGCATGGCCGTCACCTGGAGCTATGCCATATCGGCAGCCAGACCAAGAGCGATAAGGTTTCCTCATTCACTTCCCATTGGCTCTCTTCCTTCTGGGCCGAGGAGTGCAGTGGGAGCAAACACAGAGCACGCAAGAAGTTGCATTCAGCTGCGTTCAGAGACTGACAGAGAGTCGATGGGTTCCTGGCCGAAAGTTTGGAGGCGTCCCTTGAGTGCATCTGGGAACCGAGATCTCCAGCCTGCAGCGCAGTTCCCCGCGAGACAATGTTCGACATTGTTCACACTCGGACACGCTGCTGCAGCCTTGCGATTCGCGGGGTTCGCATTGCACCACCGACCTCTCACAGCACAGAATTACGGGGCACATGACTTGTCGTGCTGTTTCTCCAACGCCGCCCCTTCTCGTCTCACGTCGGGGAACCTTCTTGGGCAACTTGAAGACAACAAACAGCATGGTGCAAGGCAGGCGGGCGGGAGAGGGAATGAAGGGCGAAAAACCCTTCCTTTCGCACCCCGCCCCGGTGGGGACGTAACTTGCAGGTTGGAGGCTGGGCGATGCGAGTTGCATCGCCAAGTGACAATGGCCGACTGCGGTGGTTAAAAGGGAGTGCTGCTAGCATCTGCTAGCCTCTCAGAGACTCAAGGAGGCTTCTCTCCACATCGTGACCTCGCAACCCCCCGCTTGGAGGCAACAGGCTCCCGAGGTCTCTCCGCCTTCATCTCAACGACCCCATCCTCCCGGGGTGCTGTTGAGCTGCCATCCTTCCTCTGCTTTATCTCTCGTGCTCTGTCCAAGCCTCTGCACACCAAGATAGGCCCCGGCTTGATAAGGGCGCTGTTCACCCCACTCTTCGAGCTCGGGTTATCAGAGAGCTACTATCACCCCTCCAAGCCAGCCCGGCAACCAATTGACGAACCAGGGGCCGTCGGCAAGCGTCCTACCGAGACCGTTGAGAGGCCCGTCACTGGCTCGCCTTCGCAGCACCTTTTGCATGGGAGTGACGAACTACTAAAATCTTTCCCAACCTACCGGGTTTTGAACAAACCTTCTCCTCCATCTGGTGTCTTTCACCTCGTTACCCTCCCTAGTCCTTCCTCGGCAGCTTGCAGTCATGTCGCTGAACCGCGTCTCGTCGCTCGAGACGTTTGCCATCCTCCACACGGACCAGCGGTCCCGGCGAAGCTCTGATGCCTCGACACGTGCCCGCAAGTTGAGCTTCAACCCCATCCCCCAGGAATGGGACCCTATTCCGACCCTCGATGAGGTCCACGCTGTGGGTGCCTTTGAGGTGCGCAAGTGGAAGCGAATGCGTAGGTCCAACTCCTCCTGTCGCGAGCTGAAGATGTGACATCATGACTTATTTATCCCCGAGGAAAACAGTACAGGTTATTGTGACAGTCGTCTACTGCCTGTTCGCTGCCGGCGTCGTCTTTGGATATGCCGCCATCAAGCCCGTACTGAAAAGTGAAGGCGCCTACCGCGAGGTGTGTACGGCCCAAACTGCAGTCAGCGTCGAGACGTGCACCGAGATCCACCTGAACCTCATGTTCACCGTCGCCGCCGTCGTCACCAACGTCGCGGCCCTGCCCATTGGTGCCATCCTGGACCACTATGGCCCCCGTGTGTGCGGTCTTCTGGGCAGCGTCTTCCTGGCCATCGGCGCCGTGCTGATGGCGTTCGAGAACCGGCTGCCCTTCGACGGCCTGCTCTTCGGGTACCTGTTCCTGGCTCTGGGGGGTCCTTTTACCTACATCAGCTCCTTCCAGCTCTCCAATGCATTCCCTCGTCACTCGGGTCTCATCCTTGCTCTCCTTACGGGTGCCTTTGACGCGTCAAGCGCCCTGTTTTTGGTCTATCGGATCGTCTACGAGAAGTCAGGTGGTGCTTTCGGACATCGCAAGTTCTTCCTGGGATACCTCATCGTGCCTGTGGTGATTGCCCTGTGCCAGCTATTTATCCTACCCGCCCAGTCATACAAGACGGTGGGTGAGCTGGTCGAGGAGATTGAGGAGCCCTTGCCGGATGCCGAGCCGTATGATCAGATTGACGAGCACACGGCCCTGCTGCACGAGGAAGAGAGGCTGCACCGCGCTTCAGTTGTCTCGGGCGTTCGGGAGGTTCTAGGCTCGGCCAAGGCGGACAAGCAGGCGAAGCGGGAGGAGCGCAAGAACGAGAAGTCGGGCGTTTGGGGTGTCATGCACGCCTACTCGGCCTGGGACCAGATTAAGTCGCCGTGGTTTATCTTCATCTGCTTGTTCACAGGTAGGCCCCCCCTTCCCCTCCATGTCAGAGCACCCCTAACATATGAACCGCAGTCATCCAAATGACGCGCATCAACTACTTCGTCGCCACCATCCGCCCGCAATACGAGGCCATCTTCGGGTCCGCCGGCAAGGCCGTCGAGCTCAACAACTTCTTCGACATCGCCCTGCCCCTCGGCGGCCTGCTCTCGATCCCCTTCATCGGCGTGTTCCTCGATCACACCAGCACCGTGACGGTCCTGGCCGCCCTCGTCTCGTGCGCCACCACCATCGGCCTGCTTGGCATCATCCCTGCCACCTGGTCCGCCTACGCCAACATTTGCCTGTTTGTGCTGTACCGCCCCTTTTACTACACGGCCGTGTCCGACTACAGCGCAAAGGTGTTTGGGTTCCGCACCTTTGGCACCGTCTACGGCACCATCATCTGCCTGTCGGGCCTCTTCAACTTCTCGCAGTCGGGCCTGGATTTCTTGTTCCACGAGACCTTCCACGGAAACCCGGTGCCTGTCAACATCATGCTGATGTCGCTGGGCTTGGCCATTGGCGTTTCCCTGGTGGTGTTTGTGGGCTTCAAGTCGAGGAGCATCAAGAGGAAATTGTTGGAGGAGGAGGCCGTGGGTGCTTTTTCCGAGACGAGGTGGAACGATTGAGCTCCGTTTACGCCGCGGGGTGTGTTGTTAGTATTGTATAATCACAGGGCCGGTGTAGAGGGGGGGGGCACAGGGCAACATCATGTAAGGTCGCGGTGGGCGGCGGGCTGTTTCTGACATGCACGGAAAAGGATTTGATGATAGTAATAAGGAACCCGGTATGATCACTGGCATCCTCGGGATCAGTTTCGTATTTTTGTCCGCTGCACGGCTGTGCGGAATGCTGGATATTCGAGCGAGCAAGTGAGGTGTCTGTCAATCAAGGGAACCCATTGGATGGGACGACTCTACCAAGCGCAAAACAAAGTAACGATTTTGGTATGAAAGATGTATATTTTCCATTTTCCATTTTTCCATTTCTGACAACAGTAACTGGTATCATCTCGTGACTCCGACCCTGCCTCGCCCCTGTACCTGTACCCCCCAGATACCCTCATGCTCATCACATCATACCTGACAAACCATACCGTAGCGCGCCCTACATAGACTACACATGCCACACCTGCAAATACCGATAAGGGGTATGCTATATATTTGCGAAACCCTCGCATCAATAATACCCACTAAGCAAGCTCCATCGCCATGCCCATCCCCTCCTCCCTCGTCTTCCTCTGCTGCTCGTCCTTCTCCATGTTCTCCTCCCTCAGCCGCGCCTCCACATCGTCGCGTATCCCGCCCAGATCCGGCGGGATGATCTGGCTCTGGACGCTCGGCGCGTGGCCCACAAAGCGCAGCTGCTCGTTCACGTGCATGATAATGTCCTGCAGCCGCTTCTGCGTGTTGCGGTTGGCGCGGGGCTCGCCGAGGATCTGCTCGAGCGTGGGGAAGATAGTGTCGTGGATGAAGTGCTCGCGCCAGGGCGCGTGGGCGGGGATGACCTCGGGGATCTTGGACTGGCAGCCGATGGCGATGGCCGTCTCGTAGGCCCAGGCGCGGGCGACGTTGCGCGGCGTGTAGCCGCCGCCGCCGAAGATGACCATGGGGATGTTGAGCGACTTGCAAAAGTCGACGCAGGCGCCGTGGCCCTGCACCTGCAGGTTGAAGCGGCCGAGCCGGTCGCCGGCCAGCGAGTCGGCGCCGCACTGCAGCGCGATGACGCTCGGCCGGAAGGAATCGTTCGTCTTGCCGATGATGGACTTGAAGAGCCAGGCGTACTGCTCGTCGGTGATACCGTCGTTGAGCGGCACGTTGATGGCGTGGTGCGCACCGGGGTTGTGCTCGCTCTTAGGCCCGTTGTCGTCGAGCCCACCGGTGCCCGGGAAGAAGACCTCGGGTTGGTACTTGTGGAAGGAGACGGTCATGACGCGGTCGGTGGAAAAAAAGGCCTCCTCGACGCCGTCGCCGTGGTGCACGTCGATATCGATGTACAGCACGCGCGGGTAGCAGCGCAGCAGCTGCAGGATGGCCAGCACAATGTCGTTGATGTAGCAGAACCCGGAAGCCTCGGACCGCTTGGCGTGATGAAGACCGCCGCCCCAGGCGATGGCAATGTCAGACTGCCCGTTGCAGATCTTGCGGGCGGCATCGAGGGAGCTGCCTGCCGACATGGAGCAGTAGTCGTAGAGACCGTGGAAAAGCGGACAGTCGCTGCCACCGAGATTGAACTTGACCTCCTTGTCCGGGTTATCCACATCTCTAGGTTGGTCTTCGGGCGGGGCGGTAGCCAAATAATCAAGGTAGTCGCTCGCGTGGAACGAGTTGAGCTCCTCGTAGGTGGCGGTACGCGTCGTATAGTTGTCCATGGCAAAGGTCATGCCATAAGATGTCACCAGACTCTTGGTTAGGGTCAGGCGCCAGGGCTTCATGGGGTGCGTCTGGCCGAAGTGGTGCTTCTCCATCTCGGGATTGGCGTGGAACGACACGGTGCGGCCCTTGGGGCGGACGATATCATACTCATGGGCGGCGCGCTTCATCTTGTTGAAAAAGATGGCATTCTCGTGCTCATTGGCGCTTTCCACCGGGATGTTATAGTCCTCGACGATGGGCTCGTCAATCTCGACATTGTGCGGGAGGTAGTTGGGCTTTGGCGGCCTGTACCTGTAATCGCTGAGAATATCCATGTTGGGCGGCCTACGGAGGGGATATGTTCTCGCTTCAATATGGGGGTGTAAAGCAAAAGCGCGGTGATGAGGCCCGGGCTGCTCGGGGTCGGCTCTTGGCTAAGTTTTCAATGTGTTCAAGATTCACGGCTTGAGGTTGTCGCGATGCAGATTGGCTATGTTGGATACGCTGGTTGTGGAAGCTGCCCTCCGAACCGCAGATTGTCAACCGTTAGCCAGAAAACCGCTGCAAGCCAGCGTCCTTCAACGTCTTTCGTTGGCCGTTGGACTGATCGCGAAATGTATTTGGAGTTGAGGTTGGTGCACGAGGCTGGATCCATCTCGAAGTGACGGGAAGACCCCTGCAGTGGACTGGCAAATGGGACGCTGGTGGTGCTGGTGCCATTTGGTGTGGCGATCTTGAGGTTTCTGGATTGTGCTAGGCCCAGTAAGGCTTAGCATCCTGCACGGCAGCGCCACACGAGGGACAAGAACTGAGGGGCGCTGGTCCATTTTTTTTTTGTATGGATTTTATTGGGGAGGCTGAGAAGCAGCAACCTCGAACTCATCCGCGCCGTCTCACGCCGCGCTTCTGCCCGCAACAAGCCCGTCGCAAATGCCCGTTCCTGTCTGCCTCCCCCACAACCACAAGAAGCGAGTTACATCCTCTTCCCTTCCGGTCCAGCAGGGGGGTCTGAAAAGGGCCTCCATCTTATGGGGAGGGAACAGAAAATTTTCGATTTCCCTGCCATTCGTGAGGTGAGCCACTTGATTCACTCGGGTCACAATTCGCATTCACAAAAGATCTTGGCCCCCGGTCCATTTTTAGACCGAGGCTGCTGCGTCATCCACCACCTTCACCTTCTTCACTACTCATCCCGCGCGATATACGATATACCCTCTGTTCTACTCTCCTTTACCTGCTTTTCTCTGTACTGCCGTCCCCTCCCGCTGTCGCTGTCGCTGTCGCTGCTGCTGCTCTGCGCACTCTCTTCGCAGGCCTCCAGCGCTCCCTGCTGCTCTTCTGCGCCTGTCTATCTGTTGTCTCTGTGTCCAGTTTTCGTCACCGACCCAGGTCCCCTTGACTCGAGGGAGTGGGGCTGCTTCCCACTTCAGACACATAGCTTTGGCTTTTGGCTCTCCAGAAAACGCGGGGCAGCGCGCTGCGGCTTGCAGCTTGACGCGTGAGGTTCTGAACAAGCCGTTAACATGCCCAGAGACGATCTATCTATCGACTTCGTCAGGAGAATGCCGCCCGTCGAAAACCTAGACCCGGCAGTCATCTTGGACGAATGGATTAACAAGACACAGAATCTCCCCGAGGAGATTCGCTTCATGCAGGATGAGATCGCCGAGAAGGACCGTATTTTGGCCAACCTCGTCAGGGAGATCGAGGAGCGCGACGGCCGCATCCAAAAGTACATCAAGTCGAACGGCAGTCACCAGAAAAACCCAAAGGAGGAAGAGCACTGTGCTGTCATTCGCAACAACTACGAGCTAGGCGAACAGCTGACCAACGAGAAGATTGCCCTCTCGCAGAAGCTGCAGCAAACAATGGACAAACACATCCGGCAGCTCGACATACAGATCAAGATGCTGTACGACCGCAACGAACCCGGATTCTCTGACCCCGATGAGCTGCCTTCTTCGGTGCGTCCAAGCGCCGCCAACCCGACAACCGCCCCTGTCATCCGTCCCGTAAACGCTACAAACCCCGTGACATCCGCTCTCAACACCATTATTAACAGCCCCTCCCAGGTCCGTTCGTCCACAGCTGTGCGAAATACCCAGTCACAGCAGCACGCCACTACATCTGCTCCAGCCACCCCCGCTGCGAGCATGATCATGAACCGCCAGGCACGAGAGAGCTCCGCCGGGCCAGGTGGCGGCGCGCCCAAGCGAGGTCCGCGTTCCAACAGTGGGCTGGGAAGTCTTCCGGCAACATCCAGTGGACTGGCGCGGCATTCCTCGCTAGGACCAGGGACTCCAAAGGGCCAACCAGGAAGCGGGGTACCGAGGGCAGGCAGCGCAGGGCCTAGGGCCACTACAAAGGGGGCGGGTGGTGCAGTTGGTCGTAAATCGACTCCGGGCAGCGTCGCCGGCCGTAAAAAGGGCACGCCCGGCGCAGGCAACGGGCCCAGCAAATCCGGCCTGTCTCGTGTCAAGCGTGCCGCAAAGAACAGCCCCTCCTCAACGGCGGACAGCGAGCTATCCGACGCCGAGCTGAACAGCGCAGATGAGAGCGATGCCCAAACCGGCGGGCGGAGCACGCCGGCCGCCCTGTCTCGCTCGGGCTCAAACCAGGCAAGTAACCCGGGCACCAATCCCAACAAAGAAGGCAGCCACGAGCGCGAGTCGAGCGGTCCCAACAGCGGACCTCGCAGCGTGAGCGGCCACCCCAATAACCCTCACCACCCCAAGGAGGCGCCGGCCGGCCCCGGCACGGCCAACGGCACCAAGGCCGAGGATGACGACGAAGAAGAAGAGGATGAAGACGCCATGGACGTGGACGAGGACGACGCCGGCGATGACAAGAAATATTGCTTCTGTCAGAACGTGAGTTTCGGCGACATGGTGGCGTGCGACAACGACAACTGCCCCTATGAGTGGTTCCACTGGACCTGCGTCGGGCTGAAGAGCGAACCGACCGGCAAGTGGTATTGCCCGACTTGCACCAAGAAGGGCACTGCTCCCAGTAACGGTAGTGTGGGCGGTGGTGCCATCACCACGGGGATTCTCACCACCAAGGTGGCGACGTAGGGAGTTGGTCGTTGGACGCACGCTGCAATGCGAAGTTGAGGGTCTTCTGCGAATGGCGTTTTAGGGTAGGGGTACAGGGGTTATGATTTGTGTCTTGATACGGAGTTGGTGAGTCTGCTTGCTTGGGGGATTTGCTTAGTTAAAGTTGAGGCTCCTTTGGGTAAAGGATAGATACCCTGAAGATGATATGAGATAGCCATCTTGGCTTATCCAAACATGTCACGGCGACAAAACCTACAGTATCTAGTCTGCCCAGTTCAGATGGCAGCTCCAGATTCGGGGCGATAGGAGGCTGCCAACTATTTGGCAACATCGGCCCAGAGATCTGTTTGGTATTGTAGTTGAGTCAACAATTGTCCAGAAATTAGTTGTAAGCACGAATCACATCAGCGAATCACATGTGATGTCATCCAGGAACATGTTATTTTGTTTTTAGCTTTTCATTCGCGTCCCCCAGGAACCTAAGTAAAAAAGCCTGTCTGTCTGTCTATGCCCTTCCTACAGCAAGGTGACGATCCCATTCCCGATCCGCCATTGCATCCCTTCGACGACTCAAGCCAACATTATTAGGTTAAATAGGTAGGCTAGGGCAAGACGAGAAGCATCCTTCCCTGCTCAAAGGACGTTGAGGGCAAAGCAACTTTCGCCATGGATATTTCTAGCAAGCAAGGTGAGTGAGCGAGCCATTGAGAAAAGGCTAGCAACAGCAAACGGCATCAAGCCAACAAAAGCAAGACTTCAAACGCCCATTAATTGCCACACAAGCAGCAAGAGACATGGGCTCATGCAACCACCCTTTCAGCCAAAAACTTGGAACGCAGAGACGAGAGCTTAATGCTCGAGCAGACGCAAGCTACCCTGGACAACGACATTCTCGAGGATAGATCCAGGCGGGACATCAATTGTCTGGCCCTCAGTGGCCACAATAATAACGGTGCCCTTGAGAGTGACGCCACGGCCGAGGTTGACGGCACCAGTGATGGTCAGGTGGTCAAGCTCAATGATCTTGGGGATGCTGGGGATGCGCTTCTGGAAGTCCGACACCTTCTTGAAGTCACCACCAAGTTTGATGAGCGGCGCATCGCCGAAGCGGGCAGCGCTCATTTGCAATTGGCCGTGCTTGACGGTGTACAGATCAGACTTGACGAGCATGAGATCTGAGCATGTCTTGACGGGCAAGAAGCGGCGGCGGGGTACGTTGACACCATGCGCGTTTTTAAAGTGCTTAATGGCGGCACCAACGGCCGTCTCGAGCTGAAGAATGCTGACATCCGACTCGCCCTTCTTGTCACCGGGGATGGTCTTGCCGTTGGGAATGATCTCCATCTCGAGCTCATCGTTCTCAACAACGCGCTTGATGGCCTTGCAGTTCATCCAGATGTTGTTGGTGTTGAAGTACTTGAACTTCTTGATCGACTTGAATTCGTTGACGTGCTCCTTGGGAACCTGAGCGATTTCCAGAAGACGCACGCCACCCTCGTAGTCGATGATGGTACCACCCTTCACGTCAGCCTTGGTCTTGTTGGTAAGTTCCATGATGTACTCGGCATCAGACTCGACCATGTGCTGCAGAATGCGGAGATCGACAACAGCGCCGAGGTTGTCAGCGTTGGACAGGAAGATGATCTCGATGCCGCGGTTGATGAGCTTCTCGAGGATCCCAGAGTTGTACAGGGACTCGAACACGTCACCGTGTCCGGGCGGGTACCAGTCCTGGAGGGCCGAGTCAAAGGACTTGGGTACGGGGAGGAGCGAGTCCTTGAAGATTCTGGGGTAACGCGACTGGTTGAAGGTGAGGATGTCCACGTTGTGGCCCTCGTACTTCTTGATGATGGCAGCGGTATCATCATCCGTGTTGAATGAGTTCATCAGGATGATAGGCACGTTAGAACCATAGGTGCGGTTCAGGTGCTCGACCTGGCGGACGGACATGTCGAGGAAAGACATGCCATCACGGACCTCGATAACCGACTTGGGGCCAACGCAACCCATAGAGGTTCCCAGACCACCGTTCAGCTTGAGCACAGCCAACTTGTTGAGGAAGCCGACAGACTCGGTGTTTGCCAGGGATTCGTAGTCGACGACTTGGCCCTCGGCAGGGGGGGCGATACGGTCCCAGGCACTTGAGAAATGTCAGTTTTGCAATAATCAAGTATCGCTCTCATCAGAGATGCACATACACCTCGTTGCCCTTGGCCTTGTCGTTTAGATACCGGCGGAAAAGCGAGAAGAAGTTGTCCATCTCGGTCTCGAACAGCTGCTTCTGGCTCTCATCGTTGACCGACTCGGCGAGCTTGGTGAGCTCGTTGCGCATCTGAGCAGCGGCAATGTTCGTCGAGGTGTTCTCGAAGGCCTAGAGACTCCCAAATCAGCCTGGTGTCATCTTCATTACGGGCAAAAACAGCTAGATGTTAGATGCCGACCATATCTGCGATTGGGATATGACAGTATGCCATATTTAGTGGTGTTTTAATGGGTAATTATGTGTAGGCGGGCATGTCACAGTGCCCGGCTTCATATTAGGCAACATGCCCCGCCGGCGGCTTTTCAAACACAGCGGTGAGGGCTGGGTTCTCGGTGAATGTGCTCGACAATTGGCAAGTGGTTTTTGAAAGCCCCAGCAGAAGCTGAAGTTCATCCTCCACAGTGGTCACTAGACCAGCCGTTTCACAGGGCGCACATGGCAGACCCTTCAAGTCATGCATATTCTCCGTGCCGACCAAACAGCCAATTGGGCAGTTGGGCCAGGCATAGCATTGGGTAGATCGTGTTGCAAGACTTTCTCTGAATTTTGGACGAAACGAAATAAAACGGCTGGAATGCTGAAAAACTCACCATGTGAGACCTCGTCTTGCCATGGTGTCTCCTGGAGAAGTCACCCTCGTCGTTGGAGGGCAACTTGAGGTGGGTGGCCAGGGAGCTTTTAAAGGCTGGTGCCGCCATGTTTGAATGATGTTTTGCAGATATATATTCCCTTGGTTTAACTGGCCACGGCGGTTGGCGTGGTTGAGGGACGGATGGAATTCGGTGGCGATGGCGGGGAAGCTCAGGAATGTTCAGAGAGCGAGGGATACCTATTTCAGGAACCTGATTAGCCGATTGACATAATTACAAAACGACCAGAAGACGCTAGGCCTGCTAGGCTTGCTGGGGAAGCCGGAGAGAAAACTCGATGGATCGACCACTGCAGTGGAACCGCGGAACGGCAGACGCAGCAATCACATAGCGGGGAGCTTTCCTGGCGTCGTCTGGTTTGGCTGACGGGTGAGGGGTCGCCGTTTGTTGGAGGGGAAGCTTCCAACAGACAGACTTGGGAGCTGGAGGGGGGCTTGGCATAGAACTCGAACTTACACTTGGAGGGGAGATTTTTCAGTGCGCTGGATGACCGAGAGGCTCGGCTTCGCAAGCAATCGAAAGTAGGTGCTGACAGCGAGGAAATGGGATGACGAGTGACGAGAGTAAGGGAAGCAAGACGGTCGTGAGCTTGGGGGTGTCCCTGGGGGCTCGAATGCTTTTATCGTCTCTCAATGGATCGCCAGAGCTCAGCGGTGGGTCGTAATTGTTAATGCAGCAAGTACCCCCCAGCCCGTGCCCCTCCGATTAGACCGGGGTCAGCTCTGCAAGTGGCGTCAACGACGGACAAGGAGCCAGGCTCGGGCCAGGGTCTGGACACCGACATGCAGCGGCTGGATTCAGTGGCTCGAGGGCCAGAAGGCGCAGCACCAAGGAAGTAATCCAAGCAAATCCAACAAGCAACAACAAGCAACATGGACATGGCACGCACCACACACCACACAGCGACACACACACAACACACGAACACAACCCACCTCCTGCCGGGGCTCTGATCAGTCGCCCGGATGCTGTCTGTCTGGCCGTCACGACAGTCTGCATGGCTGCTGCGTGGAGTGCGAGAGCGCGAGCGGCATTTCCCAGGAGCGTTTTCGGGTCTTTCCCGCCCCTCGGTTGGGCTGGCCTCCAGCGATCCCATCCCATCCCACCATCCTCGTTCCCGCAACAAAGGAAATTTATGACAGCACGATAACTTTACGGGTCGAGACCTGCTAGCCGACTGACAGCCAGTCCCTAGGCTGGCCCTCCGTTTAAGTGTCCGATGTTTCTACCGACATGCAGCCGTTCTCGCTCGGCGTGGTGTTGTGTCGCTCTAGTTTGCATTTGTTCGAAAGCTGAGGAGGAGGAACAATAGCTGGGCTTCATGCTCAAGCTCCCCCTCAAGCCCCTCTATCTGAATGGGGCATCCATCTCGACGACATACGGATGTCTCAAGTGCGCACTGTGCAGCATACTGAAAATACTCCAGGCCTTATCAGACTTACAGCAGGAGGGGTGCATTCTCGTTCGCTCTCGAGTCTCCAGGTGTCGGTGGTCCTGCGAGGAGCTGCAACAAGCTGCAACAAGCTGCACACTGCAAACCCCTGGTTGCCATGGCGCCTGGAAGACCCAAAGAGCTAATGCGCTCAGCCCAACGGGAACTAAAAACAGACGATGTGCCACTTTGATATCACCCAAGATCCACAGCCTCCCATCAGCGGGAGATTGAACAGCCTCTTTCGCCTCTTCTAGGAGCCGGGGCGCTTCAGCAATCTGAATATTTGCTCCCTCAGTTGGAGCGAATTTTCGTGGCGACGGGAGTTTCGGATTATGAGCCGCGAGATATCGAATATGATTGCTAGCACTGTGTCTGCCACTAACGACATCCCACGATTCACCGCACCCCAGCAGAGACCCAATGGCGGTGAAAGCAGCAGCCCAATACGGACAGGTTCTTGCAAGTCGGTCAACCCAGCATCAACTCGATATGATATCAGTTATTCTAGGTATTCAGTGTCTACTTCAAGTAACGTCGTATGGACACCTGCGAGGAAATAACAAAATGTGAAAATATCGCAACTAGGTAACAATTTGTCCTTGTCCAGAAGTAGGTGAGTTCTCGTCACTGCCGGGCCTTCTTCCCACAGGCCCCACTCCTGATTTCACTGACGTATGTATCCGTCTGGTGGGGGGCTCGGCCTTGTCTACACCGCACTAACGAAGCTCGTGTCGCCAGCACCAGTTCTTAATTTCTCACCAAGCGGTCGCAACCGGAGGGAGAACTGACAAGCCGTAAAAAATCACAAACAAAAAAGACCGTCGGCCGCTCCTACTCGCATTTCATATGCTCAGCCTTCGACCGCACCCGCGACCAAACATGAAATGGCGAAATGGGAGCCACCGCCGCCGTAGCACCAAAGCAGTAAGGAAGATACGCCGATGCACGTCAGCCACCTTGGTCCCGCCCAATCTCACTTCCACGTGGGGGGAGATGGGTGCGCTGTTTCGCTGCCTGCCTTTTTGTCGCCATCGAGGGGCACTTTGGGCCAGAGAGCGAACTTTGGGAAGTGGTGGCCTCCAGGATTACTTTGTCCGTCGTCTTCGTCGGATGCTGAGGTGAGAAGCTAAAAGTGCACAAATGCAACTTCAAACACTCGCCAAGGGGCTCGGGCCGTCCAGCACTTTTAGTCCTCCTAGGAGGTGCAGTTTTTGCGTGGGTCGGATGCGCGCGCCCGTCAGCTTTCTGCCCGCATTTCTTCTCACAGGGCTGAAAGCGAGAATGTCCCCTTTCGGAGAGGGGGGCAGAGGCGGCAAGCCTTTCCCGTAAAAGGAGCTTACTTATCGAATGTTTGGTGCTGTTTGAGCTTTTCAGGGCACACCCGCTTCCTTCCACCCCCCAAATGCGCCATCCTGTCGGTAAGTGCTCTACACGCCATCGGGGATTGGCTGCTGAGCGAGGGAAGAGAGGCCGGTCCCGTGAGCGGCGTGGGGTCCGTCACCGAACGGGGCCCATGGCCCGGGGGTGTCTGGTGAGAAGGCAGGGGCGGAGGTTGTGATGTAGGTATCTCGTGTCGTGGTTTGGAGTTTCCAGGTTTGCGGTTTTCTTCTTCTCTCAGTATATCCCACCGCCATTGTTTTTCTCAACCCTGCTTGCCGTTGCCGAACACCCCCATGCAACAAGCACTCATCCGACAAGACTCATCCGACCTTGGACTGAGCCGGCGCCGGCCGAGTCACGGCTCGCGTTTTCCGCCACACCATGAGCTCCGCTCTCGGCGATACCTGGCCGCAATTTATGCTATTGCCCGTGAGCGGATTCGTCACCTTTGGAATCCACAACGACACGGGTACATCATTTCGACTCAGCTAGACCAAGAGTTGTGTTGAGTCTGGTTGGCGAAATGAAGTACCGATCGGTTGTAAAGCTCTCGAGGCCAATCTCCCATCGATATTTGAGATGTAAAAACGGTTCGATAATGTAAATTGTTTCTCTTTCAGGCGTTCTATGGGCGATATCCAGCTCTTTTCTTGGTCAGATAATTTGCAACGAGAGTGTACCTTGGGAAGTCGGTGTTAACCAAGCAGAGGTAAAAAATATTCCCCGCGGCAGTCTCTCCCCTGATGGGTTCATTGGCACGTGTTAAAGGCGTTACAAAGGGAGTGGTCAGGAGCGGTGTGGGACTGGTAAAGATTAAATTCCATATGATACCGAAAGAATAGGGGTTGACCACTGGTGATTTCGTATCATCGTATGGGGTGAAGCAAATTACTTTATCTCGTCCGACGTGGTTTTATCCCCATTGCTATCCCAAGCCGAGAAAAGCCGAACATGCTCTTGAGCATCCTCATAAGCCAAGCTTGACTACCAAGGAGGATATGAATGGCAGTATCCTTGTCTCGATTTCCAACCACAGCCAAGACTATGGATGTAATACTTCGCTGCAAAAGATAAAAATGAGAAACTGCATGGCTGGCGATATTGCCCACTTCTCATAACTTCTCTGGTCTCGTCCTTCATGAGTTGTTCGACATACGTCTAACTTCTACGATAGGGCAGTCCGCCAGCGGCACCGCCGTCGGCTTCTCCATGCGGACGTGAATGTCCCAGAACCTCCCCCACGGCTGCCCGCCCCGGGGCTCTGTCTTGGAATCGCAACTATAGATTACGGCAATAGTATCGGCAATATGAGTGCCCAATGCTTCGAGGGTCTCAAATTCCGACTCCTCCAACGTCTGTGTTCTTGTCAGCAATGTTTCGGGTCAGTCAGGGTGTACGTGGCGGACCTGGACGACGAGGGTCTCAAGCTCCGTGTAGAAGTCTTTAGATGTCCACCCGAGCTTTTCGATGGTGATGCTGACCGCGACGATCTGCTTGGCCAGCCGCTCGTTGCTGTTGACCCCGACCAGTGTCGGCACCCGGAGGCTGTCAAGGAGCAGCGCGACGGCAGACAGGGGGGCCGGCTCGCCGAATACGGAGGTGGCCGTGAGGCTGACGCCGGAGCCGAGAAGAGACGCTTTGGGGAGAGTGATGGTGACCGAGAGAGAGCGGATGCCCTCCTTGGTCTCGGCCGAGAGGAAGGGCGCTCGGTGCTCCTTGATCCTACCAGCCAGCACGCCGCCGCTAGCCTCGGTCTGCTTGCCGGTGAGATGGTACCAGATGTCATCGAGGACCTCGGCGGCCGTCGGTTTGTAATCGCCCTGAACAGGGATGGTCCACTCTCTAATGCCCTCTAGTATCGCCTTGCTCAGGCTGCCGTAGTGCACCGTGTCGGCCCCGAGGCAATCGTTGGCGGCGGCGGCGTCAAAGGGCTGCGCGAACGAGATGGCGGCGGAGATGAGGATCGGCTGGCCTTTGTGCGGGCGACCCCAGGCGTCGAGGCCTGCGTATATGATGGATTGGAGGTTCCGCACGCTGACCACGGCCACGGGCTCGCCCGCCTTGGCTTGGACGGCCCATGTGCTGCTGAGGGTGGAACTTAATCCGCTCATTTTGTAGTTTTAGAGCTTCGAGACGGAGTTTCCCTGCTGTCGAAGCTATCTGCGCAGTTGAGACGACGTAAAGGATGGAATAAATCCAAGCTTCTATGAGATGAAGCTGATCTGTTAGTAATTTTGGGTTGTAGTTCTGCTGGGCAAGGGCATTAAGGGATTCTAACGGATTATGTTCTCAATTGGCGTCGTTTACTCTCTGTGGAACCCCACTGCACCACGGTAAACATGGCAATGACGGGACTTGACATGAAAGTCGCAACTTCCTCTTTGGTACTTTTCTAATTGACACGGACACTACTAGATAAGGTACTCGCACATTTTAAAGAAATTCTCCCTCTTGTTGCTCGGAAAAGTGTAGAAACTACGTAATTGATGATCAAGTCTTGTCTTTCAAGACACACAACACCAAATCTCACCTTATCAAATGTCAAGCACAGTTCTTGGCCCCCTTTTCTGTACTTTATTACTAGGCGATAAAGGAACCTTGAGCTGGGGGACTCGACTGATTATTAGGGTTGCCCAGACGGGACCATCAACCTGAATGCAGCAAGCCAGGCCACGGCATCGGATCGATAAACGACCTCGATAGTGCGGCTCCCCCGTACCACGGTTAGCCCTCCGCTCTGGTGTTGAGCACCGGGGGAGGGGGCGAGCTCTTAATTATCAACAATCCCCAATTGCGGCGGGAACGACGCCTCTTCCCAATATCATCCCGTCAACGTGGCGCTGTTTCAGGTTCGCTATGCGCACCACACACCCGCTGTCGTATCCGGCCGCTCGGTTGGTGGGCTCCGATGCCCGCCACGGCGAGCCAATCTAGGCTATATTGATGTCTAATCAGAGCCGCAATGCTTGGTGACGGAATGGGCTGCTACGCAGAGGCGGGCTGGCTTGCACCTGGGACCACTCTGGATTGCTCGGAGTCATGTGGATGCATTCCTTCATCTTGGACATGCTCGACGGGCTACAGAAAGTGGGAGATATCGCTTGCGCATCCAAGCGATGTGGAGTACCGAGCGGCAGCTTATTGTCCAAACGGGTGACGCTCATTGAACTTGTCATGCTGTTGGCCTCTCTCAGGGTCCGGCGAGGAACGAGTGGGCGAGACCCCGTCCTGTACCTGCATCGTCTCTTTGGAGTTTGCTTCCGTGACATATTGCATCTTAACTTGAAGAAAGGTGATGGAGTTAGGAAAGACAGGAGCTGGGGATGTATAAGAGAGATGACATCCTATCTCTCACCACCAGGAAAAGAATTTAGAAGCATCCCAGCTCGCATCGACCTCCTCCCCCTTTTCTTCTTCATCTTGTCTTACTTTGAGATATCCCTTGAATCCCGCAACCATGTTCCGGACACTCACCGCTCTCTCCTTCGCCAGCCTGGTGCTAGGCCAGCAGGTGGGAACCAACACGGCCGAGAAGCACCCAGCCATGCCCATATCCGTCTGCACCGCGGCCGGCTCGTGCAAGACCGAGAGCACAGCAGTGACCCTCGACGTAAGCCCCCCTTTCCGCACCACCCACCCTCATCATACCTAACTAAACCCCCTTAGGCCAACTGGCGCTGGACGCACGTCACAACGGGCTACACCAACTGCTTCGGCGGCGACGGGTGGAACGCGACGGCCTGCCCGGACGGCAAATCGTGCGCGGCGAACTGTGCCGTTGACGGCGCCGACTACGGTAAGACGTATGGCGTCTCGACGCCCTCGTCGGGCTCGCTCCGGCTGCAGTTCGTCACTAAGAACGACAACGGCAAGAACGTCGGCTCGCGCCTGTACCTCATGGCCAGCGAGACAAAGTACCGCCTCTTCAACCTGCTCAACAAAGAGTTCACGCTCGACGTTGACGTGTCCAAGCTCCCCTGCGGCCTCAACGGCGCTGTCTACTTTTCTGAGATGGATGAGGATGGTGGCCTGAAGAGGTTCCCCAGCAACAAGGCTGGTGCCAAGTACGGTACCGGATACTGCGACAGCCAGTGCCCGGGGGATATCAAGTTTATTAATGGAGAGGTATGTGATTTGCTTGTCATCGGTAGAGAGACTGCCATGCTAACAACTCCGAACAGGCTAATGTCGATGGATGGAAGGACGGGGCAGGCAAGTTTGGCGCCTGCTGTGCCGAGATGGATATCTGGGAAGCCAACTCAGATGCCACGGCCTACACGCCGCACCCGTGCAAGGTAGCCGAGCAGACCCGTTGCGAGGGTACTGACTGCGGCAACGGCGACGAGAGATACGCCGGCCTGTGCGACAAGGGTAAATATCACACCAACCCCTAAACTCAACCCCTGGCTCTGAAAACCCCAAACTGATAAAACCCATACAGACGGCTGCGACTTCAACAGCTTCCGCATGGGCAACCAAGACTTCTACGGCAACGGCATGACCGTGGACACGACCAAGCCCATCACCATCGTGACCCAGTTCATCACCAACGACGGCACCGACGCCGGCACCCTGAGCGCCATCAACCGCTTCTACGTGCAGGGCGGCAAGGTGATCCCCAACTCGCTGACCGTCTTCGAGGGCATCGACCCCGTCAACCACATCAGCGACAACTACTGCAAGCAGCAAAAGACCGTCTTCGGCGACAACAACTACTTTGGCACCCTCGGCGGCCTCGCCACCATGGGCAAGTCCCTGACTAAGATGGTGCTCGTCCTCAGCGTCTGGGACGACTACGCCGTCTCTATGAACTGGCTCGATAGCAAGTTCCCTCGCGAGGCTGACGCCACCAAGCCCGGCGTTGCCCGCGGCCGCTGCGAGCCGACTGCCGGCGAACCGGCAACGGTCGAGGCGGCGCATCCTGATGCATATGTCGTGTACTCCAACATCAAGTTTGGGGCTATCAACTCAACCTTTGCGGCGGGTAATTAGAGTGCGATCGGTCCATACAAAGCGAAAGGATTTATATGGGTTGGGGGTTTGCTTGTAAATAGCATTTGTCATGCTGCGGCATGTTTGGGTTTCTAATCCATAGAGTTGATATTAAACACATCATGAACATAGTTTCAGGGGACACCTGCATATATTCACGTCGGGAAAACAGACTACAGACATTGGTCGCCTTGCCACTTACTTACTCGAGACCGCTTACTTACTCGAGACCGATTGTTGTGCTCCAGTGCTGTGGGGTAAAAGCGACGTGTTGAACGAAACACAGGCGAGCTGTTACGTAGGGGTCCCAGGCAGACAGCTTCGGGAATGCTTGGCTGCATCGCTGGCGACATCTAGTAAATGAGCTGAGGGGCAACTTCGAGACAAAAACACGACAAGATCAGCACAAACTGCTTGCTGCCGCCCAAAGGCTCCCTCTGCAGGCGGGGACGGGAGGCGACAGCGTCAGCGTCTGGCAGCAGAGATCGAGCACTCGCTGGCCGACACGTGGAGCCGAAGGGTCTCTCCTCGGCCGGCTGTCTGTTCTCGAGGGCAGAAGAGGGGGACCGCTTGGCATATGAACGGCATAGCAAGTGCTGCAGGAATTTGCAGAACTGGGTCGCCGCAAGTCCACAAGAGCACGGCGCATGATTGTCGAATTGAGCGGTGTACAGGACGAGTGCAGAGTGTGTGTGAGGGATGGGTGGGTGGGTGGTGAGCGCGCTGCTTGATTGATTGAGCGGCTTTTCGTGTGTGCGACATGGACCAGGCGTGCTATGCAGTACTGGGTAAGGCTTGAGGCCTCAATTTCGACAGTTGCGTACAGTTGCACCATCCCGAAGAAGCTGAAGATTATGCAGCTGCTTGTCGGCCAATCATCACGTGGCATTGGCCGATCGCTCAGTGCGCCATGGCACTGATTTGACTGAGGGCTGGCAGGCGAG